>CM060886.1:13825508-14425508 GCA_030762935.1 Hymenopus coronatus | reverse complement strand
TATTATCCTGACAAACGTTGCTCCAAATTCGCTGCAAAAGCTATCTAAGAGCAGTTTGGAGTAAGGTAAACAAGAATATCACAAAAATATTTCAGTTCGTGTAAGTCGATAGTTCGACGAATCTCGGCTCCCTGGTAACGAAATATACATATAACAAATGTTGCTCCAAATTCGCTGCAAATGCTATTTACGAGCAGTTTGGAGCGTGGGGAACAAGAATATCACAAAAATATTTCATTTCGTGTAAGTTGATATTTCGACGATTCTCGGCTCCCTGGTCACGAAAAATACATATAACAAAAGTTGCTCCAAATTCGCTGCAAATGCTACATACGAGCAGTTTGGAGCGTGGGGAACAAGAATATCACAAAAATTTTTCATTTCGCGTAAGCCGATTTTTCGAGGATTCTCAGCTCCCTGGACACGAAATATATTATCCTAACAAACGTTGCTCCAAATTCGCTGCAAAAGCTATATACGAGAAGTTTGGAGTGTGGGGAACAAGAATATCACAAAAATATTCCATTTCGTATAAGTCGATATTTCGACGATTCTCGGCTCCCTGGACACTAAATATACTCTGAACAAAAGTTGCTCCAAATTCGCTGCATAAGCTAAAAGCGAATAGTTTGGAGTGCGGGTAAGAAGATTCTCACAAAAATGTATCACTAACTGAAAGTCGATTTCTCGACGATTCTCCGTTCCCTTGACTCGAAATATTCTCAGAGCAAAAGTTGCTCCAAATTCGCTGCAAAAGCTATATACGAGCAGTTTGGAGTGTGGGGAACAAGAATATCACAAAAATTTTTCATTTCGCCTAAGTCGATATTTCGCCGATTCTCAGCTCCCTGGTCACGAAATATACATATACCAAAAGTTGCTCCAAATTCGCCTCAAATGCTATTTACGAGCAGTTTGGAGCGCGTAGAACAAGAATATCATAAAAATGTTTCATTACGTGTAAGTCGATATTTCGCCGATTCTCAGCTCCCTGGTCACGAAATATACATATACCAAAAGTTGCTCCAAATTCGCCTCAAATGCTATTTACGAGCAGTTTGGAGCGCGGGGAACAAGAATTTCATAAAAATGTTTCATTACGTGTAAGTCGATATTTCGACGATTCTCGGCTCCCTGGTAACGAAATATACATATAACAAAAGTTGCTCCAAATTCGCTGCAAATGCTATTTACGAGCAGTTTGGAGCGTGGGGAACAAGAATATCACAAAAATATTTCATTTCGTGTAAGTTGATATTTCGACAATTCTCGGCTCCCTGGACACGAAAAACACATATTACAAAAGTTGTTCCAAATTCGCTGCAAATGCTATATACGAGCAGTTTGGAGCGTGGGGAAGAAGAATATCACAAAAATTTTTCATTTCGCGTAAGTCGATTTTTCGAGGATTCTCAGCTCCCTGGACACGAACTATATTATCCTAACAAACGTTGCTCCAAATTCACTGCAAAAGCTATATACGAAAAGTTTGGAGTGTGGGGAACAAGAATATCACAAAAATATTTCATTTCGTTTAAGTTGTTATTTCGAGGATTCTCAGCTTCCTGGACACGAAATATATTATCCTAACAAACTTTGCTCCAAATTCGCTGCAAAAGCTATATACGAGAAGTTTGGAGTGTGGGGAACAAGAATATCACAAAAATTTTTCATTTCGTGTAAGTCGATGTTTCGACGATTCTCGGCTCCCTGGACACTAAATATACTCTGAACAAAAGTTGCTCCAAATTCGCTGCAAATGCTATATACGAGCAGTTTGGAGCGTGGGGAAGAAGAATGTCACAAAAATTTTTCATTTCGCGTAAGTCGATTTTTCGAGGATTCTCAGCTCCCTGGACACGAACTATATTATCCTAACAAACGTTGCTCCAAATTCGCTGCAAAAGAAATATACAAGAAGTTTGGAGTGTGGGGAACAAGAATATTACAAAAATTTTTCATTTCGTGTAAGTCGATATTTCGACGATTCTCGGCTCCCTGGACACTAAATATACTCTGAACAAAAGTTGCTCCAAATTCGCTGCAAAAGCTATATAAGAGCAGTTTGGAGAAAGATAAACAAGAATATCACAAAAATATTTCATTTCGTGTATGTCGATATTACGACGAATCTCGGGTCCCTGGTAACGAAATATACATATTACAAAAGTTGCTCCAAATTCGCTGCAAATGCTATTTACGAGCAGTTTGGAGTGTGGGGAACAAGAATATCACAAAAATATTTCATTTCGTGTAAGTTGATATTTCGACGATTCTCGGCTCCCTGGACACGAAAAATACATATAACAAAAGTTGCTCCAAATTCGCTGCAAATGCTATATACGAGCAGTTTGGAGTAAGGTAAACAAGAATATCACAAAAATATTTCATTTCGTATAAGTCGATATTTCGACGATTCTCGGCTCCCTGGACACTAAATATACTCTGAACAAAAGTTGCTCCAAATTCGGTGCAAAAGCTATATAAGAGCAGTTTGGAGTAAGGTAAACAAGAATATCACAAAAATATTTCATTTCGTGTAAGTTGATATTTCGACGATTCTCGGCTCCCAGGACACGAAAATACATATATCAAAAGTTGCTCCAAATTTGCTGCAAATGCTATTTACGAGCAGTTTGGAACGTGGGGAACAAGAATATCACAAAAATATTTCATTTCGTGTAAGTTGATATTTCGACGATTCTCGGCTCCCTAGACACGAAAGTATATATCACAAAAGTTGGTCCAAATTCGCTGCAAATGCTATATACGAGCAGTTTGGAGCGTGGGGAACAAGAATATCATAAAAATGTTTCATTACGTAAAAGTCGATTTTACGAAGATTCTCAGCTGCCTGGACACGAAATATTCTCAGAACAAAAGTTGCTCCAAATTCGCTGCATAAGCTAAAAGCGAATAGTTTGGAGTGCGGGGAAGAAGATTCTCAAAAATGTATCACTAAGTGAAAGTCGATTTCTCAACGATTCGCGGTTCCTTTGACTCGAAATATTCTCAGAGCAAACGTTGCTCCAAATTCGCTGCAAAAGCTATATACGAGCAATTTGGAGTGTGGGGAACAAGAATATAACAAAAATTTTTCATTTCGCCTAAGTCGATATTTCGCCGATTCTCAGCTCCCTGGTCACGAAATATACATATACCAAAAGTTGCTCCAAATTCGCCTCAAATGCTATTTACGAGCAGTTTGGAGCGCGTAGAACAAGAATATCATAAAAATGTTTCATTACGTGTAAGTCGATATTTCGACGATTCTCGGCTCCCTGGTAACGAAATATACATATAACAAAAGTTGCTCCAAATTCGCTGCAAATGCTATTTACGAGCAGTTTGGAGCGTGGGGAACAAGAATATCACAAAAATTTTTCATTTCGCCTAAGTCGATATTTCGCCGATTCTCAGCTCCCTGGTCACGAAATATACATATACCAAAAGTTGCTCCAAATTCGCCTCAAATGCTATTTACGAGCAGTTTGGAGCGCGGGGAACAAGAATTTCATAAAAATGTTTCATTACGTGTAAGTCGATATTTCGACGATTCTCGGCTCCCTGGTAACGAAATATACATATAACAAAAGTTGCTCCAAATTCGCTGCAAATGCTATTTACGAGCAGTTTGGAGCGTGGGGAACAAGAATATCACAAAAATATTTCATTTCGTGTAAGTTGATATTTCGACAATTCTCGGCTCCCTGGACACGAAAAATACATATTACAAAAGTTGTTCCAAATTCGCTGCAAATGCTATATACGAGCAGTTTGGAGCGTGGGGAAGAAGAATATCACAAAAATTTTTCATTTCGCGTAAGTCGATTTTTCGAGGATTCTCAGCTCCCTGGACACGAACTATATTATCCTAACAAACGTTGCTCCAAATTCACTGCAAAAGCTATATACGAAAAGTTTGGAGTGTGGGGAACAAGAATATCACAAAAATATTTCATTTCGTGTAAGTTGTTATTTCGAGGATTCTCAGCTTCCTGGACACGAAATATATTATCCTAACAAACGTTGCTCCAAATTCGCTGCAAAAGCTATATACGAGAAGTTTGGAGTGTGGGGAACAAGAATATCACAAAAATTTTTCATTTCGTGTAAGTCGATGTTTCGACGATTCTCGGCTCCCTGGACACTAAATATACTCTGAACAAAAGTTGCTCCAAATTCGCTGCAAATGCTATATACGAGCAGTTTGGAGCGTGGGGAAGAAGAATGTCACAAAAATTTTTCATTTCGCGTAAGTCGATTTTTCGAGGATTCTCAGCTCCCTGGACACGAACTATATTATCCTAACAAACGTTGCTCCAAATTCGCTGCGAAAGCTATATACAAGAAGTTTGGAGTGTGGGGAACAAGAATATCACAAAAATTTTTCATTTCGTGTAAGTCGATATTTCGACGATTCTCGGCTCCCTGGACACTAAATATACTCTGAACAAAAGTTGCTCCAAATTCGCTGCAAAAGCTATATAAGAGCAGTTTGGAGTGAGGTTAACAAGAATATCACAAAAATATTTCATTTCGCCTAAGTCGATATTTCGCCGATTCTCAGCTCGCTGGTCACGAAATATACATATACCAAAAGTTGCTCCAAACTCGCCTCAAATGCTATTTACGAGCAGTTTGGAGCCCGGGGAACAAGAATATCATAAAAATGTTTCATTACCTGTAAGTCGATATTTCGACGATTCTCGGCTCCCTGGTAACGAAATATACATTTAATAAAAGTTGCTCCAAATTCGCTGCAAATGCTATATACGAGCAGTTTGGAGTAAGGTAAACAAGAATATCACAAAAATATTTCATTTCGTGTAAGTCGATATTTCGACGATTCTCGGCTCCCTGGACACTAAATATACTCTGAACAAAAGTTGCTCCAAATTCGCTATAAAAGCTATATAAGAGCAGTTTGGAGTAAGGTAAACAAGAATATCACAAAAATATTTCATTTCGTGTAAGTCGATATTTCGACGATTCTCGGCTCCCTGGTCACGAAATATACATGTAACAAAAGTTGCTCCAAATTCGCTGCAAAAGCTATATAAGAGCAGTTTGGAGTAAGGTAAACAAGAATATCACAAAAATATTTCATTTCGTGTAAGTTGATATTTCGACGATTCTCGGCTCCCTGGACACGAAAAATACATATAACAAAAGTTGCTCCAAATTCGCTGCAAATGCTATATACGAGCAGTTTGGAGTAAGGTAAACAAGAATATCACAAAAATATTCCATTTCGTATAAGTCGATATTTCGACGATTCTCGGCTCCCTGGACACTAAATATACTCTGAACAAAAGTTGCTCCAAATTCGGTGCAAAAGCTATATAAGAGACATTTGGAGTAAGGTAAACAAGAATATCACAAAAATATTTCATTTCGTGTAAGTTGATATTTCGACGATTCTCGGCTCCCAGGACACGAAAATACATATATCAAAAGTTGCTCCAAATTTGCTGCAAATGCTATTTACGAGCAGTTTGGAACGTGGGGAACAAGAATATCACAAAAATATTTCATTTCGTGTAAGTTGATATTTCGACGATTCTCGGCTCCCTAGACACGAAAGTATATATCACAAAAGTTGGTCCAAATTCGCTGCAAATGCTATATACGAGCAGTTTGGAGCGTGGGGAACAAGAATATCATAAAAATGTTTCATTACGTAAAAGTCGATTTTACGAAGATTCTCAGCTGCCTGGACACGAAATATTCTCAAACAAAAGTTGCTCCAAATTCGCTGCATAAGCTAAAAGCGAATAGTTTGGAGTGCGGGGAAGAAGATTCTCACAAAAATGTATCACTAAGTGAAAGTCGATTTCTCGACGATTCGCGGTTCCCTTGACTCGAAATTATCTCAGAGCAAAAGTTGCTCCAAATTCGCTGCAAAAGCTATATACGAGCAGTTTGGAGTGTGGGGAACAAGAATATCACAAAAATTTTTCATTTCGCCTAAGTCGATATTTCGCCGATTCTCAGCTCCCTGGTCACGAAATATACATATACCAAAAGTTGCTCCAAATTCGCCTCAAATGCTATTTACGAGCAGTTTGGAGCGTGGGGAACAAGAATATCACAAAAATATTTCATTTCGTGTAAGTTGATATTTCGAGGATTCTAACCTTCCTGGACACGAAATATATTATCCTAACAAACGTTGCTGCAAAGTCGCTGCAAAAGCTATATACGAGAAGTTTGGAGTGTGGGGCACAAGAATATCACAAAAATTTTTCATTTCGTGTAAGTTGATATTTCGACGATACTCGGCTCCCAGGACACTAAAATACATATATCAAAAGTTGCTCCAAATTTGCTGCAAATGCTATTTACGAGCAGTTTGCAACGTGGGGAACAAGAATATCACAAAAATATTTCATTTCGTGTAAGTTGATATTTCGACGATTCTCGGCTCCCTGGACACGAAAAATACATATAACAAAAGTTGCTCCAAAATCGCTGCAAATGCTATATACGAGCAGTTTGGAGCGTGGTGAAGAAGAATGTCACAAAAATTTTTCATTTCGCGTAAGTCGATTTTTCGAGGATTCTCAGCTCCCTGGACACGAACTATATTATCCTAACAAACGTTGCTCCAAATTCACTGCAAAAGCTATATACGTAAAGTTTGGAGTGTGGGGAACAAGAATATCACAAAAATATTTCATTTCGTGTAAGTTGATATTTCGAGGATTCTCAGCTCCCTGGACACGAAATATATTATCCTGACAAACGTTGCTCCAAATTCGCTGCAAAAGCTATATACAAGAAGTTTGGAGTGTGGTGAACAAGAATATCACAAAAATTTTTCATTTCGTGTAAGTCGATATTTCGACGATTCTCGGCTCCCTGGACACTAAATATACTCTGAACAAAAGTTGCTCACAATTCGCTGCAAATGCTATATACGAGCAGTTTGGAGTAAGGTTAACAAGAATATCACAAAAATATTTCATTTCGCCTAAGTCGATATTTCGCCGATTCTCAGCTCCCTGGTCACGAAATATACATATACCAAAAGTTGCTCCAAACTCGCCTCAAATGCTATTTACGAGCAGTTTGGAGCGCGGGGAACAAGAATATCATAAAAATGTTTCATTACGTGTAAGTCGATATTTCGACGATTCTCGGCTCCCTGGTAACGAAATATACATTTAATAAAAGTTGCTCCAAATTCGCTGCAAATGCTATATACGAGCAGTTTGGAGTAAGGTAAACAAGAATATCACAAAAATATTTCATTTCGTGTAAGTCGATATTTCGACGATTCTCGGCTCCCTGGACACTAAATATACTCTGAACAAAAGTTGCTCCAAATTCGCTATAAAAGCTATATAAGAGCAGTTTGGAGTAAGGTAAACAAGAATATCACAAAAATATTTCATTTCGTGTAAGTCGATATTTCGACGATTCTCGGCTCCCTGGTCACGAAATATACATGTAACAAAAGTTGCTCCAAATTCGCTGCAAAAGCTATATAAGAGCAGTTTGGAGTAAGGTAAACAAGAATATCACAAAAATATTTCATTTCGTGTAAGTTGATAATTCGACGATTCTCGGCTCCCAGGACACGAAAATACATATATCAAAAGTTGCTCCAAATTTGCTGCAAATGCTATATACGAGCAGTTTGGAGCGTGGGGAAGAAGAATGTCACAAAAATTTTTCATTTCGCGTAAGTCGATTTTTCGAGGATTCTCAGCTCCCAGGACACGAACTATATTATCCTAACAAACGTTGCTCCAAATTCACTGCCAAAGCTATATACGTAAAGTTTGGAGTGTGGGGAACAAGAATATCACAAAAATATTTCATTTCGTGTAAGTTGATATTTCGGGGATCCTCAGCTCCCTGGACACGAAATATATTATCCTAACAAACGTTGCTCCAAATTTGCTGCTAAAGCTATATAGAAGAAGTTTGGAGTGTGGGGAACAAGAATATCACAAAAACATTTCATTTCATGTAAGTTGATATTTCGAGGATTCTCAGCTCCCTGGACACGAAATATATTATCCTGACAAACGTTGCTCCAAATTCGCTGCAAAAGCTATCTAAGAGCAGTTTGGAGTAAGGTAAACAAGAATATCACAAAAATATTTCAGTTCGTGTAAGTCGATAGTTCGACGAATCTCGGCTCCCTGGTAACGAAATATACATATAACAAATGTTGCTCCAAATTCGCTGCAAATGCTATTTACGAGCAGTTTGGAGCGTGGGGAACAAGAATATCACATAAAATATTTCATTACGTGTAAGTTGATATTTCGACGATTCTCGGCTCCCTGGTCACGAAAAATACATATAACAAAAGTTGCTCCAAATTCGCTGCAAATGCTACATACGAGCAGTTTGGAGCGTGGGGAACAAGAATATCACAAAAATTTTTCATTTCGCGTAAGCCGATTTTTCGAGGATTCTCAGCTCCCTGGACACGAAATATATTATCCTAACAAACGTTGCTCCAAATTCGCTGCAAAAGCTATATACGAGAAGTTTGGAGTGTGGGGAACAAGAATATCACAAAAATATTCCATTTCGTATAAGTCGATATTTCGACGATTCTCGGCTCCCTGGACACTAAATATACTCTGAACAAAAGTTGCTCCAAATTCGCTGCATAAGCTAAAAGCGAATAGTTTGGAGTGCGGGGAAGAAGATTCTCACAAAAATGTATCACTAACTGAAAGTCGATTTCTCGACGATTCTCCGTTCCCTTGACTCGAAATATTCTCAGAGCAAAAGTTGCTCCAAATTCGCTGCAAAAGCTATATACGAGCAGTTTGGAGTGTGGGGAACAAGAATATCACAAAAATTTTTCATTTCGCCTAAGTCGATATTTCGCCGATTCTCAGCTCCCTGGTCACGAAATATACATATACCAAAAGTTGCTCCAAATTCGCCTCAAATGCTATTTACGAGCAGTTTGGAGCGCGTAGAACAAGAATATCATAAAAATGTTTCATTACGTGTAAGTCGATATTTCGACGATTCTCGGCTCCCTGGTAACGAAATATACATATAACAAAAGTTGCTCCAAATTCGCTGCAAATGCTATTTACGAGCAGTTTGGAGCGTGGGGAACAAGAATATCACAAAAATTTTTCATTTCGCCTAAGTCGATATTTCGCCGATTCTCAGCTCCCTGGTCACGAAATATACATATACCAAAAGTTGCTCCAAATTCGCCTCAAATGCTATTTACGAGCAGTTTGGAGCGCGGGGAACAAGAATTTCATAAAAATGTTTCATTACGTGTAAGTCGATATTTCGACGATTCTCGGCTCCCTGGTAACGAAATATACATATAACAAAAGTTGCTCCAAATTCGCTGCAAATGCTATTTACGAGCAGTTTGGAGCGTGGGGAACAAGAATATCACAAAAATATTTCATTTCGTGTAAGTTGATATTTCGACAATTCTCGGCTCCCTGGACACAAAAAATACATATTACAAAAGTTGTTCCAAATTCGCTGCAAATGCTATATACGAGCAGTTTGGAGCGTGGGGAAGAAGAATATCACAAAAATTTTTCATTTCGCGTAAGTCGATTTTTCGAGGATTCTCAGCTCCCTGGACACGAACTATATTATCCTAACAAACGTTGCTCCAAATTCACTGCAAAAGCTATATACGAAAAGTTTGGAGTGTGGGGAACAAGAATATCACAAAAATATTTCATTTCGTGTAAGTTGTTATTTCGAGGATTCTCAGCTTCCTGGACACGAAATATATTATCCTAACAAACGTTGCTCCAAATTCGCTGCAAAAGCTATATACGAGAAGTTTGGAGTGTGGGGAACAAGAATATCACAAAAATTTTTCATTTCGTGTAAGTCGATGTTTCGACGATTCTCGGCTCCCTGGACACTAAATATACTCTGAACAAAAGTTGCTCCAAATTCGCTGCAAATGCTATATACGAGCAGTTTGGAGCGTGGGGAAGAAGAATGTCACAAAAATTTTTCATTTCGCGTAGGTCGATTTTTCGAGGATTCTCAGCTCCCTGGACACGAACTATATTATCCTAACAAACGTTGCTCCAAATTCGCTGCAAAAGCTATATACAAGAAGTTTGGAGTGTGGGGAACAAGAATATCACAAAAATTTTTCATTTCGTGTAAGTCGATATTTCGACGATTCTCGGCTCCCTGGACACTAAATATACTCTGAACAAAAGTTGCTCCAAATTCGCTGCAAAAGCTATATAAGAGCAGTTTGGAGAAAGATAAACAAGAATATCACAAAAATATTTCATTTCGTGTATGTCGATATTACGACGATTCTCGGCTCCCTGGTAACGAAATATACATATAACAAAAGTTGCTCCAAATTCGCTGCAAATGCTATTTACGAGCAGTTTGGAGCGTGGGGAACAAGAATATCACAAAAATTTTTCATTTCGCCTAAGTCGATATTTCGCCGATTCTCAGCTCCCTGGTCACGAAATATACATATACCAAAAGTTGCTCCAAATTCGCCTCAAATGCTATTTACGAGCAGTTTGGAGCGCGGGGAACAAGAATTTCATAAAAATGTTTCATTACGTGTAAGTCGATATTTCGACGATTCTCGGCTCCCTGGTAACGAAATATACATATAACAAAAGTTGCTCCAAATTCGCTGCAAATGCTATTTACGAGCAGTTTGGAGCGTGGGGAACAAGAATATCACAAAAATATTTCATTTCGTGTAAGTTGATATTTCGACAATTCTCGGCTCCCTGGACACGAAAAATACATATTACAAAAGTTGTTCCAAATTCGCTGCAAATGCTATATACGAGCAGTTTGGAGCGTGGGGAAGAAGAATATCACAAAAATTTTTCATTTCGCGTAAGTCGATTTTTCGAGGATTCTCAGCTCCCTGGACACGAACTATATTATCCTAACAAACGTTGCTCCAAATTCACTGCAAAAGCTATATACGAAAAGTTTGGAGTGTGGGGAACAAGAATATCACAAAAATATTTCATTTCGTTTAAGTTGTTATTTCGAGGATTCTCAGCTTCCTAGACACGAAATATATTATCCTAACAAACTTTGCTCCAAATTCGCTGCAAAAGCTATATACGAGAAGTTTGGAGTGTGGGGAACAAGAATATCACAAAAATTTTTCATTTCGTGTAAGTCGATGTTTCGACGATTCTCGGCTCCCTGGACACTAAATATACTCTGAACAAAAGTTGCTCCAAATTCGCTGCAAATGCTATATACGAGCAGTTTGGAGCGTGGGGAAGAAGAATGTCACAAAAATTTTTCATTTCGCGTAAGTCGATTTTTCGAGGATTCTCAGCTCCCTGGACACGAACTATATTATCCTAACAAACGTTGCTCCAAATTCGCTGCAAAAGAAATATACAAGAAGTTTGGAGTGTGGGGAACAAGAATATTACAAAAAATTTTCATTTCGTGTAAGTCGATATTTCGACGATTCTCGGCTCCCTGGACACTAAATATACTCTGAACAAAAGTTGCTCCAAATTCGCTGCAAAAGCTATATAAGAGCAGTTTGGAGAAAGATAAACAAGAATATCACAAAAATATTTCATTTCGTGTATGTCGATATTACGACGAATCTCGGGTCCCTGGTAACGAAATATACATATTACAAAAGTTGCTCCAAATTCGCTGCAAATGCTATTTACGAGCAGTTTGGAGCGTGGGGAACAAGAATATCACAAAAATATTTCATTTCGTGTAAGTTGATATTTCGACGATTCTCGGCTCCCTGGACACGAAAAATACATATAACAAAAGTTGCTCCAAATTCGCTGCAAATGCTATATACGAGCAGTTTGGAGTAAGGTAAACAAGAATATCACAAAAATATTTCATTTCGTATAAGTCGATATTTCGACGATTCTCGGCTCCCTGGACACTAAATATACTCTGAACAAAAGTTGCTCCAAATTCGGTGCAAAAGCTATATAAGAGCAGTTTGGAGTAAGGTAAACAAGAATATCACAAAAATATTTCATTTCGTGTAAGTTGATATTTCGACGATTCTCGGCTCCCAGGACACGAAAATACATATATCAAAAGTTGCTCCAAATTTGCTGCAAATGCTATTTACGAGCAGTTTGGAACGTGGGGAACAAGAATATCACAAAAATATTTCATTTCGTGTAAGTTGATATTTCGACGATTCTCGGCTCCCTAGACACGAAAGTATATATCACAAAAGTTGGTCCAAATTCGCTGCAAATGCTATATACGAGCAGTTTGGAGCGTGGGGAACAAGAATATCATAAAAATGTTTCATTACGTAAAAGTCGGTTTTACGAAGATTCTCAGCTGCCTGGACACGAAATATTCTCAGAACAAAAGTTGCTCCAAATTCGCTGCATAAGCTAAAAGCGAATAGTTTGGAGTGCGGGGAAGAAGATTCTCACAAAAATGTATCACTAAGTGAAAGTCGATTTCTCGACGATTCGCGGTTCCTTTGACTCGAAATATTCTCAGAGCAAACGTTGCTCCAAATTCGCTGCAAAAGCTATATACGAGCAGTTTGGAGTGTGGGGAACAAGAATATAACAAAAATTTTTCATTTCGCCTAAGTCGATATTTCGCCGATTCTCAGCTCCCTGGTCACGAAATATACATATACCAAAAGTTGCTCCAAATTCGCCTCAAATGCTATTTACGTGCAGTTTGGAGCGCGTAGAACAAGAATATCATAAAAATGTTTCATTACGTGTAAGTCGATATTTCGACGATTCTCGGCTCCCTGGTAACGAAATATACATATAACAAAAGTTGCTCCAAATTCGCTGCAAATGCTATTTACGAGCAGTTTGGAGCGTGGGGAACAAGAATATCACAAAAATTTTTCATTTCGCCTAAGTCGATATTTCGCCGATTCTCAGCTCCCTGGTCACGAAATATACATATACCAAAAGTTGCTCCAAATTCGCCTCAAATGCTATTTACGAGCAGTTTGGAGCGCGGGGAACAAGAATTTCATAAAAATGTTTCATTACGTGTAAGTCGATATTTCGACGATTCTCGGCTCCCTGGTAACGAAATATACATATAACAAAAGTTGCTCCAAATTCGCTGCAAATGCTATTTACGAGCAGTTTGGAGCGTGGGGAACAAGAATATCACAAAAATATTTCATTTCGTGTAAGTTGATATTTCGACACATCTCGGCTCCCTGGACACGAAAAATACATATTACAAAAGTTGTTCCAAATTCGCTGCAAATGCTATATACGAGCAGTTTGGAGCGTGGGGAAGAAGAATATCACAAAAACTTTTCATTTCGCGTAAGTCGATTTTTCGAGGATTCTCAGCTCCCTGGACACGAACTATATTATCCTAACAAACGTTGCTCCAAATTCACTGCAAAAGCTATATACGAAAAGTTTGGAGTGTGGGGAACAAGAATATCACAAAAATATTTCATTTCGTGTAAGTTGTTATTTCGAGGATTCTCAGCTTCCTGGACACGAAATATATTATCCTAACAAACGTTGCTCCAATTTCGCTGCAAAAGCTATATACGAGAAGTTTGGAGTGTGGGGAACAAGAATATCACAAAAATTTTTCATTTCGTGTAAGTCGATGTTTCGACGATTCTCGGCTCCCTAGACACTAAATATACTCTGAACAAAAGTTGCTCCAAATTCGCTGCAAATGCTATATACGAGCAGTTTGGAGCGTGGGGAAGAAGAATGTCACAAAAATTTTTCATTTCGCGTAAGTCGATTTTTCGAGGATTCTCAGCTCCCTGGACACGAACTATATTATCCTAACAAACGTTGCTCCAAATTCGCTGCGAAAGCTATATACAAGAAGTTTGGAGTGTGGGGAACAAGAATATCACAAAAATTTTTCATTTCGTGTAAGTCGATATTTCGACGATTCTCGGCTCCCTGGACACTAAATATACTCTGAACAAAAGTTGCTCCAAATTCGCTGCAAAAGCTATATACAAGAAGTTTGGAGTGTGGGGAACAAGAATATCACAAAAATTTTTCATTTCGCCTAAGTCGATATTTCGCCGATTCTCAGCTCCCTGGTCACGAAATATACATATACCAAAAGTTGCTCCAAATTCGCCTCAAATGCTATTTACGAGCAGTTTGGAGCGCGGGGAACAAGAATTTCAAAAAAATGTTTCATTACGTGTAAGTCGATATTTCGACGATTCTCGGCTCCCTGGTAACGAAATATACATATAACAAAAGTTGCTCCAAATTCGCTGCAAATGCTATTTACGAGCAGTTTGGAGCGTGGGGAACAAGAATATCACAAAAATATTTCATTTCGTGTAAGTTGATATTTCGACAATTCTCGGCTCCCTGGACACGAAAAATACATATTACAAAAGTTGCTCCAAATTCGCTGCATAAGCTAAAAGCGAATAGTTTGGAGTGCGGGGAAGAAGATTCTCACAAAAATGTATCACTAAGTGAAAGTCGATTTCTCGACGATTCGCGGTTCCCTTGACTCGAAATTATCTCAGAGCAAAAGTTGCTCCAAATTCGCTGCAAAAGCTATATACGAGCAGTTTGGAGTGTGGGGAACAAGAATATCACAAAAATTTTTCATTTCGCCTAAGTCGATATTTCGCCGATTCTCAGCTCCCTGGTCACGAAATATACATATACCAAAAGTTGCTCCAAATTCGCCTCAAATGCTATTTACGAGCAGTTTGGAGCGTGGGGAACAAGAATATCACAAAAATATTTCATTTCGTGTAAGTTGATATTTCGAGGATTCTAACCTTCCTGGACACGAAATATATTATCCTAACAAACGTTGCTGCAAAGTCGCTGCAAAAGCTATATACGAGAAGTTTGGAGTGTGGGGCACAAGAATATCACAAAAATTTTTCATTTCGTGTAAGTTGATATTTCGACGATACTCGGCTCCCAGGACACTAAAATACATATATCAAAAGTTGCTCCAAATTTGCTGCAAATGCTATTTACGAGCAGTTTGCAACGTGGGGAACAAGAATATCACAAAAATATTTCATTTCGTGTAAGTTGATATTTCGACGATTCTCGGCTCCCTGGACACGAAAAATACATATAACAAAAGTTGCTCCAAAATCGCTGCAAATGCTATATACGAGCAGTTTGGAGCGTGGTGAAGAAGAATGTCACAAAAATTTTTCATTTCGCGTAAGTCGATTTTTCGAGGATTCTCAGCTCCCTGGACACGAACTATATTATCCTAACAAACGTTGCTCCAAATTCACTGCAAAAGCTATATACGTAAAGTTTGGAGTGTGGGGAACAAGAATATCACAAAAATATTTCATTTCGTGTAAGTTGATATTTCGAGGATTCTCAGCTCCCTGGACACGAAATATATTATCCTGACAAACGTTGCTCCAAATTCGCTGCAAAAGCTATATACAAGAAGTTTGGAGTGTGGTGAACAAGAATATCACAAAAATTTTTCATTTCGTGTAAGTCGATATTTCGACGATTCTCGGCTCCCTGGACACTAAATATACTCTGAACAAAAGTTGCTCACAATTCGCTGCAAATGCTATATACGAGCAGTTTGGAGTAAGGTTAACAAGAATATCACAAAAATATTTCATTTCGCCTAAGTCGATATTTCGCCGATTCTCAGCTCCCTGGTCACGAAATATACATATACCAAAAGTTGCTCCAAACTCGCCTCAAATGCTATTTACGAGCAGTTTGGAGCGCGGGGAACAAGAATATCATAAAAATGTTTCATTACGTGTAAGTCGATATTTCGACGATTCTCGGCTCCCTGGTAACGAAATATACATTTAATAAAAGTTGCTCCAAATTCGCTGCAAATGCTATATACGAGCAGTTTGGAGTAAGGTAAACAAGAATATCACAAAAATATTTCATTTCGTGTAAGTCGATATTTCGACGATTCTCGGCTCCCTGGACACTAAATATACTCTGAACAAAAGTTGCTCCAAATTCGCTATAAAAGCTATATAAGAGCAGTTTGGAGTAAGGTAAACAAGAATATCACAAAAATATTTCATTTCGTGTAAGTCGATATTTCGACGATTCTCGGCTCCCTGGTCACGAAATATACATGTAACAAAAGTTGCTCCAAATTCGCTGCAAAAGCTATATAAGAGCAGTTTGGAGTAAGGTAAACAAGAATATCACAAAAATATTTCATTTCGTGTAAGTTGATAATTCGACGATTCTCGGCTCCCAGGACACGAAAATACATATATCAAAAGTTGCTCCAAATTTGCTGCAAATGCTATATACGAGCAGTTTGGAGCGTGGGGAAGAAGAATGTCACAAAAATTTTTCATTTCGCGTAAGTCGATTTTTCGAGGATTCTCAGCTCCCAGGACACGAACTATATTATCCTAACAAACGTTGCTCCAAATTCACTGCCAAAGCTATATACGTAAAGTTTGGAGTGTGGGGAACAAGAATATCACAAAAATATTTCATTTCGTGTAAGTTGATATTTCGGGGATCCTCAGCTCCCTGGACACGAAATATATTATCCTAACAAACGTTGCTCCAAATTTGCTGCTAAAGCTATATAGAAGAAGTTTGGAGTGTGGGGAACAAGAATATCACAAAAACATTTCATTTCATGTAAGTTGATATTTCGAGGATTCTCAGCTCCCTGGACACGAAATATATTATCCTGACAAACGTTGCTCCAAATTCGCTGCAAAAGCTATCTAAGAGCAGTTTGGAGTAAGGTAAACAAGAATATCACAAAAATATTTCAGTTCGTGTAAGTCGATAGTTCGACGAATCTCGGCTCCCTGGTAACGAAATATACATATAACAAATGTTGCTCCAAATTCGCTGCAAATGCTATTTACGAGCAGTTTGGAGCGTGGGGAACAAGAATATCACATAAAATATTTCATTACGTGTAAGTTGATATTTCGACGATTCTCGGCTCCCTGGTCACGAAAAATACATATAACAAAAGTTGCTCCAAATTCGCTGCAAATGCTACATACGAGCAGTTTGGAGCGTGGGGAACAAGAATATCACAAAAATTTTTCATTTCGCGTAAGCCGATTTTTCGAGGATTCTCAGCTCCCTGGACACGAAATATATTATCCTAACAAACGTTGCTCCAAATTCGCTGCAAAAGCTATATACGAGAAGTTTGGAGTGTGGGGAACAAGAATATCACAAAAATATTCCATTTCGTATAAGTCGATATTTCGACGATTCTCGGCTCCCTGGACACTAAATATACTCTGAACAAAAGTTGCTCCAAATTCGCTGCATAAGCTAAAAGCGAATAGTTTGGAGTGCGGGGAAGAAGATTCTCACAAAAATGTATCACTAACTGAAAGTCGATTTCTCGACGATTCTCCGTTCCCTTGACTCGAAATATTCTCAGAGCAAAAGTTGCTCCAAATTCGCTGCAAAAGCTATATACGAGCAGTTTGGAGTGTGGGGAACAAGAATATCACAAAAATTTTTCATTTCGCCTAAGTCGATATTTCGCCGATTCTCAGCTCCCTGGTCACGAAATATACATATACCAAAAGTTGCTCCAAATTCGCCTCAAATGCTATTTACGAGCAGTTTGGAGCGCGTAGAACAAGAATATCATAAAAATGTTTCATTACGTGTAAGTCGATATTTCGACGATTCTCGGCTCCCTGGTAACGAAATATACATATAACAAAAGTTGCTCCAAATTCGCTGCAAATGCTATTTACGAGCAGTTTGGAGCGTGGGGAACAAGAATATCACAAAAATTTTTCATTTCGCCTAAGTCGATATTTCGCCGATTCTCAGCTCCCTGGTCACGAAATATACATATACCAAAAGTTGCTCCAAATTCGCCTCAAATGCTATTTACGAGCAGTTTGGAGCGCGGGGAACAAGAATTTCATAAAAATGTTTCATTACGTGTAAGTCGATATTTCGACGATTCTCGGCTCCCTGGTAACGAAATATACATATAACAAAAGTTGCTCCAAATTCGCTGCAAATGCTATTTACGAGCAGTTTGGAGCGTGGGGAACAAGAATATCACAAAAATATTTCATTTCGTGTAAGTTGATATTTCGACAATTCTCGGCTCCCTGGACACAAAAAATACATATTACAAAAGTTGTTCCAAATTCGCTGCAAATGCTATATACGAGCAGTTTGGAGCGTGGGGAAGAAGAATATCACAAAAATTTTTCATTTCGCGTAAGTCGATTTTTCGAGGATTCTCAGCTCCCTGGACACGAACTATATTATCCTAACAAACGTTGCTCCAAATTCACTGCAAAAGCTATATACGAAAAGTTTGGAGTGTGGGGAACAAGAATATCACAAAAATATTTCATTTCGTGTAAGTTGTTATTTCGAGGATTCTCAGCTTCCTGGACACGAAATATATTATCCTAACAAACGTTGCTCCAAATTCGCTGCAAAAGCTATATACGAGAAGTTTGGAGTGTGGGGAACAAGAATATCACAAAAATTTTTCATTTCGTGTAAGTCGATGTTTCGACGATTCTCGGCTCCCTGGACACTAAATATACTCTGAACAAAAGTTGCTCCAAATTCGCTGCAAATGCTATATACGAGCAGTTTGGAGCGTGGGGAAGAAGAATGTCACAAAAATTTTTCATTTCGCGTAGGTCGATTTTTCGAGGATTCTCAGCTCCCTGGACACGAACTATATTATCCTAACAAACGTTGCTCCAAATTCGCTGCAAAAGCTATATACAAGAAGTTTGGAGTGTGGGGAACAAGAATATCACAAAAATTTTTCATTTCGTGTAAGTCGATATTTCGACGATTCTCGGCTCCCTGGACACTAAATATACTCTGAACAAAAGTTGCTCCAAATTCGCTGCAAAAGCTATATAAGAGCAGTTTGGAGAAAGATAAACAAGAATATCACAAAAATATTTCATTTCGTGTATGTCGATATTACGACGATTCTCGGCTCCCTGGTAACGAAATATACATATAACAAAAGTTGCTCCAAATTCGCTGCAAATGCTATTTACGAGCAGTTTGGAGCGTGGGGAACAAGAATATCACAAAAATTTTTCATTTCGCCTAAGTCGATATTTCGCCGATTCTCAGCTCCCTGGTCACGAAATATACATATACCAAAAGTTGCTCCAAATTCGCCTCAAATGCTATTTACGAGCAGTTTGGAGCGCGGGGAACAAGAATTTCATAAAAATGTTTCATTACGTGTAAGTCGATATTTCGACGATTCTCGGCTCCCTGGTAACGAAATATACATATAACAAAAGTTGCTCCAAATTCGCTGCAAATGCTATTTACGAGCAGTTTGGAGCGTGGGGAACAAGAATATCACAAAAATATTTCATTTCGTGTAAGTTGATATTTCGACAATTCTCGGCTCCCTGGACACGAAAAATACATATTACAAAAGTTGTTCCAAATTCGCTGCAAATGCTATATACGAGCAGTTTGGAGCGTGGGGAAGAAGAATATCACAAAAATTTTTCATTTCGCGTAAGTCGATTTTTCGAGGATTCTCAGCTCCCTGGACACGAACTATATTATCCTAACAAACGTTGCTCCAAATTCACTGCAAAAGCTATATACGAAAAGTTTGGAGTGTGGGGAACAAGAATATCACAAAAATATTTCATTTCGTTTAAGTTGTTATTTCGAGGATTCTCAGCTTCCTAGACACGAAATATATTATCCTAACAAACTTTGCTCCAAATTCGCTGCAAAAGCTATATACGAGAAGTTTGGAGTGTGGGGAACAAGAATATCACAAAAATTTTTCATTTCGTGTAAGTCGATGTTTCGACGATTCTCGGCTCCCTGGACACTAAATATACTCTGAACAAAAGTTGCTCCAAATTCGCTGCAAATGCTATATACGAGCAGTTTGGAGCGTGGGGAAGAAGAATGTCACAAAAATTTTTCATTTCGCGTAAGTCGATTTTTCGAGGATTCTCAGCTCCCTGGACACGAACTATATTATCCTAACAAACGTTGCTCCAAATTCGCTGCAAAAGAAATATACAAGAAGTTTGGAGTGTGGGGAACAAGAATATTACAAAAAATTTTCATTTCGTGTAAGTCGATATTTCGACGATTCTCGGCTCCCTGGACACTAAATATACTCTGAACAAAAGTTGCTCCAAATTCGCTGCAAAAGCTATATAAGAGCAGTTTGGAGAAAGATAAACAAGAATATCACAAAAATATTTCATTTCGTGTATGTCGATATTACGACGAATCTCGGGTCCCTGGTAACGAAATATACATATTACAAAAGTTGCTCCAAATTCGCTGCAAATGCTATTTACGAGCAGTTTGGAGCGTGGGGAACAAGAATATCACAAAAATATTTCATTTCGTGTAAGTTGATATTTCGACGATTCTCGGCTCCCTGGACACGAAAAATACATATAACAAAAGTTGCTCCAAATTCGCTGCAAATGCTATATACGAGCAGTTTGGAGTAAGGTAAACAAGAATATCACAAAAATATTTCATTTCGTATAAGTCGATATTTCGACGATTCTCGGCTCCCTGGACACTAAATATACTCTGAACAAAAGTTGCTCCAAATTCGGTGCAAAAGCTATATAAGAGCAGTTTGGAGTAAGGTAAACAAGAATATCACAAAAATATTTCATTTCGTGTAAGTTGATATTTCGACGATTCTCGGCTCCCAGGACACGAAAATACATATATCAAAAGTTGCTCCAAATTTGCTGCAAATGCTATTTACGAGCAGTTTGGAACGTGGGGAACAAGAATATCACAAAAATATTTCATTTCGTGTAAGTTGATATTTCGACGATTCTCGGCTCCCTAGACACGAAAGTATATATCACAAAAGTTGGTCCAAATTCGCTGCAAATGCTATATACGAGCAGTTTGGAGCGTGGGGAACAAGAATATCATAAAAATGTTTCATTACGTAAAAGTCGGTTTTACGAAGATTCTCAGCTGCCTGGACACGAAATATTCTCAGAACAAAAGTTGCTCCAAATTCGCTGCATAAGCTAAAAGCGAATAGTTTGGAGTGCGGGGAAGAAGATTCTCACAAAAATGTATCACTAAGTGAAAGTCGATTTCTCGACGATTCGCGGTTCCTTTGACTCGAAATATTCTCAGAGCAAACGTTGCTCCAAATTCGCTGCAAAAGCTATATACGAGCAGTTTGGAGTGTGGGGAACAAGAATATAACAAAAATTTTTCATTTCGCCTAAGTCGATATTTCGCCGATTCTCAGCTCCCTGGTCACGAAATATACATATACCAAAAGTTGCTCCAAATTCGCCTCAAATGCTATTTACGTGCAGTTTGGAGCGCGTAGAACAAGAATATCATAAAAATGTTTCATTACGTGTAAGTCGATATTTCGACGATTCTCGGCTCCCTGGTAACGAAATATACATATAACAAAAGTTGCTCCAAATTCGCTGCAAATGCTATTTACGAGCAGTTTGGAGCGTGGGGAACAAGAATATCACAAAAATTTTTCATTTCGCCTAAGTCGATATTTCGCCGATTCTCAGCTCCCTGGTCACGAAATATACATATACCAAAAGTTGCTCCAAATTCGCCTCAAATGCTATTTACGAGCAGTTTGGAGCGCGGGGAACAAGAATTTCATAAAAATGTTTCATTACGTGTAAGTCGATATTTCGACGATTCTCGGCTCCCTGGTAACGAAATATACATATAACAAAAGTTGCTCCAAATTCGCTGCAAATGCTATTTACGAGCAGTTTGGAGCGTGGGGAACAAGAATATCACAAAAATATTTCATTTCGTGTAAGTTGATATTTCGACACATCTCGGCTCCCTGGACACGAAAAATACATATTACAAAAGTTGTTCCAAATTCGCTGCAAATGCTATATACGAGCAGTTTGGAGCGTGGGGAAGAAGAATATCACAAAAACTTTTCATTTCGCGTAAGTCGATTTTTCGAGGATTCTCAGCTCCCTGGACACGAACTATATTATCCTAACAAACGTTGCTCCAAATTCACTGCAAAAGCTATATACGAAAAGTTTGGAGTGTGGGGAACAAGAATATCACAAAAATATTTCATTTCGTGTAAGTTGTTATTTCGAGGATTCTCAGCTTCCTGGACACGAAATATATTATCCTAACAAACGTTGCTCCAATTTCGCTGCAAAAGCTATATACGAGAAGTTTGGAGTGTGGGGAACAAGAATATCACAAAAATTTTTCATTTCGTGTAAGTCGATGTTTCGACGATTCTCGGCTCCCTAGACACTAAATATACTCTGAACAAAAGTTGCTCCAAATTCGCTGCAAATGCTATATACGAGCAGTTTGGAGCGTGGGGAAGAAGAATGTCACAAAAATTTTTCATTTCGCGTAAGTCGATTTTTCGAGGATTCTCAGCTCCCTGGACACGAACTATATTATCCTAACAAACGTTGCTCCAAATTCGCTGCGAAAGCTATATACAAGAAGTTTGGAGTGTGGGGAACAAGAATATCACAAAAATTTTTCATTTCGTGTAAGTCGATATTTCGACGATTCTCGGCTCCCTGGACACTAAATATACTCTGAACAAAAGTTGCTCCAAATTCGCTGCAAAAGCTATATACAAGAAGTTTGGAGTGTGGGGAACAAGAATATCACAAAAATTTTTCATTTCGCCTAAGTCGATATTTCGCCGATTCTCAGCTCCCTGGTCACGAAATATACATATACCAAAAGTTGCTCCAAATTCGCCTCAAATGCTATTTACGAGCAGTTTGGAGCGCGGGGAACAAGAATTTCAAAAAAATGTTTCATTACGTGTAAGTCGATATTTCGACGATTCTCGGCTCCCTGGTAACGAAATATACATATAACAAAAGTTGCTCCAAATTCGCTGCAAATGCTATTTACGAGCAGTTTGGAGCGTGGGGAACAAGAATATCACAAAAATATTTCATTTCGTGTAAGTTGATATTTCGACAATTCTCGGCTCCCTGGACACGAAAAATACATATTACAAAAGTTGTTCCAAATTCGCTGCAAATGCTATATACGAGCAGTTTGGAGCGTGGGGAAGAAGAATATCACAAAAATTTTTCATTTCGCGTAAGTCGATTTTTCGAGGATTCTCAGCTCCCTGGACACGAACTATATTATCCTAACAAACGTTGCTCCAAATTCACTGCAAAAGCTATATACGAAAAGTTTGGAGTGTGGGGAACAAGATTATCACAAAAATATTTCATTTCGTTTAAGTTGTTATTTCGAGGATTCTCAGCTTCCTGGACACGAAATATATTATCCTAACAAACTTTGCTCCAAATTCGCTGCAAAAGCTATATACGAGAAGTTTGGAGTGTGGGGAACAAGAATATCACAAAAATTTTTCATTTCGTGTAAGTCGATGTTTCGACGATTCTCGGCTCCCTGGACACTAAATATACTCTGAACAAAAGTTGCTCCAAATTCGCTGCAAATGCTATATACGAGCAGTTTGGAGCGTGGGGAAGAAGAATGTCACAAAAATTTTTCATTTCGCGTAAGTCGATTTTTCGAGGATTCTCAGCTCCCTGGACACGAACTATATTATCCTAACAAACGTTGCTCCAAATTCGCTGCAAAAGAAATATACAAGAAGTTTGGAGTGTGGGGAACAAGAATATTACAAAAATTTTTCATTTCGTGTAAGTCGATATTTCGACGATTCTCGGCTCCCTGGACACTAAATATACTCTGAACAAAAGTTGCTCCAAATTCGCTGCAAAAGCTATATAAGAGCAGTTTGGAGAAAGATAAACAAGAATATCACAAAAATATTTCATTTCGTGTATGTCGATATTACGACGAATCTCGGGTCCCTGGTAACGAAATATACATATTACAAAAGTTGCTCCAAATTCGCTGCAAATGCTATTTACGAGCAGTTTGGAGCGTGGGGAACAAGAATATCACAAAAATATTTCATTTCGTGTAAGTTGATATTTCGACGATTCTCGGCTCCCTGGACACGAAAAATACATATAACAAAAGTTGCTCCAAATTCGCTGCAAATGCTATATACGAGCAGTTTGGAGTAAGGTAAACAAGAATATCACAAAAATATTTCATTTCGTATAAGTCGATATTTCGACGATTCTCGGCTCCCTGGACACTAAATATACTCTGAACAAAAGTTGCTCCAAATTCGCTGCAAATGCTATATACGAGCAGTTTGGAGTAAGGTAAACAAGAATATCACAAAAATATTTCATTTCGTGTAAGTTGATATTTCGACGATTCTCGGCTCCCAGGACACGAAAATACATATATCAAAAGTTGCTCCAAATTTGCTGCAAATGCTATTTACGAGCAGTTTGGAACGTGGGGAACAAGAATATCACAAAAATATTTCATTTCGTGTAAGTTGATATTTCGACGATTCTCGGCTCCCTAGACACGAAAGTATATATCACAAAAGTTGGTCCAAATTCGCTGCAAATGCTATATACGAGCAGTTTGGAGCGTGGGGAACAAGAATATCATAAAAATGTTTCATTACGTAAAAGTCGATTTTACGAAGATTCTCAGCTGCCTGGACACGAAATATTCTCAGAACAAAAGTTGCTCCAAATTCGCTGCATAAGCTAAAAGCGAATAGTTTGGAGTGCGGGGAAGAAGATTCTCACAAAAATGTATCACTAAGTGAAAGTCGATTTCTCGACGATTCGCGGTTCCTTTGACTCGAAATATTCTCAGAGCAAACGTTGCTCCAAATTCGCTGCAAAAGCTATATACGAGCAGTTTGGAGTGTGGGGAACAAGAATATAACAAAAATTTTTCATTTCGCCTAAGTCGATATTTCGCCGATTCTCAGCTCCCTGGTCACGAAATATACATATACCAAAAGTTGCTCCAAATTCGCCTCAAATGCTATTTACGAGCAGTTTGGAGCGCGTAGAACAAGAATATCATAAAAATGTTTCATTACGTGTAAGTCGATATTTCGACGATTCTCGGCTCCCTGGTAACGAAATATACATATAACAAAAGTTGCTCCAAATTCGCTGCAAATGCTATTTACGAGCAGTTTGGAGCGTGGGGAACAAGAATATCACAAAAATTTTTCATTTCGCCTAAGTCGATATTTCGCCGATTCTCAGCTCCCTGGTCACGAAATATACATATACCAAAAGTTGCTCCAAATTCGCCTCAAATGCTATTTACGAGCAGTTTGGAGCGCGGGGAACAAGAATTTCATAAAAATGTTTCATTACGTGTAAGTCGATATTTCGACGATTCTCGGCTCCCTGGTAACGAAATATACATATAACAAAAGTTGCTCCAAATTCGCTGCAAATGCTATTTACGAGCAGTTTGGAGCGTGGGGAACAAGAATATCACAAAAATATTTCATTTCGTGTAAGTTGATATTTCGACAATTCTCGGCTCCCTGGACACGAAAAATACATATTACAAAAGTTGTTCCAAATTCGCTGCAAATGCTATATACGAGCAGTTTGGAGCGTGGGGAAGAAGAATATCACAAAAATTTTTCATTTCGCGTAAGTCGATTTTTCGAGGATTCTCAGCTCCCTGGACACGAACTATATTATCCTAACAAACGTTGCTCCAAATTCACTGCAAAAGCTATATACGAAAAGTTTGGAGTGTGGGGAACAAGAATATTACAAAAATATTTCATTTCGTGTAAGTTGTTATTTCGAGGATTCTCAGCTTCCTGGACACGAAATATATTATCCTAACAAACGTTGCTCCAAATTCGCTGCAAAAGCTATATACGAGAAGTTTGGAGTGTGGGGAACAAGAATATCACAAAAATTTTTCATTTCGTGTAAGTCGATGTTTCGACGATTCTCGGCTCCCTGGACACTAAATATACTCTGAACAAAAGTTGCTCACAATTCGCTGCAAATGCTATATACGAGCAGTTTGGAGTAAGGTTAACAAGAATATCACAAAAATATTTCATTTCGCCTAAGTCGATATTTCGCCGATTCTCAGCTCCCTGGTCACGAAATATACATATACCAAAAGTTGCTCCAAACTCGCCTCAAATGCTATTTACGAGCAGTTTGGAGCGCGGGGAACAAGAATATCATAAAAATGTTTCATTACGTGTAAGTCGATATTTCGACGATTCTCGGCTCCCTGGTAACGAAATATACATTTAATAAAAGTTGCTCCAAATTCGCTGCAAATGCTATATACGAGCAGTTTGGAGTAAGGTAAACAAGAATATCACAAAAATATTTCATTTCGTGTAAGTCGATATTTCGACGATTCTCGGCTCCCTGGACACTAAATATACTCTGAACAAAAGTTGCTCCAAATTCGCTATAAAAGCTATATAAGAGCAGTTTGGAGTAAGGTAAACAAGAATATCACAAAAATATTTCATTTCGTGTAAGTCGATATTTCGACGATTCTCGGCTCCCTGGTCACGAAATATACATGTAACAAAAGTTGCTCCAAATTCGCTGCAAAAGCTATATAAGAGCAGTTTGGAGTAAGGTAAACAAGAATATCACAAAAATATTTCATTTCGTGTAAGTTGATAATTCGACGATTCTCGGCTCCCAGGACACGAAAATACATATATCAAAAGTTGCTCCAAATTTGCTGCAAATGCTATATACGAGCAGTTTGGAGCGTGGGGAAGAAGAATGTCACAAAAATTTTTCATTTCGCGTAAGTCGATTTTTCGAGGATTCTCAGCTCCCAGGACACGAACTATATTATCCTAACAAACGTTGCTCCAAATTCACTGCCAAAGCTATATACGTAAAGTTTGGAGTGTGGGGAACAAGAATATCACAAAAATATTTCATTTCGTGTAAGTTGATATTTCGGGGATCCTCAGCTCCCTGGACACGAAATATATTATCCTAACAAACGTTGCTCCAAATTCGCTGCTAAAGCTATATAGAAG
The DNA here is from genome assembly GCA_030762935.1 of Hymenopus coronatus. Classification (NCBI taxonomy): domain Eukaryota; kingdom Metazoa; phylum Arthropoda; class Insecta; order Mantodea; family Hymenopodidae; genus Hymenopus; species Hymenopus coronatus. The sequence continues at coordinate 14,398,640 of CM060886.1, read as the reverse complement.
AAGTTTGGAGTGTGGGGAACAAGAATATCACAAAAACATTTCATTTCATGTAAGTTGATATTTCGAGGATTCTCAGCTCCCTGGACACGAAATATATTATCCTGACAAACGTTGCTCCAAATTCGCTGCAAAAGCTATCTAAGAGCAGTTTGGAGTAAGGTAAACAAGAATATCACAAAAATATTTCAGTTCGTGTAAGTCGATAGTTCGACGAATCTCGGCTCCCTGGTAACGAAATATACATATAACAAATGTTGCTCCAAATTCGCTGCAAATGCTATTTACGAGCAGTTTGGAGCGTGGGGAACAAGAATATCACATAAAATATTTCATTTCGTGTAAGTTGATATTTCGACGATTCTCGGCTCCCTGGTCACGAAAAATACATATAACAAAAGTTGCTCCAAATTCGCTGCAAATGCTACATACGAGCAGTTTGGAGCGTGGGGAACAAGAATATCACAAAAATTTTTCATTTCGCGTAAGCCGATTTTTCGAGGATTCTCAGCTCCCTGGACACGAAATATATTATCCTAACAAACGTTGCTCCAAATTCGCTGCAAAAGCTATATACGAGAAGTTTGGAGTGTGGGGAACAAGAATATCACAAAAATATTCCATTTCGTATAAGTCGATATTTCGACGATTCTCGGCTCCCTGGACACTAAATATACTCTGAACAAAAGTTGCTCCAAATTCGCTGCATAAGCTAAAAGCGAATAGTTTGGAGTGCGGGGAAGAAGATTCTCACAAAAATGTATCACTAACTGAAAGTCGATTTCTCGACGATTCTCCGTTCCCTTGACTCGAAATATTCTCAGAGCAAAAGTTGCTCCAAATTCGCTGCAAAAGCTATATACGAGCAGTTTGGAGTGTGGGGAACAAGAATATCACAAAAATTTTTCATTTCGCCTAAGTCGATATTTCGCCGATTCTCAGCTCCCTGGTCACGAAATATACATATACCAAAAGTTGCTCCAAATTCGCCTCAAATGCTATTTACGAGCAGTTTGGAGCGCGTAGAACAAGAATATCATAAAAATGTTTCATTACGTGTAAGTCGATATTTCGACGATTCTCGGCTCCCTGGTAACGAAATATACATATAACAAAAGTTGCTCCAAATTCGCTGCAAATGCTATTTACGAGCAGTTTGGAGCGTGGGGAACAAGAATATCACAAAAATATTTCATTTCGTGTAAGTTGATATTTCGACAATTCTCGGCTCCCTGGACCCAAAAAATACATATTACAAAAGTTGTTCCAAATTCGCTGCAAATGCTATATACGAGCAGTTTGGAGCGTGGGGAAGAAGAATATCACAAAAATTTTTCATTTCGCGTAAGTCGATTTTTCGAGGATTCTCAGCTCCCTGGACACGAACTATATTATCCTAACAAACGTTGCTCCAAATTCACTGCAAAAGCTATATACGAAAAGTTTGGAGTGTGGGGAACAAGAATATCACAAAAATATTTCATTTCGTGTAAGTTGTTATTTCGAGGATTCTCAGCTTCCTGGACACGAAATATATTATCCTAACAAACGTTGCTCCAAATTCGCTGCAAAAGCTATATACGAGAAGTTTGGAGTGTGGGGAACAAGAATATCACAAAAATTTTTCATTTCGTGTAAGTCGATGTTTCGACGATTCTCGGCTCCCTGGACACTAAATATACTCTGAACAAAAGTTGCTCCAAATTCGCTGCAAATGCTATATACGAGCAGTTTGGAGCGTGGGGAAGAAGAATGTCACAAAAATTTTTCATTTCGCGTAGGTCGATTTTTCGAGGATTCTCAGCTCCCTGGACACGAACTATATTATCCTAACAAACGTTGCTCCAAATTCGCTGCAAAAGCTATATACAAGAAGTTTGGAGTGTGGGGAACAAGAATATCACAAAAATTTTTCATTTCGTGTAAGTCGATATTTCGACGATTCTCGGCTCCCTGGACACTAAATATACTCTGAACAAAAGTTGCTCCAAATTCGCTGCAAAAGCTATATAAGAGCAGTTTGGAGAAAGATAAACAAGAATATCACAAAAATATTTCATTTCGTGTATGTCGATATTACGACGATTCTCGGCTCCCTGGTAACGAAATATACATATAACAAAAGTTGCTCCAAATTCGCCTCAAATGCTATTTACGAGCAGTTTGGAGCGCGGGGAACAAGAATTTCATAAAAATGTTTCATTACGTGTAAGTCGATATTTCGACGATTCTCGGCTCCCTGGTAACGAAATATACATATAACAAAAGTTGCTCCAAATTCGCTGCAAATGCTATTTACGAGCAGTTTGGAGCGTGGGGAACAAGAATATCACAAAAATATTTCATTTCGTGTAAGTTGATATTTCGACAATTCTCGGCTCCCTGGACACGAAAAATACATATTACAAAAGTTGTTCCAAATTCGCTGCAAATGCTATATACGAGCAGTTTGGAGCGTGGGGAAGAAGAATATCACAAAAATTTTTCATTTCGCCTAAGTCGATATTTCGCCGATTCTCAGCTCCCTGGTCACGAAATATACATATACCAAAAGTTGCTCCAAATTCGCCTCAAATGCTATTTACGAGCAGTTTGGAGCGCGGGGAACAAGAATTTCATAAAAATGTTTCATTACGTGTAAGTCGATATTTCGACGATTCTCGGCTCCCTGGTAACGAAATATACATATAACAAAAGTTGCTCCAAATTCGCTGCAAATGCTATTTACGAGCAGTTTGGAGCGTGGGGAACAAGAATATCACAAAAATATTTCATTTCGTGTAAGTTGATATTTCGACAATTCTCGGCTCCCTGGACACGAAAAATACATATTACAAAAGTTGTTCCAAATTCGCTGCAAATGCTATATACGAGCAGTTTGGAGCGTGGGGAAGAAGAATATCACAAAAATTTTTCATTTCGCGTAAGTCGATTTTTCGAGGATTCTCAGCTCCCTGGACACGAACTATATTATCCTAACAAACGTTGCTCCAAATTCACTGCAAAAGCTATATACGAAAAGTTTGGAGTGTGGGGAACAAGAATATCACAAAAATATTTCATTTCGTTTAAGTTGTTATTTCGAGGATTCTCAGCTTCCTGGACACGAAATATATTATCCTAACAAACTTTGCTCCAAATTCGCTGCAAAAGCTATATACGAGAAGTTTGGAGTGTGGGGAACAAGAATATCACAAAAATTTTTCATTTCGTGTAAGTCGATGTTTCGACGATTCTCGGCTCCCTGGACACTAAATATACTCTGAACAAAAGTTGCTCCAAATTCGCTGCAAATGCTATATACGAGCAGTTTGGAGCGTGGGGAAGAAGAATGTCACAAAAATTTTTCATTTCGCGTAAGTCGATTTTTCGAGGATTCTCAGCTCCCTGGACACGAACTATATTATCCTAACAAACGTTGCTCCAAATTCGCTGCAAAAGAAATATACAAGAAGTTTGGAGTGTGGGGAACAAGAATATTACAAAAAATTTTCATTTCGTGTAAGTCGATATTTCGACGATTCTCGGCTCCCTGGACACTAAATATACTCTGAACAAAAGTTGCTCCAAATTCGCTGCAAAAGCTATATAAGAGCAGTTTGGAGAAAGATAAACAAGAATATCACAAAAATATTTCATTTCGTGTATGTCGATATTACGACGAATCTCGGGTCCCTGGTAACGAAATATACATATTACAAAAGTTGCTCCAAATTCGCTGCAAATGCTATTTACGAGCAGTTTGGAGCGTGGGGAACAAGAATATCACAAAAATATTTCATTTCGTGTAAGTTGATATTTCGACGATTCTCGGCTCCCTGGACACGAAAAATACATATAACAAAAGTTGCTCCAAATTCGCTGCAAATGCTATATACGAGCAGTTTGGAGTAAGGTAAACAAGAATATCACAAAAATATTTCATTTCGTATAAGTCGATATTTCGACGATTCTCGGCTCCCTGGACACTAAATATACTCTGAACAAAAGTTGCTCCAAATTCGGTGCAAAAGCTATATAAGAGCAGTTTGGAGTAAGGTAAACAAGAATATCACAAAAATATTTCATTTCGTGTAAGTTGATATTTCGACGATTCTCGGCTCCCAGGACACGAAAATACATATATCAAAAGTTGCTCCAAATTTGCTGCAAATGCTATTTACGAGCAGTTTGGAACGTGGGGAACAAGAATATCACAAAAATATTTCATTTCGTGTAAGTTGATATTTCGACGATTCTCGGCTCCCTAGACACGAAAGTATATATCACAAAAGTTGGTCCAAATTCGCTGCAAATGCTATATACGAGCAGTTTGGAGCGTGGGGAACAAGAATATCATAAAAATGTTTCATTACGTAAAAGTCGATTTTACGAAGATTCTCAGCTGCCTGGACACGAAATATTCTCAGAACAAAAGTTGCTCCAAATTCGCTGCATAAGCTAAAAGCGAATAGTTTGGAGTGCGGGGAAGAAGATTCTCACAAAAATGTATCACTAAGTGAAAGTCGATTTCTCGACGATTCGCGGTTCCTTTGACTCGAAATATTCTCAGAGCAAACGTTGCTCCAAATTCGCTGCAAAAGCTATATACGAGCAGTTTGGAGTGTGGGGAACAAGAATATAACAAAAATTTTTCATTTCGCCTAAGTCGATATTTCGCCGATTCTCAGCTCCCTGGTCACGAAATATACATATACCAAAAGTTGCTCCAAATTCGCCTCAAATGCTATTTACGTGCAGTTTGGAGCGCGTAGAACAAGAATATCATAAAAATGTTTCATTACGTGTAAGTCGATATTTCGACGATTCTCGGCTCCCTGGTAACGAAATATACATATAACAAAAGTTGCTCCAAATTCGCTGCAAATGCTATTTACGAGCAGTTTGGAGCGTGGGGAACAAGAATATCACAAAAATTTTTCATTTCGCCTAAGTCGATATTTCGCCGATTCTCAGCTCCCTGGTCACGAAATATACATATACCAAAAGTTGCTCCAAATTCGCCTCAAATGCTATTTACGAGCAGTTTGGAGCGCGGGGAACAAGAATTTCATAAAAATGTTTCATTACGTGTAAGTCGATATTTCGACGATTCTCGGCTCCCTGGTAACGAAATATACATATAACAAAAGTTGCTCCAAATTCGCTGCAAATGCTATTTACGAGCAGTTTGGAGCGTGGGGAACAAGAATATCACAAAAATATTTCATTTCGTGTAAGTTGATATTTCGACACATCTCGGCTCCCTGGACACGAAAAATACATATTACAAAAGTTGTTCCAAATTCGCTGCAAATGCTATATACGAGCAGTTTGGAGCGTGGGGAAGAAGAATATCACAAAAACTTTTCATTTCGCGTAAGTCGATTTTTCGAGGATTCTCAGCTCCCTGGACACGAACTATATTATCCTAACAAACGTTGCTCCAAATTCACTGCAAAAGCTATATACGAAAAGTTTGGAGTGTGGGGAACAAGAATATCACAAAAATATTTCATTTCGTGTAAGTTGTTATTTCGAGGATTCTCAGCTTCCTGGACACGAAATATATTATCCTAACAAACGTTGCTCCAATTTCGCTGCAAAAGCTATATACGAGAAGTTTGGAGTGTGGGGAACAAGAATATCACAAAAATTTTTCATTTCGTGTAAGTCGATGTTTCGACGATTCTCGGCTCCCTAGACACTAAATATACTCTGAACAAAAGTTGCTCCAAATTCGCTGCAAATGCTATATACGAGCAGTTTGGAGCGTGGGGAAGAAGAATGTCACAAAAATTTTTCATTTCGCGTAAGTCGATTTTTCGAGGATTCTCAGCTCCCTGGACACGAACTATATTATCCTAACAAACGTTGCTCCAAATTCGCTGCGAAAGCTATATACAAGAAGTTTGGAGTGTGGGGAACAAGAATATCACAAAAATTTTTCATTTCGTGTAAGTCGATATTTCGACGATTCTCGGCTCCCTGGACACTAAATATACTCTGAACAAAAGTTGCTCCAAATTCGCTGCAAAAGCTATATACAAGAAGTTTGGAGTGTGGGGAACAAGAATATCACAAAAATTTTTCATTTCGCCTAAGTCGATATTTCGCCGATTCTCAGCTCCCTGGTCACGAAATATACATATACCAAAAGTTGCTCCAAATTCGCCTCAAATGCTATTTACGAGCAGTTTGGAGCGCGGGGAACAAGAATTTCAAAAAAATGTTTCATTACGTGTAAGTCGATATTTCGACGATTCTCGGCTCCCTGGTAACGAAATATACATATAACAAAAGTTGCTCCAAATTCGCTGCAAATGCTATTTACGAGCAGTTTGGAGCGTGGGGAACAAGAATATCACAAAAATATTTCATTTCGTGTAAGTTGATATTTCGACAATTCTCGGCTCCCTGGACACGAAAAATACATATTACAAAAGTTGTTCCAAATTCGCTGCAAATGCTATATACGAGCAGTTTGGAGCGTGGGGAAGAAGAATATCACAAAAATTTTTCATTTCGCGTAAGTCGATTTTTCGAGGATTCTCAGCTCCCTGGACACGAACTATATTATCCTAACAAACGTTGCTCCAAATTCACTGCAAAAGCTATATACGAAAAGTTTGGAGTGTGGGGAACAAGATTATCACAAAAATATTTCATTTCGTTTAAGTTGTTATTTCGAGGATTCTCAGCTTCCTGGACACGAAATATATTATCCTAACAAACTTTGCTCCAAATTCGCTGCAAAAGCTATATACGAGAAGTTTGGAGTGTGGGGAACAAGAATATCACAAAAATTTTTCATTTCGTGTAAGTCGATGTTTCGACGATTCTCGGCTCCCTGGACACTAAATATACTCTGAACAAAAGTTGCTCCAAATTCGCTGCAAATGCTATATACGAGCAGTTTGGAGCGTGGGGAAGAAGAATGTCACAAAAATTTTTCATTTCGCGTAAGTCGATTTTTCGAGGATTCTCAGCTCCCTGGACACGAACTATATTATCCTAACAAACGTTGCTCCAAATTCGCTGCAAAAGAAATATACAAGAAGTTTGGAGTGTGGGGAACAAGAATATTACAAAAATTTTTCATTTCGTGTAAGTCGATATTTCGACGATTCTCGGCTCCCTGGACACTAAATATACTCTGAACAAAAGTTGCTCCAAATTCGCTGCAAAAGCTATATAAGAGCAGTTTGGAGAAAGATAAACAAGAATATCACAAAAATATTTCATTTCGTGTATGTCGATATTACGACGAATCTCGGGTCCCTGGTAACGAAATATACATATTACAAAAGTTGCTCCAAATTCGCTGCAAATGCTATTTACGAGCAGTTTGGAGCGTGGGGAACAAGAATATCACAAAAATATTTCATTTCGTGTAAGTTGATATTTCGACGATTCTCGGCTCCCTGGACACGAAAAATACATATAACAAAAGTTGCTCCAAATTCGCTGCAAATGCTATATACGAGCAGTTTGGAGTAAGGTAAACAAGAATATCACAAAAATATTTCATTTCGTATAAGTCGATATTTCGACGATTCTCGGCTCCCTGGACACTAAATATACTCTGAACAAAAGTTGCTCCAAATTCGCTGCAAATGCTATATACGAGCAGTTTGGAGTAAGGTAAACAAGAATATCACAAAAATATTTCATTTCGTGTAAGTTGATATTTCGACGATTCTCGGCTCCCAGGACACGAAAATACATATATCAAAAGTTGCTCCAAATTTGCTGCAAATGCTATTTACGAGCAGTTTGGAACGTGGGGAACAAGAATATCACAAAAATATTTCATTTCGTGTAAGTTGATATTTCGACGATTCTCGGCTCCCTAGACACGAAAGTATATATCACAAAAGTTGGTCCAAATTCGCTGCAAATGCTATATACGAGCAGTTTGGAGCGTGGGGAACAAGAATATCATAAAAATGTTTCATTACGTAAAAGTCGATTTTACGAAGATTCTCAGCTGCCTGGACACGAAATATTCTCAGAACAAAAGTTGCTCCAAATTCGCTGCATAAGCTAAAAGCGAATAGTTTGGAGTGCGGGGAAGAAGATTCTCACAAAAATGTATCACTAAGTGAAAGTCGATTTCTCGACGATTCGCGGTTCCTTTGACTCGAAATATTCTCAGAGCAAACGTTGCTCCAAATTCGCTGCAAAAGCTATATACGAGCAGTTTGGAGTGTGGGGAACAAGAATATAACAAAAATTTTTCATTTCGCCTAAGTCGATATTTCGCCGATTCTCAGCTCCCTGGTCACGAAATATACATATACCAAAAGTTGCTCCAAATTCGCCTCAAATGCTATTTACGAGCAGTTTGGAGCGCGTAGAACAAGAATATCATAAAAATGTTTCATTACGTGTAAGTCGATATTTCGACGATTCTCGGCTCCCTGGTAACGAAATATACATATAACAAAAGTTGCTCCAAATTCGCTGCAAATGCTATTTACGAGCAGTTTGGAGCGTGGGGAACAAGAATATCACAAAAATTTTTCATTTCGCCTAAGTCGATATTTCGCCGATTCTCAGCTCCCTGGTCACGAAATATACATATACCAAAAGTTGCTCCAAATTCGCCTCAAATGCTATTTACGAGCAGTTTGGAGCGCGGGGAACAAGAATTTCATAAAAATGTTTCATTACGTGTAAGTCGATATTTCGACGATTCTCGGCTCCCTGGTAACGAAATATACATATAACAAAAGTTGCTCCAAATTCGCTGCAAATGCTATTTACGAGCAGTTTGGAGCGTGGGGAACAAGAATATCACAAAAATATTTCATTTCGTGTAAGTTGATATTTCGACAATTCTCGGCTCCCTGGACACGAAAAATACATATTACAAAAGTTGTTCCAAATTCGCTGCAAATGCTATATACGAGCAGTTTGGAGCGTGGGGAAGAAGAATATCACAAAAATTTTTCATTTCGCGTAAGTCGATTTTTCGAGGATTCTCAGCTCCCTGGACACGAACTATATTATCCTAACAAACGTTGCTCCAAATTCACTGCAAAAGCTATATACGAAAAGTTTGGAGTGTGGGGAACAAGAATATTACAAAAATATTTCATTTCGTGTAAGTTGTTATTTCGAGGATTCTCAGCTTCCTGGACACGAAATATATTATCCTAACAAACGTTGCTCCAAATTCGCTGCAAAAGCTATATACGAGAAGTTTGGAGTGTGGGGAACAAGAATATCACAAAAATTTTTCATTTCGTGTAAGTCGATGTTTCGACGATTCTCGGCTCCCTGGACACTAAATATACTCTGAACAAAAGTTGCTCACAATTCGCTGCAAATGCTATATACGAGCAGTTTGGAGTAAGGTTAACAAGAATATCACAAAAATATTTCATTTCGCCTAAGTCGATATTTCGCCGATTCTCAGCTCCCTGGTCACGAAATATACATATACCAAAAGTTGCTCCAAACTCGCCTCAAATGCTATTTACGAGCAGTTTGGAGCGCGGGGAACAAGAATATCATAAAAATGTTTCATTACGTGTAAGTCGATATTTCGACGATTCTCGGCTCCCTGGTAACGAAATATACATTTAATAAAAGTTGCTCCAAATTCGCTGCAAATGCTATATACGAGCAGTTTGGAGTAAGGTAAACAAGAATATCACAAAAATATTTCATTTCGTGTAAGTCGATATTTCGACGATTCTCGGCTCCCTGGACACTAAATATACTCTGAACAAAAGTTGCTCCAAATTCGCTATAAAAGCTATATAAGAGCAGTTTGGAGTAAGGTAAACAAGAATATCACAAAAATATTTCATTTCGTGTAAGTCGATATTTCGACGATTCTCGGCTCCCTGGTCACGAAATATACATGTAACAAAAGTTGCTCCAAATTCGCTGCAAAAGCTATATAAGAGCAGTTTGGAGTAAGGTAAACAAGAATATCACAAAAATATTTCATTTCGTGTAAGTTGATAATTCGACGATTCTCGGCTCCCAGGACACGAAAATACATATATCAAAAGTTGCTCCAAATTTGCTGCAAATGCTATATACGAGCAGTTTGGAGCGTGGGGAAGAAGAATGTCACAAAAATTTTTCATTTCGCGTAAGTCGATTTTTCGAGGATTCTCAGCTCCCAGGACACGAACTATATTATCCTAACAAACGTTGCTCCAAATTCACTGCCAAAGCTATATACGTAAAGTTTGGAGTGTGGGGAACAAGAATATCACAAAAATATTTCATTTCGTGTAAGTTGATATTTCGGGGATCCTCAGCTCCCTGGACACGAAATATATTATCCTAACAAACGTTGCTCCAAATTCGCTGCTAAAGCTATATAGAAGAAGTTTGGAGTGTGGGGAACAAGAATATCACAAAAACATTTCATTTCATGTAAGTTGATATTTCGAGGATTCTCAGCTCCCTGGACACGAAATATATTATCCTGACAAACGTTGCTCCAAATTCGCTGCAAAAGCTATCTAAGAGCAGTTTGGAGTAAGGTAAACAAGAATATCACAAAAATATTTCAGTGCGTGTAAGTCGATAGTTCGACGAATCTCGGCTCCCTGGTAACGAAATATACATATAACAAATGTTGCTCCAAATTCGCTGCAAATGCTATTTACGAGCAGTTTGGAGCGTGGGGAACAAGAATATCACATAAAATATTTCATTTCGTGTAAGTTGATATTTCGACGATTCTCGGCTCCCTGGTCACGAAAAATACATATAACAAAAGTTGCTCCAAATTCGCTGCAAATGCTACATACGAGCAGTTTGGAGCGTGGGGAACAAGAATATCACAAAAATTTTTCATTTCGCGTAAGCCGATTTTTCGAGGATTCTCAGCTCCCTGGACACGAAATATATTATCCTAACAAACGTTGCTCCAAATTCGCTGCAAAAGCTATATACGAGAAGTTTGGAGTGTGGGGAACAAGAATATCACAAAAATATTCCATTTCGTATAAGTCGATATTTCGACGATTCTCGGCTCCCTGGACACTAAATATACTCTGAACAAAAGTTGCTCCAAATTCGCTGCATAAGCTAAAAGCGAATAGTTTGGAGTGCGGGGAAGAAGATTCTCACAAAAATGTATCACTAACTGAAAGTCGATTTCTCGACGATTCTCCGTTCCCTTGACTCGAAATATTCTCAGAGCAAAAGTTGCTCCAAATTCGCTGCAAAAGCTATATACGAGCAGTTTGGAGTGTGGGGAACAAGAATATCACAAAAATTTTTCATTTCGCCTAAGTCGATATTTCGCCGATTCTCAGCTCCCTGGTCACGAAATATACATATACCAAAAGTTGCTCCAAATTCGCCTCAAATGCTATTTACGAGCAGTTTGGAGCGCGTAGAACAAGAATATCATAAAAATGTTTCATTACGTGTAAGTCGATATTTCGACGATTCTCGGCTCCCTGGTAACGAAATATACATATAACAAAAGTTGCTCCAAATTCGCTGCAAATGCTATTTACGAGCAGTTTGGAGCGTGGGGAACAAGAATATCACAAAAATATTTCATTTCGTGTAAGTTGATATTTCGACAATTCTCGGCTCCCTGGACCCAAAAAATACATATTACAAAAGTTGTTCCAAATTCGCTGCAAATGCTATATACGAGCAGTTTGGAGCGTGGGGAAGAAGAATATCACAAAAATTTTTCATTTCGCGTAAGTCGATTTTTCGAGGATTCTCAGCTCCCTGGACACGAACTATATTATCCTAACAAACGTTGCTCCAAATTCACTGCAAAAGCTATATACGAAAAGTTTGGAGTGTGGGGAACAAGAATATCACAAAAATATTTCATTTCGTGTAAGTTGTTATTTCGAGGATTCTCAGCTTCCTGGACACGAAATATATTATCCTAACAAACGTTGCTCCAAATTCGCTGCAAAAGCTATATACGAGAAGTTTGGAGTGTGGGGAACAAGAATATCACAAAAATTTTTCATTTCGTGTAAGTCGATGTTTCGACGATTCTCGGCTCCCTGGACACTAAATATACTCTGAACAAAAGTTGCTCCAAATTCGCTGCAAATGCTATATACGAGCAGTTTGGAGCGTGGGGAAGAAGAATGTCACAAAAATTTTTCATTTCGCGTAGGTCGATTTTTCGAGGATTCTCAGCTCCCTGGACACGAACTATATTATCCTAACAAACGTTGCTCCAAATTCGCTGCAAAAGCTATATACAAGAAGTTTGGAGTGTGGGGAACAAGAATATCACAAAAATTTTTCATTTCGTGTAAGTCGATATTTCGACGATTCTCGGCTCCCTGGACACTAAATATACTCTGAACAAAAGTTGCTCCAAATTCGCTGCAAAAGCTATATAAGAGCAGTTTGGAGAAAGATAAACAAGAATATCACAAAAATATTTCATTTCGTGTATGTCGATATTACGACGATTCTCGGCTCCCTGGTAACGAAATATACATATAACAAAAGTTGCTCCAAATTCGCCTCAAATGCTATTTACGAGCAGTTTGGAGCGCGGGGAACAAGAATTTCATAAAAATGTTTCATTACGTGTAAGTCGATATTTCGACGATTCTCGGCTCCCTGGTAACGAAATATACATATAACAAAAGTTGCTCCAAATTCGCTGCAAATGCTATTTACGAGCAGTTTGGAGCGTGGGGAACAAGAATATCACAAAAATATTTCATTTCGTGTAAGTTGATATTTCGACAATTCTCGGCTCCCTGGACACGAAAAATACATATTACAAAAGTTGTTCCAAATTCGCTGCAAATGCTATATACGAGCAGTTTGGAGCGTGGGGAAGAAGAATATCACAAAAATTTTTCATTTCGCCTAAGTCGATATTTCGCCGATTCTCAGCTCCCTGGTCACGAAATATACATATACCAAAAGTTGCTCCAAATTCGCCTCAAATGCTATTTACGAGCAGTTTGGAGCGCGGGGAACAAGAATTTCATAAAAATGTTTCATTACGTGTAAGTCGATATTTCGACGATTCTCGGCTCCCTGGTAACGAAATATACATATAACAAAAGTTGCTCCAAATTCGCTGCAAATGCTATTTACGAGCAGTTTGGAGCGTGGGGAACAAGAATATCACAAAAATATTTCATTTCGTGTAAGTTGATATTTCGACAATTCTCGGCTCCCTGGACACGAAAAATACATATTACAAAAGTTGTTCCAAATTCGCTGCAAATGCTATATACGAGCAGTTTGGAGCGTGGGGAAGAAGAATATCACAAAAATTTTTCATTTCGCGTAAGTCGATTTTTCGAGGATTCTCAGCTCCCTGGACACGAACTATATTATCCTAACAAACGTTGCTCCAAATTCACTGCAAAAGCTATATACGAAAAGTTTGGAGTGTGGGGAACAAGAATATCACAAAAATATTTCATTTCGTTTAAGTTGTTATTTCGAGGATTCTCAGCTTCCTGGACACGAAATATATTATCCTAACAAACTTTGCTCCAAATTCGCTGCAAAAGCTATATACGAGAAGTTTGGAGTGTGGGGAACAAGAATATCACAAAAATTTTTCATTTCGTGTAAGTCGATGTTTCGACGATTCTCGGCTCCCTGGACACTAAATATACTCTGAACAAAAGTTGCTCCAAATTCGCTGCAAATGCTATATACGAGCAGTTTGGAGCGTGGGGAAGAAGAATGTCACAAAAATTTTTCATTTCGCGTAAGTCGATTTTTCGAGGATTCTCAGCTCCCTGGACACGAACTATATTATCCTAACAAACGTTGCTCCAAATTCGCTGCAAAAGAAATATACAAGAAGTTTGGAGTGTGGGGAACAAGAATATTACAAAAAATTTTCATTTCGTGTAAGTCGATATTTCGACGATTCTCGGCTCCCTGGACACTAAATATACTCTGAACAAAAGTTGCTCCAAATTCGCTGCAAAAGCTATATAAGAGCAGTTTGGAGAAAGATAAACAAGAATATCACAAAAATATTTCATTTCGTGTATGTCGATATTACGACGAATCTCGGGTCCCTGGTAACGAAATATACATATTACAAAAGTTGCTCCAAATTCGCTGCAAATGCTATTTACGAGCAGTTTGGAGCGTGGGGAACAAGAATATCACAAAAATATTTCATTTCGTGTAAGTTGATATTTCGACGATTCTCGGCTCCCTGGACACGAAAAATACATATAACAAAAGTTGCTCCAAATTCGCTGCAAATGCTATATACGAGCAGTTTGGAGTAAGGTAAACAAGAATATCACAAAAATATTTCATTTCGTATAAGTCGATATTTCGACGATTCTCGGCTCCCTGGACACTAAATATACTCTGAACAAAAGTTGCTCCAAATTCGGTGCAAAAGCTATATAAGAGCAGTTTGGAGTAAGGTAAACAAGAATATCACAAAAATATTTCATTTCGTGTAAGTTGATATTTCGACGATTCTCGGCTCCCAGGACACGAAAATACATATATCAAAAGTTGCTCCAAATTTGCTGCAAATGCTATTTACGAGCAGTTTGGAACGTGGGGAACAAGAATATCACAAAAATATTTCATTTCGTGTAAGTTGATATTTCGACGATTCTCGGCTCCCTAGACACGAAAGTATATATCACAAAAGTTGGTCCAAATTCGCTGCAAATGCTATATACGAGCAGTTTGGAGCGTGGGGAACAAGAATATCATAAAAATGTTTCATTACGTAAAAGTCGATTTTACGAAGATTCTCAGCTGCCTGGACACGAAATATTCTCAGAACAAAAGTTGCTCCAAATTCGCTGCATAAGCTAAAAGCGAATAGTTTGGAGTGCGGGGAAGAAGATTCTCACAAAAATGTATCACTAAGTGAAAGTCGATTTCTCGACGATTCGCGGTTCCTTTGACTCGAAATATTCTCAGAGCAAACGTTGCTCCAAATTCGCTGCAAAAGCTATATACGAGCAGTTTGGAGTGTGGGGAACAAGAATATAACAAAAATTTTTCATTTCGCCTAAGTCGATATTTCGCCGATTCTCAGCTCCCTGGTCACGAAATATACATATACCAAAAGTTGCTCCAAATTCGCCTCAAATGCTATTTACGTGCAGTTTGGAGCGCGTAGAACAAGAATATCATAAAAATGTTTCATTACGTGTAAGTCGATATTTCGACGATTCTCGGCTCCCTGGTAACGAAATATACATATAACAAAAGTTGCTCCAAATTCGCTGCAAATGCTATTTACGAGCAGTTTGGAGCGTGGGGAACAAGAATATCACAAAAATTTTTCATTTCGCCTAAGTCGATATTTCGCCGATTCTCAGCTCCCTGGTCACGAAATATACATATACCAAAAGTTGCTCCAAATTCGCCTCAAATGCTATTTACGAGCAGTTTGGAGCGCGGGGAACAAGAATTTCATAAAAATGTTTCATTACGTGTAAGTCGATATTTCGACGATTCTCGGCTCCCTGGTAACGAAATATACATATAACAAAAGTTGCTCCAAATTCGCTGCAAATGCTATTTACGAGCAGTTTGGAGCGTGGGGAACAAGAATATCACAAAAATATTTCATTTCGTGTAAGTTGATATTTCGACACATCTCGGCTCCCTGGACACGAAAAATACATATTACAAAAGTTGTTCCAAATTCGCTGCAAATGCTATATACGAGCAGTTTGGAGCGTGGGGAAGAAGAATATCACAAAAACTTTTCATTTCGCGTAAGTCGATTTTTCGAGGATTCTCAGCTCCCTGGACACGAACTATATTATCCTAACAAACGTTGCTCCAAATTCACTGCAAAAGCTATATACGAAAAGTTTGGAGTGTGGGGAACAAGAATATCACAAAAATATTTCATTTCGTGTAAGTTGTTATTTCGAGGATTCTCAGCTTCCTGGACACGAAATATATTATCCTAACAAACGTTGCTCCAATTTCGCTGCAAAAGCTATATACGAGAAGTTTGGAGTGTGGGGAACAAGAATATCACAAAAATTTTTCATTTCGTGTAAGTCGATGTTTCGACGATTCTCGGCTCCCTAGACACTAAATATACTCTGAACAAAAGTTGCTCCAAATTCGCTGCAAATGCTATATACGAGCAGTTTGGAGCGTGGGGAAGAAGAATGTCACAAAAATTTTTCATTTCGCGTAAGTCGATTTTTCGAGGATTCTCAGCTCCCTGGACACGAACTATATTATCCTAACAAACGTTGCTCCAAATTCGCTGCGAAAGCTATATACAAGAAGTTTGGAGTGTGGGGAACAAGAATATCACAAAAATTTTTCATTTCGTGTAAGTCGATATTTCGACGATTCTCGGCTCCCTGGACACTAAATATACTCTGAACAAAAGTTGCTCCAAATTCGCTGCAAAAGCTATATACAAGAAGTTTGGAGTGTGGGGAACAAGAATATCACAAAAATTTTTCATTTCGCCTAAGTCGATATTTCGCCGATTCTCAGCTCCCTGGTCACGAAATATACATATACCAAAAGTTGCTCCAAATTCGCCTCAAATGCTATTTACGAGCAGTTTGGAGCGCGGGGAACAAGAATTTCAAAAAAATGTTTCATTACGTGTAAGTCGATATTTCGACGATTCTCGGCTCCCTGGTAACGAAATATACATATAACAAAAGTTGCTCCAAATTCGCTGCAAATGCTATTTACGAGCAGTTTGGAGCGTGGGGAACAAGAATATCACAAAAATATTTCATTTCGTGTAAGTTGATATTTCGACAATTCTCGGCTCCCTGGACACGAAAAATACATATTACAAAAGTTGTTCCAAATTCGCTGCAAATGCTATATACGAGCAGTTTGGAGCGTGGGGAAGAAGAATATCACAAAAATTTTTCATTTCGCGTAAGTCGATTTTTCGAGGATTCTCAGCTCCCTGGACACGAACTATATTATCCTAACAAACGTTGCTCCAAATTCGCTGCAAAAGAAATATACAAGAAGTTTGGAGTGTGGGGAACAAGAATATTACAAAAATTTTTCATTTCGTGTAAGTCGATATTTCGACGATTCTCGGCTCCCTGGACACTAAATATACTCTGAACAAAAGTTGCTCCAAATTCGCTGCAAAAGCTATATAAGAGCAGTTTGGAGAAAGATAAACAAGAATATCACAAAAATATTTCATTTCGTGTATGTCGATATTACGACGAATCTCGGGTCCCTGGTAACGAAATATACATATTACAAAAGTTGCTCCAAATTCGCTGCAAATGCTATTTACGAGCAGTTTGGAGCGTGGGGAACAAGAATATCACAAAAATATTTCATTTCGTGTAAGTTGATATTTCGACGATTCTCGGCTCCCTGGACACGAAAAATACATATAACAAAAGTTGCTCCAAATTCGCTGCAAATGCTATATACGAGCAGTTTGGAGTAAGGTAAACAAGAATATCACAAAAATATTTCATTTCGTATAAGTCGATATTTCGACGATTCTCGGCTCCCTGGACACTAAATATACTCTGAACAAAAGTTGCTCCAAATTCGCTGCAAATGCTATATACGAGCAGTTTGGAGTAAGGTAAACAAGAATATCACAAAAATATTTCATTTCGTGTAAGTTGATATTTCGACGATTCTCGGCTCCCAGGACACGAAAATACATATATCAAAAGTTGCTCCAAATTTGCTGCAAATGCTATTTACGAGCAGTTTGGAACGTGGGGAACAAGAATATCACAAAAATATTTCATTTCGTGTAAGTTGATATTTCGACGATTCTCGGCTCCCTAGACACGAAAGTATATATCACAAAAGTTGGTCCAAATTCGCTGCAAATGCTATATACGAGCAGTTTGGAGCGTGGGGAACAAGAATATCATAAAAATGTTTCATTACGTAAAAGTCGATTTTACGAAGATTCTCAGCTGCCTGGACACGAAATATTCTCAGAACAAAAGTTGCTCCAAATTCGCTGCATAAGCTAAAAGCGAATAGTTTGGAGTGCGGGGAAGAAGATTCTCACAAAAATGTATCACTAAGTGAAAGTCGATTTCTCGACGATTCGCGGTTCCTTTGACTCGAAATATTCTCAGAGCAAACGTTGCTCCAAATTCGCTGCAAAAGCTATATACGAGCAGTTTGGAGTGTGGGGAACAAGAATATAACAAAAATTTTTCATTTCGCCTAAGTCGATATTTCGCCGATTCTCAGCTCCCTGGTCACGAAATATACATATACCAAAAGTTGCTCCAAATTCGCCTCAAATGCTATTTACGAGCAGTTTGGAGCGCGTAGAACAAGAATATCATAAAAATGTTTCATTACGTGTAAGTCGATATTTCGACGATTCTCGGCTCCCTGGTAACGAAATATACATATAACAAAAGTTGCTCCAAATTCGCTGCAAATGCTATTTACGAGCAGTTTGGAGCGTGGGGAACAAGAATATCACAAAAATTTTTCATTTCGCCTAAGTCGATATTTCGCCGATTCTCAGCTCCCTGGTCACGAAATATACATATACCAAAAGTTGCTCCAAATTCGCCTCAAATGCTATTTACGAGCAGTTTGGAGCGCGGGGAACAAGAATTTCATAAAAATGTTTCATTACGTGTAAGTCGATATTTCGACGATTCTCGGCTCCCTGGTAACGAAATATACATATAACAAAAGTTGCTCCAAATTCGCT
Source organism: Hymenopus coronatus (assembly GCA_030762935.1). Taxonomy (NCBI): domain Eukaryota; kingdom Metazoa; phylum Arthropoda; class Insecta; order Mantodea; family Hymenopodidae; genus Hymenopus; species Hymenopus coronatus. The sequence goes on along the minus strand of CM060886.1, from coordinate 14,380,015 downwards.
GCAAATGCTATTTACGAGCAGTTTGGAGCGTGGGGAACAAGAATATCACAAAAATATTTCATTTCGTGTAAGTTGATATTTCGACAATTCTCGGCTCCCTGGACACGAAAAATACATATTACAAAAGTTGTTCCAAATTCGCTGCAAATGCTATATACGAGCAGTTTGGAGCGTGGGGAAGAAGAATATCACAAAAATTTTTCATTTCGCGTAAGTCGATTTTTCGAGGATTCTCAGCTCCCTGGACACGAACTATATTATCCTAACAAACGTTGCTCCAAATTCACTGCAAAAGCTATATACGAAAAGTTTGGAGTGTGGGGAACAAGAATATTACAAAAATATTTCATTTCGTGTAAGTTGTTATTTCGAGGATTCTCAGCTTCCTGGACACGAAATATATTATCCTAACAAACGTTGCTCCAAATTCGCTGCAAAAGCTATATACGAGAAGTTTGGAGTGTGGGGAACAAGAATATCACAAAAATTTTTCATTTCGTGTAAGTCGATGTTTCGACGATTCTCGGCTCCCTGGACACTAAATATACTCTGAACAAAAGTTGCTCCAAATTCGCTGCAAATGCTATATACGAGCAGTTTGGAGCGTGGGGAAGAAGAATGTCACAAAAATTTTTCATTTCGCGTAAGTCGATTTTTCGAGGATTCTCAGCTCCCTGGACACGAACTATATTATCCTAACAAACGTTGCTCCAAATTCGCTGCGAAAGCTATATACAAGAAGTTTGGAGTGTGGGGAACAAGAATATCACAAAAATTTTTCATTTCGTGTAAGTCGATATTTCGACGATTCTCGGCTCCCTGGACACTAAATATACTCTGAACAAAAGTTGCTCCAAATTCGCTGCAAAAGCTATATACAAGAAGTTTGGAGTGTGGGGAACAAGAATATCACAAAAATTTTTCATTTCGCCTAAGTCGATATTTCGCCGATTCTCAGCTCCCTGGTCACGAAATATACATATACCAAAAGTTGCTCCAAATTCGCCTCAAATGCTATTTACGAGCAGTTTGGAGCGCGGGGAACAAGAATTTCAAAAAAATGTTTCATTACGTGTAAGTCGATATTTCGACGATTCTCGGCTCCCTGGTAACGAAATATACATATAACAAAAGTTGCTCCAAATTCGCTGCAAATGCTATTTACGAGCAGTTTGGAGCGTGGGGAACAAGAATATCACAAAAATATTTCATTTCGTGTAAGTTGATATTTCGACAATTCTCGGCTCCCTGGACACGAAAAATACATATTACAAAAGTTGTTCCAAATTCGCTGCAAATGCTATATACGAGCAGTTTGGAGCGTGGGGAAGAAGAATATCACAAAAATTTTTCATTTCGCGTAAGTCGATTTTTCGAGGATTCTCAGCTCCCTAAACACGAACTATATAATCCTAACAAACGTTGCTCCAAATTCACTGCAAAAGCTATATACGAAAAGTTTGGAGTGTGGGGAACAAGAATATCACAAAAATATTTCATTTCGTGTAATTTGTTATTTCGAGGATTCTCAGCTTCCTGGACACGAAATATATTATCCTAACAAACGTTGCTCCAAATTCGCTGCAAAAGCTATATACGAGAAGTTTGGAGTGTGGGGAACAAGAATATCACAAAAATTTTTCATTTCGTGTAAGTCGATGTTTCGACGATTCTCGGCTCCCTGGACACTAAATATACTCTGAACAAAAGTTGCTCCAAATTCGCTGCAAAAGCTATATACGAGAAGTTTGGAGTGTGGGGAACAAGAATATCACAAAAATTTTTCATTTCGTGTAAGTCGATGTTTCGACGATTCTCGGCTCCCTGGACACTAAATATACTCTGAACAAAAGTTGCTCACAATTCGCTGCAAATGCTATATACGAGCAGTTTGGAGTAAGGTTAACAAGAATATCACAAAAATATTTCATTTCGCCTAAGTCGATATTTCGCCGATTCTCAGCTCCCTGGTCACGAAATATACATATACCAAAAGTTGCTCCAAACTCGCCTCAAATGCTATTTACGAGCAGTTTGGAGCGCGGGGAACAAGAATATCATAAAAATGTTTCATTACGTGTAAGTCGATATTTCGACGATTCTCGGCTCCCTGGTAACGAAATATACATTTAATAAAAGTTGCTCCAAATTCGCTGCAAATGCTATATACGAGCAGTTTGGAGTAAGGTAAACAAGAATATCACAAAAATATTTCATTTCGTGTAAGTCGATATTTCGACGATTCTCGGCTCCCTGGACACTAAATATACTCTGAACAAAAGTTGCTCCAAATTCGCTATAAAAGCTATATGAGAGCAGTTTGGAGTAAGGTAAACAAGAATATCACAAAAATATTTCATTTCGTGTAAGTCGATATTTCGACGATTCTCGGCTCCCTGGTCACGAAATATACATGTAACAAAAGTTGCTCCAAATTCGCTGCAAAAGCTATATAAGAGCAGTTTGGAGTAAGGTAAACAAGAATATCACAAAAATATTTCATTTCGTGTAAGTTGATAATTCGACGATTCTCGGCTCCCAGGACACGAAAATACATATATCAAAAGTTGCTCCAAATTTGCTGCAAATGCTATATACGAGCAGTTTGGAGCGTGGGGAAGAAGAATGTCACAAAAATTTTTCATTTCGCGTAAGTCGATTTTTCGAGGATTCTCAGCTCCCTGGACACGAACTATATTATCCTAACAAACGTTGCTCCAAATTCACTGCCAAAGCTATATACGTAAAGTTTGGAGTGTGGGGAACAAGAATATCACAAAAATATTTCATTTCGTGTAAGTTGATATTTCGGGGATCCTCAGCTCCCTGGACACGAAATATATTATCCTAACAAACGTTGCTCCAAATTCGCTGCTAAAGCTATATAGAAGAAGTTTGGAGTGTGGGGAACAAGAATATCACAAAAACATTTCATTTCATGTAAGTTGATATTTCGAGGATTCTCAGCTCCCTGGACACGAAATATATTATCCTGACAAACGTTGCTCCAAATTCGCTGCAAAAGCTATCTAAGAGCAGTTTGGAGTAAGGTAAACAAGAATATCACAAAAATATTTCAGTTCGTGTAAGTCGATAGTTCGACGAATCTCGGCTCCCTGGTAACGAAATATACATATAACAAATGTTGCTCCAAATTCGCTGCAAATGCTATTTACGAGCAGTTTGGAGCGTGGGGAACAAGAATATCACATAAAATATTTCATTTCGTGTAAGTTGATATTTCGACGATTCTCGGCTCCCTGGTCACGAAAAATACATATAACAAAAGTTGCTCCAAATTCGCTGCAAATGCTACATACGAGCAGTTTGGAGCGTGGGGAACAAGAATATCACAAAAATTTTTCATTTCGCGTAAGCCGATTTTTCGAGGATTCTCAGCTCCCTGGACACGAAATATATTATCCTAACAAACGTTGCTCCAAATTCGCTGCAAAAGCTATATACGAGAAGTTTGGAGTGTGGGGAACAAGAATATCACAAAAATATTCCATTTCGTATAAGTCGATATTTCGACGATTCTCGGCTCCCTGGACACTAAATATACTCTGAACAAAAGTTGCTCCAAATTCGCTGCATAAGCTAAAAGCGAATAGTTTGGAGTGCGGGGAAGAAGATTCTCACAAAAATGTATCACTAACTGAAAGTCGATTTCTCGACGATTCTCCGTTCCCTTGACTCGAAATATTCTCAGAGCAAAAGTTGCTCCAAATTCGCTGCAAAAGCTATATACGAGCAGTTTGGAGTGTGGGGAACAAGAATATCACAAAAATTTTTCATTTCGCCTAAGTCGATATTTCGCCGATTCTCAGCTCCCTGGTCACGAAATATACATATACCAAAAGTTGCTCCAAATTCGCCTCAAATGCTATTTACGAGCAGTTTGGAGCGCGTAGAACAAGAATATCATAAAAATGTTTCATTACGTGTAAGTCGATATTTCGACGATTCTCGGCTCCCTGGTAACGAAATATACATATAACAAAAGTTGCTCCAAATTCGCTGCAAATGCTATTTACGAGCAGTTTGGAGCGTGGGGAACAAGAATATCACAAAAATTTTTCATTTCGCCTAAGTCGATATTTCGCCGATTCTCAGCTCCCTGGTCACGAAATATACATATACCAAAAGTTGCTCCAAATTCGCCTCAAATGCTATTTACGAGCAGTTTGGAGCGCGGGGAACAAGAATTTCATAAAAATGTTTCATTACGTGTAAGTCGATATTTCGACGATTCTCGGCTCCCTGGTAACGAAATATACATATAACAAAAGTTGCTCCAAATTCGCTGCAAATGCTATTTACGAGCAGTTTGGAGCGTGGGGAACAAGAATATCACAAAAATATTTCATTTCGTGTAAGTTGATATTTCGACAATTCTCGGCTCCCTGGACACAAAAAATACATATTACAAAAGTTGTTCCAAATTCGCTGCAAATGCTATATACGAGCAGTTTGGAGCGTGGGGAAGAAGAATATCACAAAAATTTTTCATTTCGCGTAAGTCGATTTTTCGAGGATTCTCAGCTCCCTGGACACGAACTATATTATCCTAACAAACGTTGCTCCAAATTCACTGCAAAAGCTATATACGAAAAGTTTAGAGTGTGGGGAACAAGAATATCACAAAAATATTTCATTTCGTGTAAGTTGTTATTTCGAGGATTCTCAGCTTCCTGGACACGAAATATATTATCCTAACAAACGTTGCTCCAAATTCGCTGCAAAAGCTATATACGAGAAGTTTGGAGTGTGGGGAACAAGAATATCACAAAAATTTTTCATTTCGTGTAAGTCGATGTTTCGACGATTCTCGGCTCCCTGGACACTAAATATACTCTGAACAAAAGTTGCTCCAAATTCGCTGCAAATGCTATATACGAGCAGTTTGGAGCGTGGGGAAGAAGAATGTCACAAAAATTTTTCATTTCGCGTAGGTCGATTTTTCGAGGATTCTCAGCTCCCTGGACACGAACTATATTATCCTAACAAACGTTGCTCCAAATTCGCTGCAAAAGCTATATACAAGAAGTTTGGAGTGTGGGGAACAAGAATATCACAAAAATTTTTCATTTCGTGTAAGTCGATATTTCGACGATTCTCGGCTCCCTGGACACTAAATATACTCTGAACAAAAGTTGCTCCAAATTCGCTGCAAAAGCTATATAAGAGCAGTTTGGAGAAAGATAAACAAGAATATCACAAAAATATTTCATTTCGTGTATGTCGATATTACGACGATTCTCGGCTCGCTGGTAACGAAATATACATATAACAAAAGTTGCTCCAAATTCGCTGCAAATGCTATTTACGAGCAGTTTGGAGCGTGGGGAACAAGAATATCACAAAAATTTTTCATTTCGCCTAAGTCGATATTTCGCCGATTCTCAGCTCCCTGGTCACGAAATATACATATACCAAAAGTTGCTCCAAATTCGCCTCAAATGCTATTTACGAGCAGTTTGGAGCGCGGGGAACAAGAATTTCATAAAAATGTTTCATTACGTGTAAGTCGATATTTCGACGAACCTCGGCTCCCTGGTAACGAAATATACATATAACAAAAGTTGCTCCAAATTCGCTGCAAATGCTATTTACGAGCAGTTTGGAGCGTGGGGAACAAGAATATCACAAAAATATTTCATTTCGTGTAAGTTGATATTTCGACAATTCTCGGCTCCCTGGACACGAAAAATACATATTACAAAAGTTGTTCCAAATTCGCTGCAAATGCTATATACGAGCAGTTTGGAGCGTGGGGAAGAAGAATATCACAAAAATTTTTCATTTCGCGTAAGTCGATTTTTCGAGGATTCTCAGCTCCCTGGACACGAACTATATTATCCTAACAAACGTTGCTCCAAATTCACTGCAAAAGCTATATACGAAAAGTTTGGAGTGTGGGGAACAAGAATATCACAAAAATATTTCATTTCGTTTAAGTTGTTATTTCGAGGATTCTCAGCTTCCTGGACACGAAATATATTATCCTAACAAACTTTGCTCCAAATTCGCTGCAAAAGCTATATACGAGAAGTTTGGAGTGTGGGGAACAAGAATATCACAAAAATTTTTCATTTCGTGTAAGTCGATGTTTCGACGATTCTCGGCTCCCTGGACACTAAATATACTCTGAACAAAAGTTGCTCCAAATTCGCTGCAAATGCTATATACGAGCAGTTTGGAGCGTGGGGAAGAAGAATGTCACAAAAATTTTTCATTTCGCGTAAGTCGATTTTTCGAGGATTCTCAGCTCCCTGGACACGAACTATATTATCCTAACAAACGTTGCTCCAAATTCGCTGCAAAAGAAATATACAAGAAGTTTGGAGTGTGGGGAACAAGAATATTACAAAAAATTTTCATTTCGTGTAAGTCGATATTTCGACGATTCTCGGCTCCCTGGACACTAAATATACTCTGAACAAAAGTTGCTCCAAATTCGCTGCAAAAGCTATATAAGAGCAGTTTGGAGAAAGATAAACAAGAATATCACAAAAATATTTCATTTCGTGTATGTCGATATTACGACGAATCTCGGGTCCCTGGTAACGAAATATACATATTACAAAAGTTGCTCCAAATTCGCTGCAAATGCTATTTACGAGCAGTTTGGAGCGTGGGGAACAAGAATATCACAAAAATATTTCATTTCGTGTAAGTTGATATTTCGACGATTCTCGGCTCCCTGGACACGAAAAATACATATAACAAAAGTTGCTCCAAATTCGCTGCAAATGCTATATACGAGCAGTTTGGAGTAAGGTAAACAAGAATATCACAAAAATATTTCATTTCGTATAAGTCGATATTTCGACGATTCTCGGCTCCCTGGACACTAAATATACTCTGAACAAAAGTTGCTCCAAATTCGGTGCAAAAGCTATATAAGAGCAGTTTGGAGTAAGGTAAACAAGAATATCACAAAAATATTTCATTTCGTGTAAGTTGATATTTCGACGATTCTCGGCTCCCAGGACACGAAAATACATATATCAAAAGTTGCTCCAAATTTGCTGCAAATGCTATTTACGAGCAGTTTGGAACGTGGGGAACAAGAATATCACAAAAATATTTCATTTCGTGTAAGTTGATATTTCGACGATTCTCGGCTCCCTAGACACGAAAGTATATATCACAAAAGTTGGTCCAAATTCGCTGCAAATGCTATATACGAGCAGTTTGGAGCGTGGGGAACAAGAATATCATAAAAATGTTTCATTACGTAAAAGTCGATTTTACGAAGATTCTCAGCTGCCTGGACACGAAATATTCTCAGAACAAAAGTTGCTCCAAATTCGCTGCATAAGCTAAAAGCGAATAGTTTGGAGTGCGGGGAAGAAGATTCTCACAAAAATGTATCACTAAGTGAAAGTCGATTTCTCGACGATTCGCGGTTCCTTTGACTCGAAATATTCTCAGAGCAAACGTTGCTCCAAATTCGCTGCAAAAGCTATATACGAGCAGTTTGGAGTGTGGGGAACAAGAATATAACAAAAATTTTTCATTTCGCCTAAGTCGATATTTCGCCGATTCTCAGCTCCCTGGTCACGAAATATACATATACCAAAAGTTGCTCCAAATTCGCCTCAAATGCTATTTACGTGCAGTTTGGAGCGCGTAGAACAAGAATATCATAAAAATGTTTCATTACGTGTAAGTCGATATTTCGACGATTCTCGGCTCCCTGGTAACGAAATATACATATAACAAAAGTTGCTCCAAATTCGCTGCAAATGCTATTTACGAGCAGTTTGGAGCGTGGGGAACAAGAATATCACAAAAATTTTTCATTTCGCCTAAGTCGATATTTCGCCGATTCTCAGCTCCCTGGTCACGAAATATACATATACCAAAAGTTGCTCCAAATTCGCCTCAAATGCTATTTACGAGCAGTTTGGAGCGCGGGGAACAAGAATTTCATAAAAATGTTTCATTACGTGTAAGTCGATATTTCGACGATTCTCGGCTCCCTGGTAACGAAATATACATATAACAAAAGTTGCTCCAAATTCGCTGCAAATGCTATTTACGAGCAGTTTGGAGCGTGGGGAACAAGAATATCACAAAAATATTTCATTTCGTGTAAGTTGATATTTCGACAATTCTCGGCTCCCTGGACACGAAAAATACATATTACAAAAGTTGTTCCAAATTCGCTGCAAATGCTATATACGAGCAGTTTGGAGCGTGGGGAAGAAGATTATCACAAAAACTTTTCATTTCGCGTAAGTCGATTTTTCGAGGATTCTCAGCTCCCTGGACACGAACTATATTATCCTAACAAACGTTGCTCCAAATTCACTGCAAAAGCTATATACGAAAAGTTTGGAGTGTGGGGAACAAGAATATCACAAAAATATTTCATTTCGTGTAAGTTGTTATTTCGAGGATTCTCAGCTTCCTGGACACGAAATATATTATCCTAACAAACGTTGCTCCAATTTCGCTGCAAAAGCTATATACGAGAAGTTTGGAGTGTGGGGAACAAGAATATCACAAAAATTTTTCATTTCGTGTAAGTCGATGTTTCGACGATTCTCGGCTCCCTAGACACTAAATATACTCTGAACAAAAGTTGCTCCAAATTCGCTGCAAATGCTATATACGAATAGTTTGGAGCGTGGGGAAGAAGAATGTCACAAAAATTTTTCATTTCGCGTAAGTCGATTTTTCGAGGATTCTCAGCTCCCTGGACACGAACTATATTATCCTAACAAACGTTGCTCCAAATTCGCTGCGAAAGCTATATACAAGAAGTTTGGAGTGTGGGGAACAAGAATAACACAAAAATTTTTCATTTCGTGTAAGTCGATATTTCGACGATTCTCGGCTCCCTGGACACTAAATATACTCTGAACAAAAGTTGCTCCAAATTCGCTGCAAAAGCTATATACAAGAAGTTTGGAGTGTGGGGAACAAGAATATCACAAAAATTTTTCATTTCGCCTAAGTCGATATTTCGCCGATTCTCAGCTCCCTGGTCACGAAATATACATATACCAAAAGTTGCTCCAAATTCGCCTCAAATGCTATTTACGAGCAGTTTGGAGCGCGGGGAACAAGAATTTCAAAAAAATGTTTCATTACGTGTAAGTCGATATTTCGACGATTCTCGGCTCCCTGGTAACGAAATATACATATAACAAAAGTTGCTCCAAATTCGCTGCAAATGCTATTTACGAGCAGTTTGGAGCGTGGGGAACAAGAATATCACAAAAATATTTCATTTCGTGTAAGTTGATATTTCGACAATTCTCGGCTCCCTGGACACGAAAAATACATATTACAAAAGTTGTTCCAAATTCGCTGCAAATGCTATATACGAGCAGTTTGGAGCGTGGGGAAGAAGAATATCACAAAAATTTTTCATTTCGCGTAAGTCGATTTTTCGAGGATTCTCAGCTCCCTGGACACGAACTATATTATCCTAACAAACGTTGCTCCAAATTCACTGCAAAAGCTATATACGAAAAGTTTGGAGTGTGGGGAACAAGAATATCACAAAAATATTTCATTTCGTTTAAGTTGTTATTTCGAGGATTCTCAGCTTCCTGGACACGAAATATATTATCCTAACAAACTTTGCTCCAAATTCGCTGCAAAAGCTATATACGAGAAGTTTGGAGTGTGGGGAACAAGAATATCACAAAATTTTTCATTTCGTGTAAGTCGATGTTTCGACGATTCTCGGCTCCCTGGACACTAAATATACTCTGAACAAAAGTTGCTCCAAATTCGCTGCAAATGCTATATACGAGCAGTTTGGAGCGTGGGGAAGAAGAATGTCACAAAAATTTTTCATTTCGCGTAAGTCGATTTTTCGAGGATTCTCAGCTCCCTGGACACGAACTATATTATCCTAACAAACGTTGCTCCAAATTCGCTGCAAAAGAAATATACAAGAAGTTTGGAGTGTGGGGAACAAGAATATTACAAAAATTTTTCATTTCGTGTAAGTCGATATTTCGACGATTCTCGGCTCCCTGGACACTAAATATACTCTGAACAAAAGTTGCTCCAAATTCGCTGCAAAAGCTATATAAGAGCAGTTTGGAGAAAGATAAACAAGAATATCACAAAAATATTTCATTTCGTGTATGTCGATATTACGACGAATCTCGGGTCCCTGGTAACGAAATATACATATTACAAAAGTTGCTCCAAATTCGCTGCAAATGCTATTTACGAGCAGTTTGGAGCGTGGGGAACAAGAATATCACAAAAATATTTCATTTCGTGTAAGTTGATATTTCGACGATTCTCGGCTCCCTGGACACGAAAAATACATATAACAAAAGTTGCTCCAAATTCGCTGCAAATGCTATATACGAGCAGTTTGGAGTAAGGTAAACAAGAATATCACAAAAATATTTCATTTCGTATAAGTCGATATTTCGACGATTCTCGGCTCCCTGGACACTAAATATACTCTGAACAAAAGTTGCTCCAAATTCGCTGCAAATGCTATATACGAGCAGTTTGGAGTAAGGTAAACAAGAATATCACAAAAATATTTCATTTCGTGTAAGTTGATATTTCGACGATTCTCGGCTCCCAGGACACGAAAATACATATATCAAAAGTTGCTCCAAATTTGCTGCAAATGCTATTTACGAGCAGTTTGGAACGTGGGGAACAAGAATATCACAAAAATATTTCATTTCGTGTAAGTTGATATTTCGACGATTCTCGGCTCCCTAGACACGAAAGTATATATCACAAAAGTTGGTCCAAATTCACTGCAAATGCTATATACGAGCAGTTTGGAGCGTGGGGAACAAGAATATCATAAAAATGTTTCATTACGTAAAAGTCGATTTTACGAAGATTCTCAGCTGCCTGGACACGAAATATTCTCAGAACAAAAGTTGCTCCAAATTCGCTGCATAAGCTAAAAGCGAATAGTTTGGAGTGCGGGTAAGAAGATTCTCACAAAAATGTATCACTAACTGAAAGTCGATTTCTCGACGATTCTCCGTTCCCTTGACTCGAAATATTCTCAGAGCAAAAGTTGCTCCAAATTCGCTGCAAAAGTTATTTACGAGCAGTTTGGAGCGCGTAGAACAAGAATATCATAAAAATGTTTCATTACGTGTAAGTCGATATTTCGACGATTCTCGGCTCCCTGGTAACGAAATATACATATAACAAAAGTTGCTCCAAATTCGCTGCAAATGCTATTTACGAGCAGTTTGGAGCGTGGGGAACAAGAATATCACAAAAAATTTTCATTTCGCCTAAGTCGATATTTCGCCGATTCTCAGCTCCCTGGTCACGAAATATACATATACCAAAAGTTGCTCCAAATTCGCCTCAAATGCTATTTACGAGCAGTTTGGAGCGCGGGGAACAAGAATTTCATAAAAATGTTTCATTACGTGTAAGTCGATATTTCGACGATTCTCGGCTCCCTGGTAACGAAATATACATATAACAAAAGTTGCTCCAAATTCGCTGCAAATGCTATTTACGAGCAGTTTGGAGCGTGGGGAACAAGAATATCACAAAAATATTTCATTTCGTGTAAGTTGATATTTCGACAATTCTCGGCTCCCTGGACACGAAAAATACATATTACAAAAGTTGTTCCAAATTCGCTGCAAATGCTATATACGAGCAGTTTGGAGCGTGGGGAAGAAGAATATCACAAAAATTTTTCATTTCGCGTAAGTCGATTTTTCGAGGATTCTCAGCTCCCTGGACACGAACTATATTATCCTAACAAACGTTGCTCCAAATTCACTGCAAAAGCTATATACGAAAAGTTTGGAGTGTGATGAACAAGAATATCACAAAAATATTTCATTTCGTGTAAGTTGTTATTTCGAGGATTCTCAGCTTCCTGGACACGAAATATATTATCCTAACAAACGTTGCTCCAAATTCGCTGCAAAAGCTATATACGAGAAGTTTGGAGTGTGGGGAACAAGAATATCACAAAAATTTTTCATTTCGTGTAAGTCGATGTTTCGACGATTCTCGGCTCCCTGGACACTAAATATACTCTGAACAAAAGTTGCTCCAAATTCGCTGCAAATGCTATATACGAGCAGTTTGGAGCGTGGGGAAGAAGAATGTCACAAAAATTTTTCATTTCGCGTAAGTCGATTTTTCGAGGATTCTCAGCTCCCTGGACACGAACTATATTATCCTAACAAACGTTGCTCCAAATTCGCTGCGAAAGCTATATACAAGAAGTTTGGAGTGTGGGGAACAAGAATATCACAAAAATTTTTCATTTCGTGTAAGTCGATATTTCGACGATTCTCGGCTCCCTGGACACTAAATATACTCTGAACAAAAGTTGCTCCAAATTCGCTGCAAAAGCTATATACAAGAAGTTTGGAGTGTGGGGAACAAGAATATCACAAAAATTTTTCATTTCGCCTAAGTCGATATTTCGCCGATTCTCAGCTCCCTGGTCACGAAATATACATATACCAAAAGTTGCTCCAAATTCGCCTCAAATGCTATTTACGAGCAGTTTGGAGCGCGGGGAACAAGAATTTCAAAAAAATGTTTCATTACGTGTAAGTCGATATTTCGACGATTCTCGGCTCCCTGGTAACGAAATATACATATAACAAAAGTTGCTCCAAATTCGCTGCAAATGCTATTTACGAGCAGTTTGGAGCGTGGGGAACAAGAATATCACAAAAATATTTCATTTCGTGTAAGTTGATATTTCGACAATTCTCGGCTCCCTGGACACGAAAAATACATATTACAAAAGTTTTTCCAAATTCGCTGCAAATGCTATATACGAGCAGTTTGGAGCGTGGGGAAGAAGAATATCACAAAAATTTTTCATTTCGCGTAAGTCGATTTTTCGAGGATTCTCAGCTCCCTAAACACGAACTATATAATCCTAACAAACGTTGCTCCAAATTCACTGCAAAAGCTATATACGAAAAGTTTGGAGTGTGGGGAACAAGAATATCACAAAAATATTTCATTTCGTGTAATTTGTTATTTCGAGGATTCTCAGCTTCCTGGACACGAAATATATTATCCTAACAAACGTTGCTCCAAATTCGCTGCAAAAGCTATATACGAGAAGTTTGGAGTGTGGGGAACAAGAATATCACAAAAATTTTTCATTTCGTGTAAGTCGATGTTTCGACGATTCTCGGCTCCCTGGACACTAAATATACTCTGAACAAAAGTTGCTCCAAATTCGCTGCAAATGCTATATACGAGCAGTTTGGAGCGTGGGGAAGAAGAATGTCACAAAAATTTTTCATTTCGCGTAAGTCGATTTTTCGAGGATTCTCAGCTCCCTGGACACGAACTATATTATCCTAACAAACGTTGCTCCAAATTCGCTGCAAAAGCTATATACAAGAAGTTTGGAGTGTGGGGAACAAGAATATCACAAAAATTTTTCATTTCGTGTAAGTCGATATTTCGACGATTCTCGGCTCCCTGGACACTAAATATACTCTGAACAAAAGTTGCTCCAAATTCGCTGCAAAAGCTATATAAGAGCAGTTTGGAGAAAGATAAACAAGAATATCACAAAAATATTTCATTTCGTGTATGTCGATATTACGACGATTCTCGGCTCCCTGGTAACGAAATATACATATAACAAAAGTTGCTCCAAATTCGCTGCAAATGGTATTTACGAGCAGTTTGGAGCGTGGGGAACAAGAATATCACAAAAATTTTTCATTTCGCCTAAGTCGATATTTCGCCGATTCTCAGCTCCCTGGTCACGAAATATACATATACCAAAAGTTGCTCCAAATTCGCCTCAAATGCTATTTACGAGCAGTTTGGAGCGCGGGGAACAAGAATTTCATAAAAATGTTTCATTACGTGTAAGTCGATATTTCGACGATTCTCGGCTCCCTGGTAACGAAATATACATATAACAAAAGTTGCTCCAAATTCGCTGCAAATGCTATTTACGAGCAGTTTGGAGCGTGGGGAACAAGAATATCACAAAAATATTTCATTTCGTGTAAGTTGATATTTCGACAATTCTCGGCTCCCTGGACACGAAAAATACATATTACAAAAGTTGTTCCAAATTCGCTGCAAATGCTATATACGAGCAGTTTGGAAGGTGGGGAAGAAGAATATCACAAAAATTTTTCATTTCGTGTAAGTTGATATTTCGACGATTCTCGGCTCCCTGGACACGAAAAATACATATAACAAAAGTTGCTCCAAATTCGCTGCAAATGCTATATACGAGCAGTTTGGAGTAAGGTAAACAAGAATATCACAAAAATATTTCATTTCGTATAAGTCGATATTTCGACGATTCTCGGCTCCCTGGACACTAAATATACTCTGAACAAAAGTTGCTCCAAATTCGGTGCAAAAGCTAAATAAGAGCAGTTTGGAGTAAGGTAAACAAGAATATCACAAAAATATTTCATTTCGTGTAAGTTGATATTTCGACGATTCTCGGCTCCCAGGACACGAAAATACATATATCAAAAGTTGCTCCAAATTTGCTGCAAATGCTATTTACGAGCAGTTTGGAACGTGGGGAACAAGAATTTCACAAAAATATTTCATTTCGTGTAAGTTGATATTTCGACGATTCTCGGCTCCCTAGACACGAAAGCATATATCACAAAAGTTGGTCCAAATTCGCTGCAATACGAGCAGTTTGGAGCGTGGGGAACAAGAATATCATAAAAATGTTTCATTACGTAAAAGTCGATTTTACGAAGATTCTCAGCTGCCTGGACACGAAATATTCTCAGAACAAAAGTTGCTCCAAATTCGCTGCATAAGCTAAAAGCGAATAGTTTGGAGTGCGGGGAAGAAGATTCTCACAAAAATGTATCACTAAGTGAAAGTCGATTTCTCGACGATTCGCGGTTCCTTTGACTCGAAATATTCTCAGAGCAAACGTTGCTCCAAATTCGCTGCAAAAGCTATATACGAGCAGTTTGGAGTGTGGGGAACAAGAATATAACAAAAATTTTTCATTTCGCCTAAGTCGATATTTCGCCGATTCTCAGCTCCCTGGTCACGAAATATACATATACCAAAAGTTGCTCCAAATTCGCCTCAAATGCTATTTACGAGCAGTTTGGAGCGCGTAGAACAAGAATATCATAAAAATGTTTCATTACGTGTAAGTCGATATTTCGACGATTCTCGGCTCCCTGGTAACGAAATATACATATAACAAAAGTTGCTCCAAATTCGCTGCAAATGCTATTTACGAGCAGTTTGGAGCGTGGGGAACAAGAATATCACAAAAATTTTTCATTTCGCCTAAGTCGATATTTCGCCGATTCTCAGCTCCCTGGTCACGAAATATACATATACCAAAAGTTGCTCCAAATTCGCCTCAAATGCTATTTACGAGCAGTTTGGAGCGCGGGGAACAAGAATTTCATAAAAATGTTTCATTACGTGTAAGTCGATATTTCGACGATTCTCGGCTCCCTGGTAACGAAATATACATATAACAAAAGTTGCTCCAAATTCGCTGCAAATGCTATTTACGAGCAGTTTGGAGCGTGGGGAACAAGAATATCACAAAAATATTTCATTTCGTGTAAGTTGATATTTCGACAATTCTCGGCTCCCTGGACACGAAAAATACATATTACAAAAGTTGTTCCAAATTCGCTGCAAATGCTATATACGAGCAGTTTGGAGCGTGGGGAAGAAGAATATCACAAAAATTTTTCATTTCGTGTAAGTTGATATTTCGACGATTCTCGGCTCCCTGGACACGAAAAATACATATAACAAAAGTTGCTCCAAATTCGCTGCAAATGCTATATACGAGCAGTTTGGAGTAAGGTAAACAAGAATATCACAAAAATATTTCATTTCGTATAAGTCGATATTTCGACGATTCTCGGCTCCCTGGACACTAAATATACTCTGAACAAAAGTTGCTCCAAATTCGGTGCAAAAGCTATATAAGAGCAGTTTGGAGTAAGGTAAACAAGAATATCACAAAAATATTTCATTTCGTGTAAGTTGATATTTCGACGATTCTCGGCTCCCAGGACACGAAAATACATATATCAAAAGTTGCTCCAAATTTGCTGCAAATGCTATTTACGAGCAGTTTGGAACGTGGGGAACAAGAATATCACAAAAATATTTCATTTCGTGTAAGTTGATATTTCGACGATTCTCGGCTCCCTAGACACGAAAGTATATATCACAAAAGTTGGTCCAAATTCGCTGCAATACGAGCAGTTTGGAGCGTGGGGAACAAGAATATCATAAAAATGTTTCATTACGTAAAAGTCGATTTTACGAAGATTCTCAGCTGCCTGGACACGAAATATTCTTAGAACAAAAGTTGCTCCAAATTCGCTGCATAAGCTAAAAGCGAATAGTTTGGAGTGCGGGGAAGAAGATTCTCACAAAAATGTATCACTAAGTGAAAGTCGATTTCTCGACGATTCGCGGTTCCTTTGACTCGAAATATTCTCAGAGCAAACGTTGCTCCAAATTCGCTGCAAAAGCTATATACGAGCAGTTTGGAGTGTGGGGAACAAGAATATAACAAAAATTTTTCATTTCGCCTAAGTCGATATTTCGCCGATTCTCAGCTCCCTGGTCACGAAATATACATATACCAAAAGTTGCTCCAAATTCGCCTCAAATGCTATTTACGAGCAGTTTGGAGCGCGTAGAACAAGAATATCATAAAAATGTTTCATTACGTGTAAGTCGATATTTCGACGATTCTCGGCTCCCTGATGATGATGATGATGGTGTTTAAGGGCGCTCAACTGCCGAGGTCATAAGCGCCCTTATGATTAAAACTTGGCAATAGCCAGTAAGAAAATACCAAACAAAAAAGTAAACACAAATAAAAGAGCTAACACAGTTGAAACGGAAGTAACAGAAACGTCCAGCCCTCTAACCAGAGCTGGATATAAAACTCCATCTAAAATCAACACATTAAAACCAAAAGAGTTTAAAAAACCGCTATCACACTAAAACGTCAAGGTAAAAGAAAGTTTTGCTAAAAATTTAAAAACCCTGTCCACTGCTCTTGGGTCATCTGCCAGCACCTCAGCAAGAGAGGCCGGCATGCCCATACATGACCGAATGTGTGCCAGGTGACCACACTCCAGCAACACATGACGAACTGTCTGTGCCTCCCCACAGAGCGCACAGACAGGAGCAGGTTCACGTTTAAAAAGGTAACTGTGAGTAAAAATACAGTGGCCAATTCTTAGCCGAGCTAGTACTACCTCCTCCCGGCGGAATAAACGAGAGGAGGTTACCCAGTTGACAGGGAGGTCCTTCACCTCTCGCAGCTTATTACCACGGAGAGCCGACCACTCCGCATGCCAAGTCGAAAAAACGGCTCTCCGTACAGCCACTCTAAAATCTTCTGCTGTTGAATGGGTAATCGTAACACTGGGCGCTGTGACTGCCGATTTCGCTGCCAAATCCGCCGTGTCATTCCCTGGCAAGCCAACGTGTCCAGGAATCCATGCGCACTCCACATTAAAACCAGAAGCGTGCAAAATGTGGAGGACGTCCTGGATGCGCTGCACCAAAGGATGGTAATTGTACAGCTCACGAATGCTCTGAAGGGCACTAAGGGAATCACTAAGAATAAGGCAGTCACCTAATTTTCGACGTCGAATATACAGAAGGGCTTGATAAATAGCATATAGCTCGGCAGAATATATAGATGTGCAACTAGGCAAACCGTAAGTAGAAGTTGCGGTGCCAGTTACAAAGGCACATCCAACACCGTCGGGGCTCTTACTACCATCGGTGTAAATACAAATACGGCCACTGTATTTGGATAAAAATTCTAAAAAGCAACAACGAATACTATCAAGAGGCGTAACAGATTTCCCGTAGAGCGTCATCCCGAGATCGACATGGGAGGTAGCGCGTAACCAAGGGGGGTGTATACTCTCTCCCTTGGATAACAGCCGAGGAATGTCAACATGGTGCTGGCGTAGAAGCTCACGGAAACGAAAACCTGCTGGCCTGGGGCTCAGAGAGCGGAGGCAGTATCGCTCGTGCAGCTCAGGGGAGAAAAACGCGTGATAAGTTGGATGCCCAGGCATACACTTCAGCCCACAGCCATAATTAGCAAGCAGGACATCACGCCGACAACGCAGAGGAGGTTCTCCCGATTCGGCGTAGAGGCTAACAACTGGGCTCGTTGGAAAAGCTCCAACGGCCACACGGATGCCCTGGTTATGGACTGTGTCTAACCTTCTGAGCACTGAAGGTCGAGCTGAAGAATACACAATGCTGCCATAGTCCAACTTCGAACGAATCACAGCACGATAAAGACCGAGCAATGTCGTCCGATCCGCACCCCAAGACTTGCCACTTAGTATCCGTAAAAGATTTAGAGAACGGTCACATCGTGCTCTAAGCTGTGCTATTTGTGGTGCCCAACAAAGTTTCCGATCGAAGATCAAACCAAGGAATCTCGCCTCGTCTGCGAAAGGAAGTAAATCTGGCCCGAGTCGAAGAGACGGCGGCATATGCCACTTACGGCGCCAGAAGTTAACGCAGACTGTCTTCTCAGCGGAGAAACGAAAACCGTGTTTCGAGCTCCATGCATAGAGATTGTCCAAACACCGCTGGAGACGGCGTTCCAAAAACGGTGTACGCTGAGAAGTACAGAAGATGGCAAAGTCGTCCACGAATAAACAGGAAGAGACACCTTGAGGCACACATATTGATATGGAATTTATCGCAATAGCAAATAGAGTCACGCTGAGTACCGAGCCCTGCGGCACTCCGTTCTCTTGAATAAAATGGTTAGAAAAAACCGAACCCACCCTCACTCGAAAAACGCGGTCCCGCATAAACTCCTGAATGACCAACGGTAGGCGTCCACGTATGTTCCAGTTGTGCAGAGAACGCAATATTCCCGCCCGCCAACACGTGTCGTAGGCCTTCTCGAGGTCAAAAAATATCCCAACTGTGGGGCTGTTCTTAAGAAACCCGTCCATAATCTGAGTTGACAGAGAGACAAGGTGGTCAGCAGTTGAACGTCGTCGTCGAAAGCCACACTGGATGTTCGTCAGAAGATTGTGGGATTCCAGCCACCACACCAACCGTCCATTGATCATGCGTTCCATCACCTTGCAAACGCAACTGGTGAGGGAAATAGGACGGTAACTGGAAGGAAGATGGCGGTCCTTTCCAGGTTTAAGAATGGGTATGATGGTGGCCTCCCGCCACTTGTCTGGAAAAATGCCATCAACCCAGACACGATTATAGACCTCGAGTAGGAAATCTTTGCCATCAGGAGAGAGATGTTGCAACATTTGGACGTGGATACCATCTGGACCTGGTGCTGAGTGTCGTGAAGAGGAGAGTGCATTGTCTAGCTCTGCCAGGGTGAAAAGGCGATTATAATCCTCAAGGTTGCCAGAAAGAAACGAGAATTCTTGAGATTCCACCTGGTTCTTAACTGTAAGAAACTCAGGGGAATAGTTGCCTGAGCTAGACACCTCAGCGAAAGCACTGCCTAAAGTATTCGCCACGTCAAATGTATCAACAACAGCTCCGGTAGGTGTTTTGAGACCGGCGATGGGCATATGGTTCGGTTTCCCAGCCACACGTCTTAACTTATCCCATACGACAGAGGAAGGTGTATGTCGATTAAAGGAACCCACGAATTTATTCCATGACATCTTTTTGCTATCCTTAATAACCCGCCTAGAATGTGCACGCATCCGTTTATAGTGTATCAGGTTATCCAGTGTAGGAAAACGCTGGAAAACCCGTAGAGCTCGTCTGCGAGCGCGAGTAGCATCCCGACAGTCAGCGGTCCACCAAGGTACCGGAAATCGACGGCTGTAGCCAGTCGAACGCGGAATGGATTGCTCAGCAGCAGAAAGAATGGTCCCTGTAAGATGTTCGACCAAGTGGTTCACAGAGTCGTGCTCTTCGTAGCTAAATTCAGCCAAGTGGGAGTACAGTTCCCAGCTGGCGTGGTCTAGGCGCCAACTAGGTAAACGGGTGGAACATACAACGGGTGTCAAGACACTAATACGACAAGGAAAGTGGTCACTAGAATGCAAATCCGAGATGATATTCCAGCATAAGGTGACTGCCAGCTGAGGGGAACAAATTGCAATGTCAATGTGTGAAAAACTATGAAATGCGTCAGATAGAAAGGTGGGCTCTCCGGTGTTCAAGAGAGCAAGATTCTGACTATCCAAGAAGTCTTTAAGTAGCGTACCTCTCGCACAAGCCCGAGGAGAGCCCCAAAGAGGGTGATGGGCATTCACGTCGCCTACCAATAAAAAGGGTGGTGGCAACTGCGAAATGAGGTGTTCTAAGTCGCTGTGCGAGAGGTCCGCAGATGGAGGCAAATAGATACTGCAAATGGTGAATGAAGCGGAGGGTAGCTTAATGCTGACAGCAACGGACTGGATTGCAGATTGTATGGGTACGGAGTTGGCAAAAATATCATCTCGAATAAGCATCATAGTGCCCCCATGTGCCGGGACACCGTCCTCCGGGGATAAATCACATCGTACGGAGGAGTACTGCCTGATGGTAACGGTGTCCTGTGGACGGAGCTTCGTCTCTTGTAAACATACAGCCAAGGGTTCATGCTGGCGCAGCAACAAGTCAAGCTCTGGTCGATGTGGTCGAATTCCGCGTATGTTCCAATGGAGGATAGCCATTGAGTATATTATGGGATAAGTTTCAAATCGAAAGACGCTTCTGCAGATTGGGATTAGCTGGTCGGTTCAATTTGTTCTTCTTAGGCGTTGGGCTAGTACTATTTTCAGGAGCACGATCCTGCCGTTTCCGCACTGTCCCTCTGGCAGTGGCGGCAGAATCCTCCTGGTCCATCTCCTCCACAAGGGAGGTCCCTTTTTCAAGAGCAGTTTTCGGTCCAAGTAGTTCGAACCGATTGGATGTGCTGATCGGCGAAGACGGCCGTCGCCGATTCACGCCCTCCTCCCCAGATGACCCTTCAGAAGAGGATACACGTGTGGAGTTGCGTGTACTTTTCTTACCTTTAGATGACTTGGTAATAGATTGCACATTCTCTTTCAAAAAGTCTTGTCGGACATACTTGGTCTTAAACTGTTTTTCCGGGGCAGAAGACGTCGTGAATTTAATAGCTTTAGTTCCGGAGGTCGAGGCTTTCGGTGACAAGTGTGCAGGACTATTCTGTAAGCTGGCGGATTTGGCAGATGTTGATACCAACTTGGGTGTAGGTGCCGAAGGCTTTGGCAGCGCTTGGGCTAAAATAACCTTTTCCGCAATTGTAGCCCCGTTCATATCGCCGGTCTGTGTTGCGATTTCCCGACGCGGTACCGGTTTAGCTGCAACTGAGCTATAGGTACCGGACCTCGGGGCAGAGGGTTGGCGGAGTCGCAGGAGCTTCCGGGCTTCCAAGAAGGACACCTTCTCTTTCACCCGTATCTCCTGGATCGCTCGTTCCTCTGCAAAACGGGGGCAGTCTCGGGAACTAGATGGGTGTTCCCCGTTACAGTTCACACACGATGGAGCTGAAGCACAAGCCCCATCGTGGGAGGTGTCACCGCAGTGGACGCAGGTGGACTTGCCGGTACACAAATCACTAGTGTGACCAAAACGTTGGCATTTAAAGCACCT
Source organism: Hymenopus coronatus (assembly GCA_030762935.1). NCBI lineage: Eukaryota > Metazoa > Arthropoda > Insecta > Mantodea > Hymenopodidae > Hymenopus > Hymenopus coronatus. The sequence continues at coordinate 14,358,424 of CM060886.1, read as the reverse complement.
CAGCGGATTGGGTATATAAGGCCTAACTTCGATGGCTTCGTACCCTGCTCTAATCTTTTGAGGCAGATCAACCCGATCAAAAGTAAGAAACAGGGTACGAGTAGGCAGGAATTCACCGTTGATCTTACGTTGTACCCGATAAACAGCTGAGACACCCTGAGTCGCAAGATTTTCTTGGATCTCCTCAATGGACAAACCGTCCAACGCGCGGGTTGTTACTACACCGCGGGAGGAGTTCAGCGACTTGTGCACCTCGACCTTCACTGGATAGCTAGCTAACGTGGTGGCTTTAAGTATCCTTGCAGCTTGCGAGGCGGAGTTGGCTTCTACAAGAAGTGTACCGTTGCGAGCTCGAACGCAAGATTTGACCGGACCAGCAATGGCATCGAGACCCTTTTGGATAGTAAAAGGGCTCACCGTAAGGAACTTCTTACCTTCCTCTGTCCTATGAATAACCAAGTAGCGAGGACCACATGACTCGACTACTTCCTTTCCAACGTTTGCATTTAAAATAAGGGGTTTTGGTTTTGGTGCCATAAAAAAAATGGTGTAAATTCATCCCCCAGTGCTCCCCACCCACCACGGAGCCCAACGAGGGGTCACCCCACTGGGGTGACAGGGCTACACAGGGGATATAGCGGGCTCGCCGTCCCACTCACCCTGGAGTTCGGTGTAATACCTAGTCCTGGCCGATTGACTAGGGGTGGGTTAGTCCCTAGCCTCCCGTTTAGGCAAATCAGAAACCAAAGCGGTGTATTAGGCTGCGCACCCTCCCCAGTTACTGAAAGACAGAAGCCCAGGCTCAGGTACGCAACCCTCAACCAACCAGGATATTCCTCTTCACCGACACGGGTCTCCACGCACGGCCTACACGTGGGTGGGCATTTTGACCTACTGACTCCCTCACCACTCTGAGGTTGCCCACAGAGGGAGTCAAGGTGGCTCGGGACCCCGGGTGCGCCTAACCCGTACCTACCGTAGTAGGCCCCTGGGGGGCTCTCGGCTCCCTGGTAACGAAATATACATATAACAAAAGTTGCTCCAAATTCGCTGCAAATGCTATTTACGAGCAGTTTGGAGCGTGGGGAACAAGAATATCACAAAAATTTTTCATTTCGCCTAAGTCGATATTTCGCCGATTCTCAGCTCCCTGGTCACGAAATATACATATACCAAAAGTTGCTCCAAATTCGCCTCAAATGCTATTTACGAGCAGTTTGGAGCGCGGGGAACAAGAATTTCATAAAAATGTTTCATTACGTGTAAGTCGATATTTCGACGATTCTCGGCTCCCTGGTAACGAAATATACATATAACAAAAGTTGCTCCAAATTCGCTGCAAATGCTATTTACGAGCAGTTTGGAGCGTGGGGAACAAGAATATCACAAAAATATTTCATTTCGTGTAAGTTGATATTTCGACAATTCTCGGCTCCCTGGACACGAAAAATACATATTACAAAAGTTGTTCCAAATTCGCTGCAAATGCTATATACGAGCAGTTTGGAGCGTGGGGAAGAAGAATATCACAAAAATTTTTCATTTCGTGTAAGTTGATATTTCGACGATTCTCGGCTCCCTGGACACGAAAAATACATATAACAAAAGTTGCTCCAAATTCGCTGCAAATGCTATATACGAGCAGTTTGGAGTAAGGTAAACAAGAATATCACAAAAATATTTCATTTCGTATAAGTCGATATTTCGACGATTCTCGGCTCCCTGGACACTAAATATACTCTGAACAAAAGTTGCTCCAAATTCGGTGCAAAAGCTATATAAGAGCAGTTTGGAGTAAGGTAAACAAGAATATCACAAAAATATTTCATTTCGTGTAAGTTGATATTTCGACGATTCTCGGCTCCCAGGACACGAAAATACATATATCAAAAGTTGCTCCAAATTTGCTGCAAATGCTATTTACGAGCAGTTTGGAACGTGGGGAACAAGAATATCACAAAAATATTTCATTTCGTGTAAGTTGATATTTCGACGATTCTCGGCTCCCTAGACACGAAAGTATATATCACAAAAGTTGGTCCAAATTCGCTGCAATACGAGCAGTTTGGAGCGTGGGGAACAAGAATATCATAAAAATGTTTCATTACGTAAAAGTCGATTTTACGAAGATTCTCAGCTGCCTGGACACGAAATATTCTTAGAACAAAAGTTGCTCCAAATTCGCTGCATAAGCTAAAAGCGAATAGTTTGGAGTGCGGGGAAGAAGATTCTCACAAAAATGTATCACTAAGTGAAAGTCGATTTCTCGACGATTCGCGGTTCCTTTGACTCGAAATATTCTCAGAGCAAACGTTGCTCCAAATTCGCTGCAAAAGCTATATACGAGCAGTTTGGAGTGTGGGGAACAAGAATATAACAAAAATTTTTCATTTCGCCTAAGTCGATATTTCGCCGATTCTCAGCTCCCTGGTCACGAAATATACATATACCAAAAGTTGCTCCAAATTCGCCTCAAATGCTATTTACGAGCAGTTTGGAGCGCGTAGAACAAGAATATCATAAAAATGTTTCATTACGTGTAAGTCGATATTTCGACGATTCTCGGCTCCCTGGTAACGAAATATACATATAACAAAAGTTGCTCCAAATTCGCTGCAAATGCTATTTACGAGCAGTTTGGAGCGTGGGGAACAAGAATATCACAAAAATTTTTCATTTCGCCTAAGTCGATATTTCGCCGATTCTCAGCTCCCTGGTCACGAAATATACATATACCAAAAGTTGCTCCAAATTCGCCTCAAATGCTATTTACGAGCAGTTTGGAGCGCGGGGAACAAGAATTTCATAAAAATGTTTCATTACGTGTAAGTCGATATTTCGACGATTCTCGGCTCCCTGGTAACGAAATATACATATAACAAAAGTTGCTCCAAATTCGCTGCAAATGCTATTTACGAGCAGTTTGGAGCGTGGGGAACAAGAATATCACAAAAATATTTCATTTCGTGTAAGTTGATATTTCGACAATTCTCGGCTCCCTGGACACGAAAAATACATATTACAAAAGTTGTTCCAAATTCGCTGCAAATGCTATATACGAGCAGTTTGGAGCGTGGGGAAGAAGAATATCACAAAAAATTTTCATTTCGTGTAAGTTGATATTTCGACGATTCTCGGCTCCCTGGACACGAAAAATACATATAACAAAAGTTGCTCCAAATTCGCTGCAAATGCTATATACGAGCAGTTTGGAGTAAGGTAAACAAGAATATCACAAAAATATTTCATTTCGTATAAGTCGATATTTCGACGATTCTCGGCTCCCTGGACACTAAATATACTCTGAACAAAAGTTGCTCCAAATTCGGTGCAAAAGCTATATAAGAGCAGTTTGGAGTAAGGTAAACAAGAATATCACAAAAATATTTCATTTCGTGTAAGTTGATATTTCGACGATTCTCGGCTCCCAGGACACGAAAATACATATATCAAAAGTTGCTCCAAATTTGCTGCAAATGCTATTTACGAGCAGTTTGGAACGTGGGGAACAAGAATATCACAAAAATATTTCATTTCGTGTAAGTTGATATTTCGACGATTCTCGGCTCCCTAGACACGAAAGTATATATCACAAAAGTTGGTCCAAATTCGCTGCAATACGAGCAGTTTGGAGCGTGGGGAACAAGAATATCATAAAAATGTTTCATTACGTAAAAGTCGATTTTACGAAGATTCTCAGCTGCCTGGACACGAAATATTCTTAGAACAAAAGTTGCTCCAAATTCGCTGCATAAGCTAAAAGTGAATAGTTTGGAGTGCGGGGAAGAAGATTCTCACAAAAATGTATCACTAAGTGAAAGTCGATTTCTCGACGATTCGCGGTTCCTTTGACTCGAAATATTCTCAGAGCAAACGTTGCTCCAAATTCGCTGCAAAAGCTATATACGAGCAGTTTGGAGTGTGGGGAACAAGAATATAACAAAAATTTTTCATTTCGCCTAAGTCGATATTTCGCCGATTCTCAGCTCCCTGGTCACGAAATATACATATACCAAAAGTTGCTCCAAATTCGCCTCAAATGCTATTTACGAGCAGTTTGGAGCGCGTAGAACAAGAATATCATAAAAATGTTTCATTACGTGTAAGTCGATATTTCGACGATTCTCGGCTCCCTGGTAACGAAATATACATATAACAAAAGTTGCTCCAAATTCGCTGCAAATGCTATTTACGAGCAGTTTGGAGCGTGGGGAACAAGAATATCACAAAAATTTTTCATTTCGCCTAAGTCGATATTTCGCCGATTCTCAGCTCCCTGGTCACGAAATATACATATACCAAAAGTTGCTCCAAATTCGCCTCAAATGCTATTTACGAGCAGTTTGGAGCGCGGGGAACAAGAATTTCATAAAAATGTTTCATTACGTGTAAGTCGATATTTCGACGATTCTCGGCTCCCTGGTAACGAAATATACATATAACAAAAGTTGCTCCAAATTCGCTGCAAATGCTATTTACGAGCAGTTTGGAGCGTGGGGAACAAGAATATCACAAAAATATTTCATTTCGTGGAAGTTGATATTTCGACAATTCTCGGCTCCCTGGACACGAAAAATACATATTACAAAAGTTGTTCCAAATTCGCTGCAAATGCTATATACGAGCAGTTTGGAGCGTGGGGAAGAAGAATATCACAAAAATTTTTCATTTCGCGTAAGTCGATTTTTCGAGGATTCTCAGCTCCCTGGACACGAACTATATTATCCTAACAAACGTTGCTCCAAATTCACTGCAAAAGCTATATACGAAAAGTTTGGAGTGTGGGGTACAAGAATACCAAAAAATATTTCATTTCGTGTAAGTTGTTATTTCGAGGATTCTCAGCTTCCTGGACACGAAATATATTATCCTAACAAACGTTGCTCCAAATTCGCTGCAAAAGCTATATACGAGAAGTTTGGAGTGTGGGGAACAAGAATATCACAAAAATTTTTCATTTCGTGTAAGTCGATGTTTCGACGATTCTCGGCTCCCTGGACACTAAATATACTCTGAACAAAAGTTGCTCCAAATTCGCTGCAAATGCTATATACGAGCAGTTTGGAGCGTGGGGAAGAAGAATGTCACAAAAATTTTTCATTTCGCGTAAGTCGATTTTTCGAGGATTCTCAGCTCCCTGGACACGAACTATATTATCCTAACAAACGTTGCTCCAAATTCGCTGCAAAAGCTATATACAAGAAGTTTGGAGTGTGGGGAACAAGAATATCACAAAAATTTTTCATTTCGTGTAAGTCGATATTTCGACGATTCTCGGCTCCCTGGACACTAAATATACTCTGAACAAAAGTTGCTCCAAATTCGCTGCAAAAGCTATATAAGAGCAGTTTGGAGAAAGATAAACAAGAATATCACAAAAATATTTCATTTCGTGTATGTCGATATTACGACGAATCTCGGGTCCCTGGTAACGAAATATACATATTACAAAAGTTGCTCCAAATTCGCTGCAAATGCTATTTACGAGCAGTTTGGAGCGTGGGGAACAAGAATATCACAAAAATATTTCATTTCGTGTAAGTTGATATTTCGACGATTCTCGGCTCCCTGGTAACGAAATATACATATAACAAAAGTTGCTCCAAATTCGCTGCAAATGCTATATACGAGCAGTTTGGAGTTAGGTAAACAAGAATATCACAAAAATATTTCATTTCGTATAAGTCGATATTTCGACGATTCTCGGCTCCCTGGACACTAAATATACTCTGAACAAAAGTTGCTCCAAATTCGGTGCAAAAGCTATATAAGAGCAGTTTGGAGTAAGGTAAACAAGAATATCACAAAAATATTTCATTTCGTGTAAGTTGATATTTCGACGATTCTCGGCTCCCAGGACACGAAAATACATATATCAAAAGTTGCTCCAAATTTGCTGCAAATGCTATTTACGAGCAGTTTGGAACGTGGGGAACAAGAATATCACAAAAATATTTCATTTCGTGTAAGTTGATATTTCGACGATTCTCGGCTCCCTAGACACGAAAGTATATATCACAAAAGTTGGTCCAAATTCGCTGCAAATGCTATATACGAGCAGTTTGGAGCGTGGGGAACAAGAATATCATAAAAATGTTTCATTACGTAAAAGTCGATTTTACGAAGATTCTCAGCTGCCTGGACACGAAATATTCTCAGAACAAAAGTTGCTCCAAATTCGCTGCATAAGCTAAAAGCGAATAGTTTGGAGTGCGGGGAAGAAGATTCTCACAAAAATGTATCACTAAGTGAAAGTCGATTTCTCGACGATTCGCGGTTCCTTTGACTCGAAATATTCTCAGAGCAAAAGTTGCTCCAAATTCGCTGCCAATGCTATTTACGAGCAGTTTGGAGCGTGGGGAACAAGAATATCACAAAAATTTTTCATTTCGCCTAAGTCGATATTTCGCCGATTCTCAGCTCCCTGGTCACGAAATATATTATCCTAACAAACGTTGCTCCAAATTCGCTGCAAAAGCTATATACGAGAAGTTTGGAGTGTGGGGAACAAGAATATCACAAAAACTTTTCATTTCGTGTAAGTCGATGTTTCGACGATTCTCGGCTCCCTGGACACTAAATATACTCTGAACAAAAGTTGCTCCAAATTCGCTGCAAATGCTATATACGAGCAGTTTGGAGCGTGGGGAAGAAGAATGTCACAAAAATTTTTCATTTCGCGTAAGTCGAATTTTCGAGGATTCTCAGCTCCCTGGACACGAACTATATTATCCTAACAAACGTTGCTCCAAATTCGCTGCAAAAGCTATATACAAGAAGTTTGGAGTGTGGGGAACAAGAATATCACAAAAATTTTTCATTTCGTGTAAGTCGATATTTCGACGATTCTCGGCTCCCTGGACACTAAATATACTCTGAACAAAAGTTGCTCCAAATTCGCTGCAAAAGCTATATAAGAGCAGTTTGGAGAAAGATAAACAAGAATATCACAAAAATATTTCATTTCGTGTATGTCGATATTACGACGATTTTCGGCTCCCTGGTAACGAAATATACATATAACAAAAGTTGCTCCAAATTCGCTGCAAATGCTATTTACGAGCAGTTTGGAGCGTGGGGAACAAGAATATCACAAAAATTTTTCATTTCGCCTAAGTCGATATTTCGCCGATTCTCAGCTCCCTGGTCACGAAATATACATATACCAAAAGTTGCTCCAAATTCGCCTCAAATGCTATTTACGAGCAGTTTGGAGCGCGGGGAACAAGAATTTCATAAAAATGTTTCATTACGTGTAAGTCGATATTTCGACGATTCTCGGCTCCCTGGTAACGAAATATACATATAACAAAAGTTGCTCCAAATTCGCTGCAAATGCTATTTACGAGCAGTTTGGAGCGTGGGGAACAAGAATATCACAAAAATATTTCATTTCGTGTAAGTTGATATTTCGACAATTCTCGGCTCCCTGGACACGAAAAATACATATTACAAAAGTTGTTCCAAATTCGCTGCAAATGCTATATACGAGCAGTTTGGAGCGTGGGGAAGAAGAATATCACAAAAATTTTTCATTTCGCGTAAGTCGATTTTTCGAGGATTCTCAGCTCCCTGGACACGAACTATATTATCCTAACAAACGTTGCTCCAAATTCACTGCAAAAGCTATATACGAAAAGTTTGGAGTGTGGGGAACAAGAATATCACAAAAATATTTCATTTCGTTTAAGTTGTTATTTCGAGGATTCTCAGCTTCCTGGACACGAAATATATTATCCTAACAAACGTTGCTCCAAATTCGCTGCAAAAGCTATATACGAGAAGTTTGGAGTGTGGGGAACAAGAATATAACAAAAATTTTTCATTTCGCCTAAGTCGATATTTCGCCGATTCTCAGCTCCCTGGTCACGAAATATACATATACCAAAAGTTGCTCCAAATTCGCCTCAAATGCTATTTACGAGCAGTTTGGAGCGCGTAGAACAAGAATATCATAAAAATGTTTCATTACGTGTAAGTCGATATTTCGACGATTCTCGGCTCCCTGGTAACGAAATATACATATAACAAAAGTTGCTCCAAATTCGCTGCAAATGCTATTTACGAGCAGTTTGGAGCGTGGGGAACAAGAATATCACAAAAATTTTTCATTTCGCCTAAGTCGAAATTTCGCCGATTCTCAGCTCCCTGGTCACGAAATATATTATCCTAACAAACGTTGCTCCAAATTCGCTGCAAAAGCTATATACGAGAAGTTTGGAGTGTGGGGAACAAGAATATCACAAGAATTTTTCATTTCGTGTAAGTCGATGTTTCGACGATTCTCGGCTCCCTGGACACTAAATATACTCTGAACAAAAGTTGCTCCAAATTCGCTGCAAATGCTATATACGAGCAGTTTGGAGCGTGGGGAAGAAGAATGTCACAAAAATTTTTCATTTCGCGTAAGTCGATTTTTCGAGGATTCTCAGCTCCCTGGACACGAACTATATTATCCTAACAAACGTTGCTCCAAATTCGCTGCAAAAGCTATATACAAGAAGTTTGGAGTGTGGGGAACAAGAATATCACAAAAATTTTTCATTTCGTGTAAGTCGATATTTCGACGATTCTCGGCTCCCTGGACACTAAATATACTCTGAACAAAAGTTGCTCCAAATTCGCTGCAAAAGCTATATAAGAGCAGTTTGGAGAAAGATAAACAAGAATATCACAAAAATATTTCATTTCGTGTATGTCGATATTACGACGATTCTCGGCTCCCTGGTAACGAAATATACATATAACAAAAGTTGCTCCAAATTCGCTGCAAATGCTATTTACGACCAGTTTGGAGCGTGGGGAACAAGAATATCACAAAAATTTTTCATTTCGCCTAAGTCGATATTTCGCCGATTCTCAGCTCCCTGGTCACGAAATATACATATACCAAAAGTTGCTCCAAATTCGCCTCAAATGCTATTTACGAGCAGTTTGGAGCGCGGGGAACAAGAATTTCATAAAAATGTTTCATTACGTGTAAGTCGATATTTCGACGATTCTCGGCTCCCTGGTAACGAAATATACATATAACAAAAGATGCTCCAAATTCGCTGCAAATGCTATTTACGAGCAGTTTGGAGCGTGGGGAACAAGAATATCACAAAAATATTTCATTTCGTGTAAGTTGATATTTCGACAATTCTCGGCTCCCTGGACACGAAAAATACATATTACAAAAGTTGTTCCAAATTCGCTGCAAATGCTATATACGAGCAGTTTGGAGCGTGGGGAAGAAGAATATCACAAAAATTTTTCATTTCGCGTAAGTCGATTTTTCGAGGATTCTCAGCTCCCTGGACACGAACTATATTATCCTAACAAACGTTGCTCCAAATTCACTGCAAAAGCTATATACGAAAAGTTTGGAGTGTGGGGAACAAGAATATCACAAAAATATTTCATTTCGTGTAAGTTGTTATTTCGAGGATTATCAGCTTCCTGGACACGAAATATATTATCCTAACAAACGTTGCTCCAAATTCGCTGCAAAAGCTATATACGAGAAGTTTGGAGTGTGGGGAACAAGAATATCACAAAAATTTTTCATTTCGTGTAAGTCGATGTTTCGACGATTCTCGGCTCCCTGGACACTAAATATACTCTGAACAAAAGTTGCTCCAAATTCGCTGCAAATGCTATATACGAGCAGTTTGGAGCGTGGGGAAGAAGAATGTCACAAAAATTTTTCATTTCGCGTAAGTCGATTTTTCGAGGATTCTCAGCTCCCTGGACAGGAACTATATTATCCTAACAAACGTTGCTCCAAATTCGCTGCAAAAGCTATATACAAGAAGTTTGGAGTGTGGGGAACAAGAATATCACAAAAATTTTTCATTTCGTGTAAGTCGATATTTCGACGATTCTCGGCTCCCTGGACACTAAATATACTCTGAACAAAAGTTGCTCCAAATTCGCTGCAAAAGCTATATAAGAGCAGTTTGGAGAAAGATAAACAAGAATATCACAAAAATATTTCATTTCGTGTATGTCGATATTACGACGAATCTCGGGTCCCTGGTAACGAAATATACATATTACAAAAGTTGCTCCAAATTCGCTGCAAATGCTATTTACGAGCAGTTTGGAGCGTGGGGAACAAGAATATCACAAAAATATTTCATTTCGTGTAAGTTGATATTTCGACGATTCTCGGCTCCCTGGACACGAAAAATACATATAACAAAAGCTGCTCCAAATTCGCTGCAAATGCTATATACGAGCAGTTTGGAGTAAGGTAAACAAGAATATCACAAAAATATTTCATTTCGTATAAGTCGATATTTCGACGATTCTCGGCTCCCTGGACACTAAATATACTCTGAACAAAAGTTGCTCCAAATTCGGTGCAAAAGCTATATAAGAGCAGTTTGGAGTAAGGTAAACAAGAATATCACAAAAATATTTCATTTCGTGTAAGTTGATATTTCGACGATTCTCGGCTCCCAGGACACGAAAATACATATATCAAAAGTTGCTCCAAATTTGCTGCAAATGCTATTTACGAGCAGTTTGGAACGTGGGGAACAAGAATATCACAAAAATATTTCATTTCGTGTAAGTTGATATTTCGACGATTCTCGGCTCCCTAGACACGAAAGTATATATCACAAAAGTTGGTCCAAATTCGCTGCAAATGCTATATACGAGCAGTTTGGAGCGTGGGGAACAAGAATATCATAAAAATGTTTCATTACGTAAAAGTCGATTTTACGAAGATTCTCAGCTGCCTGGACACGAAATATTCTCAGAACAAAAGTTGCTCCAAATTCGCTGCATAAGCTAAAAGCGAATAGTTTGGAGTGCGGGGAAGAAGATTCTCACAAAAATGTATCACTAAGTGAAAGTCGATTTCTCGACGATTCGCGGTTGCTTTGACTCGAAATATTCTCAGAGCAAAAGTTGCTCCAAATTCGCTGCAAATGCTATTTACGAGCAGTTTGGAGCGTGGGGAACAAGAATATCACAAAAATTTTTCATTTCGCCTAAGTCGATATTTCGCCGATTCTCAGCTCCCTGGTCACGAAATATATTATCCTAACAAACGTTGCTCCAAATTCGCTGCAAAAGCTATATACGAGAAGTTTGGAGTGTGGGGAACAAGAATATCACAAAAATTTTTCATTTCGTGTAAGTCGATGTTTCGACGATTCTCGGCTCCCTGGACACTAAATATACTCTGAACAAAAGTTGCTCCAAATTCGCTGCAAATGCTATATACGAGCAGTTTGGAGCGTGGGGAAGAAGAATGTCACAAAAATTTTTCATTTCGCGTAAGTCGATTTTTCGAGGATTCTCAGCTCCCTGGACACGAACTATATTATCCTAACAAACGTTGCTCCAAATTCGCTGCAAAAGCTATATACAAGAAGTTTGGAGTGTGGGGAACAAGAATATCACAAAAATTTTTCATTTCGTGTAAGTCGATATTTCGACGATTCTCGGCTCCCTGGACACTAAATATTATCTGAACAAAAGTTGCTCCAAATTCGCTGCAAAAGCTATATAAGAGCAGTTTGGAGAAAGATAAACAAGAATATCACAAAAATATTTCATTTCGTGTATGTCGATATTACGACGATTCTCGGCTCCCTGGTAACGAAATATACATATAACAAAAGTTGCTCCAAATTCGCTGCAAATGCTATTTACGAGCAGTTTGGAGCGTGGGGAACAAGAATATCACAAAAATTTTTCATTTCGCCTAAGTCGATATTTCGCCGATTCTCAGCTCCCTGGTCACGAAATATACATATACCAAAAGTTGCTCCAAATTCGCCTCAAATGCTATTTACGAGCAGTTTGGAGCGCGGGGAACAAGAATTTCATAAAAATGTTTCATTACGTGTAAGTCGATATTTCGACGATTCTCGGCTCCCTGGTAACGAAATATACATATAACAAAAGTTGCTCCAAATTCGCTGCAAATGCTATTTACGAGCAGTTTGGAGCGTGGGGAACAAGAATATCACAAAAATATTTCATTTCGTGTAAGTTGATATTTCGACAATTCTCGGCTCCCTGGACACGAAAAATACATATTACAAAAGTTGTTCCAAATTCGCTGCAAATGCTATATACGAGCAGTTTGGAGCGTGGGGAAGAAGAATAATACAAAAATTTTTCATTTCGCGTAAGTCGATTCTTCGAGGATTCTCAGCTCCCTGGACACGAACTATATTATCCTAACAAACGTTGCTCCAAATTCACTGCAAAAGCTATATACGAAAAGTTTGGAGTGTGGGGAACAAGAATATCACAAAAATATTTCATTTCGTTTAAGTTGTTATTTCGAGGATTCTCAGCTTCCTGGACACGAAATATATTATCCTAACAAACGTTGCTCCAAATTCGCTGCAAAAGCTATATACGAGAAGTTTGGAGTGTGGGGAACAAGAATATCACAAAAATTTTTCATTTCGTGTAAGTCGATGTTTCGACGATTCTCGGCTCCCTGGACACTAAATATACTCTGAACAAAAGTTGCTCCAAATTCGCTGCAAATGCTATATACGAGCAGTTTGGAGCGTGGGGAAGAAGAATGTCACAAAAATTTTTCATTTCGCGTAAGTCGATTTTTCGAGGATTCTCAGCTCCCTGGACACGAACTATATTATCCTAACAAACGATGCTCCAAATTCGCTGCAAAAGCTATATACAAGAAGTTTGGAGTGTGGGGAACAAGAATATCACAAAAATTTTTCATTTCGTGTAAGTCGATATTTCGACGATTCTCGGCTCCCTGGACACTAAATATACTCTGAACAAAAGTTGCTCCAAATTCGCTGCAAAAGCTATATAAGAGCAGTTTGGAGAAAGATAAACAAGAATATCACAAAAATATTTCATTTCGTGTATGTCGATATTACGACGAATCTCGGGTCCCTGGTAACGAAATATACATATTACAAAAGTTGCTCCAAATTCGCTGCAAATGCTATTTACGAGCAGTTTGGAGCGTGGGAAACAAGAATATCACAAAAATATTTCATTTCGTGTAAGTTGATATTTCGACGATTCTCGGCTCCCTGGACACGAAAAATACATATAACAAAAGTTGCTCCAAATTCGCTGCAAATGCTATATACGAGCAGTTTGGAGTAAGGTAAACAAGAATATCACAAAAATATTTCATTTCGTATAAGTCGATATTTCGACGATTCTCGGCTCCCTGGACACTAAATATACTCTGAACAAAAGTTGCTCCAAATTCGGTGCAAAAGCTATATAAGAGCAGTTTGGAGTAAGGTAAACAAGAATATCACAAAAATATTGCATTTCGTGTAAGTTGATATTTCGACGATTCTCGGCTCCCAGGACACGAAAATACATATATCAAAAGTTGCTCCAAATTTGCTGCAAATGCTATTTACGAGCAGTTTGGAACGTGGGGAACAAGAATATCACAAAAATATTTCATTTCGTGTAAGTTGATATTTCGACGATTCTCGGCTCCCTAGACACGAAAGTATATATCACAAAAGTTGGTCCAAATTCGCTGCAAATGCTATATACGAGCAGTTTGGAGCGTGGGGAACAAGAATATCATAAAAATGTTTCATTACGTAAAAGTCGATTTTACGAAGATTCTCAGCTGCCTGGACACGAAATATTCTCAGAACAAAAGTTGCTCCAAATTCGCTGCATAAGCTAAAAGCGAATAGTTTGGAGTGCGGGGAAGAAGATTCTCACAAAAATGTATCACTAAGTGAAAGTCGATTTCTCGACGATTCGCGGTTCCTTTGACTCGAAATATTCTCAGAGCAAACGTTGCTCCAAATTCGCTGCAAAAGCTATATACGAGCAGTTTGGAGTGTGGGGAACAAGAATATAACAAAAATTTTTCATTTCGCCTAAGTCGATATTTCGCCGATTCTCAGCTCCCTGGTCACGAAATATACATATACCAAAAGTTGCTCCAAATTCGCCTCAAATGCTATTTACGAGCAGTTTGGAGCGCGTAGAACAAGAATATCATAAAAATGTTTCATTACGTGTAAGTCGATATTTCGACGATTCTCGGCTCCCTGGTAACGAAATATACATATAACAAAAGTTGCTCCAAATTCGCTGCAAATGCTATTTACGAGCAGTTTGGAGCGTGGGGAATAAGAATATCACAAAAATTTTTCATTTCGCCTAAGTCGAAATTTCGCCGATTCTCAGCTCCCTGGTCACGAAATATATTATCCTAACAAACGTTGCTCCAAATTCGCTGCAAAAGCTATATACGAGAAGTTTGGAGTGTGGGGAACAAGAATATCACAAAAATTTTTCATTTCGTGTAAGTCGATGTTTCGACGATTCTCGGCTCCCTGGACACTAAATATACTCTGAACAAAAGTTGCTCCAAATTCGCTGCAAATGCTATATACGAGCAGTTTGGAGCGTGGGGAAGAAGAATGTCACAAAAACTTTTCATTTCGCGTAAGTCGATTTTTCGAGGATTCTCAGCTCCCTGGACACGAACTATATTATCCTAACAAACGTTGCTCCAAATTCGCTGCAAAAGCTATATACAAGAAGTTTGGAGTGTGGGGAACAAGAATATCACAAAAATTTTTCATTTCGTGTAAGTCGATATTTCGACGATTCTCGGCTCCCTGGACACTAAATATACTCTGAACAAAAGTTGCTCCAAATTCGCTGCAAAAGCTATATAAGAGCAGTTTGGAGAAAGATAAACAAGAATATCACAAAAATATTTCATTTCGTGTATGTCGATATTACGACGATTCTCGGCTCCCTGGTAACGAAATATACATATAACAAAAGTTGCTCCAAATTCGCTGCAAATGCTATTTACGACCAGTTTGGAGCGTGGGGAACAAGAATATCACAAAAATTTTTCATTTCGCCTAAGTCGATATTTCGCCGATTCTCAGCTCCCTGGTCACGAAATATACATATACCAAAAGTTGCTCCAAATTCGCCTCAAATGCTATTTACGAGCAGTTTGGAGCGCGGGGAACAAGAATTTCATAAAAATGTTTCATTACGTGTAAGTCGATATTTCGACGATTCTCGGCTCCCTGGTAACGAAATATACATATAACAAAAGTTGCTCCAAATTCGCTGCAAATGCTATTTACGAGCAGTTTGGAGCGTGGGGAACAAGAATATCACAAAAATATTTCATTTCGTGTAAGTTGATATTTCGACAATTCTCGGCTCCCTGGACACGAAAAATACATATTACAAAAGTTGTTCCAAATTCGCTGCAAATGCTATATACGAGCAGTTTGGAGCGTGGGGAAGAAGAATATCACAAAAATTTTTCATTTCGCGTAAGTCGATTTTTCGAGGATTCTCAGCTCCCTGGACACGAACTATATTATCCTAACAAACGTTGCTCCAAATTCACTGCAAAAGCTATATACGAAAAGTTTGGAGTGTGGGGAACAAGAATATCACAAAAATATTTCATTTCGTTTAAGTTGTTATTTCGAGGATTCTCAGCTTCCTGGACACGAAATATATTATCCTAACAAACGTTGCTCCAAATTCGCTGCAAAAGCTATATACGAGAAGTTTGGAGTGTGGGGAACAAGAATATCACAAAAATTTTTCATTTCGTGTAAGTCGATGTTTCGACGATTCTCGGCTCCCTGGACACTAAATATACTCTGAACAAAAGTTGCTCCAAATTCGCTGCAAATGCTATATACGAGCAGTTTGGAGCGTGGGGAAGAAGAATGTCACAAAAATTTTTCATTTCGCGTAAGTCGATTTTTCGAGGATTCTCAGCTCCCTGGACACGAACTATATTATCCTAACAAACGTTGCTCCAAATTCGCTGCAAAAGCTATATACAAGAAGTTTGGAGTGTGGGGAACAAGAATATCACAAAAATTTTTCATTTCGTGTAAGTCGATATTTCGACGATTCTCGGCTCCCTGGACACTAAATATACTCTGAACAAAAGTTGCTCCAAATTCGCTGCAAAAGCTATATAAGAGCAGTTTGGAGAAAGATAAACAAGAATATCACAAAAATATTTCATTTCGTGTATGTCGATATTACGACGAATCTCGGGTCCCTGGTAACGAAATATACATATTACAAAAGTTGCTCCAAATTCGCTGCAAATGCTATTTACGAGCAGTTTGGAGCGTGGGGAACAAGAATATCACAAAAATATTTCATTTCGTGTAAGTTGATATTTCGACGATTCTCGGCTCCCTGGACACGAAAAATACATATAACAAAAGTTGCTCCAAATTCGCTGCAAATGCTATATACGAGCAGTTTGGAGTAAGGTAAACAAGAAAATATCACAAAAATATTTCATTTCGTATAAGTCGATATTTCGACGATTCTCGGCTCCCTGGACACTAAATATACTCTGAACAAAAGTTGCTCCAAATTCGGTGCAAAAGCTATATAAGAGCAGTTTGGAGTAAGGTAAACAAGAATATCACAAAAATATTTCATTTCGTGTAAGTTGATATTTCGACGATTCTCGGCTCCCAGGACACGAAAATACATATATCAAAAGTTGCTCCAAATTTGCTGCAAATGCTATTTACGAGCAGTTTGGAACGTGGGGAACAAGAATATCACAAAAATATTTCATTTCGTGTAAGTTGATATTTCGACGATTCTCGGCTCCCTAGACACGAAAGTATATATCACAAAAGTTGGTCCAAATTCGCTGCAATACGAGCAGTTTGGAGCGTGGGGAACAAGAATATCATAAAAATGTTTCATTACGTAAAAGTCGATTTTACGAAGATTCTCAGCTGCCTGGACACGAAATATTCTCAGAACAAAAGTTGCTCCAAATTCGCTGCATAAGCTAAAAGCGAATAGTTTGGAGTGCGGGGAAGAAGATTCTCACAAAAATGTATCACTAAGTGAAAGTCGATTTCTCGACGATTCGCGGTTCCTTTGACTCGAAATATTCTCAGAGCAAACGTTGCTCCAAATTCGCTGCAAAAGCTATATACGAGCAGTTTGGAGTGTGGGGAACAAGAATATAACAAAAATTTTTCATTTCGCCTAAGTCGATATTTCGCCGATTCTCAGCTCCCTGGTCACGAAATATACATATACCAAAAGTTGCTCCAAATTCGCCTCAAATGCTATTTACGAGCAGTTTGGAGCGCGGGGAACAAGAATTTCATAAAAATGTTTCATTACGTGTAAGTCGATATTTCGACGATTCTCGGCTCCCTGGTAACGAAATATACATATAACAAAAGTTGCTCCAAATTCGCTGCAAATGCTATTTACGAGCAGTTTGGAGCGTGGGGAACAAGAATATCACAAAAATTTTTCATTTCGCCTAAGTCGAAATTTCGCCGATTCTCAGCTCCCTGGTCACGAAATATATTATCCTAACAAACGTTGCTCCAAATTCGCTGCAAAAGCTATATACGAGAAGTTTGGAGTGTGGGGAACAAGAATATCACAAAAATTTTTCATTTCGTGTAAGTCGATGTTTCGACGATTCTCGGCTCCCTGGACACTAAATATACTCTGAACAAAAGTTGCTCCAAATTCGCTGCAAATGCTATATACGAGCAGTTTGGAGCGTGGGGAAGAAGAATGTCACAAAAACTTTTCATTTCGCGTAAGTCGATTTTTCGAGGATTCTCAGCTCCCTGGACACGAACTATATTATCCTAACAAACGTTGCTCCAAATTCGCTGCAAAAGCTATATACAAGAAGTTTGGAGTGTGGGGAACAAGAATATCACAAAAATTTTTCATTTCGTGTAAGTCGATATTTCGACGATTCTCGGCTCCCTGGAC
The DNA here is from genome assembly GCA_030762935.1 of Hymenopus coronatus. Lineage (NCBI taxonomy): Eukaryota > Metazoa > Arthropoda > Insecta > Mantodea > Hymenopodidae > Hymenopus > Hymenopus coronatus. The sequence continues at coordinate 14,340,667 of CM060886.1, read as the reverse complement.
ACTAAATATACTCTGAACAAAAGTTGCTCCAAATTCGCTGCAAAAGCTATATAAGAGCAGTTTGGAGAAAGATAAACAAGAATATCACAAAAATATTTCATTTCGTGTATGTCGATATTACGACGATTCTCGGCTCCCTGGTAACGAAATATACATATAACAAAAGTTGCTCCAAATTCGCTGCAAATGCTATTTACGACCAGTTTGGAGCGTGGGGAACAAGAATATCACAAAAATTTTTCATTTCGCCTAAGTCGATATTTCGCCGATTCTCAGCTCCCTGGTCACGAAATATACATATACCAAAAGTTGCTCCAAATTCGCCTCAAATGCTATTTACGAGCAGTTTGGAGCGCGGGGAACAAGAATTTCATAAAAATGTTTCATTACGTGTAAGTCGATATTTCGACGATTCTCGGCTCCCTGGTAACGAAATATACATATAACAAAAGTTGCTCCAAATTCGCTGCAAATGCTATTTACGAGCAGTTTGGAGCGTGGGGAACAAGAATATCACAAAAATATTTCATTTCGTGTAAGTTGATATTTCGACAATTCTCGGCTCCCTGGACACGAAAAATACATATTACAAAAGTTGTTCCAAATTCGCTGCAAATGCTATATACGAGCAGTTTGGAGCGTGGGGAAGAAGAATATCACAAAAATTTTTCATTTCGCGTAAGTCGATTTTTCGAGGATTCTCAGCTCCCTGGACACGAACTATATTATCCTAACAAACGTTGCTCCAAATTCACTGCAAAAGCTATATACGAAAAGTTTGGAGTGTGGGGAACAAGAATATCACAAAAATATTTCATTTCGTTTAAGTTGTTATTTCGAGGATTCTCAGCTTCCTGGACACGAAATATATTATCCTAACAAACGTTGCTCCAAATTCGCTGCAAAAGCTATATACGAGAAGTTTGGAGTGTGGGGAACAAGAATATCACAAAAATTTTTCATTTCGTGTAAGTCGATGTTTCGACGATTCTCGGCTCCCTGGACACTAAATATACTCTGAACAAAAGTTGCTCCAAATTCGCTGCAAATGCTATATACGAGCAGTTTGGAGCGTGGGGAAGAAGAATGTCACAAAAATTTTTCATTTCGCGTAAGTCGATTTTTCGAGGATTCTCAGCTCCCTGGACACGAACTATATTATCCTAACAAACGTTGCTCCAAATTCGCTGCAAAAGCTATATACAAGAAGTTTGGAGTGTGGGGAACAAGAATATCACAAAAATTTTTCATTTCGTGTAAGTCGATATTTCGACGATTCTCGGCTCCCTGGACACTAAATATACTCTGAACAAAAGTTGCTCCAAATTCGCTGCAAAAGCTATATAAGAGCAGTTTGGAGAAAGATAAACAAGAATATCACAAAAATATTTCATTTCGTGTATGTCGATATTACGACGAATCTCGGGTCCCTGGTAACGAAATATACATATTACAAAAGTTGCTCCAAATTCGCTGCAAATGCTATTTACGAGCAGTTTGGAGCGTGGGGAACAAGAATATCACAAAAATATTTCATTTCGTGTAAGTTGATATTTCGACGATTCTCGGCTCCCTGGACACGAAAAATACATATAACAAAAGTTGCTCCAAATTCGCTGCAAATGCTATATACGAGCAGTTTGGAGTAAGGTAAACAAGAAAATATCACAAAAATATTTCATTTCGTATAAGTCGATATTTCGACGATTCTCGGCTCCCTGGACACTAAATATACTCTGAACAAAAGTTGCTCCAAATTCGGTGCAAAAGCTATATAAGAGCAGTTTGGAGTAAGGTAAACAAGAATATCACAAAAATATTTCATTTCGTGTAAGTTGATATTTCGACGATTCTCGGCTCCCAGGACACGAAAATACATATATCAAAAGTTGCTCCAAATTTGCTGCAAATGCTATTTACGAGCAGTTTGGAACGTGGGGAACAAGAATATCACAAAAATATTTCATTTCGTGTAAGTTGATATTTCGACGATTCTCGGCTCCCTAGACACGAAAGTATATATCACAAAAGTTGGTCCAAATTCGCTGCAATACGAGCAGTTTGGAGCGTGGGGAACAAGAATATCATAAAAATGTTTCATTACGTAAAAGTCGATTTTACGAAGATTCTCAGCTGCCTGGACACGAAATATTCTCAGAACAAAAGTTGCTCCAAATTCGCTGCATAAGCTAAAAGCGAATAGTTTGGAGTGCGGGGAAGAAGATTCTCACAAAAATGTATCACTAAGTGAAAGTCGATTTCTCGACGATTCGCGGTTCCTTTGACTCGAAATATTCTCAGAGCAAACGTTGCTCCAAATTCGCTGCAAAAGCTATATACGAGCAGTTTGGAGTGTGGGGAACAAGAATATAACAAAAATTTTTCATTTCGCCTAAGTCGATATTTCGCCGATTCTCAGCTCCCTGGTCACGAAATATACATATACCAAAAGTTGCTCCAAATTCGCCTCAAATGCTATTTACGAGCAGTTTGGAGCGCGGGGAACAAGAATTTCATAAAAATGTTTCATTACGTGTAAGTCGATATTTCGACGATTCTCGGCTCCCTGGTAACGAAATATACATATAACAAAAGATGCTCCAAATTCGCTGCAAATGCTATTTACGAGCAGTTTGGAGCGTGGGGAACAAGAATATCACAAAAATATTTCATTTCGTGTAAGTTGATATTTCGACAATTCTCGGCTCCCTGGACACGAAAAATACATATTACAAAAGTTGTTCCAAATTCGCTGCAAATGCTATATACGAGCAGTTTGGAGCGTGGGGAAGAAGAATATCACAAAAATTTTTCATTTCGCGTAAGTCGATTTTTCGAGGATTCTCAGCTCCCTGGACACGAACTATATTATCCTAACAAACGTTGCTCCAAATTCACTGCAAAAGCTATATACGAAAAGTTTGGAGTGTGGGGAACAAGAATATCACAAAAATATTTCATTTCGTGTAAGTTGTTATTTCGAGGATTCTCAGCTTCCTGGACACGAAATATATTATCCTAACAAACGTTGCTCCAAATTCGCTGCAAAAGCTATATACGAGAAGTTTGGAGTGTGGGGAACAAGAATATCACAAAAATTTTTCATTTCGTGTAAGTCGATGTTTCGACGATTCTCGGCTCCCTGCACACTAAATATACTCTGAACAAAAGTTGCTCCAAATTCGCTGCAAATGCTATATACGAGCAGTTTGGAGCGTGGGGAAGAAGAATGTCACAAAAATTTTTCATTTCGCGTAAGTCGATTTTTCGAGGATTCTCAGCTCCCTGGACACGAACTATATTATCCTAACAAACGTTGCTCCAAATTCGCTGCAAAAGCTATATACAAGAAGTTTGGAGTGTGGGGAACAAGAATATCACAAAAATTTTTCATTTCGTGTAAGTCGATATTTCGACGATTCTCGGCTCCCTGGACACTAAATATACTCTGAACAAAAGTTGCTCCAAATTCGCTGCAAAAGCTATATAAGAGCAGTTTGGAGAAAGATAAACAAGAATATCACAAAAATATTTCATTTCGTGTATGTCGATATTACGACGAATCTCGGGTCCCTGGTAACGAAATATACATATTACAAAAGTTGCTCCAAATTCGCTGCAAATGCTATTTACGAGCAGTTTGGAGCGTGGGGAACAAGAATATCACAAAAATATTTCATTTCGTGTAAGTTGATATTTCGACGATTCTCGGCTCCCTGGACACGAAAAATACATATAACAAAAGTTGCTCCAAATTCGCTGCAAATGCTATATACGAGCAGTTTGGAGTAAGGTAAACAAGAATATCACAAAAATATTTCATTTCGTATAAGTCGATATTTCGACGATTCTCGGCTCCCTGGACACTAAATATACTCTGAACAAAAGTTGCTCCAAATTCGGTGCAAAAGCTATATAAGAGCAGTTTGGAGTAAGGTAAACAAGAATATCACAAAAATATTTCATTTCGTGTAAGTTGATATTTCGACGATTCTCGGCTCCCAGGACACGAAAATACATATATCAAAAGTTGCTCCAAATTTGCTGCAAATGCTATTTACGAGCAGTTTGGAACGTGGGGAACAAGAATATCACAAAAATATTTCATTTCGTGTAAGTTGATATTTCGACGATTCTCGGCTCCCTAGACACGAAAGTATATATCACAAAAGTTGGTCCAAATTCGCTGCAAATGCTATATACGAGCAGTTTGGAGCGTGGGGAACAAGAATATCATAAAAATGTTTCATTACGTAAAAGTCGATTTTACGAAGATTCTCAGCTGCCTGGACACGAAATATTCTCAGAACAAAAGTTGCTCCAAATTCGCTGCATAAGCTAAAAGCGAATAGTTTGGAGTGCGGGGAAGAAGATTCTCACAAAAATGTATCACTAAGTGAAAGTCGATTTCTCGACGATTCGCGGTTCCTTTGACTCGAAATATTCTCAGAGCAAAAGTTGCTCCAAATTCGCTGCAAATGCTATTTACGAGCAGTTTGGAGCGTGGGGAACAAGAATATCACAAAAATTTTTCATTTCGCCTAAGTCGATATTTCGCCGATTCTCAGCTCCCTGGTCACGAAATATATTATCCTAACAAACGTTGCTCCAAATTCGCTGCAAAAGCTATATACGAGAAGTTTGGAGTGTGGGGAACAAGAATATCACAAAAATTTTTCATTTCGTGTAAGTCGATGTTTCGACGATTCTCGGCTCCCTGGACACTAAATATACTCTGAACAAAAGTTGCTCCAAATTCGCTGCAAATGCTATATACGAGCAGTTTGGAGCGTGGGGAAGAAGAATGTCACAAAAATTTTTCATTTCGCGTAAGTCGATTTTTCGAGGATTCTCAGCTCCCTGGACACGAACTATATTATCCTAACAAACGTTGCTCCAAATTCGCTGCAAAAGCTATATACAAGAAGTTTGGAGTGTGGGGAACAAGAATATCACAAAAATTTTTCATTTCGTGTAAGTCGATATTTCGACGATTCTCGGCTCCCTGGACACTAAATATACTCTGAACAAAAGTTGCTCCAAATTCGCTGCAAAAGCTATATAAGAGCAGTTTGGAGAAAGATAAACAAGAATATCACAAAAATATTTCATTTCGTGTATGTCGATATTACGACGATTCTCGGCTCCCTGGTAACGAAATATACATATAACAAAAGTTGCTCCAAATTCGCTGCAAATGCTATTTACGAGCAGTTTGGAGCGTGGGGAACAAGAATATCACAAAAATTTTTCATTTCGCCTAAGTCGATATTTCGCCGATTCTCAGCTCCCTGGTCACGAAATATACATATACCAAAAGTTGCTCCAAATTCGCCTCAAATGCTATTTACGAGCAGTTTGGAGCGCGGGGAACAAGAATTTCATAAAAATGTTTCATTACGTGTAAGTCGATATTTCGACGATTCTCGGCTCCCTGGACACGAAAAATACATATTACAAAAGTTGTTCCAAATTCGCTGCAAATGCTATATACGAGCAGTTTGGAGCGTGGGGAAGAAGAATATCACAAAAATTTTTCATTTCGCGTAAGTCGATTTTTCGAGGATTCTCATCTCCCTGGACACGAACTATATTATCCTAACAAACGTTGCTCCAAATTCACTGCAAAAGCTATATACGAAAAGTTTGGAGTGTGGGGAACAAGAATATCACAAAAATATTTCATTTCGTTTAAGTTGTTATTTCGAGGATTCTCAGCTTCCTGGACACGAAATATATTATCCTAACAAACGTTGCTCCAAATTCGCTGCAAAAGCTATATACGAGAAGTTTGGAGTGTGGGGAACAAGAATATCACAAAAATTTTTCATTTCGTGTAAGTCGATGTTTCGACGATTCTCGGCTCCCTGGACACTAAATATACTCTGAACAAAAGTTGCTCCAAATTCGCTGCAAATGCTATATACGAGCAGTTTGGAGCGTGGGGAAGAAGAATGTCACAAAAATTTTTCATTTCGCGTAAGTCGATTTTTCGAGGATTCTCAGCTCCCTGGACACGAACTATATTATCCTAACAAACGATGCTCCAAATTCGCTGCAAAAGCTATATACAAGAAGTTTGGAGTGTGGGGAACAAGAATATCACAAAAATTTTTCATTTCGTGTAAGTCGATATTTCGACGATTCTCGGCTCCCTGGACACTAAATATACTCTGAACAAAAGTTGCTCCAAATTCGCTGCAAAAGCTATATAAGAGCAGTTTGGAGAAAGATAAACAAGAATATCACAAAAATATTTCATTTCGTGTATGTCGATATTACGACGAATCTCGGGTCCCTGGTAACGAAATATACATATTACAAAAGTTGCACCAAATTCGCTGCAAATGCTATTTACGAGCAGTTTGGAGCGTGGGAAACAAGAATATCACAAAAATATTTCATTTCGTGTAAGTTGATATTTCGACGATTCTCGGCTCCCTGGACACGAAAAATACATATAACAAAAGTTGCTCCAAATTCGCTGCAAATGCTATATACGAGCAGTTTGGAGTAAGGTAAACAAGAATATCACAAAAATATTTCATTTCGTATAAGTCGATATTTCGACGATTCTCGGCTCCCTGGACACTAAATATACTCTGAACAAAAGTTGCTCCAAATTCGGTGCAAAAGCTATATAAGAGCAGTTTGGAGTAAGGTAAACAAGAATATCACAAAAATATTTCATTTCGTGTAAGTTGATATTTCGACGATTCTCGGCTCCCAGGACACGAAAATACATATATCAAAAGTTGCTCCAAATTTGCTGCAAATGCTATTTACGAGCAGTTTGGAACGTGGGGAACAAGAATATCACAAAAATATTTCATTTCGTGTAAGTTGATATTTCGACGATTCTCGGCTCCCTAGACACGAAAGTATATATCACAAAAGTTGGTCCAAATTCGCTGCAAATGCTATATACGAGCAGTTTGGAGCGTGGGGAACAAGAATATCATAAAAATGTTTCATTACGTAAAAGTCGATTTTACGAAGATTCTCAGCTGCCTGGACACGAAATATTCTCAGAACAAAAGTTGCTCAAAATTCGCTGCATAAGCTAAAAGCGAATAGTTTGGAGTGCGGGGAAGAAGATTCTCACAAAAATGTATCACTAAGTGAAAGTCGATTTCTCGACGATTCGCGGTTCCTTTGACTCGAAATATTCTCAGAGCAAACGTTGCTCCAAATTCGCTGCAAAAGCTATATACGAGCAGTTTGGAGTGTGGGGAACAAGAATATAACAAAAATTTTTCATTTCGCCTAAGTCGATATTTCGCCGATTCTCAGCTCCCTGGTCACGAAATATACATATACCAAAAGTTGCTCCAAATTCGCCTCAAATGCTATTTACGAGCAGTTTGGAGCACGTAGAACAAGAATATCATAAAAATGTTTCATTACGTGTAAGTCGATATTTCGACGATTCTCGGCTCCCTGGTAACGAAATATACATATAACAAAAGTTGCTCCAAATTCGCTGCAAATGCTATTTACGAGCAGTTTGGAGCGTGGGGAACAAGAATATCACAAAAATTTTTCATTTCGCCTAAGTCGAAATTTCGCCGATTCTCAGCTCCCTGGTCACGAAATATATTATCCTAACAAACGTTGCTCCAAATTCGCTGCAAAAGCTATATACGAGAAGTTTGGAGTGTGGGGAACAAGAATATCACAAAAATTTTTCATTTCGTGTAAGTCGATGTTTCGACGATTCTCGGCTCCCTGGACACTAAATATACTCTGAACAAAAGTTGCTCCAAATTCGCTGCAAAAGCTATATAAGAGCAGTTTGGAGAAAGATAAACAAGAATATCACAAAAATATTTCATTTCGTGTATGTCGATATTACGACGATTCTCGGCTCCCTGGTAACGAAATATACATATAACAAAAGTTGCTCCAAATTCGCTGCAAATGCTATTTACGACCAGTTTGGAGCGTGGGGAACAAGAATATCACAAAAATTTTTCATTTCGCCTAAGTCGATATTTCGCCGATTCTCAGCTCCCTGGTCACGAAATATACATATACCAAAAGTTGCTCCAAATTCGCCTCAAATGCTATTTACGAGCAGTTTGGAGCGCGGGGAACAAGAATTTCATAAAAATGTTTCATTACGTGTAAGTCGATATTTCGACGATTCTCGGCTCCCTGGTAACGAAATATACATATAACAAAAGTTGCTCCAAATTCGCTGCAAATGCTATATACGAGCAGTTTGGAGCGTGGGGAAGAAGAATGTCACAAAAATTTTTCATTTCGCGTAAGTCGATTTTTCGAGGATTCTCAGCTCCCTGGACACGAACTATATTATCCTAACAAACGTTGCTCCAAATTCGCTGCAAAAGCTATATACAAGAAGTTTGGAGTGTGGGGAACAAGAATATCACAAAAATTTTTCATTTCGTGTAAGTCGATATTTCGACGATTCTCGGCTCCCTGGACACTAAATATACTCTGAACAAAAGTTGCTCCAAATTCGCTGCAAAAGCTATATAAGAGCAGTTTGGAGAAAGATAAACAAGAATATCACAAAAATATTTCATTTCGTGTATGTCGATATTACGACGATTCTCGGCTCCCTGGGAACGAAATATACATATAACAAAAGTTGCTCCAAATTCGCTGCAAATGCTATTTACGACCAGTTTGGAGCGTGGGGAACAAGAATATCACAAAAATTTTTCATTTCGCCTAAGTCGATATTTCGCCGATTCTCAGCTCCCTGGTCACGAAATATACATATACCAAAAGTTGCTCCAAATTCGCCTCAAATGCTATTTACGAGCAGTTTGGAGCGCGGGGAACAAGAATTTCATAAAAATGTTTCATTACGTGTAAGTCGATATTTCGACGATTCTCGGCTCCCTGGTAACGAAATATACATATAACAAAAGTTGCTCCAAATTCGCTGCAAATGCTATTTACGAGCAGTTTGGAGCGTGGGGAACAAGAATATCACAAAAATATTTCATTTCGTGTAAGTTGATATTTCGACAATTCTCGGCTCCCTGGACACGAAAAATACATATTACAAAAGTTGTTCCAAATTCGCTGCAAATGCTATATACGAGCAGTTTGGAGCGTGGGGAAGAAGAATATCACAAAAATTTTTCATTTCGGGTAAGTCGATTTTTTGAGGATTCTCAGCTCCCTGGACACGAACTATATTATCCTAACAAACGTTGCTCCAAATTCACTGCAAAAGCTATATACGAAAAGTTTGGAGTGTGGGGAACAAGAATATCACAAAAATATTTCATTTCGTTTAAGTTGTTATTTCGAGGATTCTCAGCTTCCTGGACACGAAATATATTATCCTAACAAACGTTGCTCCAAATTCGCTGCAAAAGCTATATACGAGAAGTTTGGAGTGTGGCGAACAAGAATATCACAAAAATTTTTCATTTCGTGTAAGTCGATGTTTCGACGATTCTCGGCTCCCTGGACACTAAATATACTCTGAACAAAAGTTGCTCCAAATTCGCTGCAAATGCTATATACGAGCAGTTTGGAGCGTGGGGAAGAAGAATGTCACAAAAATTTTTCATTTCGCGTAAGTCGATTTTTCGAGGATTCTCAGCTCCCTGGACACGAACTATATTATCCTAACAAACGTTGCTCCAAATTCGCTGCAAAAGCTATATACAAGAAGTTTGGAGTGTGGGGAACAAGAATATCACAAAAATTTTTCATTTCGTGTAAGTCGATATTTCGACGATTCTCGGCTCCCTGGACACTAAATATACTCTGAACAAAAGTTGCTCCAAATTCGCTGCAAAAGCTATATAAGAGCAGTTTGGAGAAAGATAAACAAGAATATCACAAAAATATTTCATTTCGTGTATGTCGATATTACGACGAATCTCGGGTCCCTGGTAACGAAATATACATATTACAAAAGTTGCTCCAAATTCGCTGCAAATGCTATTTACGAGCAGTTTGGAGCGTGGGGAACAAGAATATCACAAAAATATTTCATTTCCTGTAAGTTGATATTTCGACGATTCTCGGCTCCCTGGACACGAAAAATACATATAACAAAAGTTGCTCCAAATTCGCTGCAAATGCTATATACGATCAGTTTGGAGTAAGGTAAACAAGAATATCACAAAAATATCTCATTTCGTATAAGTCGATATTTCGACGATTCTCGGCTCCCTGGACACTAAATATACTCTGAACAAAAGTTGCTTCAAATTCGGTGCAAAAGCTATATAAGAGCAGTTTGGAGTAAGGTAAACAAGAATATCACAAAAATATTTCATTTCGTGTAAGTCGATATTTCGACGATTCTCGGCTCCCTGGTCACGAAATATACATGTAACAAAAGTTGCTCCAAATTCGCTGCAAAAGCTATATAAGAGCAGTTTGGAGTAAGGTAAACAAGAATATCACAAAAATATTTCATTTCGTGTAAGTTGATAATTCGACGATTCTCGGCTCCCAGGACACGAAAATACATATATCAAAAGTTGCTCCAAATTTGCTGCAAATGCTATATACGAGCAGTTTGGAGCGTGGGGAAGAAGAATGTCACAAAAAATTTTCATTTCGCGTAAGTCGATTTTTCGAGGATTCTCAGCTCCCTGGACACGAACTATATTATCCTAACAAACGTTGCTCCAAATTCACTGCAAAAGCTATATACGTAAAGTTTGGAGTGTGGGGAATAGGAATATCACAAAAATATTTCATTTCGTGTAAGTTGATATTTCGAGGATTCTCAGCTCCCTGGACACGAAATATATTATCCTAACAAACGTTGCTCCAAATTCGCTGCAAAAGCTATATAGAAGAAGTTTGGAGTGTGGGGAACAAGAATATCACAAAAACATTTCATTTCATGTAAGTTGATATTTCGAGGATTCTCAGCTCCCTAGACACGAAATATATTATCCTGACAAACGTTGCTCCAAATTCGCTGCAAAAGCTATCTAAGAGCAGTTTGGAGTAAGGTAAACAAGAATATCACAAAATATTTCAGTTCGTGTAAGTCGATAGTTCGACGAATCTCGGCTCCCTGGTAACGAAATATACATATAACAAATGTTGCTCCAAATTCGCTGCAAATGCTATTTACGAGCAGTTTGGAGCGTGGGGAACAAGAATATCACAAAAATATTTCATTTCGTGTAAGTTGATATTTCGACGATTCTCGGCTCCCTGGACACGAAAAATACATATAACAAAATTTGCTCCAAATTCGCTGCAAATGCTACATACGAGCAGTTTGGAGCGTGGGGAAGAAGAATGTCACAAAAATTTTTCATTTCGCGTAAGTCGATTTTTCGAGGATTCTCAGCTCCCTGGACACGAACTATATTATCCTAACAAACGTTGCTCCAAATTCGCTGCAAAAGCTATATACAAGTAGTTTGGAGTGTGGGGAACAAGAATATCACAAAAATTTTTCATTTCGTGTAAGTCGATATTTCGACGATTCTCGGCTCCCTGGACACTAAATATACTCTGAACAAAAGTTGCTCCAAATTCGGTGCAAAAGCTATATAAGAGCAGTTTGGAGTAAGGTAAACAAGAATATCACAAAAATATTTCATTTCGTGTAAGTTGATATTTCGACGATTCTCGGCTCCCAGGACACGAAAATACATATATCAAAAGTTGCTCCAAATTTGCTGCAAATGCTATTTACGAGCAGTTTGGAACGTGGGGAACAAGAATATCACAAAAATATTTCATTTCGTGTAAGTTGATATTTCGACGATTCTCGGCTCCCTAGACACGAAAGTATATATCACAAAAGTTGGTCCAAATTCGCTGCAAATGCTATATACGAGCAGTTTGGAGCGTGGGGAACAAGAATATCATAAAAATGTTTCATTACGTAAAAGTCGATTTTACGAAGATTCTCAGCTGCCTGGGCACGAAATATTCTCAGAACAAAAGTTGCTCCAAATTCGCTGCATAAGCTAAAAGCGAATAGTTTGGAGTGAGGGGAAGAAGATTCTCACAAAAATGTATCACTAAGTGAAAGTCGATTTCTCGACGATTCGCGGTTCCCTTGACTCGAAATATTCTCAGAGCAAAAGTTGCTCCAAATTCGCTGCAAAAGCTATATACGAGCAGTTTGGAGTGTGGGGAACAAGAATATCACAAAAATTTTTCATTGCGCCTAAGTCGATATTTCGCCGATTCTCAGCTCCCTGGTCACGAAATATACATATACCAAAAGTTGCTCCAAATTCGCCTCAAATGCTATTTACGAGCAGTTTGGAGCGCGGGGAACAAGAATTTCATAAAAATGTTTCATTACGTGTAAGTCGATATTTCGACGATTCTCGGCTCCCTGGTAACGAAATATACATATATCAAAAGTTGATCCAAATTCGCTGCAAATGCTATTTACGAGCAGTTTGGAGCGTGGGGAACAAGAATATTACAAAAATATTTCATTTCGTGTAAGTTGATATTTCGACAATTCTCGGCTCCCTGGACACGAAAAATACATATTACAAAAGTTGTTCCAAATTCGCTGCAAATGCTATATACGAGCAGTTTGGAGCGTGGGGAAGAAGAATATCACAAAAATTTTTCATTTCGCGTAAGTCGATTTTTCGAGGATTCTCAGCTCCCTGGACACGAACTATATTATCCTAACAAACGTTGCTCCAAATTCCCTGCAAAAGCTATATACGAAAAGTTTGGAGTGTGGGGAACAAGAATATCACAAAAATATTTCATTTCGTGTAAGTTGTTATTTCGAGGATTCTCAGCTTCCTGGACACGAAATATATTATCCTAACAAACGTTGCTCCAAATTCGCTGCAAAAGCTATATACGAGAAGTTTGGAGTGTGGGGAACAAGAATATCACAAAAATTTTTCATTTCGTGTAAGTCGATGTTTCGACGATTCTCGGCTCCCTGGACACTAAATATACTCTGAACAAAAGTTGCTCCAAATTCGCTGCAAATTCTATATACGAGCAGTTTGGAGCGTGGGGAAGAAGAATGTCACAAAAATTTTTCATTTCGCGTAAGTCGATTTTTCGAGGATTCTCAGCTCCCTGGACACGAACTATATTATCCTAACAAACGTTGCTCCAAATTCACTGCAAAAGCTATATACAAGAAGTTTGGAGTGTGGGGAACAAGAATATCACAAAAATTTTTCATTTCGTGTAAGTCGATATTTCGACGATTCGCGGCTCCCTGGACACTAAATATACTCTGAACAAAAGTTGCTCCAAATTCGCTGCAAAAGCTATATAAGAGCATTTTGGAGTAAGGTTAACAAGAATAACACAAAAATATTTCATTTCGCCTAAGCCGATATTTCGCCGATTCTCAGCTCCCTGGTCACGAAATATACATATACCAAAAGTTGCTCCAAACTCGCCTCAAATGCTATTTACGAGCAGTTTGGAGCGCGGGGAACAAGAATATCATAAAAATGTTTCATTACATGTAAGTCGATATTTCGACGATTCTCGGCTCCCTGGTAACGAAATATACATTTAATAAAAGTTGCTCCAAATTCGCTGCAAATGCTATATACGAGCAGTTTGGAGTAAGGTAAACAAGAATATCACAAAAATATTTCATTTCGTGTAAGTCGATATTTCGACGATTCTCGGCTCCCTGGACACTAAATATACTCTGAACAAAAGTTGCTCCAAATTCGCTATAAAAGCTATATAAGAGCAGTTTGGAGTAAGGTAAACAAGAATATCACAAAAATATTTCATTTCGTGTAAGTCGATATTTCGACGATTCTCGGCTCCCTGGTCACGAAATATACATGTAACAAAAGTTGCTCCAAATTCGCTGCAAAAGCTATATAAGAGCAGTTTGGAGTAAGGTAAACAAGAATATCACAAAAATATTTCATTTCGTGTAAGTTGATAATTCGAAGATTCTCGGCTCCCAGGACACGAAAATACATATATCAAAAGTTGCTCCAAATTTGCTGCAAATGCTATATACGAGAAGTTTGGAGCGTGGGGAAGAAGAATGTCACAAAAATTTTTCATTTCGCGTAAGTCGATTTTTCGAGGATTCTCAGCTCCCTGGACACGAACTATATTATCCTAACAAACGTTGCTCCAAATTCACTGCAAAAGCTATATACGTAAAGTTTGGAGTGTGGGGAATAGGAATATCACAAAAATATTTCATTTCGTGTAAGTTGATATTTCGAGGATTCTCAGCTCCCTAGACACGAAATATATTATCCTGACAAACGTTGCTCCAAATTCGCTGCAAAAGCTATCTAAGAGCAGTTTGGAGTAAGGTAAACAAGAATATCACAAAAATATTTCAGTTCGTGTAAGTCGATAGTTCGACGAATCTCGGCTCCCTGGTAACGAAATATACTCTGAACAAAAGTTGCTCCAAATTCGCTGCAAATGCTATATACGAGCAGTTTGGAGCGTGGGGAACAAGAATATTACAAAAATATTTCATTTCGTGTAAGTTGATATTTCGACCATTCTCGGCTCCCTGGACACGAAAAATACATATAATAAAAGTTGCTCCAAATTCGCTGCAAATGCTACATACGAGCAGTTTGGAGCGTGGGGAACAAGAATATCACAAAAATTTTTCATTTCGCGTAAGTCGATTTTTCGAGGATTCTCAGCTCCCTGGACACGAAATATATTATCCTAACAAACGTTGCTCCAAATTCGCTGCAAAAGCTATATACGAGAAGTTTGGAGTGTGGGGAACAAGAATATCACAAAAATTTTTCATTTCGTGTAAGTCGATATTTCGACGATTCTCGGCTCTCTGGACACTAAATATACTGTGAACAAAAGTTGCTCCAAATTCGCTGCAAAAGCTATATAAGAGCAGTTTGGAGTAAGCTAACCGAGAATATCACAAAAATATTTCATTTCGTGTAAGTCGATATTTCGACGATTCTCGGCTCCCTGGTAACGAAATATACATATAACAAAACTTGCTCCAAATTCGCCTCAAATGCTATTTACGAGCAGTTTGGAGCGCGGGGAACAAGAATATCATAAAAATGTTTCACTACGTGTAAGTCGATATTTCGACGATTCTCGGCTCCCTGGTCACGAAATATACGTGTAACAAAATTTGCTCCAAATTCGCAGCAAATGCTATATACGATCAGTTTGGAGCGTGGGGAACAAGAATATCACAAAAATATTTCATTTCGTGTAAGTTGATATTTCGACGATTCTCGGCTCCCTGGACACGAAAAATACATATAACAAAAGTTGCTCCAAATTCGCTGCAAATGCTATATACGAGCAGCTTGGAGCGTGGGGAAGAAGAATGTCACAAAAATTTTTCATTTCGCGTAAGTCGATTCTCAGCTCCCTGGACACGAACTATATTATCCTAACAAACGTTGCTCCAAATTCACTGCAAAAGCTATATACGAGAAGTTTGGAGTGTGGGGAACAAGAATATCACAAAAATTTTTCATTTCGTGTAAGTCGATATTTCGACGATTCTCGGCTCCCTGGACACAAAATATACTCTGAACAAACGTTGCTCCAAATTCGCTGCAAAAGCTATATAAGAGCAGTTTGGAGTAAGGTAAACAAGAATATCACAAAAATATTTCAGTTCGTGTAAGTCGATAATTCGACGAATCTCGGCTCCCTTGTAACGAAATATACATATAACAAAAGTTGCTCCAAATTCGCTGCAAATGCTATTTACGAGCAGTTTGGAGCTGGGGAACAAGAATATCACAAAAATATTTCATTTCGTGTAAGTTGATATTTCGACGATTCTCGGCTCCCTGGACACGAAAAATACATATAACAAAAGTTGCTCCAAATTCGCTGCAAATGCTATATACGAGCAGTTTGGAGTAAGGTAAACAAGAATATCACAAAAATATTTCATTTCGTATAAGTCGATATTTCGACGATTCTCGGCTCCCTGGACACTAAATATACTCTGAACAAAAGTTGCTCCAAATTCGGTGCAAAAGCTATATAAGAGCAGTTTGGAGTAAGGTAAACAAGAATATCACAAAAATATTTCATTTCGTGTAAGTTGATATTTCGACGATTCTCGGCTCCCAGGACACGAAAATACATATATCAAAAGTTGCTCCAAATTTGCTGCAAATGCTATTTACGAGCAGTTTGGAACGTGGGGAACAAGAATATCACAAAAATATTTCATTTCGTGTAAGTTGATATTTCGACGATTCTCGGCTCCCTAGACAGGAAAGTATATATCACAAAAGTTGGTCCAAATTCGCTGCAAATGCTATATACGAGCAGTTTGGAGCATGGGGAACAAGAATATCATAAAAATGTTTCATTACGTAAAAGTCGATTTTACGAAGATTCTCAGCTGCCTGGACACGAAATATTCTCAGAACAAAAGTTGCTCCAAATTCGCTGCATAAGCTAAAAGCGAATAGTTTGGAGTGCGGGGAAGAAGATTCTCACAAAAATGTATCACTAAGTGAAAGTCGATTTCTCGACGATTCGCGGTTCCCTTGACTCGAAATATTCTCAGAGCAAAAGTTGCTCCAAATTCGCTGCAAAAGCTATATACGAGCAGTTTGGAGTGTGGGGAACAAGAATATCACAAAAATTTTTCATTTCGCCTAAGTCGATATTTCGTCGATTCTCAGCTCCCTGGTCACGAAATATACATATACCAAAAGTTGCTCCAAATTCGCCTCAAATGCTATTTACGAGCAGTTTGGAGCGCGTAGAACAAGAATATCATAAAAATGTTTCATTACGTGTAAGTCGATATTTCGACGATTCTCGGCTCCCTGGTAACGAAATATACATATAACAAAAGTTGCTCCAAATTCGCTGCAAATGATATTTACTAGCAGTTTGGAGCGTGGGGAACAAGAATATCACAAAAATATTTCATTTCGTGTAAGTTGATATTTCGACAATTCTCGGCTCCCTGGACACGAAAAATACATATTACAAAAGTTGTTCCAAATTCGCTGCAAATGCTATATACGAGCAGTTTGGAGCGTGGGGAAGAAGAATATCACAAAAATTTTTCATTTCGCGTAAGTCGATTTTTCGAGGATTCTCAGCTCCCTGGACACGAACTATATTATCCTAACAAACGTTGCTCCAAATTCACTGCAAAAGCTATATACGAAAAGTTTGGAGTGTGGGGAACAAGAATATCACAAAAATATTTCATTTCGTGTAAGTTGTTATTTCGAGGATTCTCAGCTTCCTGGACACGAAATATATTATCCTAACAAACGTTGCTCCAAATTCGCTGCAAAAGCTATATACGAGAAGTTTGGAGTGTGGAGAACAAGAATATCACAAAAATTTTTCATTTCGTGTAAGTCGATGTTTCGACGATTCTCGGCTCCCTGGACACTAAATATACTCTGAACAAAAGTTGCTCCAAATTCGCTGCAAATGCTATATACGAGCAGTTTGGAGCGTGGGGAAGAAGAATGTCACAAAAATTTTTCATTTCGCCTAAGACGATATTTCGCCGATTCTCAGCTCCCTGGTCACGAAATATACATATACCAAAAGTTGCTCCAAACTCGCCTCAAATGCTATTTACGAGCAGTTTGGAGCGCGGGGAACAAGGATATCATAAAAATGTTTCATTACGTGTAAGTCGATATTTCGACGATTCTCGGCTCCCTGGACACTAAATATACTCTGAACAAAAGTTGCTCCAAATTCGGTGCAAAAGCTATATAAGAGCAGTTTGGAGTAAGGTTAACAAGAATATCACAAAAATATTTCATTTCGCCTAAGTCGATATTTCGCCGATTCTCAGCTCCCTGGTCACGAAATATACATATACCAAAAGTTGCTCCAAACTCGCCTCAAATGCTATTTACGAGCAGTTTTGAGCGCGGTGAACAAGAATATCATAAAAATGTTTCATTACGTGTAAGTCGATATTTCGACGATTCTCGGCTCCCAGGACACGAAAATACATATATCAAAAGTTGCTCCAAATTCGCTGCAAATGCTATTGACGAGCAGTATGGAGCGTGGGGAACAAGAATATCACAAAAATTTTTCATTTCGCATAAGTCGATTTTTCGAGGATTCTCAGCTCCCTGGACACGAACTATAGTATCCTAACAAACGTTGCTCCAAATTCACTGCAAAAGCTATATACGAAAAGTTTGGAGTGTGGGGAACAAGAATATCACAGAAATATTTCATTTCGTGTAAGTTGATATTTCGAGGATTCTCAGCTCCCTGGACACGAAATATATTATCCTAACAAACGTTGCTCCAAATTCGCTGCAAAAGCTATATACAAGAAGTTTGGAGTGTGGGGAACAAGAATATCACAAAAATTTTTCATTTCGTGTAAGTCGATATTTCGACGATTCTCGGCTCCCTGGACACTAAATATACTCTGAACAAAAGTTGCTCCAAATTCGCTGCAAAAGCTATATAAGAGCAGTTTGGAGAAAGATAAACAAGAATATCACAAAAATATTTCATTTCGTGTAAGTCGATATTACGACGAATCTCGGTTCCCTGGTAACGAAATATACATATAACAAAAGTTGCTCCAAATTCGCTGCAAATGCTATTTACGAGCAGTTTGGAGCGTGGGGAACAAGAATATCACAAAAATATTTCATTTCGTGTAAGTTGATATTTCGAAGATTCTCGGCTCCCTGGACACGAAAAATACATATAACAAAAGTTGCTCCAAATTCGCTGCAAATGCTATATTCGAGCAGTTTGGAGTAAGGTAAACAAGAATATCACAAAAATATTTCATTTCGTATAAGTCGATATTTCGACGATTCTCGGCTCCCTGGACACTAAATATACTCTGAACAAAAGTTGCTCCAAATTCGGTGCAAAAGCTATATAAGAGCAGTTTGGAGTAAGGTAAACAAGAATATCACAAAAATATTTCATTTCGTGTAAGTTGATATTTCGACGATTCTCGGCTCCCAGGACACGAAAATACATATATCAAAAGTTGCTCCAAATTTGCTGCAAATGCTATTTACGAGCAGTTTGGAACGTGGGGAACAAGAATATCACAAAAATATTTCATTTCGTGTAAGTTGATATTTCGACGATTCTCGGCTCCCTAGACACGAAAGTATATATCACAAAAGTTGGTCCAAATTCGCTGCAAATGCTATATCATAAAAATGTTTCATTACGTGTAAGTCGATTTTACGAAGATTCTCAGCTGCCTGGACACGAAATATTCTCAGAACAAAAGTTGCTCCAAATTCGCTGCATAAGCTAAAAGCGAATAGTTTGGAGTGCGGGGAAGAAGATTCTCACAAAAATGTATCACTAAGTGAAAGTCGATTTCTCGACGATTCGCGGTTCCCTTGACTCGAAATATTCTCAGAGCAAAAGTTGCTCCAAATTCGCTGCAAAAGCTATATACGAGCAGTTTGGAGTGTGGGGAACAAGAATATCACAAAAATTTTTCATTTCGCCTAAGTCGATATTTCGCCGATTCTCAGCTCCCTGGTCACGAAATATACATATACCAAAAGTTGCTCCAAATTCGCCTCAAATGCTATTTACGAGCAGTTTGGAGCGCGGGGAACAAGAATATCATAAAAATGTTTCATTACGTGTAAGTCGATATTTCGACGATTCTCGGCTCCCTGGTAACGAAATATACATATAACAAAAGTTGCTCCAAATTCGCTGCAAAAGCTATATAAGAGCAGTTTGGAGTAAGGTAAACAAGAATATCACAAAAATATTTCATTTCGTGTAAGTTGATATTTCGACGATTCTCGGCTCCCAGGACACGAAAATACATATATCAAAAGTTGCTCCAAATTTGCTGCAAATGCTATTTACGAGCAGTTTGGAACGTGGGGAACAAGAATATCACAAAAATATTTCATTTCGTGTAAGTTGATATTTCGACGATTCTCGGCTCCCTGGACACGAAAAATACATATAACAAAAGTTGCTCCAAATTCGCTGCAAATGCTATATACGAGCAGTTTGGAGCGTGGGGAAGAAGAATGTCACAAAAATTTTTCATTTCGCGTAAGTCGATTTTTCGAGGATTCTCAGCTCCCTGGACACGAACTATATTATCCTAACTAACGTTGCTCCAAATTCACTGCAAAAGCTATATACGTAAAGTTTGGAGTGTGGGGAACAAGAATATCACAAAAATATTTCATTTCGTGTAAGTTGATATTTCGAGGATTCTCAGCTCCCTGGACACGAAATATATTATCCTAACAAACGTTGCTCCAAATTCGCTGCAAAAGCTATATACAAGAAGTTTGGAGTGTGGGGAACAAGAATATCACAAAAATTTTTCATTTCGTGTAAGTCGATATTTCGACGATTCTCGGCTCCCTGGACACTAAATATACTCTGAACAAAAGTTGCTCCAAATTCGCTGCAAAAGCTATATAAGAGCAGTTTGGAGAAAGATAAACAAGAATATCACAAAAATATTTCATTTCGTGTAAGTCGATATTACGACGAATCTCGGTTCCCTGGTAACGAAATATACAAATAACAAAAGTTGCTCCAAATTCGCTGCAAATGCTATTTACGAGCAGTTTGGAGCGTGGGGAACAAGAATATCACAAAAATATTTCATTTCGTGTAAGTTGATATTTCGACGATTCTCGGCTCCCTGGACACGAAAAATACATATAACAAAAGTTGCTCCAAATTCGCTGCAAATGCTATATACGAGCAGTTTGGAGTAAGGTAAACAAGAATATCACAAAAATATTTCATTTCGTATAAATCGATATTTCGACGATTCTCGGCTCCCTGGACACTAAATATACTCTGAACAAAAGTTGCTCCAAATTCGGTGCAAAAGCTATATAAGAGCAGTTTGGAGTAAGGTTAACAAGAATATCACAAAAATATTTCATTTCGCCTAAGTCGATATTTCGCCGATTCTCAGCTCCCTGGTCACGAAATATACATATACCAAAAGTTGCTCCAAACTCGCCTCAAATGCTATTTACGAGCAGTTTTGAGCGCGGGGAACAAGAATATCATAAAAATGTTTCATTACGTGTAAGTCGATATTTCGACGATTCTCGGCTCCCAGGACACGAAAATACATATATCAAAAGTTGCTCCAAATTCGCTGCAAATGCTATTGACGAGCAGTATGGAGCGTGGGGAACAAGAATATCACAAAAATTTTTCATTTCGCATAAGTCGATTTTTCGAGGATTCTCAGCTCCCTGGACACGAACTATAGTATCCTAACAAACGTTGCTCCAAATTCACTGCAAAAGCTATATACGAAAAGTTTGGAGTGTGGGGAACAAGAATATCACAGAAATATTTCATTTCGTGTAAGTTGATATTTCGAGGATTCTCAGCTCCCTGGACACGAAATATATTATCCTAACAAACGTTGCTCCAAATTCGCTGCAAAAGCTATATACAAGAAGTTTGGAGTGTGGGGAACAAGAATATCACAAAAATTTTTCATTTCGTGTAAGTCGATATTTCGACGATTCTCGGCTCCCTGGACACTAAATATACTCTGAACAAAAGTTGCTCCAAATTCGCTGCAAAAGCTATATAAGAGCAGTTTGGAGAAAGATAAACAAGAATATCACAAAAATATTTCATTTCGTGTAAGTCGATATTACGACGAATCTCGGTTCCCTGGTAACGAAATATACATATAACAAAAGTTGCTCCAAATTCGCTGCAAATGCTATTTACGAGCAGTTTGGAGCGTGGGGAACAAGAATATCACAAAAATATTTCATTTCGTGTAAGTTGATATTTCGAAGATTCTCGGCTCCCTGGACACGAAAAATACATATAACAAAAGTTGCTCCAAATTCGCTGCAAATGCTATATTCGAGCAGTTTGGAGTAAGGTAAACAAGAATATCACAAAAATATTTCATTTTTATAAGTCGATATTTCGACGATTCTCGGCTCCCTGGACACTAAATATACTCTGAACAAAAGTTGCTCCAAATTCGGTGCAAAAGCTATATAAGAGCAGTTTGGAGTAAGGTAAACAAGAATATCACAAAAATATTTCATTTCGTGTAAGTTGATATTTCGACGATTCTCGGCTCCCAGGACACGAAAATACATATATCAAAAGTTGCTCCAAATTTGCTGCAAATGCTATTTACGAGCAGTTTGGAACGTGGGGAACAAGAATATCACAAAAATATTTCATTTCGTGTAAGTTGATATTTCGACGATTCTCGGCTCCCTAGACACGAAAGTATATATCACAAAAGTTGGTCCAAATTCGCTGCAAATGCTATATCATAAAAATGTTTCATTACGTGTAAGTCGATTTTACGAAGATTCTCAGCTGCCTGGACACGAAATATTCTCAGAACAAAAGTTGCTCCAAATTCGCTGCATAAGCTAAAAGCGAATAGTTTGGAGTGCGGGGAAGAAGATTCTCACAAAAATGTATCACTAAGTGAAAGTCGATTTCTCGACGATTCGCGGTTCCCTTGACTCGAAATATTCTCAGAGCAAAAGTTGCTCCAAATTCGCTGCAAAAGCTATATACGAGCAGTTTGGAGTGTGGGGAACAAGAATATCACAAAAATTTTTCATTTCGCCTAAGTCGATATTTCGCCGATTCTCAGCTCCCTGGTCACGAAATATACATATACCAAAAGTTGCTCCAAATTCGCCTCAAATGCTATTTACGAGCAGTTTGGAGCGCGGGGAACAAGAATATCATAAAAATGTTTCATTACGTGTAAGTCGATATTTCGACGATTCTCGGCTCCCTGGTAACGAAATATACATATAACAAAAGTTGCTCCAAATTCGCTGCAAAAGCTATATAAGAGCAGTTTGGAGTAAGGTAAACAAGAATATCACAAAAATATTTCATTTCGTGTAAGTTGATATTTCGACGATTCTCGGCTCCCAGGACACGAAAATACATATATCAAAAGTTGCTCCAAATTTGCTGCAAATGCTATTTACGAGCAGTTTGGAACGTGGGGAACAAGAATATCACAAAAATATTTCATTTCGTGTAAGTTGATATTTCGACGATTCTCGGCTCCCTGGACACGAAAAATACATATAACAAAAGTTGCTCCAAATTCGCTGCAAATGCTATATACGAGCAGTTTGGAGCGTGGGGAAGAAGAATGTCACAAAAATTTTTCATTTCGCGTAAGTCAATTTTTCGAGGATTCTCAGCTCCCTGGACACGAACTATATTATCCTAACTAACGTTGCTCCAAATTCACTGCAAAAGCTATATACGTAAAGTTTGGAGTGTGGGGAACAAGAATATCACAAAAATATTTCATTTCGTGTAAGTTGATATTTCGAGGATTCTCAGCTCCCTGGACACGAAATAAATATCCTAACAAACGTTGCTCCAAATTCGCTGCAAAAGCTATATACAAGAAGTTTGGAGTGTGGTGAACAAGAATATCACAAAAATTTTTCATTTCGTGTAAGTCGATATTTCGACGATTCTCGGCTCCCTGGACACTAAATATACTCTGAACAAAAGTTGCTCCAAATTCGCTGCAAATGCTATATACGAGCAGTTTGGAGTAAGGTAAACAAGAATATCACAAAAATATTTCATTTCGTATAAGTCGATATTTCGACGATTCTCGGCTCCCTGGACACTAAATATACTCTGAACAAAAGTTGCTCCAAATTCGCTGCAAAAGCTATATACGAGCAGTTTGGAGTAAGGTTAACAAGAATATCACAAAAATATTTCATTTTGCCTAAGTCGATATTTCGCCGATTCTCAGCTCCCTGGTCACGAAATATACATATACCAAAAGTTGCTCCAAACTCGCCTCAAATGCTATTTACGAGCAGTTTGGAGCGCGGGGAACAAGAATATCATAAAAATGTTTCATTACGTGTAAGTCGATATTTCGACGATTCTCGGCTCCCAGGACACGAAAATACATATATCAAAAGTTGCTCCAAATTCGCTGCAAATGCTATTGACGAGCAGTATGGAGCGTGGGGAACAAGAATATCACAAAAATTTTTCATTTCGCATAAGTCGATTTTTCGAGGATTCTCAGCTCCCTGGACACGAACTATAGTATCCTAACAAACGTTGCTCCAAATTCACTGCAAAAGCTATATACGAAAAGTTTGGAGTGTGGGGAACAAGAATATCACAAAAATATTTCATTTCGTGTAAGTTGATATTTCGAGGATTCTCAGCTCCCTGGACACGAAATATATTATCCTAACAAACGTTGCTCCAAATTCGCTGCAAAAGCTATATACAAGAAGTTTGGAGTGTGGGGAACAAGAATATCACAAAAATTTTTCATTTCGTGTAAGTCGATATTTCGCCGATTCTCAGCTCCCTGGTCACGAAATATACATATACCAAAAGTTGCTCCAAATTCGCCTCAAATGCTATTTACGAGCAGTTTGGAGCGCGTAGAACAAGAATATCATAAAAATGTTTCATTACGTGTAAGTCGATATTTCGACGATTCTCGGCTCCCTGGCAACGAAATATACATATAACAAAAGTTGCTCCAAATTCGCTGCAAATGCTATATACGAGCAGTTTGGAGCGTGGGGAAGAAGAATATCACAAAAATTTTTCATTTCGCGTAAGTCGATTTTTCGAGGATTCTCAGCTCCCTGGACACGAACTATATTATCCTAACAAACGTTGCTCCAAATTCACTGCAAAAGCTATATACGAAAAGTTTGGAGTGTGGGGAACAAGAATATCACAAAAATATTTCATTTCGTGTAAGTTGTTATTTCGAGGATTCTCAGCTTCCTGGACACGAAATATATTATCCTAACAAACGTTGCTCCAAATTCGCTGCAAAAGCTATATACGAGAAGTTTGGAGTGTGGGGAACAAGAATATCACAAAAATTTTTCATTTCGTGTAAGTCGATGTTTCGACGATTCTCGGCTCCCTGGACACTAAATATACTCTGAACAAAAGTTGCTCCAAATTCGCTGCAAATGCTATATACGAGCAGTTTGGAGCGTGGGGAAGAAGAATGTCACAAAAATTTTTCATTTCGCGTAAGTCGATTTTTCGAGGATTCTCAGCTCCCTGGACACGAACTATATTATCCTAACAAACGTTGCTCCAAATTCACTGCAAAAGCTATATACAAGAAGTTTGGAGTGTGGGGAACAAGAATATCACAAAAATTTTTCATTTCGTGTAAGTCGATATTTCGACGATTCTCGGCTCCCTGGACACTAAATATACTCTGAACAAAAGTTGCTCCAAATTCGCTGCAAAAGCTATATAAGAGCAGTTTGGAGTAAGGTTAACAAGAATATCACAAAAATATTTCATTTCGCCTAAGACGATATTTCGCCGATTCTCAGCTCCCTGGTCACGAAATATACATATACCAAAAGTTGCTCCAAACTCGCCTCAAATGCTATTTACGAGCAGTTTGGAGCGCGGGGAACAAGAATATCATAAAAATGTTTCATTACGTGTAAGTCGATATTTCGACGATTCTCGGCTCCCAGGACACGAAAATACATATATCAAAAGTTGCTCCAAATTCGCTGCAAATGCTATTGACGAGCAGTATGGAGCGTGGGGAACAAGAATATCACAAAAATTTTTCATTTCGCATAAGTCGATTTTTCGAGGATTCTCAGCTCCCTGGACACGAACTATAGTATCCTAACAAACGTTGCTCCAAATTCACTGCAAAAGCTATATACGAAAAGTTTGGAATGTGGGGAACAAGAATATCACAGAAATATTTCATTTCGTGTAAGTTGATATTTCGAGGATTCTCAGCTCCCTGGACACGAACTATATTATCCTAACTAACGTTGCTCCAAATTCGCTGCAAATGCTATATACGAGCAGTTTGGAGCGTGGGGAAGAAGAATATCACAAAAATTTTTCATTTCGCGTAAGTCGATTTTTCGAGGATTCTCAGCTCCCTGGACACGAACTATATTATCCTAACAAACGTTGCTCCAAATTCACTGCAAAAGCTATATACGAAAAGTTTGGAGTGTGGGGAACAAGAATATCACAAAAATATTTCATTTCGTGTAAGTTGTTATTTCGAGGATTCTCAGCTTCCTGGACACGAAATATATTATCCTAACAAACGTTGCTCCAAATTCGCTGCAAAAGCTATATACGAGAAGTTTGGAGTGTGGGGAACAAGAATATCACAAAAATTTTTCATTTCGTGTAAGTCGATGTTTCGACGATTCTCGGCTCCCTGGACACTAAATATACTCTGAACAAAAGTTGCTCCAAATTCGCTGCAAATGCTATATACGAGCAGTTTGGAGCGTGGGGAAGAAGAATGTCACAAAAATTTTTCATTTCGCGTAAGTCGATTTTTCGAGGATTCTCAGCTCCCTGGACACGAACTATATTATCCTAACAAACGTTGCTCCAAATTCACTGCAAAAGCTATATACAAGAAGTTTGGAGTGTGGGGAACAAGAATATCACAAAAATTTTTCATTTCGTGTAAGTCGATATTTCGACGATTCTCGGCTCCCTGGACACTAAATATACTCTGAACAAAAGTTGCTCCAAATTCGCTGCAAAAGCTATATAAGAGCAGTTTGGAGTAAGGTTAACAAGAATATCACAAAAATATTTCATTTCGCCTAAGACGATATTTCGCCGATTCTCAGCTCCCTGGTCACGAAATATACATATACCAAAAGTTGCTCCAAACTCGCCTCAAATGCTATTTACGAGCAGTTTGGAGCGCGGGGAACAAGAATATCATAAAAATGTTTCATTACGTGTAAGTCGATATTTCGACGATTCTCGGCTCCCAGGACACGAAAATACATATATCAAAAGTTGCTCCAAATTCGCTGCAAATGCTATTGACGAGCAGTATGGAGCGTGGGGAACAAGAATATCACAAAAATTTTTCATTTCGCATAAGTCGATTTTTCGAGGATTCTCAGCTCCCTGGACACGAACTATAGTATCCTAACAAACGTTGCTCCAAATTCACTGCAAAAGCTATATACGAAAAGTTTGGAATGTGGGGAACAAGAATATCACAGAAATATTTCATTTCGTGTAAGTTGATATTTCGAGGATTCTCAGCTCCCTGGACACGAAATATATTATCCTAACAAACGTTGCTCCAAATTCGCTGCAAAAGCTATATACAAGAAGTTTGGAGTGTGGGGAACAAGAATATCACAAAAATTTTTCATTTCGTGTAAGTCGATATTTCGACGATTCTCGGCTCCCTGGACACTAAATAAACTCTGAACAAAAGTTGCTCCAAATTCGCTGCAAAAGCTATATAAGAGCAGTTTGGAGAAAGATAAACAAGAATATCACAAAAATATTTCATTTCGTGTAAGTCGATATTACGACGAATCTCGGTTCCCTGGTAACGAAATATACAAATAACAAAAGTTGCTCCAAATTCGCTGCAAATGCTATTTACGAGCAGATTGGAGCGTGGGGAACAAGAATATCACAAAAATATTTCATTTCGTGTAAGTTGATATTTCGACGATTCTCGGCTCCCTGGACACGAAAAATACATATAACAAAAGTTGCTCCAAATTCGCTGCAAATGCTATATACGAGCAGTTTGGAGTAAGGTAAACAAGAATATCACAAAAATATTTCATTTCGTATAAATCGATATTTCGACGATTCTCGGCTCCCTGGACACTAAATATACTCTGAACAAAAGTTGCTCCAAATTCGGTGCAAAAGCTATATAAGAGCAGTTTGGAGTAAGGTTAACAAGAATATCACAAAAATATTTCATTTCGCCTAAGTCGATATTTCGCCGATTCTCAGCTCCCTGGTCACGAAATATACATATACCAAAAGTTGCTCCAAACTCGCCTCAAATGCTATTTACGAGCAGTTTGGAGCGCGGGGAACAAGAATATCATAAAAATGTTTCATTACGTGTAAGTCGATATTTCGACGATTCTCGGCTCCCAGGACACGAAAATACATATATCAAAAGTTGCTCCAAATTCGCTGCAAATGCTATTGACGAGCAGTATGGAGCGTGGGGAACAAGAATATCACAAAAATTTTTCATTTCGCATAAGTCGATTTTTCGAGGATTCTCAGCTCCCTGGACACGAACTATAGTATCCTAACAAACGTTGCTCCAAATTCACTGCAAAAGCTATATACGAAAAGTTTGGAGTGTGGGGAACAAGAATATCACAGAAATATTTCATTTCGTGTAAGTTGATATTTCGAGGATTCTCAGCTCCCTGGACACGAAATATATTATCCTAACAAACGTTGCTCCAAATTCGCTGCAAAAGCTATATACAAGAAGTTTGGAGTGTGGGGAACAAGAATATCACAAAAATTTTTCATTTCGTGTAAGTCGATATTTCGACGATTCTCGGCTCCCTGGACACTAAATATACTCTGAACAAAAGTTGCTCCAAATTCGCTGCAAAAGCTATATAAGAGCAGTTTGGAGAAAGATAAACAAGAATATCACAAAAATATTTCATTTCGTGTAAGTCGATATTACGACGAATCTCGGTTCCCTGGTAACGAAATATACATATAACAAAAGTTGCTCCAAATTCGCTGCAAATGCTATTTACGAGCAGTTTGGAGCGTGGGGAACAAGAATATCACAAAAATATTTCATTTCGTGTAAGTTGATATTTCGAAGATTCTCGGCTCCCTGGACACGAAAAATACATATAACAAAAGTTGCTCCAAATTCGCTGCAAATGCTATATTCGAGCAGTTTGGAGTAAGGTAAACAAGAATATCACAAAAATATTTCATTTCGTATAAGTCGATATTTCGACGATTCTCGGCTCCCTGGACACTAAATATACTCTGAACAAAAGTTGCTCCAAATTCGCTATAAAAGCTATATAAGAGCAGTTTGGAGTAAGGTAAACAAGAATATCACAAAAATATTTCATTTCGTGTAAGTTGATATTTCGACGATTCTCGGCTCCCAGGACACGAAAATACATATATCAAAAGTTGCTCCAAATTTGCTGCAAATGCTATTTACGAGCAGTTTGGAACGTGGGGAACAAGAATATCACAAAAATATTTCATTTCGTGTAAGTTGATATTTCGACGATTCTCGGCTCCCTAGACACGAAAGTATATATCACAAAAGTTGGTCCAAATTCGCTGCAAATGCTATATCATAAAAATGTTTCATTACGTGTAAGTCGATTTTACGAAGATTCTCAGCTGCCTGGACACGAAATATTCTCAGAACAAAAGTTGCTCCAAATTCGCTGCATAAGCTAAAAGCGAATAGTTTGGAGTGCGGGGAAGAAGATTCTCACAAAAATGTATCACTAAGTGAAAGTCGATTTCTCGACGATTCGCGGTTCCCTTGACTCGAAATATTCTCAGAGCAAAAGTTGCTCCAAATTCGCTGCAAAAGCTATATACGAGCAGTTTGGAGTGTGGGGAACAAGAATATCACAAAAATTTTTCATTTCGCCTAAGTCGATATTTCGCCGATTCTCAGCTCCCTGGTCACGAAATATACATATACCAAAAGTTGCTCCAAATTCGCCTCAAATGCTATTTACGAGCAGTTTGGAGCGCGGGGAACAAGAATATCATAAAAATGTTTCATTACGTGTAAGTCGATATTTCGACGATTCTCGGCTCCCTGGTAACGAAATATACATATAACAAAAGTTGCTCCAAATTCGCTGCAAAAGCTATATAAGAGCAGTTTGGAGTAAGGTAAACAAGAATATCACAAAAATATTTCATTTCGTGTAAGTTGATATTTCGACGATTCTCGGCTCCCAGGACACGAAAATACATATATCAAAAGTTGCTCCAAATTTGCTGCAAATGCTATTTACGAGCAGTTTGGAACGTGGGGAACAAGAATATCACAAAAATATTTCATTTCGTGTAAGTTGATATTTCGACGATTCTCGGCTCCCTGGACACGAAAAATACATATAACAAAAGTTGCTCCAAATTCGCTGCAAATGCTATATACGAGCAGTTTGGAGCGTGGGGAAGAAGAATGTCACAAAAATTTTTCATTTCGCGTAAGTCAATTTTTCGAGGATTCTCAGCTCCCTGGACACGAACTATATTATCCTAACTAACGTTGCTCCAAATTCACTGCAAAAGCTATATACGTAAAGTTTGGAGTGTGGGGAACAAGAATATCACAAAAATATTTCATTTCGTGTAAGTTGATATTTCGAGGATTCTCAGCTCCCTGGACACGAAATAAATATCCTAACAAACGTTGCTCCAAATTCGCTGCAAAAGCTATATACAAGAAGTTTGGAGTGTGGTGAACAAGAATATCACAAAAATTTTTCATTTCGTGTAAGTCGATATTTCGACGATTCTCGGCTCCCTGGACACTAAATATACTCTGAACAAAAGTTGCTCCACATTCGCTGCAAATGCTATATACGAGCAGTTTGGAGTAAGGTAAACAAGAATATCACAAAAATATTTCATTTCGTATAAGTCGATATTTCGACGATTCTCGGCTCCCTGGACACTAAATATACTCTGAACAAAAGTTGCTCCAAATTCGCTGCAAAAGCTATATACGAGCAGTTTGGAGTAAGGTTAACAAGAATATCACAAAAATATTTCATTTTGCCTAAGTCGATATTTCGCCGATTCTCAGCTCCCTGGTCACGAAATATACATATACCAAAAGTTGCTCCAAACTCGCCTCAAATGCTATTTACGAGCAGTTTGGAGCGCGGGGAACAAGAATATCATAAAAATGTTTCATTACGTGTAAGTCGATATTTCGACGATTCTCGGCTCCCAGGACACGAAAATACATATATCAAAAGTTGCTCCAAATTCGCTGCAAATGCTATTGACGAGCAGTATGGAGCGTGGGGAACAAGAATATTACAAAAATTTTTCATTTCGCATAAGTCGATTTTTCGAGGATTCTCAGCTCCCTGGACACGAACTATAGTATCCTAACAAACGTTGCTCCAAATTCACTGCAAAAGCTATATACGAAAAGTTTGGAGTGTGGGGAACAAGAATATCACAAAAATATTTCATTTCGTGTAAGTTGATATTTCGAGGATTCTCAGCTCCCTGGACACGAAATATATTATCCTAACAAACGTTGCTCCAAATTCGCTGCAAAAGCTATATACAAGAAGTTTGGAGTGTGGGGAACAAGAATATCACAAAAATTTTTCATTTCGTGTAAGTCGATATTTCGCCGATTCTCAGCTCCCTGGTCACGAAATATACATATACCAAAAGTTGCTCCAAATTCGCCTCAAATGCTATTTACGAGCAGTTTGGAGCGCGTAGAACAAGAATATCATAAAAATGTTTCATTACGTGTAAGTCGATATTTCGACGATTCTCGGCTCCCTGGCAACGAAATATACATATAACAAAAGTTGCTCCAAATTCGCTGCAAATGCTATTTACGAGCAGTTTGGAGCGTGGGGAACAAGAATATCACAAAAATATTTCATTTCGTGTAAGTTGATATTTCGACAATTCTCGGCTCCCTGGACACGAAAAATACATATTACAAAAGTTGTTCCAAATTCGCTGCAAATGCTATATACGAGCAGTTTGGAGCGTGGGGAAGAAGAATATCACAAAAATTTTTCATTTCGCGTAAGTCGATTTTTCGAGGATTCTCAGCTCCCTGGACACGAACTATATTATCCTAACAAACGTTGCTCCAAATTCACTGCAAAAGCTATATACGAAAAGTTTGGAGTGTGGGGAACAAGAATATCACAAAAATATTTCATTTCGTGTAAGTTGTTATTTCGAGGATTCTCAGCTTCCTGGACACGAAATATATTATCCTAACAAACGTTGCTCCAAATTCGCTGCAAAAGCTATATACGAGAAGTTTGGAGTGTGGGGAACAAGAATATCACAAAAATTTTTCATTTCGTGTAAGTCGATGTTTCGACGATTCTCGGCTCCCTGGACACTAAATATACTCTGAACAAAAGTTGCTCCAAATTCGCTGCAAATGCTATATACGAGCAGTTTGGAGCGTGGGGAAGAAGAATGTCACAAAAATTTTTCATTTCGCGTAAGTCGATTTTTCGAGGATTCTCAGCTCCCTGGACACGAACTATATTATCCTAACAAACGTCGCTCCAAATTCACTGCAAAAGCTATATACAAGAAGTTTGGAGTGTGGGGAACAAGAATATCACAAAAATTTTTCATTTCGTGTAAGTCGATATTTCGACGATTCTCGGCTCCCTGGACACTAAATATACTCTGAACAAAAGTTGCTCCAAATTCGCTGCAAAAGCTATATAAGAGCAGTTTGGAGTAAGGTTAACAAGAATATCACAAAAATATTTCATTTCGCCTAAGACGATATTTCGCCGATTCTCAGCTCCCTGGTCACGAAATATACATATACCAAAAGTTGCTCCAAACTCGCCTCAAATGCTATTTACGAGCAGTTTGGAGCGCGGGGAACAAGAATATCATAAAAATGTTTCATTACGTGTAAGTCGATATTTCGACGATTCTCGGCTCCCAGGACACGAAAATACATATATCAAAAGTTGCTCCAAATTCGCTGCAAATGCTATTGACGAGCAGTATGGAGCGTGGGGAACAAGAATATCACAAAAATTTTTCATTTCGCATAAGTCGATTTTTCGAGGATTCTCAGCTCCCTGGACACGAACTATAGTATCCTAACAAACGTTGCTCCAAATTCACTGCAAAAGCTATATACGAAAAGTTTGGAATGTGGGGAACAAGAATATCACAGAAATATTTCATTTCGTGTAAGTTGATATTTCGAGGATTCTCAGCTCCCTGGACACGAAATATATTATCCTAACAAACGTTGCTCCAAATTCGCTGCAAAAGCTATATACAAGAAGTTTGGAGTGTGGGGAACAAGAATATCACAAAAATTTTTCATTTCGTGTAAGTCGATATTTCGACGATTCTCGGCTCCCTGGACACTAAATAAACTCTGAACAAAAGTTGCTCCAAATTCGCTGCAAAAGCTATATAAGAGCAGTTTGGAGAAAGATAAACAAGAATATCACAAAAATATTTCATTTCGTGTAAGTCGATATTACGACGAATCTCGGTTCCCTGGTAACGAAATATACAAATAACAAAAGTTGCTCCAAATTCGCTGCAAATGCTATTTACGAGCAGTTTGGAGCGTGGGGAACAAGAATATCACAAAAATATTTCATTTCGTGTAAGTTGATATTTCGACGATTCTCGGCTCCCTGGACACGAAAAATACATATAACAAAAGTTGCTCCAAATTCGCTGCAAATGCTATATACGAGCAGTTTGGAGTAAGGTAAACAAGAATATCACAAAAATATTTCATTTCGTATAAATCGATATTTCGACGATTCTCGGCTCCCTGGACACTAAATATACTCTGAACAAAAGTTGCTCCAAATTCGGTGCAAAAGCTATATAAGAGCAGTTTGGAGTAAGGTTAACAAGAATATCACAAAAATATTTCATTTCGCCTAAGTCGATATTTCGCCGATTCTCAGCTCCCTGGTCACGAAATATACATATACCAAAAGTTGCTCCAAACTCGCCTCAAATGCTATTTACGAGCAGTTTGGAGCGCGGGGAACAAGAATATCATAAAAATGTTTCATTACGTGTAAGTCGATATTTCGACGATTCTCGGCTCCCAGGACACGAAAGTATATATCACAAAAGTTGGTCCAAATTCGCTGCAAATGCTATATCATAAAAATGTTTCATTACGTGTAAGTCGATTTTACGAAGATTCTCAGCTGCCTGGACACGAAATATTCTCAGAACAAAAGTTGCTCCAAATTCGCTGCATAAGCTAAAAGCGAATAGTTTGGAGTGCGGGGAAGAAGATTCTCACAAAAATGTATCACTAAGTGAAAGTCGATTTCTCGACGATTCGCGGTTCCCTTGACTCGAAATATTCTCAGAGCAAAAGTTGCTCCAAATTCGCTGCAAAAGCTATATACGAGCAGTTTGGAGTGTGGGGAACAAGAATATCACAAAAATTTTTCATTTCGCCTAAGTCGATATTTCGCCGATTCTCAGCTCCCTGGTCACGAAATATACATATACCAAAAGTTGCTCCAAATTCGCCTCAAATGCTATTTACGAGCAGTTTGGAGCGCGGGGAACAAGAATATCATAAAAATGTTTCATTACGTGTAAGTCGATATTTCGACGATTCTCGGCTCCCTGGTAACGAAATATACATATAACAAAAGTTGCTCCAAATTCGCTGCAAAAGCTATATAAGAGCAGTTTGGAGTAAGGTAAACAAGAATATCACAAAAATATTTCATTTCGTGTAAGTTGATATTTCGACGATTCTCGGCTCCCAGGACACGAAAATACATATATCAAAAGTTGCTCCAAATTTGCTGCAAATGCTATTTACGAGCAGTTTGGAACGTGGGGAACAAGAATATCACAAAAATATTTCATTTCGTGTAAGTTGATATTTCGACGATTCTCGGCTCCCTGGACACGAAAAATACATATAACAAAAGTTGCTCCAAATTCGCTGCAAATGCTATATACGAGCAGTTTGGAGCGTGGGGAAGAAGAATGTCACAAAAATTTTTCATTTCGCGTAAGTCAATTTTTCGAGGATTCTCAGCTCCCTGGACACGAACTATATTATCCTAACTAACGTTGCTCCAAATTCACTGCAAAAGCTATATACGTAAAGTTTGGAGTGTGGGGAACAAGAATATCACAAAAATATTTCATTTCGTGTAAGTTGATATTTCGAGGATTCTCAGCTCCCTGGACACGAAATAAATATCCTAACCAACGTTGCTCCAAATTCGCTGCAAAAGCTATATACAAGAAGTTTGGAGTGTGGTGAACAAGAATATCACAAAAATTTTTCATTTCGTGTAAGTCGATATTTCGACGATTCTCGGCTCCCTGGACACTAAATATACTCTGAACAAAAGTTGCTCCAAATTCGCTGCAAATGGTATATACGAGCAGTTTGGAGTAAGGTAAACAAGAATATCACAAAAATATTTCATTTCGTATAAGTCGATATTTCGACGATTCTCGGCTCCCTGGACACTAAATATACTCTGAACAAAAGTTGCTCCAAATTCGCTGCAAAAGCTATATACGAGCAGTTTGGAGTAAGGTTAACAAGAATATCACAAAAATATTTCATTTTGCCTAAGTCGATATTTCGCCGATTCTCAGCTCCCTGGTCACGAAATATACATATACCAAAAGTTGCTCCAAACTCGCCTCAAATGCTATTTACGAGCAGTTTGGAGCGCGGGGAACAAGAATATCATAAAAATGTTTCATTACGTGTAAGTCGATATTTCGACGATTCTCGGCTCCCAGGACACGAAAAT
Source organism: Hymenopus coronatus (assembly GCA_030762935.1). Classification (NCBI taxonomy): domain Eukaryota; kingdom Metazoa; phylum Arthropoda; class Insecta; order Mantodea; family Hymenopodidae; genus Hymenopus; species Hymenopus coronatus. Next base: position 14,305,400 of record CM060886.1, on the reverse strand, counting down.
ACATATATCAAAAGTTGCTCCAAATTCGCTGCAAATGCTATTGACGAGCAGTATGGAGCGTGGGGAACAAGAATATCACAAAAATTTTTCATTTCGCATAAGTCGATTTTTCGAGGATTCTCAGCTCCCAGGACACGAACTATAGTATCCTAACAAACGTTGCTCCAAATTCACTGCAAAAGCTATATACGAAAAGTTTGGAGTGTGGGGAACAAGAATATCACAAAAATATTTCATTTCGTGTAAGTCGATATTTCGAGGATTCTCAGCTCCCTGGACACGAAATATATTATCCTAACAAACGTTGCTCCACATTCGCTGCAAAAGCTATATACAAGAAGTTTGGAGTGTGGGGAACAAGAATATCACAAAAATTTTTCATTTCGTGTAAGTCGATATTTCGCCGATTCTCAGCTCCCTGGTCACGAAATATACATATACCAAAAGTTGCTCCAAATTCGCCTCAAATGCTATTTACGAGCAGTTTGGAGCGCGTAGAACAAGAATATCATAAAAATGTTTCATTACGTGTAAGTCGATATTTCGACGATTCTCGGCTCCCTGGCAACGAAATATACATATAACAAAAGTTGCTCCAAATTCGCTGCAAATGCTATTTACGAGCAGTTTGGAGCGTGGGGAACAAGAATATCACAAAAATATTTCATTTCGTGTAAGTTGATATTTCGACAATTCTCGGCTCCCTGGACACGAAAAATACATATTACAAAAGTTGTTCCAAATTCGCTGCAAATGCTATATACGAGCAGTTTGGAGCGTGGGGAAGAAGAATATCACAAAAATTTTTCATTTCGCGTAAGTCGATTTTTCGAGGATTCTCAGCTCCCTGGACACGAACTATATTATCCTAACAAACGTTGCTCCAAATTCACTGCAAAAGCTATATACGAAAAGTTTGGAGTGTGGGGAACAAGAATATCACAAAAATATTTCATTTCGTGTAAGTTGTTATTTCGAGGATTCTCAGCTTCCTGGACACGAAATATATTATCCTAACAAACGTTGCTCCAAATTCGCTGCAAAAGCTATATACGAGAAGTTTGGAGTGTGGGGAACAAGAATATCACAAAAATTTTTCATTTCGTGTAAGTCGATGTTTCGACGATTCTCGGCTCCCTGGACACTAAATATACTCTGAACAAAAGTTGCTCCAAATTCGCTGCAAATGCTATATACGAGCAGTTTGGAGCGTGGGGAAGAAGAATGTCACAAAAATTTTTCATTTCGCGTAAGTCGATTTTTCGAGGATTCTCAGCTCCCTGGACACGAACTATATTATCCTAACAAACGTTGCTCCAAATTCACTGCAAAAGCTATATACAAGAAGTTTGGAGTGTGGGGAACAAGAATATCACAAAAATTTTTCATTTCGTGTAAGTCGATATTTCGACGATTCTCGGCTCCCTGGACACTAAATATACTCTGAACAAAAGTTGCTCCAAATTCGCTGCAAAAGCTATATAAGAGCAGTTTGGAGTAAGGTTAACAAGAATATCACAAAAATATTTCATTTCGCCTAAGACGATATTTCGCCGATTCTCAGCTCCCTGGTCACGAAATATACATATACCAAAAGTTGCTCCAAACTCGCCTCAAATGCTATTTACGAGCAGTTTGGAGCGCGGGGAACAAGAATATCATAAAAATGTTTCATTACGTGTAAGTCGATATTTCGACGATTCTCGGCTCCCAGGACACGAAAATACATATATCAAAAGTTGCTCCAAATTCGCTGCAAATGCTATTGACGAGCAGTATGGAGCGTGGTGAACAAGAATATCACAAAAATTTTTCATTTCGCATAAGTCGATTTTTCGAGGATTCTCAGCTCCCTGGACACGAACTATAGTATCCTAACAAACGTTGCTCCAAATTCACTGCAAAAGCTATATACGAAAAGTTTGGAATGTGGGAACAAGAATATCACAGAAATATTTCATTTCGTGTAAGTTGATATTTCGAGGATTCTCAGCTCCCTGGACACGAAATATATTATCCTAACAAACGTTGCTCCAAATTCGCTGCAAAAGCTATATACAAGAAGTTTGGAGTGTGGGGAACAAGAATATCACAAAAATTTTTCATTTCGTGTAAGTCGATATTTCGACGATTCTCGGCTCCCTGGACACTAAATAAACTCTGAACAAAAGTTGCTCCAAATTCGCTGCAATAGCTATATAAGAGCAGTTTGGAGAAAGATAAACAAGAATATCACAAAAATATTTCATTTCGTGTAAGTCGATATTACGACGAATCTCGATTCCCTGGTAACGAAATATACAAATAACAAAAGTTGCTCCAAATTCGCTGCAAATGCTATTTACGAGCAGTTTGGAGCGTGGGGAACAAGAATATCACAAAAATATTTCATTTCGTGTAAGTTGATATTTCGACGATTCTCGGCTCCCTGGACACGAAAAATACATATAACAAAAGTTGCTCCAAATTCGCTGCAAATGCTATATACGAGCAGTTTGGAGTAAGGTAAACAAGAATATCACAAAAATATTTCATTTCGCCTAAGTCGATATTTCGCCGATTCTCAGCTCCCTGGTCACGAAATATACATATACCAAAAGTTGCTCCAAACTCGCCTCAAATGCTATTTACGAGCAGTTTGGAGCGCGGGGAACAAGAATATCATAAAAATGTTTCATTACGTGTAAGTCGATATTTCGACGATTCTCGGCTCCCAGGACACGAAAGTATATATCACAAAAGTTGGTCCAAATTCGCTGCAAATGCTATATCATAAAAATGTTTCATTACGTGTAAGTCGATTTTACGAAGATTCTCAGCTGCCTGGACACGAAATATTCTCAGAACAAAAGTTGCTCCAAATTCGCTGCATAAGCTAAAAGCGAATAGTTTGGAGTGCGGGGAAGAAGATTCTCACAAAAATGTATCACTAAGTGAAAGTCGATTTCTCGACGATTCGCGGTTCCCTTGACTCGAAATATTCTCAGAGCAAAAGTTGCTCCAAATTCGCTGCAAAAGCTATATACGAGCAGTTTGGAGTGTGGGGAACAAGAATATCACAAAAATTTTTCATTTCGCCTAAGTCGATATTTCGCCGATTCTCAGCTCCCTGGTCACGAAATATACATATACCAAAAGTTGCTCCAAATTCGCCTCAAATGCTATTTACGAGCAGTTTGGAGCGCGGGGAACAAGAATATCATAAAAATGTTTCATTACGTGTAAGTCGATATTTCGACGATTCTCGGCTCCCTGGTAACGAAATATACATATAACAAAAGTTGCTCCAAGTTCGCTGCAAAAGCTATATAAGAGCAGTTTGGAGTAAGGTAAACAAGAATATCACAAAAATATTTCATTTCGTGTAAGTTGATATTTCGACGATTCTCGGCTCCCAGGACACGAAAATACATATATCAAAAGTTGCTCCAAATTTGCTGCAAATGCTATTTACGAGCAGTTTGGAACGTGGGGAACAAGAATATCACAAAAATATTTCATTTCGTGTAAGTTGATATTTCGACGATTCTCGGCTCCCTGGACACGAAAAATACATATAACAAAAGTTGCTCCAAATTCGCTGCAAATGCTATATACGAGCAGTTTGGAGCGTGGGGAAGAAGAATGTCACAAAAATTTTTCATTTCGCGTAAGTCAATTTTTCGAGGATTCTCAGCTCCCTGGACACGAACTATATTATCCTAACTAACGTTGCTCCAAATTCACTGCAAAAGCTATATACGTAAAGTTTGGAGTGTGGGGAACAAGAATATCACAAAAATATTTCATTTCGTGTAAGTCGATATTTCGACGATTCTCGGCTCCCTGGACACTAAATATACTCTGAACAAAAGTTGCTCCGAATTCGCTGCAAATGCTATATACGAGCAGTTTGGAGTAAGGTAAACAAGAATATCACAAAAATATTTCATTTCGTATAAGTCGATATTTCGACGATTCTCGGCTCCCTGGACACTAAATATACTCTGAACAAAAGTTGCTCCAAATTCGCTGCAAAAGCTATATACGAGCAGTTTGGAGTAAGGTTAACAAGAATATCACAAAAATATTTCATTTTGCCTAAGTCGATATTTCGCCGATTCTCAGCTCCCTGGTCACGAAATATACATATACCAAAAGTTGCTCCAAACTCGCCTCAAATGCTATTTACGAGCAGTTTGGAGCGCGGGGAACAAGAATATCATAAAAATGTTTCATTACGTGTAAGTCGATATTTCGACGATTCTCGGCTCCCAGGACACGAAAATACATATATCAAAAGTTGCTCCAAATTCGCTGCAAATGCTATTGACGAGCAGTATGGAGCGTGGGGAACAAGAATATCACAAAAATTTTTCATTTCGCATAAGTCGATTTTTCGAGGATTCTCAGCTCCCTGGACACGAACTATAGTATCCTAACAAACGTTGCTCCAAATTCACTGCAAAAGCTATATACGAAAAGTTTGGAGTGTGGGGAACAAGAATATCACAAAAATATTTCATTTCGTGTAAGATGATATTTCGAGGATTCTCAGCTCCCTGGACACGAAATATATTATCCTAACAAACGTTGCTCCAAATTCGCTGCAAAAGCTATATACAAGAAGTTTGGAGTGTGGGGAACAAGAATATCACAAAAATTTTTCATTTCGTGTAAGTGGATATTTCGACGATTCTCGGCTCCCTGGACACTAAATATACTCTGAACAGAAGTTGCTCCAAATTCGCTGCAAAAGCTATATAAGAGCAGTTTGGATAAAGATAAACAAGAATATCACAAAAATATTTCATTTCGTGTAAGTTGATATTTCGACGATTCTCGGCTCCCTGGACACGAAAAATACATATAACAAAAGTTGCTCCAAATTCGCTGCAAATGCTATATACGAGCAGTTTGGAGTAAGGTAAACAAGAATATCACAAAAATATTTCATTTCGTATAAGTCGATATTTCGACGATTCTCGGCTCCCTGGACACTAAATATACTCTGAACAAAAGTTGCTCCAAATTCGGTGCAAAAGCTATGTAAGAGCAGTTTGGAGTAAGGTAAACAAGAATATCACAAAAATATTTCATTTCGTGTAAGTTGATATTTCGACGATTCTCGGCTCCCAGGACACGAAAATACATATATCAAAAGTTGCTCCAAATTTGCTGCAAATGCTATTTACGAGCAGTTTGGAACGTGGGGAACAAGAATATCACAAAAATATTTCATTTCGTGTAAGTTGATATTTCGACGATTCTCGGCTCCCTGGACACGAAAAATACATATAACAAAAGTTGCTCCAAATTCGCTGCAAATGCTATATACGAGCAGTTTGGAGCGTGGGGAAGAAGAATGTCACAAAAATTTTTCATTTCGCGTATGTCAATTTTTCGAGGATTCTCAGCTCCCTGGACACGAACTATATTATCCTAACTAACGTTGCTCCAAATTCACTGCAAAAGCTATATACGTAAAGTTTGGAGTGTGGGGAACAAGAATATCACAAAAATATTTCATTTCGTGTAAGTTTATATTTCGAGGATTCTCAGCTCCCTGGACACGAAATAAATATCCTAACAAACGTTGCTCCAAATTCGCTGCAAAAGCTATATACAAGAAGTTTGGAGTGTGGTGAACAAGAATATCACAAAAATTTTTCATTTCGTGTAAGTCGATATTTCGACGATTCTCGGCTCCCTGGACACTAAATATACTCTGAACAAAAGTTGCTCCAAATTCGCTGCAAAAGCTATATACGAGCAGATTGGAGTAAGGTTAACAAGAATATCACAAAAATATTTCATTTTGCCTAAGTCGATATTTCGCCGATTCTCAGCTCCCTGGTCACGAAATATACATATACCAAAAGTTGCTCCAAACTCGCCTCAAATGCTATTTACGAGCAGTTTGGAGCGCGGGGAACAAGAATATCATAAAAATGTTTCATTACGTGTAAGTCGATATTTCGACGATTCTCGGCTCCCAGGCCACGAAAATACATATATCAAAAGTTGCTCCAAATTCGCTGCAAATGCTATTGACGAGCAGTATGGAGCGTGGGGAACAAGAATATCACAAAAATTTTTCATTTCGCATAAGTCGATTTTTCGAGGATTCTCAGCTCCCTGGACACGAACTATAGTATCCTAACAAACGTTGCTCCAAATTCACTGCAAAAGCTATATACGAAAAGTTTGGAGTGTGGGGAACAAGAATATCACAAAAATATTTCATTTCGTGTAAGTTGATATTTCGAGGATTCTCAGCTCCCTGGACACGAAATATATTATCCTAACAAACGTTGCTCCAAATTCGCTGCAAAAGCTATATACAAGAAGTTTGGAGTGTGGGGAACAAGAATATCACAAAAATTTTTCATTTCGTGTAAGTCGATATTTCGACGATTCTCGGCTCCCTGGACACTAAATATACTCTGAACAGAAGTTGCTCCAAATTCGCTGCAAAAGCTATATAAGAGCAGTTTGGATAAAGATAAACAAGAATATCACAAAAATATTTCATTTCGTGTAAGTTGATATTTCGACGATTCTCGGCTCCCTGGACACGAAAAATACATATAACAAAAGTTGCTCCAAATTCGCTGCAAATGCTATATACGAGCAGTTTGGAGTAAGGTAAACAAGAATATCACAAAAATATTTCATTTCGTATAAGTCGATATTTCGACGATTCTCGGCTCCCTGGACACTAAATATACTCTGAACAAAAGTTGCTCCAAATTCGGTGCCAAAGCTATATAAGAGCAGTTTGGAGTAAGGTAAACAAGAATATCACAAAAATATTTCATTTCGTGTAAGTTGATATTTCGACGATTCTCGGCTCCCAGGACACGAAAATACATATATCAAAAGTTGCTCCAAATTCGCTGCAAATGCTATTTACGAGCAACAAAAGTTGCTCCAAATTCGCTGCAAAAGCTATATAAAAGAGCAGTTTGGAGTAAGGTAAACAAGAATATCTCAAAAATATTTAATTTCGTGTAAGTCGATATTTCGCCGATTCTCGGCTCCCTGGTAACGAAATATTCATATAACAAAAGTTGCTCCAAATTAGCTGCAAATGCTATATACGAGCAGTTTGGAGCGTGGGGAACAAGAATATCACAAAAATTTTTCATTTCGCGTAAGTCGATTTTTCGAGGATTCTCAGCTCCCTGGACACGAACTATATTATCCTAACAAACGTTGCTCCAAATTCACTGCAAAAGCTATATACGAAAAGTTTGGAGTGTGGGGAACAAGAATATCACAAAAATATTTCATTTCATGTAAGTTGATATTTCGAGGATTCTCAGCTCCCTGGACACGAAATATATTATCCTGACAAACGTTGCTCCAAATTCGCTGTAAAAGCTATATACAAGACGTTTGGAGTGTGGGGAACAAGAATATCACAAAAATTTTTCATTTTGTGTAAGTCGATATTTCGACGATTCTCGGCTCCCTGGACACTAAATATACTCTGAACAAAAGTTGCTCCAAATTCGCTGCAAAAGCTATATAAGAGCAGTTTGGAGTAAGGTAAACAAGAATATCACAAAAATATTTCATTTCGTATAAGTCGATAATTCGACGATTCTCGGCTCACTGGTAACGAAATATACATATAACAAAAGTTGCTCCAAATTCGCTGCAAATGCTATTTACGAGCAGTTTTGAGCGCGGGGAACAAGAATATCATAAAAATGTTTCATTACGTGTAAGTCGATATTTCGACGATTCTCGGCTCCCAGGACACGAAAATACATATATCAAAAGTTGCTCCAAATTCGCTGCAAATGCTATTGACGAGCAGTATGGAGCGTGGGGAACAAGAATATCACAAAAATTTTTCATTTCGCATAAGTCGATTTTTCGAGGATTCTCAGCTCCCTGGACACGAACTATAGTATCCTAACAAACGTTGCTCCAAATTCACTGCAAAAGCTATATACGAAAAGTTTGGAGTGTGGGGAACAAGAATATCACCGAAATATTTCATTTCGTGTAAGTTGATATTTCGAGGATTCTCAGCTCCCTGGACACGAAATATATTATCCTAACAAACGTTGCTCCAAATTCGCTGCAAAAGCTATATACAAGAAGTTTGGAGTGTGGGGAACAAGAATATCACAAAAATTTTTCATTTCGTGTAAGTCGATATTTCGACGATTCTCGGCTCCCTGGACACTAAATATACTCTGAACAAAAGTTGCTCCAAATTCGCTGCAAAAGCTATATAAGAGCAGTTTGGAGAAAGATAAACAAGAATATCACAAAAATATTTCATTTCGTGTAAGTCGATATTACGACGAATCTCGGTTCCCTGGTAACGAAATATACATATAACAAAAGTTGCTCCAAATTCGCTGCAAATGCTATTTACGAGCAGTTTGGAGCGTGGGGAACAAGAATATCACAAAAATATTTCATTTCGTGTAAGTTGATATTTCGAAGATTCTCGGCTCCCTGGACACGAAAAATACATATAACAAAAGTTGCTCCAAATTCGCTGCAAATGCTATATTCGAGCAGTTTGGAGTAAGGTAAACAAGAATATCACAAAAATATTTCATTTCGTATAAGTCGATATTTCGACGATTATCGGCTCCCTGGACACTAAATATACTCTGAACAAAAGTTGCTCCAAATTCGGTGCAAAAGCTATATAAGAGCAGTTTGGAGTAAGGTAAACAAGAATATCACAAAAATATTTCATTTCGTGTAAGTTGATATTTCGACGATTCTCGGCTCCCAGGACACGAAAATACATATATCAAAAGTTGCTCCAAATTTGCTGCAAATGCTATTTACGAGCAGTTTGGAACGTGGGGAACAAGAATATCACAAAAATATTTCATTTCGTGTAAGTTGATATTTCGACGATTCTCGGCTCCCTAGACACGAAAGTATATATCACAAAAGTTGGTCCAAATTCGCTGCAAATGCTATATCATAAAAATGTTTCATTACGTGTAAGTCGATTTTACGAAGATTCTCAGCTGCCTGGACACGAAATATTCTCAGAACAAAAGTTGCTCCAAATTCGCTGCATAAGCTAAAAGCGAATAGTTTGGAGTGCGGGGAAGAAGATTCTCACAAAAATGTATCACTAAGTGAAAGTCGATTTCTCGACGATTCGCGGTTCCCTTGACTCGAAATATTCTCAGAGCAAAAGTTGCTCCAAATTCGCTGCAAAAGCTATATACGAGCAGTTTGGAGTGTGGGGAACAAGTATATCACAAAAATTTTTCATTTCGCCTAAGTCGATATTTCGCCGATTCTCAGCTCCCTGGTCACGAAATATACATATACCAAAAGTTGCTCCAAATTCGCCTCAAATGCTATTTACGAGCAGTTTGGAGCGCGGGGAACAAGAATATCATAAAAATGTTTCATTACGTGTAAGTCGATATTTCGACGATTCTCGGCTCCCTGGTAACGAAATATACATATAACAAAAGTTGCTCCAAATTCGCTGCAAAAGCTATATAAGAGCAGTTTGGAGTAAGGTAAACAAGAATATCACAAAAATATTTCATTTCGTGTAAGTTGATATTTCGACGATTCTCGGCTCCCAGGACACGAAAATACATATATCAAAAGTTGCTCCAAATTTGCTGCAAATGCTATTTACGAGCAGTTTGGAACGTGGGGAACAAGAATATCACAAAAATATTTCATTTCGTGTAAGTTGATATTTCGACGATTCTCGGCTCCCTGGACACGAAAAATACATATAACAAAAGTTGCTCCAAATTCGCTGCAAATGCTATATACGAGCAGTTTGGAGCGTGGGGAAGAAGAATGTCACAAAAATTTTTCATTTCGCGTAAGTCAATTTTTCGAGGATTCTCAGCTCCCTGGACACGAACTATATTATCCTAACTAACGTTGCTCCAAATTCACTGCAAAAGCTATATACGTAAAGTTTGGAGTGTGGGGAACAAGAATATCACAAAAATATTTCATTTCGTGTAAGTTGATATTTCGAGGATTCTCAGCTCCCTGGACACGAAATAAATATCCTAACAAACGTTGCTCCAAATTCGCTGCAAAAGCTATATACAAGAAGTTTGGAGTGTGGTGAACAAGAATATCACAAAAATTTTTCATTTCGTGTAAGTCGATATTTCGACGATTCTCGTCTCCCTGGACACTAAATATACTCTGAACAAAAGTTGCTCCAAATTCGCTGCAAATGCTATATACGAGCAGTTTGGAGTAAGGTAAACAAGAATATCACAAAAATATTTCATTTCGTATAAGTCGATATTTCGACGATTCTCGGCTCCCTGGACACTAAATATACTCTGAACAAAAGTTGCTCCAAATTCGCTGCAAAAGCTATATACGAGCAGTTTGGAGTAAGGTTAACAAGAATATCACAAAAATATTTCATTTTGCCTAAGTCGATATTTCGCCGATTCTCAGCTCCCTGGTCACGAAATATACATATACCAAAAGTTGCTCCAAACTCGCCTCAAATGCTATTTACGAGCAGTTTGGAGCGCGGGGAACAAGAATATCATAAAAATGTTTCATTACGTGTAAGTCGATATTTCGACGATTCTCGGCTCCCAGGACACGAAAATACATATATCAAAAGTTGCTCCAAATTCGCTGCAAATGCTATATACGAGAAGTTTGGAGTGTGAGGAACAAGAATATCTCAAAAATATTTCATTTCGTGTAAGTCGATATTTCGACGATTCTCAGCTCCCTGGTCACGAAATATACATATACCAAACGTTGCTCCAAATAAGCCTCAAATGCTATTTACGAGCAGTTTGGAGTGTGGGGAACAAGAATATCACAAAAATTTTTCATTTCGTGTAAGTCGATATTTCGACGATTCTCGGCTCCCTGGACACAAAATATACTCTGAACAAAAGTTGCTCCAAATTCGCTGCAAATGCTATTTACGAGCAGTTTGGAGCGTGAGGAACAAGAATATCACAAAAATATTTCATTTCGTGTAAGTTGATATTTCGACGATTCTCGGCTCCCTGGACACGACAAATACATATAACTAAAGTTGCTCCAAATTCGTTGCAAATGCAATATACGAGCAGCTTGGAGCGTGGGGAACAAGAATATCACAAAAATTTTTCATTTCGCGTAAGTCAATTTTTCGAGGATTCTCAGCTCCCTGGACACGATATATATTATCCTAACAAACGTTGCTCCAACTTCGCTGCAAAAGCTATATACGAGAAGTTTGGAGTGTGCGGAAAAAGAATATCACAAAAATTTTTCATTTCGTGTAAGTCGATATTTCGACGATTCTCGGCTCCCTGGACACTAAATATACTCAGAACAAAAGTTGCTCCAAATTCGCTGCAAAAGCTATATAAGAGCAGTTTGGAGTAAGGTAAACAAGAATATCACAAAAATATTTCATTTCGCGTAAGTCGATTTTTCTACGTTTCTCAGCTCCCTGGTCACGAAATATACATATACCAAACGTTGCTCCAAATTCGCCTCAAATGCTATTTTCGAGCAGTTTGGAGCGCGGGGAACTAGAATATCATAAAAATGTTTCATTACGTGTAAGTCGATATTTCGACGATTCTCGGCTCCCTGGTCACGAAATATACATGTAACAAAAGTTGCTCCAAATTCGCTGCAAAAGCTATATAAGAGCAGTTTGGAGTAAGGTAAATAAGAATATCACAAAAATATTTCATTTCGTGTAAGTCGATATTTCGACGATTCTCAGCTCCCTGGTCACGAAATATACATATACCAAACGTTGCTCCAAATTCGCCTCAAATGCTATTTACGAGCAGTTTGGAGCGCGGGGAACAAGAATATCATAAAAATGTTTCACTACGTGTAAGTCGATATTTCGACGATTCTCGGCTCCCTGGTCACGAAATATACATGTAACAAAAGTTGCTCCAACTTCGCAGCAAAAGATATATACGAGCAGTTTGGAATGTGGGGAACAAGAATATCACAAAAATTTTTCATTTCGCCTAAGTCGATATTTCGACGATTCTCGGCTCCCTGGTAACGAAATATACATATAACAAAAGTTGCTCCAAATTCGCTGCAAATGCTATTTACGAGCAACAAAAGTTGCTCCAAATTCGCTGCAAAAGCTATATAAGAGCAGTTTGGAGTAAGGTAAATAAGAATATCATAAAAATATTTCATTTCGTGTAAGTTGATATTTCGACGATTCTCGGCACCCTGGAAACGAAAATATATATCACAAAATTTGGTCCAAGTTCTCTGCAAATGCTATATACGAGCAGTTTGGAGCGTGGGGAACAAGAATATCATAAAAATGTTTCATTACGCGTAAGTCGATTTTACGACGATTCTCAGCTGCCTGGACACGAAATATTCTCAGAACAAAAGTTGCTCCAAATTCGCTGCATAAGCTAAAAGCGAATAGTTTGGAGTGCGGGGAAGAAGATTCTCACAAAAATGTATCACTAAGTGTAAGTCGATTTCTCGACGATTCGCGGTTCCCTGGACACGAAATATTCTCCGAACAAAAGTTGCTCCAAATTCGCTGCAAAAGCTATATACGAGCAGTTTGGAGTGTGGGGAACAAGAATATCACAAAAATTTTTCATTTCGCCTAAGTCGATATTTCAGCGATTCTCAGCTCCCTGGTCACGAAATATACATATACCAAAAGTTGCTCCAAACTCGCCTCAAATGCCATTTACGAGCAGTTTGGAGCGCGGGGAACAAGAATATCATAAAAATGTTTCATTACGTGTAAGTCGATATTTCGACGATTCTCGGTTCCCTGGTAACGAAATATACATATAACAAAAGTTGCTCCAAATGCTATTTACGAGCAGTTTGGAGCGCGGGGAACAAGAATATCATAAAAATGTTTCATTACGTGTAAGTCGATTTTACGACGATTCTCAGCTGCCTGGACACGAAATATTCTCAGAACAAAAGTTGCTCCAAATTCGCTGCATAAGCTAAAAGCGAATAGTTTGGCGTGCGGGGAAGAAGATTCTCACAAAAATGTATCACTAAGTGTAAGTCGATTTCTCGACGATTCGCGGTTCCCTGGACACGAAATATTCTCCGAACAAAAGTTGCTCCAAATTCGCTGCAAAAGCTATATACGAGCAGTTTGGAGTGTGGGGAACAAGAATATCACAAAAATTTTTCATTTCGCCTAAGTCGATATTTCGCCGATTCTCAACTCCCTGGTCACGAAATATACATATACCAAAAGTTGCTCCAAACAAGCCTCAAATGCCATTTACGAGCAGTTTGGAGCGCGGGGGACAAGAATATCATAAAAATGTTTCGTTACGTGTAAGTCGATATTTCGACGATTCTCGGCTCCCTGGTAACGAAATATACATATAACAAAAGTTGCTCCAAACTCGCTGCAAATGCTATATACGAGCAGTTTTTAGCGTGGGGAACAAGAATATCACAAAAATTTTTCATTTCGCGTAAGTCGATTTTTCGAGGATTCTCAGCTCCCTGGACACGAACTATATTATCCTAACAAACGTTGCTCCAAATTCACTGCAAAAGCTACATACGAAAAGTTAGGAGTGTGGGGAACAAGAATATCACAAAAATATTTCATTTCGTGTAAGTTGATATTTCGAGGATTCTCAGCTCCCTGGACACGTATTATATTATCCTAACAAACGTTGCTCCATATTCGCTGCAAAAGCTATATACAAGAAGTTTGGAGTGTGGGGAACAAGAATATCACAAAAATTTTTCATTTCGTGTAAGTCGATATTTCGACGATTCTCGGCTCCCTGGACACTAAATATACTCTGAACAAAAGTTGCTCCAAATTCGCTGCAAAAGATATATAAGAGCAGTTTGGAGTAAGGTAAACAAGAAAGTCACAAAAATATTTCATTTCGTGTAACTCGATATTTCGACGATTCTCGGCTACCTGGTAACGAAAAATACATATAACTAAAGTTGCTCCAAATTCGCTGCAAATGCTATATACGAGCAGTTTGGAGCGAGGGGAACAAGAATATCACAAAAATTTTTCATTTCGCGTAAGTCGATTTTTGGAGGATTCTCAGCTCCCTGGACAAGAAATATATTATCCTAACAAATTTTGCTCCAAATTTGCTGCAAAAGTTATATACGAGAAGTTTGGAGTGTGAGGAACAAGAATATCTCAAAAATATTTCATTTCGTGTAAGTCGATATTTCGACGATTCTCAGCTCCCTGGTCACGAAATATACATATACCAAACGTTGCTCCAAATAAGCCTCAAATGCTATTTACGAGCAGTTTGGAGTGTGGGGAACAAGAATATCACAAAAATTTTTCATTTCGTGTAAGTCGATATTTCGACGATTCTCGGCTCCCTGGACACTAAATATACTCTGAACAAAAGTTGCTCCAAATTCGCTGCAAATGCTATTTACGAGCAGTTTGGAGCGTGGGGAACAAGAGTATCACAAAAATTTTTCATTTCGCGTAAGTCAATTTTTCGAGGATTCTCAGCTCCCTGGACACGATATATATTATCCTAACAAACGTTGCTCCAACTTCGCTGCAAAAGCTATATACGAGAAGTTTGGAGTGTGCGGAAAAAGAATATCACAAAAATTTTTCATTTCGTGTAAGTCGATATTTCGACGATTCTCGGCTCCCTGGACACTAAATATACTCTGAACAAAAGTTGCTCCAAATTCGCTGCAAAAGCTATATAAGAGCAGTTTGGAGTAAGGTAAACAAGAATATCACAAAAATATTTCATTTCGCGTAAGTCGATTTTTCTACGTTTCTCAGCTCCCTGGTCACGAAATATACGTATACCAAACGTTGCTCCAAATTCGCCTCAAATGCTATTTTCGAGCAGTTTGGAGCGCGGGGAACTAGAATATCATAAAAATGTTTCATTACGTGTAAGTCGATATTTCGACGATTCTCGGCTCCCTGGTCACGAAATATACATGTAACAAAAGTTGCTCCAAATTCGCTGCAAATGCTATATACGAGCAGTTTGGAGCGTGGGGAACAAGAATATCACAAAAATGTTTCATTTCGCATAAGTCGATATTTCGCCGATTCTCAGCTCCCTGGTCACGAAATATACATATACCAAAAGTTGCTCCAAACTCGCCTCAAATGCCATTTACGAGCAGTTTGGAGCGCGGGGAACAAGAATATCATAAAAATGTTTCATTACGTGTAAGTCGATATTTCGACGATTCTCGGCTCCCTGGTAACGAAATATACATATAACAAAAGTTGCTCCAAATTCGCTGCAAAAGCTATATAAGAGCTGTTTGGAGTAAGGTAAACAAGAATATCACAAAAATATTTCATTTCGTGTAAGTCGATAATTCGACGATTCTCGGCTCACTGGTAACGAAATATACATATAACAAAAGTTGCTCCAAATTCGCTGCAAATGCTATATACGAGCAGTTTGGAGCGTGGGGAACAAGAATATCACAAAAATTTTTCATTTCGCGTAAGTCGATTTTTCGAGGATTCTCGGCTCCCTGGACACCAAATATACTGTGAACAAAAGTTGCTCCAAATTCGCTGCAAAAGCTATATAAGAGCAGTTTGGAGTAAGGTAAACAAGAATATCACAAAAATATTTCATTTCGTGTAAGTCGATATTTCGACGATTCTCAGCTCCCTGGTCACGAAATATACATATACCAAACGTTGCTCCAAATTCGCCTCAAATGTTATTTACGAGCAGTTTGGAGCGCGGGGAACAAGAATATCATAAAAATGTTTCATTACGTGTAAGTCGATTTTACGACGATTCTCAGCTGCCTGGACACGAAATATTCTCAGAACAAAAGTTGCTCCAAATTCGCTGCATAAGCTAAAAGCGAATAGTTTGGAGTGCGGGGAAGAAGATTCTCACAAAAATGTATCACTAAGTGTAAGTCGATTTCTCGACGATTCGCGGTTCCCGGGACACGAAATATTCTCCGAACAAAAGTTGCTCCAAATTCGCTGCAAAAGCTATATACGAGCAGTTTGGAGTGTGGGGAACAAGAATATTACAAAAATTTTTCATTTCGCCTAAGTCGATATTTCGACGATTCTCGGCTCACTGGTAACGAAATATACATATAACAAAAGTTGCTCCAAATTCGCTGCAAATACTATATACGAGCAGTTTGGAGCGTGGGGAACAAGAATATCACAAAAATTTTTCATTTCGCGTAAGTCGATTTTTCGAGGATTCTCAGCTCCCTGGACACGAAATATATTATCCTATCATACGTTGCTCCAAATTCGCTGCAAAAGCTATATACGAGAAGTTTGGAATGTGGGGAACAAGAATATCACAAAAATTTTTCATTTCGTGTAAGTCGATATTTCGACGATTCTCGGCTCTCTGGACACTAAATATACTGTGAACAAAAGTTGCTCCAAATTCGCTGCAAATGCTATATAAGAGCAGTTTGGAGTAAGGTAAACAAGAATATCACTAAAATATTTCATTTCGTGTAAGTCGATATTTCGACGAATCTCAGCTCCCTGGTCACGAAATATACATATACCAAACGTTGCTCCAAATTCGTCTCAAATGCTATTTACGAGCAGTTTGGAGCGCGGGGAACAAGAATATCATAAAAATGTTTCACTACGTGTAAGTCGATATTTCGACGAATCTCGGCTCCCTGGTAACGAAATATACATATAACAAAAGTTGCTCCAAATTCACTGCAAAAGCTATATACGAAAAGTTTGGAGTGTGGGGAACAAGAATATCACAAAAATATTTCATTTCGTGTAAGTTGATATTTCGAGGATTCTCAGCTCCCTGGACACGAAATATATTATCCTAACAAACGTTGCTCCAAATTCGCTGCGAAAGCTATATACAAGAAGTTTGGAGTGTGGGGAACAAGAATATCACAAAAATTTTTCATTTCGTGTAAGTCGTTATTTCGACGATTCTCGTATCCCTGGACACTAAATATACTCTGAACAAAAGTTGCTCCAAATTCGCTGCAAAAGGTATATAAGAGCAGTTTGAGTAAGGTAAACAAGAAAATCACAAAAATATTTCATTTCGTGTAACTCGATATTTCGACGATTCTCGGCTCCCTGGTAACGAAAAATACATATAACTAAAGTTGCTCCAAATTCGCTGCAAATGCTATATACGAGAAGTTTGGAGTGTGAGGAACAAGAATATCTCAAAAATATTTCATTTCGTGTAAGTCGATATTTCGACGATTCTCAGCTCCCTGGTCACGAAATATACATATACCAAACGTTGCTCCAAATAAGCCTCAAATGCTATTTACGAGCAGTTTGGAGTGTGGGGAACAAGAATATCACAAAAATTTTTCATTTCGTGTAAGTCGATATTTCGACGATTCTCGGCTCCCTGGACACAAAATATACTCTGAACAAAAGTTGCTCCAAATTCGCTGCAAATGCTATTTACGAGCAGTTTGGAGCGTGAGGAACAAGAATATCACAAAAATATTTCATTTCGTGTAAGTCGATATTTCGACGATTCTCGGCTCCCTGGACACAAAATATACTCTGAACAAAAGTTGCTCCAAATTCGCTGCAAATGCTATATACGAGCAGCTTGGAGCGTGGGGAACAAGAATATCACAAAAATTGTTCATTTTGCCTAAGTCATATTTCGCCGATTCTCAGCTCCCTGGTCACGAAATATACATATACCAAAAGTTGCTCCAAACTCGCCTCAAATGCCATTTACGAGCAGTTTGGAGCGCGGGGAACAAGAATATCATAAAAATGTTTCATTACGTGTAAGTCGATATTTCGACGATTCTCGGCTCCCTGGTAACGAAATATACATATAACAAAAGTTGCTCCAAATTCGCTGTAAAAGCTATATAAGAGCAGTTTGGAGTAAGGTAAACAAGAATATCACAAGAATATTTCATTTCGTGTAAGTCGATAATTCGACGATTCTCGGCTCACTGGTAACGAAATATACATATAACAAAAGTTGCTCCAAATTCGCTGCAAATGCTATATACGAGCAGTTTGGAGCGTGGGGAACAAGAATTTCACAAAAATTTTTCATTTCGCGTAAGTCGATTTTTCGAGGATTCTCGGCTCCCTGGACACTAAATATACTGTGATAAAAGTTGCTCCAAATTCGCTGCAAAAGCTATATAAGAGCAGTTTGGAGTAAGATAAACAAGAATATCACAAAAATATTTCATTTCGTGTAAGTCGATATTTCGACGATTCTCAGCTCCCTGGTCACGAAATATACATATACCAAACGTTGCTCCAAATTCGCCTCAAATGCTATTTACGAGCAGTTTGGAGCGCGGGGAACAAGAATATCATAAAAATGTTTCATTACGTGTAAGTCGATTTTACGACGATTCTCAGCTGCCTGGACACGAAATATTCTCAGAACAAAAGTTGCTCCAAATTCGCTGCATAAGCTAAAAGCGAATAGTTTGGAGTGCGGGGAAGAAGATTCTCACAAAAATGTATCACTAAGTGTAAGTCGATTTCTCGACAATTCGCGGTTCCCTGGACACGAAATATTCTCCGAACAAAAGTTGCTCCAAATTCGCTGCAAAAGCTATATACGAGCAGTTTGGAGTGTGGGGAACAAGAATATCACAAGAATTTTTCATTTCGCTTAAGTCGATATTTCGCCGATTCTCAACTCCCTGGTCACGAAATATACATATACCAAAAGTTGCTCCAAACTCGCCTCAAATGCCATTTACGAGCAGTTTGGAGCGCGGGGGACAAGAATATCATAAAAATGTTTCGTTACGTGTAAGTCGATATTTCGACGATTCTCGGCTCCCTGGTAACGAAATATACATATAACAAAAGTTGCTCCAAATTCGCTGCAAAAGCTATATACGAGCAGTTTGGAGCGTGGGGAACAAGAATATCACAAAAATTTTTCATTTCGCGTAAGTCGATTTTTCGAGGATTCTCAGCTCCCTGGACAGGAACTATATTATCCTAACAAACGTTGCTCCAAATTCACTGCAAAAGCTACATACGAAAAGTTTGGAGTGTGGGGAACAAGAATATCACAAAAATATTTCATTTCGTGTAAGTTGATATTTCGAGGATTCTCAGCTCCCTGGACACGTATTATATTATCCTAACAAACGTTGCTCCATATTCGCTGAAAAAGCTATATACAAGAAGTTTGGAGTGTGGGGAACAAGAATATCACAAAAATTTTTCATTTCGTGTAAGTCGATATTTCGACGATTCTCGCCTCCCTGGACACTAAATATACTCTGAACAAAAGTTGCTCCAAATTCGCAGCAAAAGCTATATAAGAGCAGTTTGGAGTAAGGTAAACAAGAATATCACAAAAATATTTCATTTCGTGTAAGTTGATATTTCGACGATTCTCGGCTCCCTGGACACGAAAATACATATATCAAAAGTTGCTCCAAATTTGCTGTAAATGCTATTTACGAGCAGTTTGGAACGTGGGGAACAAGAATATCACAAAAATATTTCATTTCGTGGGAGTTGATATTTCGACGATTCTCGGCTGCCTGGACACGAAAATATATATCACAAAAGTTGGTCCAAATTCGCTGCAAATGCCATATACGAGCAGTTTGGAGCGTGGGGAACAAGAATATCATAAAAATGTTTCATTACGTGTAAGTCGATTTTACGACGATTCTCAGCTGCCTGGACACGAAATATTCTCAGATCATAAGTTGCTCCAAATTCGCTGCATAAGCTAAAAGCGAATAGTTTGGAGTGCGGGGAAGAAGATTCTCACTAAAATGTATCACTAAGTGTAAGTCGATTTCTCGACGATTCGCGGTTCCCTGGACACGAAATATTCTCAGAAAAAAAGTTGATCCAAATTCGCTGCAAAAGCTATATACGAGCAGTTTGGAGTGTGAGAAACAAGAATATCACAAAAATTTTTCATTTCGCCTAAGTCGATATTTCGCCGATTCTCAGCTCCCTGGTCACGAAATATACATATACCAAAAGTTGCTCCAAATTCGCTGCAAATGCTATTTACGAGCAGTTTGGAGCGTGGGGAACAAGAATATCACAAAAATATTTCATTTCGTGTAAGTCGATTTTTCGAGGATTCTCAGCTCCCTGGACACTAAATATACATATAACAAAAGTTGTTCCAAATAAGCCCTATTTACGAGCAGTTTGGAGTGTGGGGAACAAGAATATCACAAAAATATTTCATTTCGTGTAAGTTGATATTTCGACGATTCTCGGCTCCCTGGACACGACAAATACATATAACAAAAGTTGTTCCAAATTCGTTGCAAATGCTATATACGAGCAGCTTGGAGCGTGGCGAACAAGAATATCACAAAAATTTTTCATTTTGCGTAAGTCAATTTTTCGAGGATTCTCAGCTCCCTGGACACGATATATATTATCCTAACAAACGTTGCTCCAACTTCGCTGCAAAAGCTATATACGGGAAGTTTGGAGTGTGCGGAAAAAGAATATCACAAAAATTTTTCATTTCGTGTAAGTCGATATTTCGACGATTCTCGGCTCCCTGGACACTAAATATACTCTGAACAAAAGTTGCTCCAAATTCGCTGCAAAAGCTATATAAGAGCAGTTTGGAGTAAGGTAAACAAGAATATCACCAAAATATTTCATTTCGCGTAAGTCGATATTTCTACGTTTCTCAGCTCCCTGGTCACGAAATATACATATACCAAACGTTGCACCAAATTCGCCTCAAATGCTATTTTCGAGCAGTTTAGAGCGCGGGGAACTAGAATATCATAAAAATGTTTCATTACGTGTAAGTCGATATTTCGACGATTCTCGGCTTCCTGGTCACGAAATATACATATAACAAAAGTTGCTCCAAATTCGCTGCAAATGCTATTTACGAGCAGTTTGGAGCGTGGGGAACAAGAATATCACAAAAATATTTCATTTCGTGTAAGTCGATTTTTCGAGGATTTTCAGCTCCCTGGACACTAAATATACTCTGAACAAAAGTTGCTCCAAATTCGCTGCAAAAGCTATATACGAGAAGTTTGGAGTGTGAGGAACAAGAATATCTCAAAAATATTTCATTTCGTGTAAGTCGATATTTCGACGATTCTCAGCTCCCTGGTCACGAAATATACATATACCAAACGTTGCTCCAAATAAGCCTCAAATGCTATTTACGAGCAGTTTGGAGTGTGGGGAACAAGAATATCACAAAAATTTTTCATTTCGTGTAAGTCGATATTTCGACGATTCTCGGCTCCCTGGACACTAAATATACTCTGAACAAAAGTTGCTCCAAATTCGCTGCAAAAGATATATAAGAGCAGTTTGGAGTAAGGTAAACAAGAAAATCACAAAAATATTTCATTTCGTGTAACTCGATATTTCGACGATTCTCGGCTACCTGGTAACGAAAAATACATATAACTAAAGTTGCTCCAAATTCGCTGCAAATGCTATATACGAGCAGTTTGGAGCGAGGGGAACAAGAATATCACAAAAATTTTTCATTTCGCGTAAGTCGATTTTTGGAGGATTCTCAGCTCCCTGGACAAGAAATATATTATCCTAACAAATTTTGCTCCAAATTTGCTGCAAAAGTTATATACGAGAAGTTTGGAGTGTGAGGAACAAGAA
The DNA here is from genome assembly GCA_030762935.1 of Hymenopus coronatus. NCBI lineage: Eukaryota > Metazoa > Arthropoda > Insecta > Mantodea > Hymenopodidae > Hymenopus > Hymenopus coronatus. The sequence goes on along the minus strand of CM060886.1, from coordinate 14,283,832 downwards.
TATCTCAAAAATATTTCATTTCGTGTAAGTCGATATTTCGACGATTCTCAGCTCCCTGGTCACGAAATATACATATACCAAACGTTGCTCCAAATAAGCCTCAAATGCTATTTACGAGCAGTTTGGAGTGTGGGGAACAAGAATATCACAAAAATTTTTCATTTCGTGTAAGTCGATATTTCGACGATTCTCGGCTCCCTGGACACTAAATATACTCTGAACAAAAGTTGCTCCAAATTCGCTGCAAATGCTATTTACGAGCAGTTTGGAGCGTGGGGAACAAGAGTATCACAAAAATTTTTCATTTCGCGTAAGTCAATTTTTTCGAGGATTCTCAGCTCCCTGGACACGATATATATTATCCTAACGGAGTTGCAGTCCGAGTGTGAAAGAGAACGGTCGTGTTTAGTGTCTTGCTCGTAGCTACCTGGAAGAAGTTCGACAATGGAAAGCGTACGAGATCTCATTGAACAGTTGAGGCAAGAAATGCGTGTAGGATTTGAAAAGTGCAGCCTAAAATCGCTGGAAAGTGCCGTGGAGAATGTGACAGTTCGAATGCGTGCTCTGGAAGAGAAAATGGATTATTTAGAGAACCAATCTCGTAGAAATAATATTGTGGTATATGGTGTGACGGAAGAAGCGGGAGAGAGTTGGGAGATGACGGAGGAAATAGTGAAGAGGGTCATCTCACAAATAGGAATCGAATTCCGCGAGTTTGATGTGGAGAGAGCCCATCGTGTAGGTCGACGTGGCAATGTAAGGCGACCTATTGTGTGTAAACTGGCCCATTATAAACTCAAAGTGGCCATCCTTCGAGATGCTCGTTATTTACGGGGAACGGGAATAAGCATTAGCGAGGACTTTAGCCAGCGTGTAAGAGAAGAGAGAGAATTTTTAAAGGGACACATGTTCGAGGCCAGGAGGCAGGGCTGTCATGCCGTATTGCGCTATGACAAGCTCTTCATTAACGGACGAGTCTGGAACCGACAGGAGCTGGAGCGTATGGAACAGCCTAGAAGTAGTGCGGAAACCGAACCCAGGACAGGGCAGCTAGAGCAGGTAGCCAGCGCATCAGCCCAGCAGGTAGCAGGTCCCTCAGCAGAACATCAGGTGCCTCAAGTTATGTCGACAGGGAGGGGCAAAGAGGAGAGGAGGGTGAGACAGTCTTCGCCGGAAAAACCAAAAACAACGCCCCTCCGTGCCCTTAGGCTAACAACAGCTCGACAAAGGGTCAGCCAAGCTGTAGGAAGACCATCAGCAAGGAAACAATAGGACCCAACCCCTTCTCTGAGGATTGTCACATGGAACATCGAAGGCTTCAAAAAAAGGTTGGGTAGCGAGAATTTCTTGTATTTCCTTAGTGATTTTGACGTTGTATGTTTAACAGAAACTTGGTTGAAAAACGGAGAAAATGTAACACTTGCTAATTTCCATAGTTTTAGTAGGGGAAGGGAGACACGGGGAAGGAGGGGAAGGTGGCCAGGAGGGGTATCAGATTCATTCAGGTCTGAGCTGGAGGCTGAGATAACTAAATTAGAAATCAGTTTGGAAGGGGTGATTGCTGTATCTTTGGCACAGGGGGGAGTACAAATAATAGTTATAGGATTATACAACCAGCCAGCAACGTCCAAGTATGCAAACAGGAATTTCTTCAGTGACTTAACGGAAACGTTAGTGCAGTTACAGGAAAAGTTTCCAGGAACTGAATTAATTCTCTTAGGAGATTTTAATGCGAGGTTAGGAGGGGAGAATATTTCTCTAACGGGGGGTCATCAATGGGGGGAGGAATTCCGCGAAGGTCAACGAAAGAGCAAGGATAGTTTTATTAATGGGGAGGGCAGACAATTACTTGCTTTCTGCGATGCCTTCTCTTTAGAAATAATGAATGGCAAGTACGGTGAGGATCGAGAGGGAGAACTCACTTTCATAAATGAAAATGGGGGTAGTGTAATAGATTTTATTTTAATAAGTCAGGGTTTAATTGGCAGAATTAGAAATTTTTGGGTGGGGGATCGTATCGAGTCACATCACTGTCCGGTTGTCCTGGAACTGAATATAGAGACGGCCATGGTGGCGCATGCACCTGAAGAGGGGCAGGGGGACGAAGGGAGATCCATTAGTAAATTTATATGGAAACCGATAGAAAAAGAAGTATTTGTTGATAAATTAGAAAGAAGATTAGGGGAAAGGAACGCAGACACAGCGGAGGAACTAACTCATATAATAGCAACGGCTGCGGGGACAATGAAAGTCCAAATGCATGGTAAGGTAAAACGATTCAATGGTTGGTATGACCAGCAATGCAGAACTGTAAAGAAACAAGCAGAGGAGGCTCTGTCAAAATTCAGAAGGGAGGGGGGAGATGACATTAGGAAAATGGTTACAAAAAAGCGAAGGGAGTACAAACAGCTCTTACGGGAAAAGAGAACTACGTGGCAAGACAAAATTACTCAGAAAATTAGTAATATTTTAACGCGGGGGGATAACGCTGAGATGTGGCAAGTAGTAAAACATTTAAGAGGCAACCGTCAGGTGCCCAACGAAATTTCTCCCAGAAAATGGGCAATGCATTTTATGGGAATATTTGGGAAAGGTGAAAGGGAAGGAATTTTTATAAAGGAAGTGCAAATTTTGGGAAATTTTGAGATCCCAATACTGGACGAGGAAATATCAGCACGAGAAATAGCACAGGCGCTAAGGAGTCTGAAGGGAGGCAAAGCTCCAGGGTTGGATGGGCTGCCCCCGGAAGTTTTTAAAGCCGCAGCCAATGTTAATGAGTTTGGTAGGAGTTTGCTCCAGATATGTAACAGATTGTTTATTGAGGGGAATTACCCTACCTGTTGGGGAAAGGGCATTATTCATCCCATTTATAAAGGGAAGGGAACTATTGGAAATCCGGATAACTATAGGGGGGTTACTCTGTTGCCAATTATGGAGAAAATTTATTGTAGAGTGTTATATAACCGGATAAAGGACTGGGAATCTAAATTTGGCAAACTTTCAAAATTTCAAATGGGTTTCAGAGAAGGACACAGTACCATAGATGCCGCGTTTATATTAGACACTTTAAGGGCGAAGCAACTGTTAGTTAAGCGGGGAAAGCTTCATTGTGCTTTTGTGGACTTTAAGAAGGCATTTGACTCTATCAATCGAAATGCATTATGGTACAAACTAGGCAGAAAGGGGTTATCAAGTAAAATGGTTAGAGCATTGCAGGCAATGTATCAAAATGTCCAATTCTGTGTGAAGTACGACAGAAACAGAGTGTCCGAGAGCTGCCGAAGCTATAGGGGAGTGAGGCAGGGTTGTATTTTATCTCCCTTGCTATTTAATCTCTTTGTGGATGATATTACTGATACAATGATAGCAGAGAATATTCAAGCACCAGTAGTAGCGGATTTGCAGATCCCAACACTTTTATACGCAGACGATTTAGTATTGTGCTCTACGACAGTAAACGGATTGCAACGAGGACTGGACAAACTTAAGAACTATTGCGATGAATGGCTACTTACAGTTAATGTGAATAAGACTAAGGCAATGACTTTCAAAAAGGGTTGTGTTTATAGCAGGGAGGAGACTTGGACATATGCAGGACAGATACTGGACAATGTTAAATCCTTTGTGTACTTAGGACTCACATTTACAATGAACGGAAAATGGACAAAACACATTGACATTACGAAACACAAGGCAAGGGTGAAAGCGGCGGAAGCTCTCCGGATACGCTGCAGAATTCCGAATATCTCCATAACCTTAATGGAAACTGTATACGGAGCGACAGTTAGATCCACGATGACATACGGAGGAGAAATATGGGGGTGGGAACAAACAGGGAATCTGGATCAAGTGAGGACCCAATTTTTGAAAGGAATTCTGGGTGTAGGGAGGGGTACGGCAAACTGCGGAATAATGAGGGAATTCGGGGTACATAGTGAAACGATAGAGTGCAAAATCAGAGCAGTTAAATATTGGATGAGAATCGTTCACGGAAACCAATCTCTAATTAGGGCAGTCTGCTACCGTGAACAGTTGCGAATGGAAGGTAATTTGACGTGGGCATCAAAATTAAAGAAAGGGTTGGAAACCATTGGGATGGGAGACATTTGGATGGCGGGGCAGGAAAACAGGCGAAGTATTTGGAGAAAAATTAAGAAACGTCTCTGTGATATAGACAGACAGCAAATAATTGCGCAATGCACAGACAAGGTGTCATTAGAAGTACAGTCTGGGCTGAAATCGGAGTGGGGTATGGAGCAATACATCAAAACAGGTACCAAACTCATTAGAGAGGGGCTCGCGTGGATTAGACTAGGAGCATGGAGGAGCACGAAAACTTCTGACGAGAATGGTATAAGAATATGTCCCATTTGCGAGGAGGAAGAGTCGTGGACTCACATCTTGGCAAGATGTAGGGGTACGGAGGAATGGCGGGAAAAATATTTGACGCGATTTTTTACCACTGCGAATGTAGGGATAGAAGCATGTTGGACGCTACTGGCAGGCACGGAAAACATGGACGGGCTAGGTAAATTTATACTTAAGGCAAGACAGCTGAGATCTGAGGAGGCTGCCAATAGAGAAGGGGGGGGGGATAAGATCAACTAAACAAAAGTGACTACAATGTTCTACATACATGTATATTATATCATACTTAGGTCACTGTTATGCTAGGGTTGTATATATTATGTGTATATATGTCTTTTAAGTGTAATTATCTATTATAAGAGGGTGCATTTATGAAGGTTTACTCTGTGCTGTAAATTTAAATTGCTATATTTGAATATCTTTGTATCTTTATTTTCGGATTCACTCTTAATTTTTATTGCTGTTTAATATTGCTTTTGACTGTGTATTTCCTTTGTCTTTTTATTTTCGTGTTTACTCTTTTAATTCTTTGTTGTGGTTGTTGTTTTAATATTGCTTGTAATGTGTATTACAAAAGCACGTACGGTCTGTAGACCCGTGCGACTGTTCAAATTCTATGTATGATATTGCTATGTTAATAAATACACTTATTCATTCATTCATATTATCCTAACAAACGTTGCTCCAACTTCGCTGCAAAAGCTATATACGAGAAGTTTGGAGTGTGCGGAAAAAGAATATCACAAAAATTTTTCATTTCGTGTAAGTCGATATTTCGACGATTCTCGGCTCCCTGGACACTAAATATACTCTGAACAAAAGTTGCTCCAAATTCGCTGCAAAAGCTATATAAGAGCAGTTTGGAGTAAGGTAAACAAGAATATCACAAAAATATTTCATTTCGCGTAAGTCGATTTTTCTACGTTTCTCAGCTCCCTGGTCACGAAATATACGTATACCAAACGTTGCTCCAAATTCGCCTCAAATGCTATTTTCGAGCAGTTTGGAGCGCGGGGAACTAGAATATCATAAAAATGTTTCATTACGTGTAAGTCGATATTTCGACGATTCTCGGCTCCCTGGTCACGAAATATACATGTAACAAAAGTTGCTCCAAATTCGCTGCAAAAGCTATATACGAGCAGTTTGGAGTGTGGGGAACAAGAATATCACAAAAATTTTTCATTTTGCCTAAGTCATATTTCGCCGATTCTCAGCTCCCTGGTCACGAAATATACATATACCAAAAGTTGCTCCAAACTCGCCTCAAATGCCATTTAAGAGCAGTTTGGAGCGCGGGGAACAAGAATATCATAAAAATGTTTCATTACGTGTAAGTCGATATTTCGACGATTCTCGGCTCCCTGGTAACGAAATATACATATAACAAAAGTTGCTCCAAATTCGCTGCAAATGCTATATACGAGCAGTTTGGAGCGTGGGGAACAAGAATATCACAAAAATGTTTCATTTCGCATAAGTCGATATTTCGCCGATTCTCAGCTCCCTGGTCACGAAATATACATATACCAAAAGTTGCTCCAAACTCGCCTCAAATGCCATTTACGAGCAGTTTGGAGCGCGGGGAACAAGAATATCATAAAAATGTTTCATTACGTGTAAGTCGATATTTCGACGATTCTCGGCTCCCTGGTAACGAAATATACATATAACAAAAGTTGCTCCAAATTCGCTGCAAAAGCTATATAAGAGCTGTTTGGAGTAAGGTAAACAAGAATATCACAAAAATATTTCATTTCGTGTAAGTCGATAATTCGACGATTCTCGGCTCACTGGTAACGAAATATACATATAACAAAAGTTGCTCCAAATTCGCTGCAAATGCTATATACGAGCAGTTTGGAGCGTGGGGAACAAGAATATCACAAAAATTTTTCATTTCGCGTAAGTCGATTTTTCGAGGATTCTCGGCTCCCTGGACACCAAATATACTGTGAACAAAAGTTGCTCCAAATTCGCTGCAAAAGCTATATAAGAGCAGTTTGGAGTAAGGTAAACAAGAATATCACAAAAATATTTCATTTCGTGTAAGTCGATATTTCGACGATTCTCAGCTCCCTGGTCACGAAATATACATATACCAAACGTTGCTCCAAATTCGCCTCAAATGTTATTTACGAGCAGTTTGGAGCGCGGGGAACAAGAATATCATAAAAATGTTTCATTACGTGTAAGTCGATTTTACGACGATTCTCAGCTGCCTGGACACGAAATATTCTCAGAACAAAAGTTGCTCCAAATTCGCTGCATAAGCTAAAAGCGAATAGTTTGGAGTGCGGGGAAGAAGATTCTCACAAAAATGTATCACTAAGTGTAAGTCGATTTCTCGACGATTCGCGGTTCCCGGGACACGAAATATTCTCCGAACAAAAGTTGCTCCAAATTCGCTGCAAAAGCTATATACGAGCAGTTTGGAGTGTGGGGAACAAGAATATTACAAAAATTTTTCATTTCGCCTAAGTCGATATTTCGACGATTCTCGGCTCACTGGTAACGAAATATACATATAACAAAAGTTGCTCCAAATTCGCTGCAAATACTATATACGAGCAGTTTGGAGCGTGGGGAACAAGAATATCACAAAAATTTTTCATTTCGCGTAAGTCGATTTTTCGAGGATTCTCAGCTCCCTGGACACGAAATATATTATCCTATCAAACGTTGCTCCAAATTCGCTGCAAAAGCTATATACGAGAAGTTTGGAGTGTGGGGAACAAGAATATCACAAAAATTTTTCATTTCGTGTAAGTCGATATTTCGACGATTCTCGGCTCTCTGGACACTAAATATACTGTGAACAAAAGTTGCTCCAAATTCGCTGCAAATGCTATATAAGAGCAGTTTGGAGTAAGGTAAACAAGAATATCACTAAAATATTTCATTTCGTGTAAGTCGATATTTCGACGAATCTCAGCTCCCTGGTCACGAAATATACATATACCAAACGTTGCTCCAAATTCGTCTCAAATGCTATTTACGAGCAGTTTGGAGCGCGGGGAACAAGAATATCATAAAAATGTTTCACTACGTGTAAGTCGATATTTCGACGAATCTCGGCTCCCTGGTAACGAAATATACATATAACAAAAGTTGCTCCAAATTCACTGCAAAAGCTATATACGAAAAGTTTGGAGTGTGGGGAACAAGAATATCACAAAAATTTTTCATTTCGTGTAAGTCGTTATTTCGACGATTCTCGTATCCCTGGACACTAAATATACTCTGAACAAAAGTTGCTCCAAATTCGCTGCAAAAGGTATATAAGAGCAGTTTGAGTAAGGTAAACAAGAAAATCACAAAAATATTTCATTTCGTGTAACTCGATATTTCGACGATTCTCGGCTCCCTGGTAACGAAAAATACATATAACTAAAGTTGCTCCAAATTCGCTGCAAATGCTATATACGAGAAGTTTGGAGTGTGAGGAACAAGAATATCTCAAAAATATTTCATTTCGTGTAAGTCGATATTTCGACGATTCTCAGCTCCCTGGTCACGAAATATACATATACCAAACGTTGCTCCAAATAAGCCTCAAATGCTATTTACGAGCAGTTTGGAGCGTGGGGAACAAGAATATCACAAAAAATTTTTCATTTCGTGTAATTTGATTTTTCGAGGATTCTCAGCTCCCTGGACACGAAATATATTATCCTAACAAATGTTGCTCCAAATTCGCTGCAAAAGCTATATACGACAAGTTTGGAGTGTGGGGAACAAGAATATCACAAAAATTTTTCATTTCGTGTAAGTCGATATTTCGACGATTCTCGGCTCCCTGGACACTAAATATACTCTGAACAAAAGTTGCTCCAAATTCGCTGCAAAAGATATATAAGAGCAGTTTAAAGTAAGGTAAACAAGAATATCACAAAAATATTTCATTTCATGTAAGTCGATATTTCGACGATTCTCGGCTGCCTGGTAACGAAATATACATATAACAAAAGTTGCTCCAAATACGCTGCAAATGCTATTTACGAGCAGTTTGGAGCGTGGGGAACAAGAATATCACAAAAATATTTCATTTCGTGTAAGTTGATATTTCGACGATTCTCGGCTCCCTGGACACGAAAAATACATATAACAAAAGTTGCTCCAAATTCGCTGCAAATGCTTTATACGAGCAGTTTGGAGAAAGGTAAACAAGAATATCACAAAAATATTTCATTTCGTGTAAGTCGATATTTCGACGATTCTCAGCTCCCTGGTCACGAAATATACATAGACTAAACGTTGCTCCAAATTCGCCTCAAATGCTATTTTCGAGCAGTTCGGAGCGCGGGGAACAAGAGTATCATAAAAATGTTTCATTACGTGTAAGTCGATATTTCGACGATTTTCGGCTCCCTGGTCACGAAATATACATATAACAAAAGTTGCTCCAAATGCGCTGCAAATGCTATTTACGAGCAGTTTGGAGCGTGGGGAACAAGAATATCACAAAAATTTTTCATTTCGTGTAATTTGATTTTTCGAGGATTCTCAGCTCCCTGGACACGAAATATATTATCCTAACAAACGTTGCTGCAAATTCGCTGCAAAAGCTATATACGACAAGTTTGGAGTGTGGGGAACAAGAATATCACAAAAATTTTTCATTTCGTGTAAGTCGATATTTCGACGATTCTCGGCTCCCTGGACACTAAATATACTCTGAACAAAAGTTGCTCCAAATTCCCTGCAAAAGCTATATAAGAGAAGTTTGGAGTAAGGTAAACACGAATATCACAAAAATATTTCATTTCGTGTAAGTCGATATTTCGACGATTCTCGCCTCCCTGGACACTAAATATACTCTGAACAAAAGTTGCTCCAAATTCGCAGCAAAAGCTATATAAGAGCAGTTTGGAGTAAGGTAAACAAGAATATCACAAAAATATTTCATTTCGTGTAAGTTGATATTTCGACGATTCTCGGCTCCCTGGACACGAAAAATACATATAACAAAAGTTGCTCCAAATTCGCTGCAAATGCTTTATACGAGCAGTTTGGAGAAAGGTAAACAAGAATATCACAAAAATATTTCATTTCGTGTAAGTCGATATTTCGACGATTCTCAGCTCCCTGGTCACGAAATATACATAGACTAAACGTTGCTCCAAATTCGCCTCAAATGCTATTTTCGAGCAGTTTGGAGCGCGGGGAACAAGAGTATCATAAAAATGTTTCATTACGTGTAAGTCGATATTTCGACGATTTTCGGCTCCCTGGTCACGAAATATACATATAACAAAAGTTGCTCCAAATTCGCTGCAAAAGCTATATAAGAGAAGTTTGGAGTAAGGTAAACACGAATATCACAAAAATATTTCATTTCGTGTAAGTCGATATTTCGACGATTCTCGCCTCCCTGGACACTAAATATACTCTGAACAAAAGTTGCTCCAAATTCCCTGCAAAAGCTATATAAGAGAAGTTTGGAGTAAGGTAAACACGAATATCACAAAAATATTTCATTTCGTGTAAGTCGATATTTCGACGATTCTCGCCTCCCTGGACACTAAATATACTCTGAACAAAAGTTGCTCCAAATTCGCAGCAAAAGCTATATAAGAGCAGTTTGGAGTAAGGTAAACAAGAATATCACAAAAATATTTCATTTCGTGTAAGTTGATATTTCGACGATTCTCGGCTCCCTGGACACGAAAATACATATATCAAAAGTTGCTCCAAATTTGCTGCAAATGCTATTTACGAGCAGTTTGGAACGTGGGGAACAAGAATATCACAAAAATATTTCATTTCGTGGGAGTTGATATTTCGAAGATTCTCGGCTCCCTGGACACGAAAATATATATCACAAAAGTTGGTCTAAATTCGCTGCAAATGCTATATACGAGCAGTTTGGAGCGTGGGGAACAAGAATATCATAAAAATGTTTCATTACGTGTAAGTCGATTTTACGAAGATTCTCAGCTGCCTGGATTCGAAATATTCTCAGAACAAAAGTTGCTCCAAATTCGATGGATAAGCTAAAAGCGAATAGTTTGGAGTGCGGGGAAGAAGATTCTCACTAAAATGTATCACTAAGTGTAAGTCGATTTCTCGACGAATCGCGGTTCCCTGGACACAAAATATTCTCAGAAAAAAAGCTGCTCCAAATTCGCTGCAAAAGCTATATACGAGCAGTTTGGAGTGTGAGAAACAAGAATATCACAAAAATTTTTCATTTCGCCTAAGTCGATATTTCGCCGATTCTCAGCTCCCTGGTCACGAAATATACATATACCAAAAGTTGCTCCAAATTCGCTGCAAATGCTTTTTACGAGCAGTTTGGAGTTTGGGGAACAAGAATATCACAAAAATATTTCAATTCGTGTAAGTTGATATTTCGACGATTCTCGGCTCCCTGGTCACGAAATATACATATAACAAAAGTTGTTTCAAATAAGCCCTATTTACGAGCAGTTTGGAGTGTGGGGAACAAGAATATCACAAAAATATTTCATTTCGTGTAAGTTGATATTTCGACGATTCTCGGCTCCCTGGACACGACAAATACATATAACAAAAGTTGCTCCAAATTCGTTGCAAATGCTATATACGAGCAGCTTGGAGCGTGGCGAACAAGAATATCACAAAAATTTTCATTTTGCGTAAGTCAATTTTTCGAGGATTCTCAGCTCCCTGGACACGATATATATTATCCTAACAAACGTTGCTCCAACTTCGCTGCAAAAGCTATATACGAGAAGTTTGGAGTGTGCGGAAAAAGAATATCACAAAAATTTTTAATTTCGTGTAAGTCGATATTTCGACGATTCTCGGCTCCCTGGACACTAAATATACTCTGAACAAAAGTTGCTCCAAATTCGCTGCAAAAGCTATATAAGAGCAGTTTGGAGTAAGGTAAACAAGAATATCACCAAAATATTTCATTTCGCGTAAGTCGATATTTCTACGTTTCTCAGCTCCCTGGTCACGAAATATACATATACCAAACGTTGCTCCAAATTCGCCTCAAATGCTATTTTCGAGCAGTTTGGAGCGCGGGGAACTAGAATATCATAAAAATGTTTCATTACGTGTAAGTCGATATTTCCACGATTCTCGGCTTCCTGGTCACGAAATATACATATAACAAAAGTTGCTCCAAATAAGCCTCAAATGCTATTTACGAGCAGTTTGGAGCGTGGGGAACAAGAATATCACAAAAAATTTTTCATTTCGTGTAATTTGATTTTTCGAGGATTCTCAGCTCCCTGGACACGAAATATATTATCCTAACAAATGTTGCTCCAAATTCGCTGCAAAAGCTATATACGACAAGTTTGGAGTGTGGGGAACAAGAATATCACAAAAATTTTTCATTTCGTGTAAGTCGATATTTCGACGATTCTCGGCTCCCTGGACACTAAATATACTCTGAACAAAAGTTGCTCCAAATTCGCTGCAAAAGATATATAAGAGCAGTTTAAAGTAAGGTAAACAAGAATATCACAAAAATATTTCATTTCATGTAAGTCGATATTTCGACGATTCTCGGCTGCCTGGTAACGAAATATACATATAACAAAAGTTGCTCCAAATACGCTGCAAATGCTATTTACGAGCAGTTTGGAGCGTGGGGAACAAGAATATCACAAAAATATTTCATTTCGTGTAAGTTGATATTTCGACGATTCTCGGCTCCCTGGACACGAAAAATACATATAACAAAAGTTGCTCCAAATTCGCTGCAAATGCTTTATACGAGCAGTTTGGAGAAAGGTAAACAAGAATATCACAAAAATATTTCATTTCGTGTAAGTCGATATTTCGACGATTCTCAGCTCCCTGGTCACGAAATATACATAGACTAAACGTTGCTCCAAATTCGCCTCAAATGCTATTTTCGAGCAGTTCGGAGCGCGGGGAACAAGAGTATCAAAAATGTTTCATTACGTGTAAGTCGATATTTCGACGATTTTCGGCTCCCTGGTCACGAAATATACATATAACAAAAGTTGCTCCAAATGCGCTGCAAATGCTATTTACGAGCAGTTTGGAGCGTGGGGAACAAGAATATCACAAAAATTTTTCATTTCGTGTAATTTGATTTTTCGAGGATTCTCAGCTCCCTGGACACGAAATATATTATCCTAACAAACGTTGCTGCAAATTCGCTGCAAAAGCTATATACGACAAGTTTGGAGTGTGGGGAACAAGAATATCACAAAAATTTTTCATTTCGTGTAAGTCGATATTTCGACGATTCTCGGCTCCCTGGACACTAAATATACTCTGAACAAAAGTTGCTCCAAATTCCCTGCAAAAGCTATATAAGAGAAGTTTGGAGTAAGGTAAACACGAATATCACAAAAATATTTCATTTCGTGTAAGTCGATATTTCGACGATTCTCGCCTCCCTGGACACTAAATATACTCTGAACAAAAGTTGCTCCAAATTCGCAGCAAAAGCTATATAAGAGCAGTTTGGAGTAAGGTAAACAAGAATATCACAAAAATATTTCATTTCGTGTAAGTTGATATTTCGACGATTCTCGGCTCCCTGGACACGAAAAATACATATAACAAAAGTTGCTCCAAATTCGCTGCAAATGCTTTATACGAGCAGTTTGGAGAAAGGTAAACAAGAATATCACAAAAATATTTCATTTCGTGTAAGTCGATATTTCGACGATTCTCAGCTCCCTGGTCACGAAATATACATAGACTAAACGTTGCTCCAAATTCGCCTCAAATGCTATTTTCGAGCAGTTTGGAGCGCGGGGAACAAGAGTATCATAAAAATGTTTCATTACGTGTAAGTCGATATTTCGACGATTTTCGGCTCCCTGGTCACGAAATATACATATAACAAAAGTTGCTCCAAATTCGCTGCAAAAGCTATATACGACAAGTTTGGAGTGTGGGGAACAAGAATATCACAAAAATTTTTCATTTCGTGTAAGTCGATATTTCGACGATTCTCGGCTTCCTGGACACTAAATATAATCTGAACAAAAGTTGCTCCAAATTCCCTGCAAAAGCTATATAAGAGAAGTTTGGAGTAAGGTAAACACGAATATCACAAAAATATTTCATTTCGTGTAAGTCGATATTTCGACGATTCTCGCCTCCCTGGACACTAAATATACTCTGAAGAAAAGTTGCTCCAAATTCCCTGCAAAAGCTATATAAGAGAAGTTTGGAGTAAGGTAAACACGAATATCACAAAAATATTTCATTTCGTGTAAGTCGATATTTCGACGATTCTCGCCTCCCTGGACACTAAATATACTCTGAACAAAAGTTGCTCCAAATTCGCAGCAAAAGCTATATAAGAGCAGTTTGGAGTAAGGTAAACAAGAATATCACAAAAATATTTCATTTCGTGTAAGTTGATATTTCGACGATTCTCGGCTCCCTGGACACGAAAATACATATATCAAAAGTTGCTCCAAATTTGCTGCAAATGCTATTTACGAGCAGTTTGGAACGTGGGGAACAAGAATATCACAAAAATATTTCATTTCGTGGGAGTTGATATTTCGAAGATTCTCGGCTCCCTGGACACGAAAATATATATCACAAAAGTTGGTCTAAATTCGCTGCAAATGCTATATACGAGCAGTTTGGAGCGTGGAGAACAAGAATATCATAAAAATGTTTCATTACGTGTAAGTCGATTTTACGAAGATTCTCAGCTGCCTGGATTCGAAATATTCTCAGAACAAAAGTTGCTCCAAATTCGATGGATAAGCTAAAAGCGAATAGTTTGGAGTGCGGGGAAGAAGATTCTCACTAAAATGTATCACTAAGTGTAAGTCGATTTCTCGACGAATCGCGGTTCCCTGGACACAAAATATTCTCAGAAAAAAAGCTGCTCCAAATTCGCTGCAAAAGCTATATACGAGCAGTTTGGAGTGTGAGAAACAAGAATATCACAAAAATTTTTCATTTCGCCTAAGTCGATATTTCGCCGATTCTCAGCTCCCTGGTCACGAAATATACATATACCAAAAGTTGCTCCAAATTCGCTGCAAATGCTTTTTACGAGCAGTTTGGAGTTTGGGGAACAAGAATATCACAAAAATATTTCAATTCGTGTAAGTTGATATTTCGACGATTCTCGGCTCCCTGGTCACGAAATATACATATAACAAAAGTTGTTTCAAATAAGCCCTATTTACGAGCAGTTTGGAGTGTGGGGAACAAGAATATCACAAAAATATTTCATTTCGTGTAAGTTGATATTTCGACGATTCTCGGCTCCCTGGACACGACAAATACATATAACAAAAGTTGCTCCAAATTCGTTGCAAATGCTATATACGAGCAGCTTGGAGCGTGGCGAACAAGAATATCACAAAAATTTTCATTTTGCGTAAGTCAATTTTTCGAGGATTCTCAGCTCCCTGGACACGATATATATTATCCTAACAAACGTTGCTCCAACTTCGCTGCAAAAGCTATATACGAGAAGTTTGGAGTGTGCGGAAAAAGAATATCACAAAAATTTTTAATTTCGTGTAAGTCGATATTTCGACGATTCTCGGCTCCCTGGACACTAAATATACTCTGAACAAAAGTTGCTCCAAATTCGCTGCAAAAGCTATATAAGAGCAGTTTGGAGTAAGGTAAACAAGAATATCACCAAAATATTTCATTTCGCGTAAGTCGATATTTCTACGTTTCTCAGCTCCCTGGTCACGAAATATACATATACCAAACGTTGCTCCAAATTCGCCTCAAATGCTATTTTCGAGCAGTTTGGAGCGCGGGGAACTAGAATATCATAAAAATGTTTCATTACGTGTAAGTCGATATTTCCACGATTCTCGGCTTCCTGGTCACGAAATATACATATAACAAAAGTTGCTCCAAATTCGCTGCAAATGCTATTTACGAGCAGTTTGGAGCGTGGGGAACAAGAATATCACAAAAATATTTCATTTCGTGTAAGTCGATTTTTCGAGGATTCTCAGCTCCCTGGACACGAAATATATTATCCTAACAAACGTTGCTCCAAATTCGCTGCAAAAGCTATATACGAGAAGTTTGGAGTGTGGGGAACAAGAATATCACAAAAATTTTTCATTTCGTGTAAGTCGATATTTCGACGATTCTCGGCTCCCTGGACACTAAATATACTCTGAACAAAAGTTGCTCCAAATTCGCTGCAAAAGCTATATAAGAGCAGTTTAAAGTAAGGTAAACAAGAATATCACAAAAATATTTCATTTCGTGTAAGTCGATATTTCGACGATTCTCGGCTGCCTGGTAACGAAATATACATATAACAAAAGTTGCTCCAAATTCGCTGCAAATGCTATTTACGAGCAGTTTGGAGCGTGGGGAACAAGAATATCACAAAAATATTTCATTTCGTGTAAGTTGATATTTCGACGATTCTCGGCTCCCTGGACACGAAAAATACATATAACAAAAGTTGCTCCAAATTCGCTGCAAATGCTTTATACGAGCAGTTTGGAGAAAGGTAAACAAGAATATCACAAAAATATTTCATTTCGTGTAAGTCGATATTTCGACGATTCTCAGCTCCCTGGTCACGAAATATACATAGACTAAACGTTGCTCCAAATTCGCCTCAAATGCTATTTTCGAGCAGTTTGGAGCGCGGGGAACAAGAGTATCATAAAAATGTTTCATTACGTGTAAGTCGATATTTCGACGATTTTCGGCTCCCTGGTCACGAAATATACATATAACAAAAGTTGCTCCAAATGCGCTGCAAATGCTATTTACGAGCAGTTTGGAGCGTGGGGAACAAGAATATCACAAAAAATTTTTCATTTCGTGTAATTTGATTTTTCGAGGATTCTCAGCTCCCTGGACACGAAATATATTATCCTAACAAACGTTGCTCCAAATTCGCTGCAAAAGCTATATACGACAAGTTTGGAGTGTGGGGAACAAGAACATCACAAAAATTTTTCATTTCGTGTAAGTCGATATTTCGACGATTCTCGGCTCCCTGGACACTAAATATACTCTGAACAAAAGTTGCTCCAAATTCGCTGCAAAAGATATATAAGAGCAGTTTAAAGTAAGGTAAACAAGAATATCACAAAAATATTTCATTTCGTGTAAGTCGATATTTCGACGATTCTCGGCTGCCTGGTAACGAAATATACATATAACAAAAGTTGCTCCAAATTCGCTGCAAATGCTATTTACGAGCAGTTTGGAGCGTGGGGAACAAGAATATCACAAAAATATTTCATTTCGTGTAAGTTGATATTTCGACGATTCTCGGCTCCCTGGACACGAAAAATACATATAACAAAAGTTGCTCCAAATTCGCTGCAAATGCTTTATACGAGCAGTTTGGAGAAAGGTAAACAAGAATATCACAAAAATATTTCATTTCGTGTAAGTCGATATTTCGACGATTCTCAGCTCCCTGGTCACGAAATATACATAGACTAAACGTTGCTCCAAATTCGCCTCAAATGCTATTTTCGAGCAGTTTGGAGCGCGGGGAACAAGAGTATCATAAAAATGTTTCATTACGTGTAAGTCGATATTTCGACGATTTTCGGCTCCCTAGTCACGAAATATACATATAACAAAAGTTGCTCCAAATTCGCTGCAAAAGCTATATACGACAAGTTTGGAGTGTGGGGAACAAGAATATCACAAAAATTTTTCATTTCGTGTAAGTCGATATTTCGACGATTCTCGGCTCCCTGGACACTAAATATACTCTGAACAAAAGTTGCTCCAAATTCCCTGCAAAAGCTATATAAGAGAAGTTTGGAGTAAGGTAAACACGAATATCACAAAAATATTTCATTTCGTGTAAGTCGATATTTCGACGATTCTCGCCTCCCTGGACACTAAATATACTCTGAACAAAAGTTGCTCCAAATTCCCTGCAAAAGCTATATAAGAGAAGTTTGGAGTAAGGTAAACACGAATATCACAAAAATATTTCATTTCGTGTAAGTCGATATTTCGACGATTCTCGCCTCCCTGGACACTAAATATACTCTGAACAAAAGTTGCTCCAAATTCGCAGCAAAAGCTATATAAGAGCAGTTTGGAGTAAGGTAAACAAGAATATCACAAAAATATTTCATTTCGTGTAAGTTGATATTTCGACGATTCTCGGCTCCCTGGACACGAAAATACATATATCAAAAGTTGCTCCAAATTTGCTGCAATTGCTATTTACGAGCAGTTTGGAACGTGGGGAACAAGAATATCACAAAAATATTTCATTTCGTGGGAGTTGATATTTCGACGATTCTCGGCTCCCTGGACACGAAAATATATATCACAAAAGTTGGTCTAAATTCGCTGCAAATGCTATATACGAGCAGTTTGGAGCTTGGGGAACATAAAAATGTTTCATCACGTGTAAGTCGATTTTACGACGATTCTCAGCTGCCTGGACACGAAATATTCTCAGATCATAAGTTGCTCCAAATTTCCTGCATAAGCTAAAAGAGAATAGTTTGGAGTGCGGGGAAGAAGATTCTCACTAAAATGTATCACTAAGTGTAAGTCGATTTCTCGACGAATCGCGGTTCCCTGGACACGAAATATTCTCAGAAAAAAAGTTGCTCCAAATTCGCTGCAAAAGCTATATACGAGCAGTTTGGAGTGTGAGAAACAAGAATATCACAAAAATTTTTCATTTCGCCTAAGTCGATATTTCGCCGATTCTCAGCTCCCTGGTCACGAAATATACATATACCAAAAGTTGCTCCAAATTCGCTGCAAATGCTTTTTACGAGCAGTTTGGAGTTTGGGGAACAAGAATATCACAAAAATATTTCAATTCGTGTAAGTTGATATTTCGACGATTCTCGGCTCCCTGGTCACGAAATATACATATAACAAAAGTTGTTCCAAATAAGCCCTATTTACGAGCAGTTTGGAGTGTGGGGAACAAGAATATCACAAAAATATTTCATTTCGTGTAAGTTGATATTTCGACGATTCTCGGCTCCCTGGACACGACAAATACATATAACAAAAGTTGCTCCAAATTCGTTGCAAATGCTATATACGAGCAGCTTGGAGCGTGGCGAACAAGAATATCACAAAAATTTTTCATTTTGCGTAAGTCAATTTTTCGAGGATTCTCAGCTCCCTGGACACGATATATATTATCCTAACAAACGTTGCTCCAACTTCGCTGCAAAAGCTATATACGAGAAGTTTGGAGTGTGCGGAAAAAGAATATCACAAAAATTTTTCATTTCGTGTAAGTCGATATTTCGACGATTCTCGGCTCCCTGGACACTAAATATACTCTGAACAAAAGTTGCTCCAAATTCGCTGCAAAAGCTATATAAGAGCAGTTAAAGTAAGGTAAACCAGAATATCACAAAAATATTTCATTTCGTGTAAGTCGATATTTCGACGATTCTCGGCTGCCTGGTAACGAAATATACATATAACAAAAGTTGCTCCAAATTCGCTGCAAATGCTATTTACGAGCAGTTTGGAGCGTGGGGAACAAGAATATCACAAAAATATTTCATTTCGTGTAAGTTGATATTTCGACGATTCTCGGCTCCCTGGACACGAAAAATACATATAACAAAAGTTGCTCCAAATTCGCTGCAAATGCTTTATACGAGCAGTTTGGAGAAAGGTAAACAAGAATATCACAAAAATATTTCATTTCGTGTAAGTCGATATTTCGACGATTCTCAGCTCCCTGGTCACGAAATATACATAGACTAAACGTTGCTCCAAATTCGCCTCAAATGCTATTTTCGAGCAGTTTGGAGCGCGGGGAACAAGAGTATCATAAAAATGTTTCATTACGTGTAAGTCGATATTTCGACGATTTTCGGCTCCCTGGTCACGAAATATACATATAACAAAAGTTGCTCCAAATGCGCTGCAAATGCTATTTACGAGCAGTTTGGAGCGTGGGGAACAAGAATATCACAAAAAATTTTTCATTTCGTGTAATTTGATTTTTCGAGGATTCTCAGCTCCCTGGACACGAAATATATTATCCTAACAAACGTTGCTCCAAATTCGCTGCAAAAGCTATATACGACAAGTTTGGAGTGTGGGGAACAAGAATATCACAAAAATTTTTCATTTCGTGTAAGTCGATATTTCGACGATTCTCGGCTCCCTGGACACTAAATATACTCTGAACAAAAGTTGCTCCAAATTCGCTGCAAAAGATATATAAGAGCAGTTTAAAGTAAGGTAAACATGAATATCACAAAAATATTTCATTTCGTGTAAATCGATATTTCGACGATTCTCGGCTGCCTGGTAACGAAATATACATATAACAAAAGTTGCTCCAAATTCGCTGCAAATGCTATTTACGAGCAGTTTGGAGCGTGGGGAACAAGAATATCACAAAAATATTTCATTTCGTGTAAGTTGATATTTCGACGATTCTCGGCTCCCTGGACACGAAAAATACATATAACAAAAGTTGCTCCAAATTCGCTGCAAATGCTTTATACGAGCAGTTTGGAGAAAGGTAAACAAGAATATCACAAAAATATTTCATTTCGTGTAAGTCGATATTTCGACGATTCTCGCCTCCCTGGACACTAAATATACTCTGTACAAAAGTTGCTCCAAATTCGCAGCAAAAGCTATATAGGAGCAGTTTGTGGTAAGGTAAACCAGAATATCACAAAAATATTTCATTTCGTGTAAGTTGATATTTCGACGATTCTCGGCTCCCTGGACACGAAAATACATATATCAAAAGTTGCTCCAAATTTGCTACAAATGCTATTTACGAGCAGTTTGGAACGTGGGGAACAAGAATATCACAAAAATATTTCATTTCGTGGGAGTTGATATTTCGACGATTCTCGGCTCCCTGGACACGAAAATATATATCACAAAAGTTGGTCTAAATTCGCAGCAAATGCTATATACGAGCAGTTTGGAGCGTGGGGAACAAGAATATCATAAAAATGTTTCATCACGTGTAAGTCGATTTTACGACGATTCTCAGCTGCCTGGACACGAAATATTCTCAGATCATAAGTTGCTCCAAATTTCCTGCATAAGCTAAAAGCGAATAGTTTGGAGTGCGGGGAAGAAGATTCTCACTAAAATGTATCATGAAGTGTAAGTCGATTTCTCGACGAATCGCGGTTCCCTGGACACGAAATATTCTCAGAAAAAAAGTTGCTCCAAATTCGCTGCAAAAGCTATATACGAGCAGTTTGGAGTGTGAGAAACAAGAATATCACAAAAATTTTTCTTTCGCCTAAGTCGATATTTCGCCGATTCTCAGCTCCCTGGTCACGAAATATACATATACCAAAAGTTGCTCCAAATTCGCTGCAAATGCTATTTACGAGCAGTTTGGAGCTTGGGGAACAAGAATATCACAAAAATATTTCAATTCGTGTAAGTTGATATTTCGACGATTCTCGGCTCCCTGGTCACGAAATATACATATACCAAAAGTTGCTCCAAATTCGCTGCAAATGCTATTTACGAGCAGTTTGGAGCGTGGGTAACAAGAATATCACAAAAATTTTTCATTTCGCGTAAGTCGATTTTTCGAGGATTCTCAGCTCCCTGGACACGAAATATATTATCCTAACAAATTTTGCTCCAAATTCGCTGCAAAAGTTATATACGAGAAGTTTGGAGTGTGGGGAACAAGAATATCTCAAAAATATTTCATTTCGTGTAAGTCGATATTTCGACGATTCTCAGCTCCCTGGTCACGAAATATACATATAACAAACGTTGCTCCAAATAAGCCTCAAATGCTATTTACGAGCAGTTTGGAGTGTGGGGAACAAGAATATCACAAAAATATTTCATTTCGTGTAAGTTGATATTTCGACGATTCTCGGCTCAATGGACACGACAAATACATATAACAAAAGTTGCTCCAAATTCGTTGCGAATGCTATATACGAGCAGCTTGGAGCGTGGGGAACAAGAATATCACAAAAATTTTTCATTTCGCGTAAGTCAATTTTATGAGGATTCTCAGCTCCCTGGACACGATATATATTATCCTAACAAACGTTGCTCCAAATTCGCTGCAAAAGCTATATACGACAAGTTTGGAGCGAGGGGAACAAGAATATCACAAAAATTTTTCATTTCGCGTAAGTCGATTTTTCGAGGATTCTCAGCTCCCTGGACACGAAATATATTATCCTAACAAATTTTGCTCCAAATTCGCTGCAAAAGTTATATACGAGAAGTTTGGAGTGTGGGGAACAAGAATATCTCAAAAATATTTCATTTCGTGTAAGTCGATATTTCGACGATTCTCAGCTCCCTGGTCACGAAATATACATATAACAAACGTTGCTCCAAATAAGCCTCAAATGCTATTTACGAGCAGTTTGGAGTGTGGGGAACAAGAATATCACAAAAATATTTCATTTCGTGTAAGTTGATATTTCGACGATTCTCGGCTCAATGGACACGACAAATACATATAACAAAAGTTGCTCCAAATTCGTTGCAAATGCTATATACGAGCAGCTTGGAGCGTGGGGAACAAGAATATCACAAAAATTTTTCATTTCGCGTAAGTCAATTTTATGAGGATTCTCAGCTCCCTGGACACGATATATATTATCCTAACAAACGTTGCTCCAACTTCGCTGCAAAAGCTATATACGAGAATTTTGGAGGGTGCGGAAAAAGAATATCACAAAAATTTTTCATTTCGTGTAAGTCGATATTTCGACGATTCTCGGCTCCCTGGACACTAAATATACTCTGAACAAAAGTTGCTCCAAATTCGCTGCAAAAGCTATATAAGAGCAGTTTGGAGTAAGGTAAACAAGAATATCACAAAAATATTTCATTTCGCGTAAGTCGATATTTCTACGTTTCTCAGCTCCCTGGTCACGAAATATACATATAGCAAACGTTGCTCCAAATTCGCCTCAAATGCTATTTTCGAGCAGTTTGGAGCGCGGGGAACTAGAATATCATAAAAATGTTTCATTACGTGTAAGTCGATATTTCGACGATTCTCGGCTCCCTGGTCACGAAATATACATGTAACAAAAGTTGCTCCAAATTCGCTGCAAATGCTATTTACGAGCAGTATGGAGCGTGGGGAACAAGAATATCACAAAAATTTTTCATTTCGCATAATTCGATTTTCCGAGGATTCTCAGCTCCCTGGACACGAACTATAGTATCCTAACAAACGTTGCTCTAAATTCACTGCAAAAGCTATATACGAAAAGTTTGGAGTGTGGGGAACAAGAATATCACAAAAATATTTCATTTCGTGTAAGTTCATATTTCGAGGATTCTCAGCTCCCTGGACACGAAATATAGTATCCTAACAAACGTTGCTCCAAATTCACTGCAAAAGCTATATACGAAAAGTTTGGAGTGTGGGGAACAAGAATATCACAAAATTACTTCATTTCGTGTAAGTTGATATTTCGAGGATTCTCAGCTCCCTGGACACGAAATATATTATCCTAACAAACGTTGCTCCAAATTCGCTGCAAAAGCTATATACGAGAAGTTTGGAGTGTGGGAAACAAGAATATCACAAAAATTTTTCATTTCGTGTAAGTTGATATTTCGACGATTCTCGACTCCCTGGACACGACAAATACATATAACAAAAGTTGCTCCAAATTCGTTGCAAATGCTATATACGAGCAGCTTGGAGCGTTGGGAACAAGAATATCACAAAAATTTTTCATTTCGCGTAATTCAATTTTTCGAGGATTCTCAGCACCCTGGACACGATATATATTATCCTATCAAACGTTGCTCCAACTTCGCTGCAAAAGCTATATACGAGAAGCTTGGAGTGTGCGGAAAAATAATATCACAAAAATTTTTCATTTCGTGTAAGTCGATATTTCGGCGATTCTCGGCTCCCTGGACACGAAATAAACATATACAAAAAGTTGCTCCACATTCGCCTCAAATGCTATTTACGAGCAGTTTGGAGCGCGGGGAACAAGAATATCACAAAAATATTTCATTTCGTGTAAGTTGATATTTCGACGATTCTCGGCTCCCTGGACACTAAATATACTCTGAACAAAACTTGGTCCAAATTCGCTGCAAAAGCTATATAAGAGCAGTTTGGAGTAAGGTAAACAAGAATATCCGAAAAAATATTTCATTTCGTGTAAGTCGATATTTCGACGATTCTCAGCTCCCTGGTCACGAAATATACATATAGTAAACGTTGCTCCAAATTCGCCTCAAATGCTATTTTCGAGCAGTTTGGAGCGCGGGGAACAAGAGTATCATAAAAATGTTTCATTACGTTTAAGTCGATATTTCGAAGATTTTCGTCTCCCTGGTCACGAAAAATACATATAACAAAAGTTGTTCCAAATTCGCTGCAAATGCTATATACGAGCAGTTTGGAGCATGGGGAAAGGAATATCACAAAAATTTTTCATTTCGCGTAGGTCGATTTTTCGAGGATTCTCAGCTCCCTGGACAAGAAGTATATTTATCCTAACAAACGTTGCTGCAAATTCGCTGCAAAAGCTATATACGAGAAGTTTGGAGTCTCGGGAACAAGAATATCACAAAAATTTTTCATTTCGTGTAAGTCGATATTTCGACGATTCCTGGCTGCCTGGTAACGAAATATACATATATCAAAAGTTGCTCCAAATTCGCTGCAAATGCTATTTACGAGCAGTTTGGAGCGTGGGGAACAAGAATATCACAAAAATATTTCATTTCGTGTAAGTTGATATTTCGACGATTCTCGGCTCCCTGGACACGAAAAATACATATAACAAAAGTTTCTCCAAATTCGCTGCAAATGCTTTATACGAGCAGTTTGGAGAAAGGTAAACAAGAATATCACAAAAATGTTTCATTTCGTGTAAGTCGATATTTCGACGATTCTCAGCTCCCTGGTCACGAAATATACATAGACTAAACGTTGCTCCAAATTCGCCTCAAATGCTATTTTCGAGCAGTTTGGAGCGCGGGGAACAAGAGTATCATAAAAATGTTTCATTACGTGTAAGTCGATATTTCTACGATTTTCGGCTCCCTGGTCACGAAATATACATATAACAAAAGTTGCTCCAAATGCGCTGCAAAAGCTATATAAGAGAACTTTGGAGTAAGGTAAACACGAATATCACAAAAATATTTCATTTCGTGTAAGTCGATATTTCGACGATTCTCGGCTCCCTGGACACTAAATATACTCTGAACAAAAGTTGCTCCAAATTCCCTGCAAAAGCTATATAAGAGAACTTTGGAGTAAGGTAAACACGAATATCACAAAAATATTTCATTTCGTGTAAGTCGATATTTCGACGATTCTCGCCTCCCTGGACACTAAATATTCTCTGAACAAAAGTTGCTCCAAATTCGCTGCAAAAGCTATATAAGAGCAGTTTGAGTGTGGGGAACAAGAATATCACAAAAATTTTTCATTTCGCCGATTCTCAGCTCCCTGGTCACGAAATAAACATATACAAAAAGTTGCTCCAAATTCGCCTCAAATGCTATTTACGAGCAGTTTGGAGCGCGGGGAACAAGAATATCACAAAAATATTTCATTTCGTGTAAGTTGATATTTCGACGATTCTCGGCTCCCTGGACACTAAATATACTCTGAACAAAACTTGGTCCAAATTCGCTGCAAAAGCTATATAAGAGCAGTTTGGAGTAAGGTAAACAAGAATATCCGAAAAAATATTTCATTTTTTGTAAGTCGATATTTCGACGATTCTCAGCTCCCTGGTCACGAAATATACATATAGTAAACGTTGCTCCAAATTCGCCTCAAATGCTATTTTCGAGCAGTTAGGAGCGCGGGGAACAAGAGTATCATAAAAATGTTTCATTACGTGTAAGTCGAAATTTCGACGATTTTCGTCTCCCTGGTCACGAAAAATACATATAACAAAAGTTGTTCCAAATTCGCTGCAAATGCTATATACGAGCAGTTTGGAGCATGGGGAAAGGAATATCACAAAAATTTTTCATTTCACGTAGGTCGATTTTTCGAGGATTCTCTGCTCCCTGGACACGAAGTATATTTATCCTAACAAACGTTGCTGCAAATTCACTGCAAAAGCTATATACGAGAAGTTTGGAGTCTCGGGAACAAGAATATCACAAAAATTTTTCATTTCGTGTAAGTCGATATTTCGACGATTCCTGGCTGCCTGGTAACGAAATATACATATATCAAAAGTTGCTCCAAATTCGCTGCAAATGCTATATACGAGCAGTTTGGAGCGTGGGGAACAAGAATATCATAAAAATGTTTCATTACGTGTAAGGCGATTTTACGACGATTCTCAGCTGCCAGGACACGAAATATTCTCAGATCATAAGTTGCTCCAAATTCGCTTCATAAGCTAAAAGCGAATAGTTTGGAGTGCGGGGAAGAAGATTCTCACTAAAATGTATCACTATGTGTAAGTCGATTTCTCGACGATTCGCGGTTCCCTGGACACGAAATATTCTCAGAAAAAAAGTTGCTCCAAATTCGCTGCAAAAGCTATATACGAGCAGTTTGGAGTGTGAGAAACAAGAATATCACAAAAATTTTTCATTTCGCCTAAGTCGATATTTCGCCGATTCTCAGCTTCCTGGTCACGAAATATACATATACCAAAAGTTGCTCCAAATTCGCTGCAAATGCTATTTACGAGCAGTTTGGAGCGCGGGGAACAAGAATATCATAAAAATATTTCATTTCGTGTAAGTTGATATTTCGACGATTCTCGGCTCCCTGGTCACGAAATATACATATAACAATAGTTGCTCCAAATTCCATGCAAAAGCTATATACGAGCAGTTTGGAGTGTGGGGAACAAGAATATAACAAAAATTTTTCACTTCGCCTGTCGATATTTCGCCGATTCTCAGCTCCCTGGTCACGAAAAATACATATACCAAAAGTTGCTCCAAATTCGTCTCAAATGCTGTTTACGAGCAGTTTGGAGCTTGGGGAAGAAGAATATCACAAAAATTTTTCATTTCGCGTAAGTCGATTTTTCGAGGATTCTCAGCTCCCTGGACACGAACTATATTATCCTAACAAACGTTGCTCCAAATTCACTGCAAAAGCTACATACGAAAAGTTTGGAGTGTGGGGAACAAAAATATCACAAAAATATTTCATTTCGTGTAAGTTGATATTTCGAGGATTCTCAACTCCCTGGACACGTATTATATTAACCTAACAAACGTTGCTCCATATTCGCTGCAAAAGCTATATACAAGAAGTTTGGAGTGTGGGGAACAAGAATATCACAAAAATTTTTCATTTCGTGTAAGTCGATATTTCGACGATTCTCGGCTCCCTGGACACTAAATATACTCTGAACAAAAGTTGCTCCAAATTCACTGCAAAAGTTATATAAGAGCAGTTTGGAGTAAGGTAAACAAGAATATCACAAAAATATTTCATTTCGTGTAAGTCGATATTTCGACGATTCTCGGCTCCCTGATAACGAAATATACATATAACAATAGTTGCTCCAAATTGCTGCAAATGCTATTTACGAGCAGTTTGGAGAAAAGTAAACAAGAATATCACAAAAATATTTCATTTCGTGTAAGTCGATATTTCGACGATTCTCAGCTCCCTGGTCACGAAATATATACATATACCAAACGTTGCTCCAAATTCGCCTCAAATGCTATTTACGAGCAGTTTGGAGCGCGGGGAGCAAGAATATCATAAAAATGTTTCACTACGTGTAAGTCGATATTTCGACGATTCTCGGCTCCCTGGTAACGAAATATACATATAACAAAAGTTGCTCCAAATTCACTGCAAAAGCTATATACGAAAAGTTTGGAGTGTGGGGAACAAGAATATCACAAAAATATTTCATTTCGATTAAGTCGATATTTCGACGATTCTCAGCTCCCTGGTCACGAAATATACATATAACAAACGTTGCTCCAAATAAGCCTCAAATGCTATTTACGAGCAGTTTGGAGTGTGGGGAACAAGAATATCACAAAAATATTTCATTTCGTGTAAGTTGATATTTCGACGATTCTCGGCTCAATGGACACGACAAATACATATAACAAAAGTTGCTCCAAATTCGTTGCAAATGCTATATACGAGCAGCTTGGAGCGTGGGGAACAAGAATATCACAAAAATTTTTCATTTCGCGTAAGTCAATTTTATGAGGATTCTCAGCTCCCTGGACACGATATATATTATCCTAACAAACGTTGCTCCAAATTCGCTGCAAAAGCTATATACGACAAGTTTGGAGCGAGGGGAACAAGAATATCACAAAAATTTTTCATTTCGCGTAAGTCGATTTTTCCAGGATTCTCAGCTCCCTGGACACGAAATATATTATCCTAACAAATTTTGCTCCAAATTCGCTGCAAAAGTTATATACGAGAAGTTTGGAGTGTGGGGAACAAGAATATCTCAAAAATATTTCATTTCGTGTAAGTCGATATTTCGACGATTCTCAGCTCCCTGGTCACGAAATATACATATAACAAACGTTGCTCCAAATAAGCCTCAAATGCTATTTACGAGCAGTTTGGAGTGTGGGGAACAAGAATATCACAAAAATATTTCATTTCGTGTAAGTTGATATTTCGACGATTCTCGGCTCAATGGACACGACAAATACATATAACAAAAGTTGCTCCAAATTCGTTGCAAATGCTATATACGAGCAGCTTGGAGCGTGGGGAACAAGAATATCACAAAAATTTTTCATTTCGCGTAAGTCAATTTTATGAGGATTCTCAGCTCCCTGGACACGATATATATTATCCTAACAAACGTTGCTCCAACTTCGCTGCAAAAGCTATATACGAGAATTTTGGAGGGTGCGGAAAAAGAATATCACAAAAATTTTTCATTTCGTGTAAGTCGATATTTCGACGATTCTCGGCTCCCTGGACACTAAATATACTCTGAACAAAAGTTGCTCCAAATTCGCTGCAAAAGCTATATAAGAGCAGTTTGGAGTAAGGTAAACAAGAATATCACAAAAATATTTCATTTCGCGTAAGTCGATATTTCTACGTTTCTCAGCTCCCTGGTCACGAAATATACATATAGCAAACGTTGCTCCAAATTCGCCTCAAATGCTATTTTCGAGCAGTTTGGAGCGCGGGGAACTAGAATATCATAAAAATGTTTCATTACGTGTAAGTCGATATTTCGACGATTCTCGGCTCCCTGGTCACGAAATATACATGTAACAAAAGTTGCTCCAAATTCGCTGCAAATGCTATTTACGAGCAGTATGGAGCGTGGGGAACAAGAATATCACAAAAATTTTTCATTTCGCATAATTCGATTTTCCGAGGATTCTCAGCTCCCTGGACACGAACTATAGTATCCTAACAAACGTTGCTCTAAATTCACTGCAAAAGCTATATACGAAAAGTTTGGAGTGTGGGGAACAAGAATATCACAAAAATATTTCATTTCGTGTAAGTTCATATTTCGAGGATTCTCAGCTCCCTGGACACGAAATATAGTATCCTAACAAACGTTGCTCCAAATTCACTGCAAAAGCTATATACGAAAAGTTTGGAGTGTGGGGAACAAGAATATCACAAAATTACTTCATTTCGTGTAAGTTGATATTTCGAGGATTCTCAGCTCCCTGGACACGAAATATATTATCCTAACAAACGTTGCTCCAAATTCGCTGCAAAAGCTATATACGAGAAGTTTGGAGTGTGGGAAACAAGAATATCACAAAAATTTTTCATTTCGTGTAAGTTGATATTTCGACGATTCTCGACTCCCTGGACACGACAAATACATATAACAAAAGTTGCTCCAAATTCGTTGCAAATGCTATATACGAGCAGCTTGGAGCGTTGGGAACAAGAATATCACAAAAATTTTTCATTTCGCGTAATTCAATTTTTCGAGGATTCTCAGCACCCTGGACACGATATATATTATCCTATCCAACGTTGCTCCAACTTCGCTGCAAAAGCTATATACGAGAAGCTTGGAGTGTGCGGAAAAATAATATCACAAAAATTTTTCATTTCGTGTAAGTCGATATTTCGGCGATTCTCGGCTCCCTGGACACGAAATAAACATATACAAAAAGTTGCTCCACATTCGCCTCAAATGCTATTTACGAGCAGTTTGGAGCGCGGGGAACAAGAATATCACAAAAATATTTCATTTCGTGTAAGTTGATATTTCGACGATTCTCGGCTCCCTGGACACTAAATATACTCTGAACAAAACTTGGTCCAAATTCGCTGCAAAAGCTATATAAGAGCAGTTTGGAGTAAGGTAAACAAGAATATCCGAAAAAATATTTCATTTCGTGTAAGTCGATATTTCGACGATTCTCAGCTCCCTGGTCACGAAATATACATATAGTAAACGTTGCTCCAAATTCGCCTCAAATGCTATTTTCGAGCAGTTTGGAGCGCGGGGAACAAGAGTATCATAAAAATGTTTCATTACGTTTAAGTCGATATTTCGAAGATTTTCGTCTCCCTGGTCACGAAAAATACATATAACAAAAGTTGTTCCAAATTCGCTGCAAATGCTATATACGAGCAGTTTGGAGCATGGGGAAAGGAATATCACAAAAATTTTTCATTTCGCGTAGGTCGATTTTTCGAGGATTCTCAGCTCCCTGGACAAGAAGTATATTTATCCTAACAAACGTTGCTGCAAATTCGCTGCAAAAGCTATATACGAGAAGTTTGGAGTCTCGGGAACAAGAATATCACAAAAATTTTTCATTTCGTGTAAGTCGATATTTCGACGATTCCTGGCTGCCTGGTAACGAAATATACATATATCAAAAGTTGCTCCAAATTCGCTGCAAATGCTATATACGAGCAGTTTGGAGCGTGGGGAACAAGAATATCATAAAAATGTTTCATTACGTGTAAGGCGATTTTACGACGATTCTCAGCTGCCTGGACACGAAATATTCTCAGATCATAAGTTGCTCCAAATTCGCTTCATAAGCTAAAAGCGAATAGTTTGGAGTGCGGGGAAGAAGATTCTCACTAAAATGTATCACTATGTGTAAGTCGATTTCTCGACGATTCGCGGTTCCCTGGACACGAAATATTCTCAGAAAAAAAGTTGCTCCAAATTCGCTGCAAAAGCTATATACGAGCAGTTTGGAGTGTGAGAAACAAGAATATCACAAAAATTTTTCATTTCGCCTAAGTCGATATTTCGCCGATTCTCAGCTTCCTGGTCACGAAATATACATATACCAAAAGTTGCTCCAAATTCGCTGCAAATGCTATTTACGAGCAGTTTGGAGCGCGGGGAACAAGAATATCATAAAAATATTTCATTTCGTGTAAGTTGATATTTCGACGATTCTCGGCTCCCTGGTCACGAAATATACATATAACAAAAGTTGCTCCAAATTCCATGCAAAAGCTATATACGAGCAGTTTGGAGTGTGGGGAACAAGAATATAACAAAAATTTTTCACTTCGCCTGTCGATATTTCGCCGATTCTCAGCTCCTTGGTCACGAAAAATACATATACCAAAAGTTGCTCCAAATTCGTCTCAAATGCTGTTTACGAGCAGTTTGGAGCTTGGGGAAGAAGAATATCACAAAAATTTTTCATTTCGCGTAAGTCGATTTTTCGAGGATTCTCAGCTCCCTGGACACGAACTATATTATCCTAACAAACGTTGCTCCAAATTCACTGCAAAAGCTACATACGAAAAGTTTGGAGTGTGGGGAACAAAAATATCACAAAAATATTTCATTTCGTGTAAGTTGATATTTCGAGGATTCTCAACTCCCTGGACACGTATTATATTAACCTAACAAACGTTGCTCCATATTCGCTGCAAAAGCTATATACAAGAAGTTTGGAGTGTGGGGAACAAGAATATCACAAAAATTTTTCATTTCGTGTAAGTCGATATTTCGACGATTCTCGGCTCCCTGGACACTAAATATACTCTGAACAAAAGTTGCTCCAAATTCACTGCAAAAGTTATATAAGAGCAGTTTGGAGTAAGGTAAACAAGAATATCACAAAAATATTTCATTTCGTGTAAGTCGATATTTCGACGATTCTCGGCTCCCTGATAACGAAATATACATATAACAATAGTTGCTCCAAATTGCTGCAAATGCTATTTACGAGCAGTTTGGAGAAAAGTAAACAAGAATATCACAAAAATATTTCATTTCGTGTAAGTCGATATTTCGACGATTCTCAGCTCCCTGGTCACGAAATATATACATATACCAAACGTTGCTCCAAATTCGCCTCAAATGCTATTTACGAGCAGTTTGGAGCGCGGGGAGCAAGAATATCATAAAAATGTTTCACTACGTGTAAGTCGATATTTCGACGATTCTCGGCTCCCTGGTAACGAAATATACATATAACAAAAGTTGCTCCAAATTCACTGCAAAAGCTATATACGAAAAGTTTGGAGTGTGGGGAACAAGAATATCACAAAAATATTTCATTTCGTGTAAGTCGATATTTCGACGATTCTCAGCTCCCTGGTCACGAAATATACATATAACAAACGTTGCTCCAAATAAGCCTCAAATGCTATTTACGAGCAGTTTGGAGTGTGGGGAACAAGAATATCACAAAAATATTTCATTTCGTGTAAGTTGATATTTCGACGATTCTCGGCTCAATGGACACGACAAATACATATAACAAAAGTTGCTCCAAATTCGTTGCAAATGCTATATACGAGCAGCTTGGAGCGTGGGGAACAAGAATATCACAAAAATTTTTCATTTCGCGTAAGTCAATTTTATGAGGATTCTCAGCTCCCTGGACACGATATATATTATCCTAACAAACGTTGCTCCAACTTCGCTGCAAAAGCTATATACGAGAATTTTGGAGGGTGCGGAAAAAGAATATCACAAAAATTTTTCATTTCGTGTAAGTCGATATTTCGACGATTCTCGGCTCCCTGGACACTAAATATACTCTGAACAAAAGTTGCTCCAAATTCGCTGCAAAAGCTATATAAGAGCAGTTTGGAGTAAGGTAAACAAGAATATCACAAAAATATTTCATTTCGCGTAAGTCGATATTTCTACGTTTCTCAGCTCCCTGGTCACGAAATATACATATAGCAAACGTTGCTCCAAATTCGCCTCAAATGCTATTTTCGAGCAGTTTGGAGCGCGGGGAACTAGAATATCATAAAAATGTTTCATTACGTGTAAGTCGATATTTCGACGATTCTCGGCTCCCTGGTCACGAAATATACATGTAACAAAAGTTGCTCCAAATTCGCTGCAAATGCTATTTACGAGCAGTATGGAGCGTGGGGAACAAGAATATCACAAAAATTTTTCATTTCGCATAATTCGATTTTCCGAGGATTCTCAGCTCCCTGGACACGAACTATAGTATCCTAACAAACGTTGCTCTAAATTCACTGCAAAAGCTATATACGAAAAGTTTGGAGTGTGGGGAACAAGAATATCACAAAAATATTTCATTTCGTGTAAGTTCATATTTCGAGGATTCTCAGCTCCCTGGACACGAAATATAGTATCCTAACAAACGTTGCTCCAAATTCACTGCAAAAGCTATATACGAAAAGTTTGGAGTGTGGGGAACAAGAATATCACAAAATTACTTCATTTCGTGTAAGTTGATATTTCGAGGATTCTCAGCTCCCTGGACACGAAATATATTATCCTAACAAACGTTGCTCCAAATTCGCTGCAAAAGCTATATACGAGAAGTTTGGAGTGTGGGAAACAAGAATATCACAAAAATATTTCATTTCGTGTAAGTTGATATTTCGACGATTCTCGACTCCCTGGACACGACAAATACATATAACAAAAGTTGCTCCAAATTCGTTGCAAATGCTATATACGAGCAGCTTGGAGCGTGGGGAACAAGAATATCACAAAAATTTTTCATTTCGCGTAATTCAATTTTTCGAGGATTCTCAGCACCCTGGACACGATATATATTATCCTAACAAACGTTGCTCCAACTTCGCTGCAAAAGCTATATACGAGAAGCTTGGAGTGTGCGGAAAAATAATATCACAAAAATTTTTCATTTCGTGTAAGTCGATATTTCGGCGATTCTCGGCTCCCTGGACACGAAATAAACATATACAAAAAGTTGCTCCACATTCGCCTCAAATGCTATTTACGAGCAGTTTGGAGCGCGGGGAACAAGAATATCACAAAAATATTTCATTTCGTGTAAGTTGATATTTCGACGATTCTCGGCTCCCTGGACACTAAATATACTCTGAACAAAACTTGGTCCAAATTCGCTGCAAAAGCTATATAAGAGCAGTTTGGAGTAAGGTAAACAAGAATATCCGAAAAAATATTTCATTTCGTGTAAGTCGATATTTCGACGATTCTCAGCTCCCTGGTCACGAAATATACATATAGTAAACGTTGCTCCAAATTCGCCTCAAATGCTATTTTCGAGTAGTTTGGAGCGCGGGGAACAAGAGTATCATAAAAATGTTTCATTACGTGTAAGTCGATATTTCGAAGATTTTCGTCTCCCTGGTCACGAAAAATACATATAACAAAAGTTGTTCCAAATTCGCTGCAAATGCTATATACGAGCAGTTTGGAGCATGGGGAAAGGAATATCACAAAAATTTTTCATTTCGCGTAGGTCGATTTTTCGAGGATTCTCAGCTCCCTGGACAAGAAGTATATTTATCCTAACAAACGTTGCTGCAAATTCGCTGCAAAAGCTATATACGAGAAGTTTGGAGTCTCGGGAACAAGAATATCACAAAAATGTTTCATTTCGTGTAAGTCGATATTTCGACGATTCCTGGCTGCCTGGTAACGAAATATACATATATTAAAAGTTGCTCCAAATTCGCTGCAAATGCTATTTACGAGCAGTTTGGAGCGTGGGGAACAAGAATATCACAAAAATATTTCATTTCGTGTAAGTTGATATTTCGACGATTCTCGGCTCCCTGGACACGAAAAATACATATAACAAAAGTTTCTCCAAATTCGCTGCAAATGCTTTATACGAGCAGTTTGGAGAAAGGTAAACAAGAATATCACAAAAATGTTTCATTTCGTGTAAGTCGATATTTCGACGATTCTCAGCTCCCTGGTCACGAAATATACATAGACTAAACGTTGCTCCAAATTCGCCTCAAATGCTATTTTCGAGCAGTTTGGAGCGCGGGGAACAAGAGTATCATAAAAATGTTTCATTACGTGTAAGTCGATATTTCTACGATTTTCGGCTCCCTGGTCACGAAATATACATATAACAAAAGTTGCTCCAAATGCGCTGCAAAAGCTATATAAGAGAACTTTGGAGTAAGGTAAACACGAATATCACAAAAATATTTCATTTCGTGTAAGTCGATATTTCGACGATTCTCGGCTCCCTGGACACTAAATATACTCTGAACAAAAGTTGCTCCAAATTCCCTGCAAAAGCTATATAAGAGAACTTTGGAGTAAGGTAAACACGAATATCACAAAAATATTTCATTTCGTGTAAGTCGATATTTCGACGATTCTCGCCTCCCTGGACAATAAATATACTCTGAACAAAAGTTGCTCCAAATTCGCTGCAAAAGCTATATAAGAGCAGTTTGGAGTGTGGGGAACAAGAATATCACAAAAATTTTTCATTTCGCCGATTCTCAGCTCCCTGGTCACGAAATAAACATATACAAAAAGTTGCTCCAAATTCGCCTCAAATGCTATTTACGAGCAGTTTGGAGCGCGGGGAACAAGAATATCACAAAAATATTTCATTTCGTGTAAGTTGATATTTCGACGATTCTCGGCTCCCTGGACACTAAATATACTCTGAACAAAACTTGGTCCAAATTCGCTGCAAAAGCTATATAAGAGCAGTTTGGAGTAAGGTAAACAAGAATATCCGAAAAAATATTTCATTTTTTGTAAGTCGATATTTCGACGATTCTCAGCTCCCTGGTCACGAAATATACATATAGTAAACGTTGCTCCAAATTCGCCTCAAATGCTATTTTCGAGCAGTTAGGAGCGCGGGGAACAAGAGTATCATAAAAATGTTTCATTACGTGTAAGTCGAAATTTCGACGATTTTCGTCTCCCTGGTCACGAAAAATACATATAACAAAAGTTGTTCCAAATTCGCTGCAAATGCTATATACGAGCAGTTTGGAGCATGGGGAAAGGAATATCACAAAAATTTTTCATTTCGCGTAGGTCGATTTTTCGAGGATTCTCTGCTCCCTGGACACGAAGTATATTTATCCTAACAAACGTTGCTGCAAATTCACTGCAAAAGCTATATACGAGAAGTTTGGAGTCTCGGGAACAAGAATATCACAAAAATTTTTCATTTCGTGTAAGTCGATATTTCGACGATTCCTGGCTGCCTGGTAACGAAATATACATATATCAAAAGTTGCTCCAAATTCGCTGCAAATGCTATATACGAGCAGTTTGGAGCGTGGGGAACAAGAATATCATAAAAATGTTTCATTACGTGTAAGGCGATTTTACGACGATTCTCAGCTGCCTGGACACGAAATATTCTCAGATCATAAGTTGCTCCAAATTCGCTTCATAAGCTAAAAGCGAATAGTTTGGAGTGCGGGGAAGAAGATTCTCACTAAAATGTATCACTATGTGTAAGTCGATTTCTCGACGATTCGCGGTTCCCTGGACACGAAATATTCTCAGAAAAAAAGTTGCTCCAAATTCGCTGCAAAAGCTATATACGAGCAGTTTGGAGTGTGAGAAACAAGAATATCACAAAAATTTTTCATTTCGCCTAAGTCGATATTTCGCCGATTCTCAGCTTCCTGGTCACGAAATATACATATACCAAAAGTTGCTCCAAATTCGCTGCAAATGCTATTTACGAGCAGTTTGGAGCGCGGGGAACAAGAATATCATAAAAATATTTCATTTCGTGTAAGTTGATATTTCGACGATTCTCGGCTCCCTGGTCACGAAATATACATATAACAAAAGTTGCTCCAAATTCCATGCAAAAGCTATATACGAGCAGTTTGGAGTGTGGGGAACAAGAATATAACAAAAATTTTTCACTTCGCCTGTCGATATTTCGCCGATTCTCAGCTCCCTGGTCACGAAAAATACATATACCAAAAGTTGCTCCAAATTCGTCTCAAATGCTGTTTACGAGCAGTTTGGAGCTTGGGGAAGAAGAATATCACAAAAATTTTTCATTTCGCGTAAGTCGATTTTTCGAGGATTCTCAGCTCCCTGGACACGAACTATATTATCCTAACAAACGTTGCTCCAAATTCACTGCAAAAGCTACATACGAAAAGTTTGGAGTGTGGGGAACAAAAATATCACAAAAATATTTCATTTCGTGTAAGTTGATATTTCGAGGATTCTCAACTCCCTGGACACGTATTATATTAACCTAACAAACGTTGCTCCATATTCGCTGCAAAAGCTATATACAAGAAGTTTGGAGTGTGGGGAACAAGAATATCACAAAAATTTTTCATTTCGTGTAAGTCGATATTTCGACGATTCTCGGCTCCCTGGACACTAAATATACTCTGAACAAAAGTTGCTCCAAATTCACTGCAAAAGTTATATAAGAGCAGTTTGGAGTAAGGTAAACAAGAATATCACAAAAATATTTCATTTCGTGTAAGTCGATATTTCGACGATTCTCGGCTCCCTGATAACGAAATATACATATAACAATAGTTGCTCCAAATTGCTGCAAATGCTATTTACGAGCAGTTTGGAGAAAAGTAAACAAGAATATCACAAAAATATTTCATTTCGTGTAAGTCGATATTTCGACGATTCTCAGCTCCCTGGTCACGAAATATATACATATACCAAACGTTGCTCCAAATTCGCCTCAAATGCTATTTACGAGCAGTTTGGAGCGCGGGGAGCAAGAATATCATAAAAATGTTTCACTACGTGTAAGTCGATATTTCGACGATTCTCGGCTCCCTGGTAACGAAATATACATATAACAAAAGTTGCTCCAAATTCACTGCAAAAGCTATATACGAAAAGTTTGGAGTGTGGGGAACAAGAATATCACAAAAATATTTCATTTCGTGTAAGTCGATATTTCGACGATTCTCAGCTCCCTGGTCACGAAATATACATATAACAAACGTTGCTCCAAATAAGCCTCAAATGCTATTTACGAGCAGTTTGGAGTGTGGGGAACAAGAATATCACAAAAATATTTCATTTCGTGTAAGTTGATATTTCGACGATTCTCGGCTCAATGGACACGACAAATACATATAACAAAAGTTGCTCCAAATTCGTTGCAAATGCTATATACGAGCAGCTTGGAGCGTGGGGAACAAGAATATCACAAAAATTTTTCATTTCGCGTAAGTCAATTTTATGAGGATTCTCAGCTCCCTGGACACGATATATATTATCCTAACAAACGTTGCTCCAAATTCGCTGCAAAAGCTATATACGAGAATTTTGGAGGGTGCGGAAAAAGAATATCACAAAAATTTTTCATTTCGTGTAAGTCGATATTTCGACGATTCTCGGCTCCCTGGACACTAAATATACTCTGAACAAAAGTTGCTCCAAATTCGCTGCAAAAGCTATATAAGAGCAGTTTGGAGTAAGGTAAACAAGAATATCACAAAAATATTTCATTTCGCGTAAGTCGATATTTCTACGTTTCTCAGCTCCCTGGTCACGAAATATACATATAGCAAACGTTGCTCCAAATTCGCCTCAAATGCTATTTTCGAGCAGTTTGGAGCGCGGGGAACTAGAATATCATAAAAATGTTTCATTACGTGTAAGTCGATATTTCGACGATTCTCGGCTCCCTGGTCACGAAATATACATGTAACAAAAGTTGCTCCAAATTCGCTGCAAATGCTATTTACGAGCAGTATGGAGCGTGGGGAACAAGAATATCACAAAAATTTTTCATTTCGCATAATTCGATTTTCCGAGGATTCTCAGCTCCCTGGACACGAAATATATTATCCTAAGAAACGTTGCTCCAACTTCGCTGCAAAAGCTATATACGAGAAGCTTGGAGTGTGCGGAAAAATAATATCACAAAAATTTTTCATTTCGTGTAAGTCGATATTTCGGCGATTCTCGGCTCCCTGGACACGAAATAAACATATACAAAAAGTTGCTCCACATTCGCCTCAAATGCTATTTACGAGCAGTTTGGAGCGCGGGGAACAAGAATATCACAAAAATATTTCATTTCGTGTAAGTTGATATTTCGACGATTCTCGGCTCCCTGGACACTAAATATACTCTGAACAAAACTTGGTCCAAATTCGCTGCAAAAGCTATATAAGAGCAGTTTGGAGTAAGGTAAACAAGAATATCCGAAAAAATATTTCATTTCGTGTAAGTCGATATTTCGACGATTCTCAGCTCCCTGGTCACGAAATATACATATAGTAAACGTTGCTCCAAATTCGCCTCAAATGCTATTTTCGAGCAGTTTGGAGCGCGGGGAACAAGAGTATCATAAAAATGTTTCATTACGTGTAAGTCGATATTTCGAAGATTTTCGTCTCCCTGGTCACGAAAAATACATATAACAAAAGTTGTTCCAAATTCGCTGCAAATGCTATATACGAGCAGTTTGGAGCATGGGGAAAGGAATATCACAGAAATTTTTCATTTCGCGTAGGTCGATTTTTCGAGGATTCTCAGCTCCCTGGACAAGAAGTATATTAATCCTAACAAACGTTGCTGCAAATTCGCTGCAAAAGCTATATACGAGAAGTTTGGAGTCTCGGGAACAAGAATATCACAAAAATTTTTCATTTCGTGTAAGTCGATATTTCGACGATTCCTGGCTGCCTGGTAACGAAATATACATATATCAAAAGTTGCTCCAAATTCGCTGCAAATGCTATTTACGAGCAGTTTGGAGCGTGGGGAACAAGAATATCACAAAAATATTTCATTTTGTGTAAGTTGATATTTCGACGATTCTCGGCTCCCTGGACACGAAAAATACATATAACAAAAGTTTCTCCAAATTCGCTGCATATGCTTTATACGAGCAGTTTGGAGAAAGGTAAACAAGAATATCACAAAAATGTTTCATTTCATGTAAGTCGATATTTCGACGATTCTCAGCTCCCTGGTCACGAAATATACATAGACTAAACGTTGCTCCAAATTCGCCTCAAATGCTATTTTCGAGCAGTTTGGAGCGCGGGGAACAAGAGTATCATAAAAATGTTTCATTACGTGTAAGTCGATATTTCTACGATTTTCGGCTCCCTGGTCACGAAATATACATATAACAAAAGTTGCTCCAAATGCGCTGCAAATGCTATTTACGAGCAGTTTGGAGCGTGGGGAACAAGAATATCACAAAAATTTTTCATTTCGTGTAAGTCGATATTTCGACGATTCTCGGCTCCCTGGACACTAAATATACTATGAACAAAAGTTGCTCCAAATTCCCTGCAAAAGCTATATAAGAGAACTTTGGAGTAAGGTAAACACGAATATCACAAAAATATTTCATTTCGTGTAAGTCGATATTTCGACGATTCTCGGCTCCCTGGACACTAAATATACTCTGAACAAAAGTTGCTCCAAATTCCCTGCAAAAGCTATATAAGAGAACTTTGGAGTAAGGTAAACACGAATATCACAAAAATATTTCATTTCGTGTAAGTCGATATTTCGACGATTCTCGCCTCCCTGGACACTAAATATACTCTGAACAAAAGTTGCTCCAAATTCGCTGCAAAAGCTATATAAGAGCAGTTTGGAGTAAGGTAAACAAGAATATCACAAAAATATTTCATTTCGCGTAAGTCGATTTTTCTACGTTTCTCAGCTCCCTGGTCACGAAATATACATATACCAAACGTTGCTCCAAATTCGCCTCAAATGCTATTTTCGAGCAGTTTGGAGCGCGGGGAACTAGAATATCATAAAAATGTTTCATTACGTGTAAGTCGATATTTCGACGATTCTCGGCTCCCTGGTCACGAAATATACATGTAACAAAAGTTGCTCCAAATTCGCTGCAAATGCTATATACGAGCAGTTTGGAGCGTGGGGAACAAGAATATCACAAAAATTTTTCATTTCGCGTTAGTCGATTTTTCTAGGATTCTCAGCTCCCTGGACACGAAATATATTATCCTAACAATCGTTGCTCCAAATTCGCTGCAAAAGCTATATACGAGAAGTTTGGAGTGTGGGGAACAAGAATATCACAAAAATTTTTCATTTCGTGTAAGTCGATATTTCGACGATTCTCGGCTCCCTGGACACTAAATATACTCTGAATAAAAGTTGTGCCAAATTCGCAGCAAAAGCTATATAAGAGCAGTTTGGACTAAGGTAAACAAGAATATCACAAAAATATTTCATTTCGTGTAAGTCGATATTTCGACGATTCTCGCCTCCCTGGACACTAAATATACTCTGAACAAAAGTTGCTCCAAATTCGCAGCAAAAGCTATATAAGAGCAGTTTGGAGTAAGGTAAACAAGAACATCACAAAAATATTTCATTTCGTGTAAGTTGATATTTCGACGATTCTCGGCTCCCTGGACACGAAATATACATGTAACAAAAGTTGCTCCAAATTCGCTGCAAATGCTTTATACGAGCAGTTTGGAGAAAGGTAAACAAGAATATCACAAAAATATTTCATTTCGTGTAAGTCGATATTTCGACGATTCTCAGCTCCCTGGTCACGAAATATACATAGACTAAACG
Source organism: Hymenopus coronatus (assembly GCA_030762935.1). Classification (NCBI taxonomy): domain Eukaryota; kingdom Metazoa; phylum Arthropoda; class Insecta; order Mantodea; family Hymenopodidae; genus Hymenopus; species Hymenopus coronatus. The sequence continues at coordinate 14,242,874 of CM060886.1, read as the reverse complement.
TTGCTCCAAATTCGCCTCAAATGCTATTTTCGAGCAGTTTGGAGCGCGGGGAACAAGAGTATCATAAAAATGTTTCATTAAGTGTATGTCGATATTTCGACGATTTTCGGCTCCCTGGTCACGAAATATACATATAACAAAAGTTGCTCCAAATTCACTGCAAAAGCTATATACGAAAAGTTTGGAGTGTGGGGAACAAGAATATCACAAAAATATTTCATTTCGTGTAAGTCGATATTTCGACGATTCTCAGCTCCCTGGTCACGAAATATACATATAACAAACGTTGCTCCAAATAAGCCTCAAATGCTATTTACGAGCAGTTTGGAGTGTGGGGAACAAGAATATCACAAAAATATTTCATTTCGTGTAAGTCGATATTTCGACGATTCTCGGCTCAATGGACACGACAAATACATATAACAAAAGTTGCTCCAAATTCGTTGCAAATGCTATATACGAGCAGCTTGGAGCGTGGGGAACAAGAATATCACAAAAATTTTTCATTTCGCGTAAGTCAATTTTATGAGGATTCTCAGCTCCCTGGACACGATATATATTATCCTAACAAACGTTGCTCCAAATTCGCTGCAAAAGCTATATACGACAAGTTTGGAGCGAGGGGAACAAGAATATCACAAAAATTTTTCATTTCGCGTAAGTCGATTTTTCGAGGATTCTCAGCTCCCTGGACACGAAATATATTATCCTAACAAATTTTGCTCCAAATTCGCTGCAAAAGTTATATACGAGAAGTTTGGAGTGTGGGGAACAAGAATATCTCAAAAATATTTCATTTCGTGTAAGTCGATATTTCGACGATTCTCAGCTCCCTGGTCACGAAATATACATATAACAAACGTTGCTCCAAATAAGCCCCAAATGCTATTTACGAGCAGTTTGGAGTGTGGGGAACAAGAATATCACAAAAATATTTCATTTCGTGTAAGTTGATATTTCGACGATTCTCGGCTCAATGGACACGACAAATACATATAACAAAAGTTGCTCCAAATTCGTTGCAAATGCTATATAGGAGCAGCTTGGAGCGTGGGGAACAAGAATATCACAAAAATTTTTCATTTCGCGTAAGTCAATTTTATGAGGATTCTCAGCTCCCTGGACACGATATATATTATCCTAACAAACGTTGCTCCAACTTCGCTGCAAAAGCTATATACGAGAATTTTGGAGGGTGCGGAAAAAGAATATCACAAAAATTTTTCATTTCGTGTAAGTCGATATTTCGACGATTCTCGGCTCCCTGGACACTAAATATACTCTGAACAAAAGTTGCTCCAAATTCGCTGCAAAAGCTATATAAGAGCAGTTTGGAGTAAGGTAAACAAGAATATCACAAAAATATTTCATTTCGCGTAAGTCGATATTTCTACGTTTCTCAGCTCCCTGGTCACGAAATATACATATAGCAAACGTTGCTCCAAATTCGCCTCAAATGCTATTTTCGAGCAGTTTGGAGCGCGGGGAACTAGAATATCATAAAAATGTTTCATTACGTGTAAGTCGATATTTCGACGATTCTCGGCTCCCTGGTCACGAAATATACATGTAACAAAAGTTGCTCCAAATTCGCTGCAAATGCTATATATGAGCAGTTTGGAGCGTGGGGAACAAGAATATCACAAAAATTTTTCATTTCGCGTTAGTCGATTTTTCTAGGATTCTCAGCTCCCTGGACACGAAATATATTATCCTAACAAACGTTGCTCCAAATTCGCTGCAAAAGCTATATACGAGAAGTTTGGAGTGTGGGAAACAAGAATATCACAAATATATTTCATTTCGTGTAAGTTGATATTTCGACGATTCTCGACTCCCTGGACACGACAAATACATATAACAAAAGTTGCTCCAAATTCGTTGCAAATGCTATATACGAGCAGCTTGGAGCGTGGGGAACAAGAATATCACAAAAATTTTTCATTTCGCGTAATTCAATTTTTCGAGGATTCTCAGCACCCTGGACACGATATATATTATCCTAACAAACGTTGCTCCAACTTCGCTGCAAAAGCTATATACGAGAAGCTTGGAGTGTGCGGAAAAATAATATCACAAAAATTTTTCATTTCGTGTAAGTCGATATTTCGGCGATTCTCGGCTCCCTGGACACGAAATACACATATACAAAAAGTTGCTCCACATTCGCCTCAAATGCTATTTACGAGCAGTTTGGAGCGCGGGGAACAAGAATATCACAAAAATATTTCATTTCGTGTAAGTTGATATTTCGACGATTCTCGGCTCCCTGGACACTAAATATACTCTGAACAAAACTTGGTCCAAATTCGCTGCAAAAGCTATATAAGAGCAGTTTGGAGTAAGGTAAACAAGAATATCCGAAAAAATATTTCATTTCGTGTAAGTCGATATTTCGACGATTCTCAGCTCCCTGGTCACGAAATATACATATAGTAAACGTTGCTCCAAATTCGCCTCAAATGCTATTTTCGAGCAGTTTGGAGCGCGGGGAACAAGAGTATCATAAAAATGTTTCATTACGTGTAAGTCGATATTTCGAAGATTTTCGTCTCCCTGGTCACGAAAAATACATATAACAAAAGTTGTTCCAAATTCGCTGCAAATGCTATATACGAGCAGTTTGGAGCATGGGGAAAGGAATATCACAAAAATTTTTCATTTCGCGTAGGTCGATTTTTCGAGGATTCTCAGCTCCCTGGACAAGAAGTATATTTATCCTAACAAACGTTGCTGCAAATTCGCTGCAAAAGCTATATACGAGAAGTTTGGAGTCTCGGGAACAAGAATATCACAAAAATTTTTCATTTCGTGTAAGTCGATATTTCGACGATTCCTGGCTGCCTGGTAACGAAATATACATATATTAAAAGTTGCTCCAAATTCGCTGCAAATGCTATTTACGAGCAGTTTGGAGCGCGGGGAACTAGAATATCATAAAAAAGTTTCATTACGTGTAAGTCGATATTTCGACGATTCTCGGCTCCCTGGTCACGAAATATACATGTAACAAAAGTTGCTCCAAATTCGCTGCAAATGCTATATACGAGCAGTTTGGAGCGTGGGGAACAAGAATATCACAAAAATTTTTCATTTCGTGTAATTTGATTTTTCGAGGATTCTCAGCTCCCTGGACACGAAATATATTATCCTAACAAACGTTACTCCAAATTCGCTGCAAAAGCTATATACGACAAGTTTGGAGTGTGGGGAACAAGAATATCACAAAAATTTTTCATTTCGTGTAAGTCGATATTTCGACGATTCTCGGCTCCCTGGACACTAAATATACTCTGAACAAAAGTTGCTCCAAATTCGCTGCAAAAGCTATATAAGAGCAGTTTGGAGTAAGGTAAACAAGAATATCACAAAAATATTTCATTTCGCGTAAGTCGATTTTTCTACGTTTCTCAGCTCCCTGGTCACGAAATATACATATACCAAACGTTGCTCCAAATTCGCCTCAAATGCTATTTTCGAGCAGTTTGGAGCGCGGGGAACTAGAATATCATAAAAATGTTTCATTACGTGTAAGTCGATATTTCGACGATTCTCGGCTCCCTGGTCACGAAATATACATGTAACAAAAGTTGCTCCAAATTCGCTGCAAATGCTATATACGAGCAGTTTGGAGCGTGGGGAACAAGAATATCACAAAAATTTTTCATTTCGCGTTAGTCGATTTTTCTAGGATTCTCAGCTCCCTGGACACGAAATATATTATCCTAACAAAGGTTGCTCCAAATTCGCTGCAAAAGCTATATACGAGAAGTTTGGAGTGTGGGGAACAAGAATATCACAAAAATTTTTCATTTCGTGTAAGTCGATATTTCGACGATTCTCGGCTCCCTGGACACTAAATATACTCTGAATAAAAGTTGTGCCAAATTCGCAGCAAAAGCTATATAAGAGCAGTTTGGACTAAGGTAAACAAGAATATCACAAAAATATTTCATTTCGTGTAAGTCGATATTTCGACGATTCTCGCCTCCCTGGACACTAAATATACTCTGAACAAAAGTTGCTCCAAATTCGCAGCAAAAGCTATATAAGAGCAGTTTGGAGTAAGGTAAACAAGAACATCACAAAAATATTTCATTTCGTGTAAGTTGATATTTCGACGATTCTCGGCTCCCTGGACACGAAATATACATGTAACAAAGGTTGCTCCAAATTCGCTGCAAATGCTATTTACGAGCAGTTTGGAGCGTGGGGAACAAGAATATCACAAAAATATTTCATTTCGTGGGAGTTGATATTTCGACGATTCTCGGCTCCCTGGACACGAAAATATATATCACAAAAGTTGGTCTAAATTCGCTGCAAATGCTATATACGAGCAGTTTGGAGCGTGGGGAACAAGAATATCATAAAAATGTTTCATTACGTGTAATTCGATTTTACGACGATTCTCAGCTGCCTGGACACGAAATATACTCTGAACAAAAGTTGCTCCAAATTCCTTGCTAAAGTTATATAAGAGCAGTTTGGAGTAAGGTAAACAAGAATATCACAAAATAATTTCATTTCGTGTAAGTCGATATTTCTACGATTCTCGGCTCCCTGGTAACGAAATATACATATAACAAAAGTTGCTCCAAATTCGCTGCAAATGCTATTTACGAGCAGTTTGGAGCGTGGGGAACAAGAATATCACAAAAATATTTCATTTCGTGTAAGTTGTAATTTCGACGATTCTCGGCTCCCTGGACACGAAAAATACATATAACAAAAGTTGCTCCAAATTCGCTGCAAATGCTTTATACGAGCAGTTTGGAGAAAGGTAAACAAGAATATCACAAAAATATTTCATTTCGTGTAAGTCGATATTTCGACGATTCTCAGCTCCCTGGTCACGAAATATACATAGACTAAACGTTGCTCCAAATTCGCCTCAAATGCTATTTTCGAGCAGTTTGGAGCGCGGGGAACAAGAGTATCATAAAAATGTTTCATTAAGTGTAAGTCGATATTTCGACGATTTTCGGCTCCCTGGTCACGAAATATACATATAACAAAAGTTGCTCCAAATGCGCTGCAAATGCTATTTACGAGCAGTTTGGAGCGTGGGGAACAAGAATATCATAAACATTTTTCATTTCGTGTAATTTGATTTTTCGAGGATTCTCAGCTCCCTGGACACGAAATATATTATCCTAACAAACGTTACTCCAAATTCGCTGCAAAAGCTATATACGACAAGTTTGGAGTGTGGGGAACAAGAATATCACAAAAATTTTTCATTTCGTGTAAGTCGATATTTCGACGATTCTCGGCTCCCTGGACACTAAATATACTCTGAACAAAAGTTGCTCCAAATTCCCTGCAAAAGCTATATAAGAGAAGTTTGGAGTAAGGTAAACACGAATATCACAAAAATATTTCATTTCGTGTAAGTCGATAATTCGACGATTCTCGCCTCCCTGGACACTAAATATACTCTGAACAAAAGTTGCTCCAAATTCGCAGCAAAAGCTATATAAGAGCAGTTTGGAGTAAGGTAAACAAGAATATCACAAAAATATTTCATTTCGTGTAAGTTGATATTTCGACGATTCTCGGCTCCCTGGACACGAAAATACATATATCAAAAGTTGCTCCAAATTTGCTGCAAATGCTATTTACGAGCAGTTTGGAACGTGGGGAACAAGAATATCACAAAAATATTTCATTTCGTGGGAGTTGATATTTCGACGATTCTCGGCTCCCTGGACACGAAAATATATATCACAAAAGTTGGTCTAAATTCGCTGCAAATGCTATATACGAGCAGTTTGGAGCGTGGGGAACAAGAATATCATAAAAATGTTTCATTACGTGTAATTCGATTTTACGACGATTCTCAGCTGCCTGGACACGAAATATTCTCAGATCATAAGTTGCTCCAAATTTGCTGCATAAGCTAAAAGCGAATAGTTTGGAGTGCGGGGAAGAAGATTCTCACTAAAATGTATCACTAAGTGTAAGTCGATTTCTCGACGAATCGCGGTTCCCTGTACACGAAATATTCTCAGAAAAAAAAGTAGCTCCAAATTCGCTGCAAAAGCTATATACGAGCAGTTTGGAGTGTGAGAAACAAGAATATCACAAAAATTTTTCATTTCGCCTAAGTCGATATTTCGCCGATTATCAGCTCCCTGGTCACGAAATATACATATACCAAAAGTTGCTCCAAATTCGCTGCAAATGCTATTTACGAGCAGTTTGGAGCGTGGGTAACAAGAATATCACAAAAATTTTTCATTTCGCTTAATTTGATTTTTCGAGGATTCTCAGCTCCCAGACACGAAATATATTATCCTAACAAACGTTGCTCCAAATTCGCTGCAAAAGCTATATACGACAAGTATGGAGCGAGGGGAACAAGAATATCACAAAAATTTTTCATTTCGCGTAAGTCGATTTTTCGAGGATTCTCAGCTCCCTGGACACGAAATATATTATCCTAACAAATTTTGCTCCAAATTCGCTGCAAAAGTTATATACGAGAAGTTTGGAGTGTGGGGAACAAGAATATCTCAAAAATATTTCATTTCGTGTAAGTCGATATTTCGACGATTCTCAGCTCCCTGGTCACGAAATATACATATAACAAACGTTGCTCCAAATAAGCCTCAAATGCTATTTACGAGCAGTTTGGAGTGTGGGGAACAAGAATATCACAAAAATTTTTCATTTCGTGTTAGTCGATATTTCAACGATTCTCGGCTCCCTGGACACTAAATATACTCTGAACAAAAGTTGCTCCAAATTCGCTGCAAATGCTATTTACGAGCAGTTTGGAGCGTGGGGAACAAGAATATCACAAAAATATTTCATTTCGTGTAAGTTGATATTTCGACGATTCTCGGTTCCCTGGACACGACAAATACATATAACAAAAGTTGCTCCAAATTCGTTGCAAATGCTATATACGAGCAGCTTGGAGCGTGGGGAACAAGAATATCACAAAAATTTTTCATTTCGCGTAAGACAATTTTTCGAGGATTCTCAGCTCCCTGGACACGATATATATTATCCTAACAAACGTTGCTCCAACTTCGCTGCAAAAGCTATATACGAGAAGCTTGGAGTGTGCGGAAAAAGAATATCACAAAAATTTTTCATTTCGTGTAAGTCGATATTTCGACGATTCTCGGCTCCCTGGACACTAAATATACTCGGAACAAAAGTTGCTCCAAATTCGCTGCAAAAGCTATATAAGAGCAGTTTGGAGTAAGGTAAACAAGAATATCACAAAAATATTTCATTTCGCGTAAGTCGATATTTCTACGTTTCTCAGCTCCCTGGTCACGAAATATACATATACCAAACGTTGCTCCAAATTCGCCTCAAATGCTATTTTCGAGCAGTTTGGAGCGCGGGGAACTAGAATATCATAAAAATGTTTCATTACGTGTAAGTCGATATTTCGACGATTCTCGGCTCCCTGGTCACGAAATATACATGTAACAAAAGTTGCTCCAAATTCGCTGCAAATGATATGAGCAGTTTGGAGCGTGGGGAACAAGAATATCACAAAAATTTTTCATTTCGCGTTAGTCGATTTTTATGGGATTCTCAGCTCCCTTATCACGAAATATATTATCCTAACAAACGTTGCTCCAAATTCGCTGCAAAAGCTATATACGAGAAGTTTGGAGTGTGGGGAACAAGAATATCACAAAAATTTTTCATTTCGTGTAAGTCGATATTTCGACGATTCACGGCTCCCTGGACACTAAATATACTCTGAACAAAAGTTGCTCCAAATTCCTTGCTAAAGTTATATAAGAGCAGTTTGGAGTAAGGTAAACAAGAATATCACAAAATAATTTCATTTCGTGTATGGCGATATTTCTACGATTCTCGGCTCCCTGGTAACGAAATATACATATAACAAAAGTTGCTCCAAATTCGCTGCAAATGCTATTTACGAGCAGTTTGGAGCGTGGGGAACAAGAATATCACAAAAATATTTCATTTCGTGTAAGTTGATATTTCGACGATTCTCGGCTCCCTAGACACGAAAAATACATATAACAAAAGTTGCTCCAAATTCGCTGCAATTGCTATATACGAGCAGTTTGGAGCGTGGGGAACAAGAATATCACAAAAATTTTTCATTTCGCGTAAGTGAATTTTTCGAGGATTCTCAGCTCCCTGGACACGAAATATATTATCATAACAAACGTTGCTCCAAATTCGCTGCAAAAGCTATATACGAAAATTTTGGAGTGTGGGGAACAAGAATATCACAAAAATTTTTCATTTCGTGTAAGTCTATATTTCGACGATTCTCGGCCCCCTGGACACTAAATATACTCTGAACAAAAGTTGCTCCAAATTCGCTGCAAGAGCTATATAAGAGCAGTTTGGAGTAAGGTAAACAAGAATATCACAAAAATATTTCATTTCGTGTAAGTCGATATTTCGACGATTCTCGGCTCCCTGGTCACGAAATATACATATAACAAAAGTTGCTCCAAATTCGCTGCAAATGCTATTTACGAGCAGCTTGGAGCGTGGGTAACAAGAATATCACAAAAATATTTCATTTCGTGTAAGTCGATATTTCGACGATTCTCAGCTCCCTGGTCACGAAATATACATATAACAAACGTTGCTCCAAATAAGCCTCAAATGCTATTTACGAGCAGTTTGGAGTGTGGGGAACAAGAATATCACAAAAATATTTCATTTCGTGTAAGTTGATATTTCGACGATTCTCGGCTCAATGGACACGACAAATACATATAACAAAAGTTGCTCCAAATTCGTTGCAAATGCTATATACGAGCAGCTTGGAGCGTGGGGAACAAGAATATCACAAAAATTTTTCATTTCGCGTAAGTCAATTTTATGAGGATTCTCAGCTCCCTGGACACGATATATATTATCCTAACAAACGTTGCTCCAACTTCGCTGCAAAAGCTATATACGAGAATTTTGGAGGGTGCGGAAAAAGAATATCACAAAAATTTTTCATTTCGTGTAAGTCGATATTTCGACGATTCTCGGCTCCCTGGACACTAAATATACTCTGAACAAAAGTTGCTCCAAATTCGCTGCAAAAGCTATATAAGAGCAGTTTGGAGTAAGGTAAACAAGAATATCACAAAAATATTTCATTTCGCGTAAGTCGATATTTCTACGTTTCTCAGCTCCCTGGTCACGAAATATACATATAGCAAACGTTGCTCCAAATTCGCCTCAAATGCTATTTTCGAGCAGTTTGGAGCGCGGGGAACTAGAATATCATAAAAATGTTTCATTACGTGTAAGTCGATATTTCGACGATTCTCGGCTCCCTGGTCACGAAATATACATGTAACAAAAGTTGCTCCAAATTCGCTGCAAATGCTATATATGAGCAGTTTGGAGCGTGGGGAACAAGAATATCACAAAAATTTTTCATTTCGCGTTAGTCGATTTTTCTAGGATTCTCAGCTCCCTGGACACGAAATATATTATCCTAACAAACGTTGCTCCAAATTCGCTGCAAAAGCTATATACGAGAAGTTTGGAGTGTGGGAAACAAGAATATCACAAAAATATTTCATTTCGTGTAAGTTGATATTTCGACGATTCTCGACTCCCTGGACACGACAAATACATATAACAAAAGTTGCTCCAAATTCGTTGCAAATGTTATATACGAGCAGCTTGGAGCGTGGGGAACAAGAATATCACAAAAATTTTTCATTTCGCGTAATTCAATTTTTCGAGGATTCTCAGCACCCTGGACACGATATATATTATCCTAACAAACGTTGCTCCAACTTCGCTGCAAAAGCTATATACGAGAAGCTTGGAGTGTGCGGAAAAATAATATCACAAAAATTTTTCATTTCGTGTAAGTCGATATTTCGGCGATTCTCGGCTCCCTGGACACGAAATAAACATATACAAAAAGTTGCTCCACATTCGCCTCAAATGCTATTTACGAGCAGTTTGGAGCGCGGGGAACAAGAATATCACAAAAATATTTCATTTCGTGTAAGTTGATATTTCGACGATTCTCGGCTCCCTGGACACTAAATATACTCTGAACAAAACTTGGTCCAAATTCGCTGCAAAAGCTATATAAGAGCAGTTTGGAGTAAGGTAAACAAGAATATCCGAAAAAATATTTCATTTCGTGTAAGTCGATATTTCGACGATTCTCAGCTCCCTGGTCACGAAATATACATATAGTAAACGTTGCTCCAAATTCGCCTCAAATGCTATTTTCGAGCAGTTTGGAGCGCGGGGAACAAGAGTATCATAAAAATGTTTCATTACGTGTAAGTCGATATTTCGAAGATTTTCGTCTCCCTGGTCACGAAAAATACATATAACAAAAGTTGTTCCAAATTCGCTGCAAATGCTATATACGAGCAGTTTGGAGCATGGGGAAAGGAATATCACAAAAATTTTTCATTTCGCGTAGGTCGATTTTTCGAGGATTCTCAGCTCCCTGGACAAGAAGTATATTTATCCTAACAAACGTTGCTGCAAATTCGCTGCAAAAGCTATATACGAGAAGTTTGGAGTCTCGGGAACAAGAATATCACAAAAATTTTTCATTTCGTGTAAGTCGATATTTCGACGATTCCTGGCTGCCTGGTAACGAAATATACATATATTAAAAGTTGCTCCAAATTCGCTGCAAATGCTATTTACGAGCAGTTTGGAGCGCGGGGAACTAGAATATCATAAAAATGTTTCATTACGTGTAAGTCGATATTTCGACGATTCTCGGCTCCCTGGTCACGAAATATACATGTAACAAAAGTTGCTCCAAATTCGCTGCAAATGCTATATACGAGCAGTTTGGAGCGTGGGGAACAAGAATATCACAAAAATTTTTCATTTCGTGTAATTTGATTTTTCGAGGATTCTCAGCTCCCTGGACACGAAATATATTATCCTAACAAACGTTACTCCAAATTCGCTGCAAAAGCTATATACGACAAGTTTGGAGTGTGGGGAACAAGAATATCACAAAAATTTTTCATTTCGTGTAAGTCGATATTTCGACGATTCTCGGCTCCCTGGACACTAAATATACTCTGAACAAAAGTTGCTCCAAATTCCCTGCAAAAGCTATATAAGAGAAGTTTGGAGTAAGGTAAACACGAATATCACAAAAATATTTCATTTCGTGTAAGTCGATAATTCGACGATTCTCGCCTCCCTGGACACTAAATATACTCTGAACAAAAGTTGCTCCAAATTCGCAGCAAAAGCTATATAAGAGCAGTTTGGAGTAAGGTAAACAAGAATATCACAAAAATATTTCATTTCGTGTAAGTTGATATTTCGACGATTCTCGGCTCCCTGGACACGAAAATACATATATCAAAAGTTGCTCCAAATTTGCTGCAAATGCTATTTACGAGCAGTTTGGAACGTGGGGAACAAGAATATCACAAAAATATTTCATTTCGTGGGAGTTGATATTTCGACGATTCTCGGCTCCCTGGACACGAAAATATATATCACAAAAGTTGGTCTAAATTCGCTGCAAATGCTATATACGAGCAGTTTGGAGCGTGGGGAACAAGAATATCATAAAAATGTTTCATTACGTGTAATTCGATTTTACGACGATTCTCAGCTGCCTGGACACGAAATATTCTCAGATCATAAGTTGCTCCAAATTTGCTGCATAAGCTAAAAGCGAATAGTTTGGAGTGCGGGGAAGAAGATTCTCACTAAAATGTATCACTAAGTGTAAGTCGATTTCTCGACGAATCGCGGTTCCCTGTACACGAAATATTCTCAGAAAAAAAAGTAGCTCCAAATTCGCTGCAAAAGCTATATACGAGCAGTTTGGAGTGTGAGAAACAAGAATATCACAAAAATTTTTCATTTCGCCTAAGTCGATATTTCGCCGATTATCAGCTCCCTGGTCACGAAATATACATATACCAAAAGTTGCTCCAAATTCGCTGCAAATGCTATTTACGAGCAGTTTGGAGCGTGGGTAACAAGAATATCACAAAAATTTTTCATTTCGCTTAATTTGATTTTTCGAGGATTCTCAGCTCCCAGACACGAAATATATTATCCTAACAAACGTTGCTCCAAATTCGCTGCAAAAGCTATATACGACAAGTATGGAGCGAGGGGAACAAGAATATCACAAAAATTTTTCATTTCGCGTAAGTCGATTTTTCGAGGATTCTCAGCTCCCTGGACACGAAATATATTATCCTAACAAATTTTGCTCCAAATTCGCTGCAAAAGTTATATACGAGAAGTTTGGAGTGTGGGGAACAAGAATATCTCAAAAATATTTCATTTCGTGTAAGTCGATATTTCGACGATTCTCAGCTCCCTGGTCACGAAATATACATATAACAAACGTTGCTCCAAATAAGCCTCAAATGCTATTTACGAGCAGTTTGGAGTGTGGGGAACAAGAATATCACAAAAATTTTTCATTTCGTGTTAGTCGATATTTCAACGATTCTCGGCTCTCTGGACACTAAATATACTCTGAACAAAAGTTGCTCCAAATTCGCTGCAAATGCTATTTACGAGCAGTTTGGAGCGTGGGGAACAAGAATATCACAAAAATATTTCATTTCGTGTAAGTTGATATTTCGACGATTCTCGGTTCCCTGGACACGACAAATACATATAACAAAAGTTGCTCCAAATTCGTTGCAAATGCTATATACGAGCAGCTTGGAGCGTGGGGAACAAGAATATCACAAAAATTTTTCATTTCGCGTAAGACAATTTTTCGAGGATTCTCAGCTCCCTGGACACGATATATATTATCCTAACAAACGTTGCTCCAACTTCGCTGCAAAAGCTATATACGAGAAGCTTGGAGTGTGCGGAAAAAGAATATCACAAAAATTTTTCATTTCGTGTAAGTCGATATTTCGACGATTCTCGGCTCCCTGGACACTAAATATACTCGGAACAAAAGTTGCTCCAAATTCGCTGCAAAAGCTATATAAGAGCAGTTTGGAGTAAGGTAAACAAGAATATCACAAAAATATTTCATTTCGCGTAAGTCGATATTTCTACGTTTCTCAGCTCCCTGGTCACGAAATATACATATACCAAACGTTGCTCCAAATTCGCCTCAAATGCTATTTTCGAGCAGTTTGGAGCGCGGGGAACTAGAATATCATAAAAATGTTTCATTACGTGTAAGTCGATATTTCGACGATTCTCGGCTCCCTGGTCACGAAATATACATGTAACAAAAGTTGCTCCAAATTCGCTGCAAATGATATGAGCAGTTTGGAGCGTGGGGAACAAGAATATCACAAAAATTTTTCATTTCGCGTTAGTCGATTTTTATGGGATTCTCAGCTCCCTGGACACGAAATATATTATCCTAACAAACGTTGCTCCAAATTCGCTGCAAAAGCTATATACGAGAAGTTTGGAGTGTGGGGAACAAGAATATCACAAAAATTTTTCATTTCGTGTAAGTCGATATTTGGACGATTCACGGCTCCCTGGACACTAAATATACTCTGAACAAAAGTTGCTCCAAATTCCTTGCTAAAGTTATATAAGAGCAGTTTGGAGTAAGGTAAACAAGAATATCACAAAATAATTTCATTTCGTGTAAGTCGATATTTCTACGATTCTCGGCTCCCTGGTAACGAAATATACATATAACAAAAGTTGCTCCAAATTCGCTGCAAATGCTATTTACGAGCAGTTTGGAGCGTGGGGAACAAGAATATCACAAAAATATTTCATTTCGTGTAAGTTGATATTTCGACGATTCTCGGCTCCCTAGACACGAAAAATACATATAACAAAAGTTGCTCCAAATTCGCTGCAATTGCTATATACGAGCAGTTTGGAGCGTGGGGAACAAGAATATCACAAAAATTTTTCATTTCGCGTAAGTGAATTTTTCGAGGATTCTCAGCTCCCTGGACACGAAATATATTATCATAACAAACGTTGCTCCAAATTCGCTGCAAAAGCTATATACGAAAATTTTGGAGTGTGGGGAACAAGAATATCACAAAAATTTTTCATTTCGTGTAAGTCTATATTTCGACGATTCTCGGCCCCCTGGACACTAAATATACTCTGAACAAAAGTTGCTCCAAATTCGCTGCAAGAGCTATATAAGAGCAGTTTGGAGTAAGGTAAACAAGAATATCACAAAAATATTTCATTTCGTGTAAGTCGATATTTCGACGATTCTCGGCTCCCTGGTCACGAAATATACATATAACAAAAGTTGCTCCAAATTCGCTGCAAATGCTATTTACGAGCAGCTTGGAGCGTGGGTAACAAGAATATCACAAAAATATTTCATTTCGTGTAAGTCGATATTTCGACGATTCTCAGCTCCCTGGTCACGAAATATACATATAACAAACGTTGCTCCAAATAAGCCTCAAATGCTATTTACGAGCAGTTTGGAGTGTGGGGAACAAGAATATCACAAAAATATTTCATTTCGTGTAAGTTGATATTTCGACGATTCTCGGCTCAATGGACACGACAAATACATATAACAAAAGTTGCTCCAAATTCGTTGCAAATGCTATATACGAGCAGCTTGGAGCGTGGGGAACAAGAATATCACAAAAATTTTTCATTTCGCGTAAGTCAATTTTATGAGGATTCTCAGCTCCCTGGACACGATATATATTATCCTAACAAACGTTGCTCCAACTTCGCTGCAAAAGCTATATACGAGAATTTTGGAGGGTGCGGAAAAAGAATATCACAAAAATTTTTCATTTCGTGTAAGTCGATATTTCGACGATTCTCGGCTCCCTGGACACTAAATATACTCTGAACAAAAGTTGCTCCAAATTCGCTGCAAAAGCTATATAAGAGCAGTTTGGAGTAAGGTAAACAAGAATATCACAAAAATATTTCATTTCGCGTAAGTCGATATTTCTACGTTTCTCAGCTCCCTGGTCACGAAATATACATATAGCAAACGTTGCTCCAAATTCGCCTCAAATGCTATTTTCGAGCAGTTTGGAGCGCGGGGAACTAGAATATCATAAAAATGTTTCATTACGTGTAAGTCGATATTTCGACGATTCTCGGCTCCCTGGTCACGAAATATACATGTAACAAAAGTTGCTCCAAATTCGCTGCAAATGCTATATATGAGCAGTTTGGAGCGTGGGGAACAAGAATATCAAAAAATTTTTCATTTCGCGTTAGTCGATTTTTCTAGGATTCTCAGCTCCCTGGACACGAAATATATTATCCTAACAAACGTTGCTCCAAATTCGCTGCAAAAGCTATATACGAGAAGTTTGGAGTGTGGGAAACAAGAATATCACAAAAATATTTCATTTCGTGTAAGTTGATATTTCGACGATTCTCGACTCCCTGGACACGACAAATACATATAACAAAAGTTGCTCCAAATTCGTTGCAAATGCTATATACGAGCAGCTTGGAGCGTGGGGAACAAGAATATCACAAAAATTTTTCATTTCGCGTAATTCAATTTTTCGAGGATTCTCAGCACCCTGGACACGATATATATTATCCTAACAAACGTTGCTCCAACTTCGCTGCAAAAGCTATATACGAGAAGCTTGGAGTGTGCGGAAAAATAATATCACAAAAATTTTTCATTTCGTGTAAGTCGATATTTCGACGATTCTCAGCTCCCTGGTCACGAAATATACATATAGTAAACGTTGCTCCAAATTCGCCTCAAATGCTATTTTCGAGCAGTTTGGAGCGCGGGGAACAAGAGTATCATAAAAATGTTTCATTACGTGTAAGTCGATATTTCGAAGATTTTCGTCTCCCTGGTCACGAAAAATACATATAACAAAAGTTGTTCCAAATTCGCTGCAAATGCTATATACGAGCAGTTTGGAGCATGGGGAAAGGAATATCACAAAAATTTTTCATTTCGCGTAGGTCGATTTTTCGAGGATTCTCAGCTCCCTGGACAAGAAGTATATTTATCCTAACAAACGTTGCTGCAAATTCGCTGCAAAAGCTATATACGAGAAGTTTGGAGTCTCGGGAACAAGAATATCACAAAAATTTTTCATTTCGTGTAAGTCGATATTTCGACGATTCCTGGCTGCCTGGTAACGAAATATACATATATTAAAAGTTGCTCCAAATTCGCTGCAAATGCTATTTACGAGCAGTTTGGAGCGCGGGGAACTAGAATATCATAAAAATGTTTCATTACGTGTAAGTCGATATTTCGACGATTCTCGGCTCCCTGGTCACGAAATATACATGTAACAAAAGTTGCTCCAAATTCGCTGCAAATGCTATATACGAGCAGTTTGGAGCGTGGGGAACAAGAATATCACAAAAATTTTTCATTTCGTGTAATTTGATTTTTCGAGGATTCTCAGCTCCCTGGACACGAAATATATTATCCTAACAAACGTTACTCCAAATTCGCTGCAAAAGCTATATACGACAAGTTTGGAGTGTGGGGAACAAGAATATCACAAAAATTTTTCATTTCGTGTAAGTCGATATTTCGACGATTCTCGGCTCCCTGGACACTAAATATACTCTGAACAAAAGTTGCTCCAAATTCCCTGCAAAAGCTATATAAGAGAAGTTTGGAGTAAGGTAAACACGAATATCACAAAAATATTTCATTTCGTGTAAGTCGATAATTCGACGATTCTCGCCTCCCTGGACACTAAATATACTCTGAACAAAAGTTGCTCCAAATTCGCAGCAAAAGCTATATAAGAGCAGTTTGGAGTAAGGTAAACAAGAATATCACAAAAATATTTCATTTCGTGTAAGTTGATATTTCGACGATTCTCGGCTCCCTGGACACGAAAATACATATATCAAAAGTTGCTCCAAATTTGCTGCAAATGCTATTTACGAGCAGTTTGGAACGTGGGGAACAAGAATATCACAAAAATATTTCATTTCGTGGGAGTTGATATTTCGACGATTCTCGGCTCCCTGGACACGAAAATATATATCACAAAAGTTGGTCTAAATTCGCTGCAAATGCTATATACGAGCAGTTTGGAGCGTGGGGAACAAGAATATCATAAAAATGTTTCATTACGTGTAATTCGATTTTACGACGATTCTCAGCTGCCTGGACACGAAATATTCTCAGATCATAAGTTGCTCCAAATTTGCTGCATAAGCTAAAAGCGAATAGTTTGGAGTGCGGGGAAGAAGATTCTCACTAAAATGTATCACTAAGTGTAAGTCGATTTCTCGACGAATCGCGGTTCCCTGTACACGAAATATTCTCAGAAAAAAAAGTAGCTCCAAATTCGCTGCAAAAGCTATATACGAGCAGTTTGGAGTGTGAGAAACAAGAATATCACAAAAATTTTTCATTTCGCCTAAGTCGATATTTCGCCGATTATCAGCTCCCTGGTCACGAAATATACATATACCAAAAGTTGCTCCAAATTCGCTGCAAATGCTATTTACGAGCAGTTTGGAGCGTGGGTAACAAGAATATCACAAAAATTTTTCATTTCGCTTAATTTGATTTTTCGAGGATTCTCAGCTCCCAGACACGAAATATATTATCCTAACAAACGTTGCTCCAAATTCGCTGCAAAAGCTATATACGACAAGTATGGAGCGAGGGGAACAAGAATATCACAAAAATTTTTCATTTCGCGTAAGTCGATTTTTCGAGGATTCTCAGCTCCCTGGACACGAAATATATTATCCTAACAAATTTTGCTCCAAATTCGCTGCAAAAGTTATATACGAGAAGTTTGGAGTGTGGGGAACAAGAATATCTCAAAAATATTTCATTTCGTGTAAGTCGATATTTCGACGATTCTCAGCTCCCTGGTCACGAAATATACATATAACAAACGTTGCTCCAAATAAGCCTCAAATGCTATTTACGAGCAGTTTGGAGTGTGGGGAACAAGAATATCACAAAAATTTTTCATTTCGTGTTAGTCGATATTTCAACGATTCTCGGCTCCCTGGACACTAAATATACTCTGAACAAAAGTTGCTCCAAATTCGCTGCAAATGCTATTTACGAGCAGTTTGGAGCGTGGGGAACAAGAATATCACAAAAATATTTCATTTCGTGTAAGTTGATATTTCGACGATTCTCGGTTCCCTGGACACGACAAATACATATAACAAAAGTTGCTCCAAATTCGTTGCAAATGCTATATACGAGCAGCTTGGAGCGTGGGGAACAAGAATATCACAAAAATTTTTCATTTCGCGTAAGACAATTTTTCGAGGATTCTCAGCTCCCTGGACACGATATATATTATCCTAACAAACGTTGCTCCAACTTCGCTGCAAAAGCTATATACGAGAAGCTTGGAGTGTGCGGAAAAAGAATATCACAAAAATTTTTCATTTCGTGTAAGTCGATATTTCGACGATTCTCGGCTCCCTGGACACTAAATATACTCGGAACAAAAGTTGCTCCAAATTCGCTGCAAAAGCTATATAAGAGCAGTTTGGAGTAAGGTAAACAAGAATATCACAAAAATATTTCATTTCGCGTAAGTCGATATTTCTACGTTTCTCAGCTCCCTGGTCACGAAATATACATATACCAAACGTTGCTCCAAATTCGCCTCAAATGCTATTTTCGAGCAGTTTGGAGCGCGGGGAACTAGAATATCATAAAAATGTTTCATTACGTGTAAGTCGATATTTCGACGATTCTCGGCTCCCTGGTCACGAAATATACATGTAACAAAAGTTGCTCCAAATTCGCTGCAAATGATATGAGCAGTTTGGAGCGTGGGGAACAAGAATATCACAAAAATTTTTCATTTCGCGTTAGTCGATTTTTATGGGATTCTCAGCTCCCTGGACACGAAATATATTATCCTAACAAACGTTGCTCCAAATTCGCTGCAAAAGCTATATACGAGAAGTTTGGAGTGTGGGGAACAAGAATATCACAAAAATTTTTCATTTCGTGTAAGTCGATATTTCGACGATTCACGGCTCCCTGGACACTAAATATACTCTGAACAAAAGTTGCTCCAAATTCCTTGCTAAAGTTATATAAGAGCAGTTTGGAGTAAGGTAAACAAGAATATCACAAAATAATTTCATTTCGTGTAAGTCGATATTTCTACGATTCTCGGCTCCCTGGTAACGAAATATACATATAACAAAAGTTGCTCCAAATTCGCTGCAAATGCTATTTACGAGCAGTTTGGAGCGTGGGGAACAAGAATATCACAAAAATATTTCATTTCGTGTAAGTTGATATTTCGACGATTCTCGGCTCCCTAGACACGAAAAATACATATAACAAAAGTTGCTCCAAATTCGCTGCAATTGCTATATACGAGCAGTTTGGAGCGTGGGGAACAAGAATATCACAAAAATTTTTCATTTCGCGTAAGTGAATTTTTCGAGGATTCTCAGCTCCCTGAACACGAAATATATTATCATAACAAACGTTGCTCCAAATTCGCTGCAAAAGCTATATACGAAAATTTTGGAGTGTGGGGAACAAGAATATCACAAAAATTTTTCATTTCGTGTAAGTCTATATTTCGACGATTCTCGGCCCCCTGGACACTAAATATACTCTGAACAAAAGTTGCTCCAAATTCGCTGCAAGAGCTATATAAGAGCAGTTTGGAGTAAGGTAAACAAGAATATCACAAAAATATTTCATTTCGTGTAAGTCGATATTTCGACGATTCTCGGCTCCCTGGTCACGAAATATACATATAACAAAAGTTGCTCCAAATTCGCTGCAAATGCTATTTACGAGCAGCTTGGAGCGTGGGTAACAAGAATATCACAAAAATATTTCATTTCGTGTAAGTCGATATTTCGACGATTCTCAGCTCCCTGGTCACGAAATATACATATAACAAACGTTGCTCCAAATAAGCCTCAAATGCTATTTACGAGCAGTTTGGAGTGTGGGGAACAAGAATATCACAAAAATATTTCATTTCGTGTAAGTTGATATTTCGACGATTCTCGGCTCAATGGACACGACAAATACATATAACAAAAGTTGCTCCAAATTCGTTGCAAATGCTATATACGAGCAGCTTGGTGCGTGGGGAACAAGAATATCACAAAAATTTTTCATTTCGCGTAAGTCAATTTTATGAGGATTCTCAGCTCCCTGGACACGATATATATTATCCTAACAAACGTTGCTCCAACTTCGCTGCAAAAGCTATATACGAGAATTTTGGAGGGTGCGGAAAAAGAATATCACAAAAATTTTTCATTTCGTGTAAGTCGATATTTCGACGATTCTCGGCTCCCTGGACACTAAATATACTCTGAACAAAAGTTGCTCCAAATTCGCTGCAAAAGCTATATAAGAGCAGTTTGGAGTAAGGTAAACAAGAATATCACAAAAATATTTCATTTCGCGTAAGTCGATATTTCTACGTTTCTCAGCTCCCTGGTCACGAAATATACATATAGCAAACGTTGCTCCAAATTCGCCTCAAATGCTATTTTCGAGCAGTTTGGAGCGCGGGGAACTAGAATATCATAAAAATGTTTCATTACGTGTAAGTCGATATTTCGACGATTCTCGGCTCCCTGGTCACGAAATATACATGTAACAAAAGTTGCTCCAAATTCGCTGCAAATGCTATATATGAGCAGTTTGGAGCGTGGGGAACAAGAATATCACAAAAATTTTTCATTTCGCGTTAGTCGATTTTTCTAGGATTCTCAGCTCCCTGGACACGAAATATATTATCCTAACAAACGTTGCTCCAAATTCGCTGCAAAAGCTATATACGAGAAGTTTGGAGTGTGGGAAACAAGAGTATCACAAAAATATTTCATTTCGTGTAAGTTGATATTTCGACGATTCTCGACTCCCTGGACACGACAAATACATATAACAAAAGTTGCTCCAAATTCGTTGCAAATGCTATATACGAGCAGCTTGGAGCGTGGGGAACAAGAATATCACAAAAATTTTTCATTTCGCGTAATTCAATTTTTCGAGGATTCTCAGCACCCTGGACACGATATATATTATCCTAACAAACGTTGCTCCAACTTCGCTGCAAAAGCTATATACGAGAAGCTTGGAGTGTGCGGAAAAATAATATCACAAAAATTTTTCATTTCGTGTAAGTCGATATTTCGGCGATTCTCGGCTCCCTGGACACGAAATAAACATATACAAAAAGTTGCTCCACATTCGCCTCAAATGCTATTTACGAGCAGTTTGGAGCGCGGGGAACAAGAATATCACAAAAATATTTCATTTCGTGTAAGTTGATATTTCGACGATTCTCGGCTCCCTGGACACTAAATATACTCTGAACAAAACTTGGTCCAAATTCGCTGCAAAAGCTATATAAGAGCAGTTTGGAGTAAGGTAAACAAGAATATCCGAAAAAATATTTCATTTCGTGTAAGTCGATATTTCGACGATTCTCAGCTCCCTGGTCACGAAATATACATATAGTAAACGTTGCTCCAAATTCGCCTCAAATGCTATTTTCGAGCAGTTTGGAGCGCGGGGAACAAGAGTATCATAAAAATGTTTCATTACGTGTAAGTCGATATTTCGAAGATTTTCGTCTCCCTGGTCACGAAAAATACATATAACAAAAGTTGTTCCAAATTCGCTGCAAATGCTATATACGAGCAGTTTGGAGCATGGGGAAAGGAATATCACAAAAATTTTTCATTTCGCGTAGGTCGATTTTTCGAGGATTCTCAGCTCCCTGGACAAGAAGTATATTTATCCTAACAAACGTTGCTGCAAATTCGCTGCAAAAGCTATATACGAGAAGTTTGGAGTCTCGGGAACAAGAATATCACAAAAATTTTTCATTTCGTGTAAGTCGATATTTCGACGATTCCTGGCTGCCTGGTAACGAAATATACATATATTAAAAGTTGCTCCAAATTCGCTGCAAATGCTATTTACGAGCAGTTTGGAGCGCGGGGAACTAGAATATCATAAAAATGTTTCATTACGTGTAAGTCGATATTTCGACGATTCTCGGCTCCCTGGTCACGAAATATACATGTAACAAAAGTTGCTCCAAATTCGCTGCAAATGCTATATACGAGCAGTTTGGAGCGTGGGGAACAAGAATATCACAAAAATTTTTCATTTCGTGTAATTTGATTTTTCGAGGATTCTCAGCTCCCTGGACACGAAATATATTATCCTAACAAACGTTACTCCAAATTCGCTGCAAAAGCTATATACGACAAGTTTGGAGTGTGGGGAACAAGAATATCACAAAAATTTTTCATTTCGTGTAAGTCGATATTTCGACGATTCTCGGCTCCCTGGACACTAAATATACTCTGAACAAAAGTTGCTCCAAATTCCCTGCAAAAGCTATATAAGAGAAGTTTGGAGTAAGGTAAACACGAATATCACAAAAATATTTCATTTCGTGTAAGTCGATAATTCGACGATTCTCGCCTCCCTGGACACTAAATATACATGTAACAAAAGTTGCTCCAAATTCGCTGCAAATGCTTTATACGAGCAGTTTGGAGAAAGGTAAACAAGAATATCACAAAAATATTTCATTTCGTGTAAGTCGATATTTCGACGATTCTCAGCTCCCTGGTCACGAAATATACATAGACTAAACGTTGCTCCAAATTCGCCTCTAATGCTATTTTCGAGCAGTTTGGAGCGCGGGGAACAAGAGTATCATAAAAATGTTTCATTAAGTGTATGTCGATATTTCGACGATTTTCGGCTCCCTGGTCACGAAATATACATATAACAAAAGTTGCTCCAAATGCGCTGCAAATGCTATTTACGAGCAGTTTGGAGCGTGGGGAACAAGAATATCACAAAAATTTTTCATTTCGTGTAATTTGATTTTTCGAGGATTCTCAGCTCCCTGGACACGAAATATATTATCCTAACAAACGTTACTCCAAATTCGCTGCAAAAGCTATATACGACAAGTTTGGAGTGTGGGGAACAAGAATATCACAAAAATTTTTCATTTCGTGTAAGTCGATATTTCGACGATTCTCGGCTCCCTGGACACTAAATATACTCTGAACAAAAGTTGCTCCAAATTCGCTGCAAAAGCTATATAAGAGCAGTTTGGAGTAAGGTAAACAAGAATATCACAAAAATATTTCATTTCGCGTAAGTCGATTTTTCTACGTTTCTCAGCTCCCTGGTCACGAAATATACCTATACCAAACGTTGCTCCTAATTCGCCTCAAATGCTATTTTCGAGCAGTTTGGAGCGCGGGGAACTAGAATATCATAAAAATGTTTCATTACGTGTAAGTCGATATTTCGACGATTCTCGGCTCCCTGGTCACGAAATATACATGTAACAAAAGTTGCTCCAAATTCGCTGCAAATGCTATATACGAGCAGTTTGGAGCGTGGGGAACAAGAATATCACAAAAATTTTTCATTTCGCGTTAGTCGATATTTCTAGGATTCTCAGCTCCCTGGACACGAAATATATTATCCTAACAAACGTTGCTCCAAATTCGCTGCAAAAGCGATATACGAGAAGTTTGGAGTGTGGGGAACAAGAATATCACAAAAATTTTTCATTTCGTGTAAGTCGATATTTCGACGATTCTCGGCTCCCTGGACACTAAATATACTCTGAATAAAAGTTGTGCCAAATTCGCAGCAAAAGCTATATAAGAGCAGTTTGGACTAAGGTAAACAAGAATATCACAAAAATATTTCATTTCGTGTAAGTCGATATTTCGACGATTCTCGCCTCCCTGGACACTAAATATACTCTGAACAAAAGTTGCTCCAAATTCGCAGCAAAAGCTATATAAGAGCAGTTTGGAGTAAGGTAAACAAGAATATCACAAAAATATTTCATTTCGTGTAAGTCGATATTTCGACGATTCTCGGCTCCCTGGTCACGAAATATACATATAACAAAAGTTGCTCCAAATTCGCTGCAAATGCTATTTACGAGCAGCTTGGAGCGTGGGTAACAAGAATATCACAAAAATATTTCATTTCGTGTAAGTCGATATTTCGACGATTCTCAGCTCCCTGGTCACGAAATATACATATAACAAACGTTGCTCCAAATAAGCCTCAAATGCTATTTACGAGCAGTTTGGAGTGTGGGGAACAAGAATATCACAAAAATATTTCATTTCGTGTAAGTTGATATTTCGACGATTCTCGGCTCAATGGACACGACAAATACATATAACAAAAGTTGCTCCAAATTCGTTGCAAATGCTATATACGAGCAGCTTGGAGCGTGGGGAACAAGAATATCACAAAAATTTTTCATTTCGCGTAAGTCAATTTTATGAGGATTCTCAGCTCCCTGGACACGATATATATTATCCTAACAAACGTTGCTCCAAATTCGCTGCAAAAGCTATATACGACAAGTTTGGAGCGAGGGGAACAAGAATATCACAAAAATTTTTCATTTCGCGTAAGTCGATTTTTCGAGGATTCTCAGCTCCCTGGACACGAAATATATTATCCTAACAAATTTTGCTCCAAATTCGCTGCAAAAGTTATATACGAGAAGTTTGGAGTGTGGGGAACAAGAATATCTCAAAAATATTTCATTTCGTGTAAGTCGATATTTCGACGATTCTCAGCTCCCTGGTCACGAAATATACATATAACAAACGTTGCTCCAAATAAGCCTCAAATGCTATTTACGAGCAGTTTGGAGTGCGGGGAACAAGAATATCACAAAAATATTTCATTTCGTGTAAGTTGATATTTCGACGATTCTCGGCTCAATGGACACGACAAATACATATAACAAAAGTTGCTCCAAATTCGTTGCAAATGCTATATACGAGCAGCTTGCAGCGTGGGGAACAAGAATATCACAAAAATTTTTCATTTCGCGTTAGTCGATTTTTCTAGGATTCTCTGCTCCCTGGACACGAAATATATTATCCTAACAAACGTTGCTCCAAATTCGCTGCAAAAGCTATATACGAGAAGTTTGGAGTGTGGGAAACAAGAATATCACAAAAATATTTCATTTCGTGTAAGTTGATATTTCGACGATTCTCGACTCCCTGGAAACGACAAATACATATAACAAAAGTTGCTCCAAATTCGTTGCAAATGCTATATACGAGCAGCTTGGAGCGTGGGGAACAAGTATATCACAAAAATTTTTCATTTCGCGTAATTCAATTTTTCGAGGATTCTCAGCACCCTGGACACGATATATATTATCCTAACAAACGTTGCTCCAACTTCGCTGCAAAAGCTATATACGAGAAGCTTGGAGTGTGCGGAAAAATAATATCACAAAAATTTTTCATTTCGTGTAAGTCGATATTTCGGCGATTCTCGGCTCCCTGGACACGAAATAAACATATACAAAAAGTTGCTCCACATTCGCCTCAAATGCTATTTACGAGCAGTTTGGAGCGCGGGGAACAAGAATATCACAAAAATATTTCATTTCGTGTAAGTTGATATTTCGACGATTCTCGGCTCCCTGGACACTAAATATACTCTGAACAAAACTTGGTCCAAATTCGCTGCAAAAGCTATATAAGAGCAGTTTGGAGTAAGGTAAACAAGAATATCCGAAAAAATATTTCATTTCGTGTAAGTCGATATTTCGACGATTCTCAGCTCCCTGGTCACGAAATATACATATAGTAAACGTTGCTCCAAATTCGCCTCAAATGCTATTTTCGAGCAGTTTGGAGCGCGGGGAACAAGAGTATCATAAAAATGTTTCATTACGTGTAAGTCGATATTTCGAAGATTTTCGTCTCCCTGGTCACGAAAAATACATATAACAAAAGTTGTTCCAAATTCGCTGCAAATGCTATATACGAGCAGTTTGGAGCATGGGGAAAGGAATATCACAAAAATTTTTCATTTCGCGTAGGTCGATTTTTCGAGGATTCTCAGCTCCCTGGACAAGAAGTATATTTATCCTAACAAACGTTGCTGCAAATTCGCTGCAAAAGCTATATACGAGAAGTTTGGAGTCTCGGGAACAAGAATATCACAAAAATTTTTCATTTCGTGTAAGTCGATATTTCGACGATTCCTGGCTGCCTGGTAACGAAATATACATATATTAAAAGTTGCTCCAAATTCGCTGCAAATGCTATTTACGAGCAGTTTGGAGCGTGGGGAACAAGAATATCACAAAAATATTTCATTTCGTGTAAGTTGATATTTCGACGATTCTCGGCTCCCTTTACACGAAAAATACATATAACAAAAGTTTCTCCAAATTCGCTGCAAATGCTTTATACGAGCAGTTTGGAGAAAGGTAAACAAGAATATCACAAAAATGTTTCATTTCGTGTAAGTCGATATTTCGACGATTCTCAGCTCCCTGGTCACGAAATATACACAGACTAAACGTTGCTCCAAATTCGCCTCAAATGCTATTTTCGAGCAGTTTGGAGCGCGGGGAACAAGAGTATCATAAAAATGTTTCATTACGTGTAAGTCGATATTTCTACGATTTTCGGCTCCCTGGTCACGAAATATACATATAACAAAAGTTCTCCAAATGCGCTGCAAATGCTATTTACGAGCAGTTTGGAGCGTGGGGAACAAGAATATCACAAAAATTTTTCATTTCGTGTAAGTCGATATTTCGACGATTCTCGGCTCCCTGGACACTAAATATACTCTGAACAAAAGTTGCTCCAAATTCCCTGCAAAAGCTATATAAGAGAACTTTGGAGTAAGGTAAACACGAATATCACAAAAATATTTCATTTCGTGTAAGTCGATATTTCGACGATTCTCGGCTCCCTGGACACTAAATATACTCTGAACAAAAGTTGCTCCAAATTCCCTGCAAAAGCTATATAAGAGAACTTTGGAGTAAGTTAAACACGAATATCACAAAAATATTTCATTTCGTGTAAGTCGATATTTCGACGATTCTCGCCTCCCTGGACACTAAATATACTCTGAACAAAAGTTGCTCCAAATTCGCTGCAAAAGCTATATAAGAGCAGTTTGGAGTAAGGTAAACAAGAATATCACAAAAATATTTCATTTCGCGTAAGTCGATTTTTCTACGTTTCTCAGCTCCCTGGTCACGAAATATACATATACCAAACGTTGCTCCAAATTCGCCTCAAATGCTATTTTCGAGCAGTTTGGAGCGCGGGGAACTAGAATATCATAAAAATGTTTCATTACGTGTAAGTCGATATTTCGACGATTCTCGGCTCCCTGGTCACGAAATATACATGTAACAAAAGTTGCTCCAAATTCGCTGCAAATGCTATATACGAGCAGTTTGGAGCGTGGGGAACAAGAATATCACAAAAATTTTTCATTTCGCGTTAGTCGATTTTTCTAGGATTCTCAGCTCCCTGGACACGAAATATATTATCCTAACAAACGTTGCTCCAAATTCGCTGCAAAAGCTATATACGAGAAGTTTGGAGTGTGGGGAACAAGAATATCACAAAAATTTTTCATTTCGTGTAAGTCGATATTTCGACGATTCTCGGCTCCCTGGACACTAAATATACTCTGAATAAAAGTTGTGCCAAATTCGCAGCAAAAGCTATATAAGAGCAGTTTGGACTAAGGTAAACAAGAATATCACAAAAATATTTCATTTCGTGTAAGTCGATATTTCGACGATTCTCGCCTCCCTGGACACTAAATATACTCTGAACAAAAGTTGCTCCAAATTCGCAGCAAAAGCTATATAAGAGCAGTTTGGAGTAAGGTAAACAAGAACATCACAAAAATATTTCATTTCGTGTAAGTTGATATTTCGACGATTCTCGGCTCCCTGGACACGAAATATACATGTAACAAAAGTTGCTCCAAATTCGCTGCAAATGCTTTATACGAGCAGTTTGGAGAAAGGTAAACAAGAATATCACAAAAATATTTCATTTCGTGTAAGTCGATATTTCGACGATTCTCAGCTCCCTGGTCACGAAATATACATAGACTAAACGTTGCTCCAAATTCGCCTCAAATGCTATTTTCGAGCAGTTTGGAGCGCGGGGAACAAGAGTATCATAAAAATGTTTCATTAAGTGTATGTCGATATTTCGACGATTTTCGGCTCCCTGGTCACGAAATATACATATAACAAAAGTTGCTCCAAATGCGCTGCAAATGCTATTTACGAGCAGTTTGGAGCGTGGGGAACAAGAATATCACAAAAATTTTTCATTTCGTGTAATTTGATTTTTCGAGGATTCTCAGCTCCCTGGACACGAAATATATTATCCTAACAAACGTTACTCCAAATTCGCTGCAAAAGCTATATACGACAAGTTTGGAGTGTGGGGAACAAGAATATCACAAAAATTTTTCATTTCGTGTAAGTCGATATTTCGACGATTCTCGGCTCCCTGGACACTAAATATACTCTGAACAAAAGTTGCTCCAAATTCGCTGCAAAAGCTATATAAGAGCAGTTTGGAGTAAGGTAAACAAGAATATCACAAAAATATTTCATTTCGCGTAAGTCGATTTTTCTACGTTTCTCAGCTCCCTGGTCACGAAATATACCTATACCAAACGTTGCTCCAAATTCGCCTCAAATGCTATTTTCGAGCAGTTTGGAGCGCGGGGAACTAGAATATCATAAAAATGTTTCATTACGTGTAAGTCAATATTTCGACGATTCTCGGCTCCCTGGTCACGAAATATACATGTAACAAAAGTTGCTCCAAATTCGCTGCAAATGCTATATACGAGCAGTTTGGAGCGTGGGGAACAAGAATATCACAAAAATTTTTCATTTCGCGTTAGTCGATATTTCTAGGATTCTCAGCTCCCTGGACACGAAATATATTATCCTAACAAACGTTGCTCCAAATTCGCTGCAAAAGCTATATACGAGAAGTTTGGAGTGTGGGGAACAAGAATATCACAAAAATTTTTCATTTCGTGTAAGTCGATATTTCGACGATTCTCGGCTCCCTGGACACTAAATATACTCTGAATAAAAGTTGTGCCAAATTCGCAGCAAAAGCTATATAAGAGCAGTTTGGACTAAGGTAAACAAGAATATCACAAAAATATTTCATTTCGTGTAAGTCGATATTTCGACGATTCTCGCCTCCCTGGACACTAAATATACTCTGAACAAAAGTTGCTCCAAATTCGCAGCAAAAGCTATATAAGAGCAGTTTGGAGTAAGGTAAACAAGAACATCACAAAAATATTTCATTTCGTGTAAGTTGATATTTCGACGATTCTCGGCTCCCTGGACACGAAATATACATGTAACAAAGGTTGCTCCAAATTCGCTGCAAATGCTATTTACGAGCAGTTTGGAGCGTGGGGAACAAGAATATCACAAAAATATTTCATTTCGTGTAAGTTGATATTTCGACGATTCTCGGCTCCCTGGACACGAAAAATACATATAACAAAAGTTGCTCCAAATTCGCTGCAAATGCTTTATACGAGCAGTTTGGAGAAAGGTAAACAAGAATATCACAAAAATATTTCATTTCGTGTAAGTCGATATTTCGACGATTCTCAGCTCCCTGGTCACGAAATATACATAGACTAAACGTTGCTCCAAATTCGCCTCAAATGCTATTTTCGAGCAGTTTGGAGCGCGGGGAACAAGAGTATCATAAAAATGTTTCATTAAGTGTAAGTCGATATTTCGACGATTTTCGGCTCCCTGGTCACGAAATATACATATAACAAAAGTTGCTCCAAATGCGCTGCAAATGCTATTTACAAGCAGTTTGGAGCGTGGGGAACAAGAATATCACAAAAATTTTTCATTTCGTGTAATTTGATTTTTCGAGGATTCTCAGCTCCCTGGACACGAAATATATTATCCTAACAAACGTTACTCCAAATTCGCTGCAAAAGCTATATACGACAAGTTTGGAGTGTGGGGAACAAGAATATCACAAAAATTTTTCTTTTCGTGTAAGTCGATATTTCGACGATTCTCGGCTCCCTGGACACTAAATATACTCTGAACAAAAGTTGCTCCAAATTCCCTGCAAAAGCTATATAAGAGAAGTTTGGAGTAAGGTAAACACAAATATCATAAAAATATTTCATTTCGTGTAAGTCGATAATTCGACGATTCTCGCCTCCCTGGACACTAAATATACTCTGAACAAAAGTTGCTCCAAATTCGCAGCAAAAGCTAAATAAGAGCAGTTTGGAGTAAGGTAAACAAGAATATCACAAAAATATTTCATTTCGTGTAAGTTGATATTCCGACGATTCTCGGCTCCCTGGACACGAAAATACATATATCAAAAGTTGCTCCAAATTTGCTGCAAATGCTATTTACGAGCAGTTTGGAACGTGGGGAACAAGAATATCACAAAAATATTTCATTTCGTGGGAGTTGATATTTCGACGATTCTCGGCTCCCTGGACACGAAAATATATATCACAAAAGTTGGTCTAAATTCGCTGCAAATGCTATATACGAGCAGTTTGGAGCGTGGGGAACAAGAATATCATAAAAATGTTTCATTACGTGTAATTCGATTTTACGACGATTCTCAGCTGCCTGGACACGAAATATTCTCAGATCATAAGTTGCTCCAAATTTGCTGCATAAGCTAAAAGCGAATAGTTTGGAGTGCGGGGAAGAAGATTCTCACTAAAATGTATCACTAAGTGTAAGTCGATTTCTCGACGAATCGCGGTTCCCTGTACACGAAATATTCTCAGAAAAAAAGTAGCTCCAAATTCGCTGCAAAAGCTATATACGAGCAGTTTGGAGTGTGAGAAACAAGAATATCACAAAAATTTTTCATTTCGCCTAAGTCGATATTTCGCCGATTATCAGCTCCCTGGTCACGAAATATACATATACCAAAAGTTGCTCCAAATTCGCTGCAAATGCTATTTACGAGCAGTTTGGAGCTTGGGGAACAAGAATATCACAAAAATATTTCAATTCGTGTAAGTTGATATTTCGACGATTGTCGGCTCCCTGGTCACGAAATATACATATAACAAAAGTTGTTCCAAATTCGCTGCAAATGCTATTTACGAGCAGTTTGGAGCGTGGGTAACAAGAATATCACAAAAATTTTTCATTTCGCTTAATTTGATTTTTCGAGGATTCTCAGCTCCCAGACACGAAATATATTATCCTAACAAACGTTGCTCCAAATTCGCTGCAAAAGCTATATACGACAAGTATGGAGCGAGGGGAACAAGAATATCACAAAAATTTTTCATTTCGCGTAAGTCGATTTTTCGAGGATTCTCA
The DNA here is from genome assembly GCA_030762935.1 of Hymenopus coronatus. Taxonomy (NCBI): domain Eukaryota; kingdom Metazoa; phylum Arthropoda; class Insecta; order Mantodea; family Hymenopodidae; genus Hymenopus; species Hymenopus coronatus. The sequence continues at coordinate 14,211,795 of CM060886.1, read as the reverse complement.
GCTCCCTGGACACGAAATATATTATCCTAACAAATTTTGCTCCAAATTCGCTGCAAAAGTTATATACGAGAAGTTTGGAGTGTGGGGAACAAGAATATCTCAAAAATATTTCATTTCGTGTAAGTCGATATTTCGACGATTCTCAGCTCCCTGGTCACGAAATATACATATAACAAACGTTGCTCCAAATAAGCCTCAAATGCTATTTACGAGCAGTTTGGAGTGTGGGGAACAAGAATATCACAAAAATTTTTCATTTCGTGTTAGTCGATATTTCAACGATTCTCGGCTCCCTGGACACTAAATATACTCTGAACAAAAGTTGCTCCAATTTCGCTGCAAATGCTATTTACGAGCAGTTTGGAGCGTGGGGAACAAGAATATCACAAAAATATTTCATTTCGTGTAAGTTGATATTTCGACGATTCTCGGCTCCCTGGACACGACAAATACATATAACAAAAGTTGCTCCAAATTCGTTGCAAATGCTATATACGAGCAGCTTGGAGCGTGGGGAACAAGAATATCACAAAAATTTTTCATTTCGCGTAAGACAATTTTTCGAGGATTCTCAGCTCCCTGGACACGATATATATTATCCTAACAAACGTTGCTCCAACTTCGCTGCAAAAGCTATATACGAGAAGCTTGGAGTGTGCGGAAAAAGAATATCACAAAAATTTTTCATTTCGTGTAAGTCGATATTTCGACGATTCTCGGCTCCCTGGACACTAAATATACTCGGAACAAAAGTTGCTCCAAATTCGCTGCAAAAGCTATATAAGAGCAGTTTGGAGTAAGGTAAACAAGAATATCACAAAAATATTTCATTTCGCGTAAGTCGATATTTCTACGTTTCTCAGCTCCCTGGTCACGAAATATACATATACCAAACGTTGCTCCAAATTCGCCTCAAATGCTATTTTCGAGCAGTTTGGAGCGCGGGGAACTAGAATATCATAAAAATGTTTCATTACGTGTAAGTCGATATTTCGACGATTCTCGGCTCCCTGGTCACGAAATATACATGTAACAAAAGTTGCTCCAAATTCGCTGCAAATGATATGAGCAGTTTGGAGCGTGGGGAACAAGAATATCACAAAAATTTTTCATTTCGCGTTAGTCGATTTTTATGGGATTCTCAGCTCCCTGGACACGAAATATATTATCCTAACAAACGTTGCTCCAAATTCGCTGCAAAAGCTATATACGAGAAGTTTGGAGTGTGGGGAACAAGAATATCACAAAAATTTTTCATTTCGTGTAAGTCGATATTTCGACGATTCACGGCTCCCTGGACACTAAATATACTCTGAACAAAAGTTGCTCCAAATTCCTTGCTAAAGTTATATAAGAGCAGTTTGGAGTAAGGTAAACAAGAATATCACAAAATAATTTCATTTCGTGTAAGTCGATATTTCTACGATTCTCGGCTCCCTGGTAACGAAATATACATATAACAAAAGTTGCTCCAAATTCGCTGCAAATGCTATTTACGAGCAGTTTGGAGCGTGGGGAACAAGAATATCACAAAAATATTTCATTTCGTGTAAGTTGATATTTCGACGATTCTCGGCTCCCTAGACACGAAAAATACATATAACAAAAGTTGCTCCAAATTCGCTGCAATTGCTATATACGAGCAGTTTGGAGCGTGGGGAACAAGAATATCACAAAAATTTTTCATTTCGCGTAAGTGAATTTTTCGAGGATTCTCAGCTCCCTGGACACGAAATATATTATCATAACAAACGTTGCTCCAAATTCGCTGCAAAAGCTATATACGAAAATTTTGGAGTGTGGGGAACAAGAATATCACAAAAATTTTTCATTTCGTGTAAGTCTATATTTCGACGATTCTCGGCCCCCTGGACACTAAATATACTCTGAACAAAAGTTGCTCCAAATTCGCTGCAAGAGCTATATAAGAGCAGTTTGGAGTAAGGTAAACAAGAATATCACAAAAATATTTCATTTCGTGTAAGTCGATATTTCGACGATTCTCGGCTCCCTGGTCACGAAATATACATATAACAAAAGTTGCTCCAAATTCGCTGCAAATTCTATTTACGAGCAGCTTGGAGCGTGGGTAACAAGAATATCACAAAAATATTTCATTTCGTGTAAGTCGATATTTCGACGATTCTCAGCTCCCTGGTCACGAAATATACATATAACAAACGTTGCTCCAAATAAGCCTCAAATGCTATTTACGAGCAGTTTGGAGTGTGGGGAACAAGAATATCACAAAAATATTTCATTTCGTGTAAGTTGATATTTCGACGATTCTCGGCTCAATGGACACGACAAATACATATAACAAAAGTTGCTCCAAATTCGTTGCAAATGCTATATACGAGCAGCTTGGTGCGTGGGGAACAAGAATATCACAAAAATTTTTCATTTCGCGTAAGTCAATTTTATGAGGATTCTCAGCTCCCTGGACACGATATATATTATCCTAACAAACGTTGCTCCAACTTCGCTGCAAAAGCTATATACGAGAATTTTGGAGGGTGCGGAAAAAGAATATCACAAAAATTTTTCATTTCGTGTAAGTCGATATTTCGACGATTCTCGGCTCCCTGGACACTAAATATACTCTGAACAAAAGTTGCTCCAAATTCGCTGCAAAAGCTATATAAGAGCAGTTTGGAGTAAGGTAAACAAGAATATCACAAAAATATTTCATTTCGCGTAAGTCGATATTTCTACGTTTCTCAGCTCCCTGGTCACGAAATATACATATAGCAAACGTTGCTCCAAATTCGCCTCAAATGCTATTTTCGAGCAGTTTGGAGCGCGGGGAACTAGAATATCATAAAAATGTTTCATTACGTGTAAGTCGATATTTCGACGATTCTCGGCTCCCTGGTCACGAAATATACATGTAACAAAAGTTGCTCCAAATTCGCTGCAAATGCTATATATGAGCAGTTTGGAGCGTGGGGAACAAGAATATCACAAAAATTTTTCATTTCGCGTTAGTCGATTTTTCTAGGATTCTCAGCTCCCTGGACACGAAATATATTATCCTAACAAACGTTGCTCCAAATTCGCTGCAAAAGCTATATACGAGAAGTTTGGAGTGTGGGAAACAAGAGTATCACAAAAATATTTCATTTCGTGTAAGTTGATATTTCGACGATTCTCGACTCCCTGGACACGACAAATACATATAACAAAAGTTGCTCCAAATTCGTTGCAAATGCTATATACGAGCAGCTTGGAGCGTGGGGAACAAGAATATCACAAAAATTTTTCATTTCGCGTAATTCAATTTTTCGAGGATTCTCAGCACCCTGGACACGATATATATTATCCTAACAAACGTTGCTCCAACTTCGCTGCAAAAGCTATATACGAGAAGCTTGGAGTGTGCGGAAAAATAATATCACAAAAATTTTTCATTTCGTGTAAGTCGATATTTCGGCGATTCTCGGCTCCCTGGACACGAAATAAACATATACAAAAAGTTGCTCCACATTCGCCTCAAATGCTATTTACGAGCAGTTTGGAGCGCGGGGAACAAGAATATCACAAAAATATTTCATTTCGTGTAAGTTGATATTTCGACGATTCTCGGCTCCCTGGACACTAAATATACTCTGAACAAAACTTGGTCCAAATTCGCTGCAAAAGCTATATAAGAGCAGTTTGGAGTAAGGTAAACAAGAATATCCGAAAAAATATTTCATTTCGTGTAAGTCGATATTTCGACGATTCTCAGCTCCCTGGTCACGAAATATACATATAGTAAACGTTGCTCCAAATTCGCCTCAAATGCTATTTTCGAGCAGTTTGGAGCGCGGGGAACAAGAGTATCATAAAAATGTTTCATTACGTGTAAGTCGATATTTCGAAGATTTTCGTCTCCCTGGTCACGAAAAATACATATAACAAAAGTTGTTCCAAATTCGCTGCAAATGCTATATACGAGCAGTTTGGAGCATGGGGAAAGGAATATCACAAAAATTTTTCATTTCGCGTAGGTCGATTTTTCGAGGATTCTCAGCTCCCTGGACAAGAAGTATATTTATCCTAACAAACGTTGCTGCAAATTCGCTGCAAAAGCTATATACGAGAAGTTTGGAGTCTCGGGAACAAGAATATCACAAAAATTTTTCATTTCGTGTAAGTCGATATTTCGACGATTCCTGGCTGCCTGGTAACGAAATATACATATATTAAAAGTTGCTCCAAATTCGCTGCAAATGCTATTTACGAGCAGTTTGGAGCGCGGGGAACTAGAATATCATAAAAATGTTTCATTACGTGTAAGTCGATATTTCGACGATTCTCGGCTCCCTGGTCACGAAATATACATGTAACAAAAGTTGCTCCAAATTCGCTGCAAATGCTATATACGAGCAGTTTGGAGCGTGGGGAACAAGAATATCACAAAAATTTTTCATTTCGTGTAATTTGATTTTTCGAGGATTCTCAGCTCCCTGGACACGAAATATATTATCCTAACAAACGTTACTCCAAATTCGCTGCAAAAGCTATATACGACAAGTTTGGAGTGTGGGGAACAAGAATATCACAAAAATTTTTCATTTCGTGTAAGTCGATATTTCGACGATTCTCGGCTCCCTGGACACTAAATATACTCTGAACAAAAGTTGCTCCAAATTCCCTGCAAAAGCTATATAAGAGAAGTTTGGAGTAAGGTAAACACGAATATCACAAAAATATTTCATTTCGTGTAAGTCGATAATTCGACGATTCTCGCCTCCCTGGACACTAAATATACATGTAACAAAAGTTGCTCCAAATTCGCTGCAAATGCTTTATACGAGCAGTTTGGAGAAAGGTAAACAAGAATATCACAAAAATATTTCATTTCGTGTAAGTCGATATTTCGACGATTCTCAGCTCCCTGGTCACGAAATATACATAGACTAAACGTTGCTCCAAATTCGCCTCTAATGCTATTTTCGAGCAGTTTGGAGCGCGGGGAACAAGAGTATCATAAAAATGTTTCATTAAGTGTATGTCGATATTTCGACGATTTTCGGCTCCCTGGTCACGAAATATACATATAACAAAAGTTGCTCCAAATGCGCTGCAAATGCTATTTACGAGCAGTTTGGAGCGTGGGGAACAAGAATATCACAAAAATTTTTCATTTCGTGTAATTTGATTTTTCGAGGATTCTCAGCTCCCTGGACACGAAATATATTATCCTAACAAACGTTACTCCAAATTCGCTGCAAAAGCTATATACGACAAGTTTGGAGTGTGGGGAACAAGAATATCACAAAAATTTTTCATTTCGTGTAAGTCGATATTTCGACGATTCTCGGCTCCCTGGACACTAAATATACTCTGAACAAAAGTTGCTCCAAATTCGCTGCAAAAGCTATATAAGAGCAGTTTGGAGTAAGGTAAACAAGAATATCACAAAAATATTTCATTTCGCGTAAGTCGATTTTTCTACGTTTCTCAGCTCCCTGGTCACGAAATATACCTATACCAAACGTTGCTCCTAATTCGCCTCAAATGCTATTTTCGAGCAGTTTGGAGCGCGGGGAACTAGAATATCATAAAAATGTTTCATTACGTGTAAGTCGATATTTCGACGATTCTCGGCTCCCTGGTCACGAAATATACATGTAACAAAAGTTGCTCCAAATTCGCTGCAAATGCTATATACGAGCAGTTTGGAGCGTGGGGAACAAGAATATCACAAAAATTTTTCATTTCGCGTTAGTCGATATTTCTAGGATTCTCAGCTCCCTGGACACGAAATATATTATCCTAACAAACGTTGCTCCAAATTCGCTGCAAAAGCGATATACGAGAAGTTTGGAGTGTGGGGAACAAGAATATCACAAAAATTTTTCATTTCGTGTAAGTCGATATTTCGACGATTCTCGGCTCCCTGGACACTAAATATACTCTGAATAAAAGTTGTGCCAAATTCGCAGCAAAAGCTATATAAGAGCAGTTTGGACTAAGGTAAACAAGAATATCACAAAAATATTTCATTTCGTGTAAGTCGATATTTCGACGATTCTCGCCTCCCTGGACACTAAATATACTCTGAACAAAAGTTGCTCCAAATTCGCAGCAAAAGCTATATAAGAGCAGTTTGGAGTAAGGTAAACAAGAATATCACAAAAATATTTCATTTCGTGTAAGTCGATATTTCGACGATTCTCGGCTCCCTGGTCACGAAATATACATATAACAAAAGTTGCTCCAAATTCGCTGCAAATGCTATTTACGAGCAGCTTGGAGCGTGGGTAACAAGAATATCACAAAAATATTTCATTTCGTGTAAGTCGATATTTCGACGATTCTCAGCTCCCTGGTCACGAAATATACATATAACAAACGTTGCTCCAAATAAGCCTCAAATGCTATTTACGAGCAGTTTGGAGTGTGGGGAACAAGAATATCACAAAAATATTTCATTTCGTGTAAGTTGATATTTCGACGATTCTCGGCTCAATGGACACGACAAATACATATAACAAAAGTTGCTCCAAATTCGTTGCAAATGCTATATACGAGCAGCTTGGAGCGTGGGGAACAAGAATATCACAAAAATTTTTCATTTCGCGTAAGTCAATTTTATGAGGATTCTCAGCTCCCTGGACACGATATATATTATCCTAACAAACGTTGCTCCAAATTCGCTGCAAAAGCTATATACGACAAGTTTGGAGCGAGGGGAACAAGAATATCACAAAAATTTTTCATTTCGCGTAAGTCGATTTTTCGAGGATTCTCAGCTCCCTGGACACGAAATATATTATCCTAACAAATTTTGCTCCAAATTCGCTGCAAAAGTTATATACGAGAAGTTTGGAGTGTGGGGAACAAGAATATCTCAAAAATATTTCATTTCGTGTAAGTCGATATTTCGACGATTCTCAGCTCCCTGGTCACGAAATATACATATAACAAACGTTGCTCCAAATAAGCCTCAAATGCTATTTACGAGCAGTTTGGAGTGCGGGGAACAAGAATATCACAAAAATATTTCATTTCGTGTAAGTTGATATTTCGACGATTCTCGGCTCAATGGACACGACAAATACATATAACAAAAGTTGCTCCAAATTCGTTGCAAATGCTATATACGAGCAGCTTGGAGCGTGGGGAACAAGAATATCACAAAAATTTTTCATTTCGCGTTAGTCGATTTTTCTAGGATTCTCTGCTCCCTGGACACGAAATATATTATCCTAACAAACGTTGCTCCAAATTCGCTGCAAAAGCTATATACGAGAAGTTTGGAGTGTGGGAAACAAGAATATCACAAAAATATTTCATTTCGTGTAAGTTGATATTTCGACGATTCTCGACTCCCTGGAAACGACAAATACATATAACAAAAGTTGCTCCAAATTCGTTGCAAATGCTATATACGAGCAGCTTGGAGCGTGGGGAACAAGTATATCACAAAAATTTTTCATTTCGCGTAATTCAATTTTTCGAGGATTCTCAGCACCCTGGACACGATATATATTATCCTAACAAACGTTGCTCCAACTTCGCTGCAAAAGCTATATACGAGAAGCTTGGAGTGTGCGGAAAAATAATATCACAAAAATTTTTCATTTCGTGTAAGTCGATATTTCGGCGATTCTCGGCTCCCTGGACACGAAATAAACATATACAAAAAGTTGCTCCACATTCGCCTCAAATGCTATTTACGAGCAGTTTGGAGCGCGGGGAACAAGAATATCACAAAAATATTTCATTTCGTGTAAGTTGATATTTCGACGATTCTCGGCTCCCTGGACACTAAATATACTCTGAACAAAACTTGGTCCAAATTCGCTGCAAAAGCTATATAAGAGCAGTTTGGAGTAAGGTAAACAAGAATATCCGAAAAAATATTTCATTTCGTGTAAGTCGATATTTCGACGATTCTCAGCTCCCTGGTCACGAAATATACATATAGTAAACGTTGCTCCAAATTCGCCTCAAATGCTATTTTCGAGCAGTTTGGAGCGCGGGGAACAAGAGTATCATAAAAATGTTTCATTACGTGTAAGTCGATATTTCGAAGATTTTCGTCTCCCTGGTCACGAAAAATACATATAACAAAAGTTGTTCCAAATTCGCTGCAAATGCTATATACGAGCAGTTTGGAGCATGGGGAAAGGAATATCACAAAAATTTTTCATTTCGCGTAGGTCGATTTTTCGAGGATTCTCAGCTCCCTGGACAAGAAGTATATTTATCCTAACAAACGTTGCTGCAAATTCGCTGCAAAAGCTATATACGAGAAGTTTGGAGTCTCGGGAACAAGAATATCACAAAAATTTTTCATTTCGTGTAAGTCGATATTTCGACGATTCCTGGCTGCCTGGTAACGAAATATACATATATTAAAAGTTGCTCCAAATTCGCTGCAAATGCTATTTACGAGCAGTTTGGAGCGTGGGGAACAAGAATATCACAAAAATATTTCATTTCGTGTAAGTTGATATTTCGACGATTCTCGGCTCCCTTTACACGAAAAATACATATAACAAAAGTTTCTCCAAATTCGCTGCAAATGCTTTATACGAGCAGTTTGGAGAAAGGTAAACAAGAATATCACAAAAATGTTTCATTTCGTGTAAGTCGATATTTCGACGATTCTCAGCTCCCTGGTCACGAAATATACACAGACTAAACGTTGCTCCAAATTCGCCTCAAATGCTATTTTCGAGCAGTTTGGAGCGCGGGGAACAAGAGTATCATAAAAATGTTTCATTACGTGTAAGTCGATATTTCTACGATTTTCGGCTCCCTGGTCACGAAATATACATATAACAAAAGTTCTCCAAATGCGCTGCAAATGCTATTTACGAGCAGTTTGGAGCGTGGGGAACAAGAATATCACAAAAATTTTTCATTTCGTGTAAGTCGATATTTCGACGATTCTCGGCTCCCTGGACACTAAATATACTCTGAACAAAAGTTGCTCCAAATTCCCTGCAAAAGCTATATAAGAGAACTTTGGAGTAAGGTAAACACGAATATCACAAAAATATTTCATTTCGTGTAAGTCGATATTTCGACGATTCTCGGCTCCCTGGACACTAAATATACTCTGAACAAAAGTTGCTCCAAATTCCCTGCAAAAGCTATATAAGAGAACTTTGGAGTAAGTTAAACACGAATATCACAAAAATATTTCATTTCGTGTAAGTCGATATTTCGACGATTCTCGCCTCCCTGGACACTAAATATACTCTGAACAAAAGTTGCTCCAAATTCGCTGCAAAAGCTATATAAGAGCAGTTTGGAGTAAGGTAAACAAGAATATCACAAAAATATTTCATTTCGCGTAAGTCGATTTTTCTACGTTTCTCAGCTCCCTGGTCACGAAATATACATATACCAAACGTTGCTCCAAATTCGCCTCAAATGCTATTTTCGAGCAGTTTGGAGCGCGGGGAACTAGAATATCATAAAAATGTTTCATTACGTGTAAGTCGATATTTCGACGATTCTCGGCTCCCTGGTCACGAAATATACATGTAACAAAAGTTGCTCCAAATTCGCTGCAAATGCTATATACGAGCAGTTTGGAGCGTGGGGAACAAGAATATCACAAAAATTTTTCATTTCGCGTTAGTCGATTTTTCTAGGATTCTCAGCTCCCTGGACACGAAATATATTATCCTAACAAACGTTGCTCCAAATTCGCTGCAAAAGCTATATACGAGAAGTTTGGAGTGTGGGGAACAAGAATATCACAAAAATTTTTCATTTCGTGTAAGTCGATATTTCGACGATTCTCGGCTCCCTGGACACTAAATATACTCTGAATAAAAGTTGTGCCAAATTCGCAGCAAAAGCTATATAAGAGCAGTTTGGACTAAGGTAAACAAGAATATCACAAAAATATTTCATTTCGTGTAAGTCGATATTTCGACGATTCTCGCCTCCCTGGACACTAAATATACTCTGAACAAAAGTTGCTCCAAATTCGCAGCAAAAGCTATATAAGAGCAGTTTGGAGTAAGGTAAACAAGAACATCACAAAAATATTTCATTTCGTGTAAGTTGATATTTCGACGATTCTCGGCTCCCTGGACACGAAATATACATGTAACAAAAGTTGCTCCAAATTCGCTGCAAATGCTTTATACGAGCAGTTTGGAGAAAGGTAAACAAGAATATCACAAAAATATTTCATTTCGTGTAAGTCGATATTTCGACGATTCTCAGCTCCCTGGTCACGAAATATACATAGACTAAACGTTGCTCCAAATTCGCCTCAAATGCTATTTTCGAGCAGTTTGGAGCGCGGGGAACAAGAGTATCATAAAAATGTTTCATTAAGTGTATGTCGATATTTCGACGATTTTCGGCTCCCTGGTCACGAAATATACATATAACAAAAGTTGCTCCAAATGCGCTGCAAATGCTATTTACGAGCAGTTTGGAGCGTGGGGAACAAGAATATCACAAAAATTTTTCATTTCGTGTAATTTGATTTTTCGAGGATTCTCAGCTCCCTGGACACGAAATATATTATCCTAACAAACGTTACTCCAAATTCGCTGCAAAAGCTATATACGACAAGTTTGGAGTGTGGGGAACAAGAATATCACAAAAATTTTTCATTTCGTGTAAGTCGATATTTCGACGATTCTCGGCTCCCTGGACACTAAATATACTCTGAACAAAAGTTGCTCCAAATTCGCTGCAAAAGCTATATAAGAGCAGTTTGGAGTAAGGTAAACAAGAATATCACAAAAATATTTCATTTCGCGTAAGTCGATTTTTCTACGTTTCTCAGCTCCCTGGTCACGAAATATACCTATACCAAACGTTGCTCCAAATTCGCCTCAAATGCTATTTTCGAGCAGTTTGGAGCGCGGGGAACTAGAATATCATAAAAATGTTTCATTACGTGTAAGTCAATATTTCGACGATTCTCGGCTCCCTGGTCACGAAATATACATGTAACAAAAGTTGCTCCAAATTCGCTGCAAATGCTATATACGAGCAGTTTGGAGCGTGGGGAACAAGAATATCACAAAAATTTTTCATTTCGCGTTAGTCGATATTTCTAGGATTCTCAGCTCCCTGGACACGAAATATATTATCCTAACAAACGTTGCTCCAAATTCGCTGCAAAAGCTATATACGAGAAGTTTGGAGTGTGGGGAACAAGAATATCACAAAAATTTTTCATTTCGTGTAAGTCGATATTTCGACGATTCTCGGCTCCCTGGACACTAAATATACTCTGAATAAAAGTTGTGCCAAATTCGCAGCAAAAGCTATATAAGAGCAGTTTGGACTAAGGTAAACAAGAATATCACAAAAATATTTCATTTCGTGTAAGTCGATATTTCGACGATTCTCGCCTCCCTGGACACTAAATATACTCTGAACAAAAGTTGCTCCAAATTCGCAGCAAAAGCTATATAAGAGCAGTTTGGAGTAAGGTAAACAAGAACATCACAAAAATATTTCATTTCGTGTAAGTTGATATTTCGACGATTCTCGGCTCCCTGGACACGAAATATACATGTAACAAAGGTTGCTCCAAATTCGCTGCAAATGCTATTTACGAGCAGTTTGGAGCGTGGGGAACAAGAATATCACAAAAATATTTCATTTCGTGTAAGTTGATATTTCGACGATTCTCGGCTCCCTGGACACGAAAAATACATATAACAAAAGTTGCTCCAAATTCGCTGCAAATGCTTTATACGAGCAGTTTGGAGAAAGGTAAACAATAATATCACAAAAATATTTCATTTCGTGTAAGTCGATATTTCGACGATTCTCAGCTCCCTGGTCACGAAATATACATAGACTAAACGTTGCTCCAAATTCGCCTCAAATGCTATTTTCGAGCAGTTTGGAGCGCGGGGAACAAGAGTATCATAAAAATGTTTCATTAAGTGTAAGTCGATATTTCGACGATTTTCGGCTCCCTGGTCACGAAATATACATATAACAAAAGTTGCTCCAAATGCGCTGCAAATGCTATTTACAAGCAGTTTGGAGCGTGGGGAACAAGAATATCACAAAAATTTTTCATTTCGTGTAATTTGATTTTTCGAGGATTCTCAGCTCCCTGGACACGAAATATATTATCCTAACAAACGTTACTCCAAATTCGCTGCAAAAGCTATATACGACAAGTTTGGAGTGTGGGGAACAAGAATATCACAAAAATTTTTCTTTTCGTGTAAGTCGATATTTCGACGATTCTCGGCTCCCTGGACACTAAATATACTCTGAACAAAAGTTGCTCCAAATTCCCTGCAAAAGCTATATAAGAGAAGTTTGGAGTAAGGTAAACACAAATATCATAAAAATATTTCATTTCGTGTAAGTCGATAATTCGACGATTCTCGCCTCCCTGGACACTAAATATACTCTGAACAAAAGTTGCTCCAAATTCGCAGCAAAAGCTAAATAAGAGCAGTTTGGAGTAAGGTAAACAAGAATATCACAAAAATATTTCATTTCGTGTAAGTTGATATTCCGACGATTCTCGGCTCCCTGGACACGAAAATACATATATCAAAAGTTGCTCCAAATTTGCTGCAAATGCTATTTACGAGCAGTTTGGAACGTGGGGAACAAGAATATCACAAAAATATTTCATTTCGTGGGAGTTGATATTTCGACGATTCTCGGCTCCCTGGACACGAAAATATATATCACAAAAGTTGGTCTAAATTCGCTGCAAATGCTATATACGAGCAGTTTGGAGCGTGGGGAACAAGAATATCATAAAAATGTTTCATTACGTGTAATTCGATTTTACGACGATTCTCAGCTGCCTGGACACGAAATATTCTCAGATCATAAGTTGCTCCAAATTTGCTGCATAAGCTAAAAGCGAATAGTTTGGAGTGCGGGGAAGAAGATTCTCACTAAAATGTATCACTAAGTGTAAGTCGATTTCTCGACGAATCGCGGTTCCCTGTACACGAAATATTCTCAGAAAAAAAGTAGCTCCAAATTCGCTGCAAAAGCTATATACGAGCAGTTTGGAGTGTGAGAAACAAGAATATCACAAAAATTTTTCATTTCGCCTAAGTCGATATTTCGCCGATTATCAGCTCCCTGGTCACGAAATATACATATACCAAAAGTTGCTCCAAATTCGCTGCAAATGCTATTTACGAGCAGTTTGGAGCTTGGGGAACAAGAATATCACAAAAATATTTCAATTCGTGTAAGTTGATATTTCGACGATTGTCGGCTCCCTGGTCACGAAATATACATATAACAAAAGTTGTTCCAAATTCGCTGCAAATGCTATTTACGAGCAGTTTGGAGCGTGGGTAACAAGAATATCACAAAAATTTTTCATTTCGCTTAATTTGATTTTTCGAGGATTCTCAGCTCCCAGACACGAAATATATTATCCTAACAAACGTTGCTCCAAATTCGCTGCAAAAGCTATATACGACAAGTATGGAGCGAGGGGAACAAGAATATCACAAAAATTTTTCATTTCGCGTAAGTCGATTTTTCGAGGATTCTCAGCTCCCTGGACACGAAATATATTATCCTAACAAATTTTGCTCCAAATTCGCTGCAAAAGTTATATACGAGAAGTTTGGAGTGTGGGGAACAAGAATATCTCAAAAATATTTCATTTCGTGTAAGTCGATATTTCGACGATTCTCAGCTCCCTGGTCACGAAATATACATATAACAAACGTTGCTCCAAATAAGCCTCAAATGCTATTTACGAGCAGTTTGGAGTGTGGGGAACAAGAATATCACAAAAATTTTTCATTTCGTGTTAGTCGATATTTCAACGATTCTCGGCTCCCTGGACACTAAATATACTCTGAACAAAAGTTGCTCCAATTTCGCTGCAAATGCTATTTACGAGCAGTTTGGAGCGTGGGGAACAAGAATATCACAAAAATATTTCATTTCGTGTAAGTTGATATTTCGACGATTCTCGGCTCCCTGGACACGACAAATACATATAACAAAAGTTGCTCCAAATTCGTTGCAAATGCTATATACGAGCAGCTTGGAGCGTGGGGAACAAGAATATCACAAAAATTTTTCATTTCGCGTAAGACAATTTTTCGAGGATTCTCAGCTCCCTGGACACGATATATATTATCCTAACAAACGTTGCTCCAACTTCGCTGCAAAAGCTATATACGAGAAGCTTGGAGTGTGCGGAAAAAGAATATCACAAAAATTTTTCATTTCGTGTAAGTCGATATTTCGACGATTCTCGGCTCCCTGGACACTAAATATACTCGGAACAAAAGTTGCTCCAAATTCGCTGCAAAAGCTATATAAGAGCAGTTTGGAGTAAGGTAAACAAGAATATCACAAAAATATTTCATTTCGCGTAAGTCGATATTTCTACGTTTCTCAGCTCCCTGGTCACGAAATATACATATACCAAACGTTGCTCCAAATTCGCCTCAAATGCTATTTTCGAGCAGTTTGGAGCGCGGGGAACTAGAATATCATAAAAATGTTTCATTACGTGTAAGTCGATATTTCGACGATTCTCGGCTCCCTGGTCACGAAATATACATGTAACAAAAGTTGCTCCAAATTCGCTGCAAATGATATGAGCAGTTTGGAGCGTGGGGAACAAGAATATCACAAAAATTTTTCATTTCGCGTTAGTCGATTTTTATGGGATTCTCAGCTCCCTGGACACGAAATATATTATCCTAACAAACGTTGCTCCAAATTCGCTGCAAAAGCTATATACGAGAAGTTTGGAGTGTGGGGAACAAGAATATCACAAAAATTTTTCATTTCGTGTAAGTCGATATTTCGACGATTCACGGCTCCCTGGACACTAAATATACTCTGAACAAAAGTTGCTCCAAATTCCTTGCTAAAGTTATATAAGAGCAGTTTGGAGTAAGGTAAACAAGAATATCACAAAATAATTTCATTTCGTGTAAGTCGATATTTCTACGATTCTCGGCTCCCTGGTAACGAAATATACATATAACAAAAGTTGCTCCAAATTCGCTGCAAATGCTATTTACGAGCAGTTTGGAGCGTGGGGAACAAGAATATCACAAAAATATTTCATTTCGTGTAAGTTGATATTTCGACGATTCTCGGCTCCCTAGACACGAAAAATACATATAACAAAAGTTGCTCCAAATTCGCTGCAATTGCTATATACGAGCAGTTTGGAGCGTGGGGAACAAGAATATCACAAAAATTTTTCATTTCGCGTAAGTGAATTTTTCGAGGATTCTCAGCTCCCTGGACACGAAATATATTATCATAACAAACGTTGCTCCAAATTCGCTGCAAAAGCTATATACGAAAATTTTGGAGTGTGGGGAACAAGAATATCACAAAAATTTTTCATTTCGTGTAAGTCTATATTTCGACGATTCTCGGCCCCCTGGACACTAAATATACTCTGAACAAAAGTTGCTCCAAATTCGCTGCAAGAGCTATATAAGAGCAGTTTGGAGTAAGGTAAACAAGAATATCACAAAAATATTTCATTTCGTGTAAGTCGATATTTCGACGATTCTCGGCTCCCTGGTCACGAAATATACATATAACAAAAGTTGCTCCAAATTCGCTGCAAATTCTATTTACGAGCAGCTTGGAGCGTGGGGAACAAGAATATCACAAAAATATTTCAATTCGTGTAAGTTGATATTTCGACGAATCTCGGCTCCCTGGTCACGAAATATACATATAACAAAAGTTGTTCTAAATTCGCTGCAAATGCTATTTACGAGCAGCTTGGAGCGTGGGTAACAAGAATATCACAAAAATTTTTCATTTCGCGTAATTTGATTTTTCGAGGATTCTCAGCTCCCAGACACGAAATATATTATCCTAACAAACGTTGCTCCAACTTCGCTGCAAAAGCTATATACGAGCAGCTTGGAGCGTGGGGAACAAGAATATCACATAAATTTTTCATTTCGCGTAAGTCAATTTTTCGAGGATTCTCAGCTCCCTGGACACGATATATATTATCCTAACAAACGTTGCTCCAACTTTGCTGCAAAAGCTATATAAGAGCAGTTTGGAGTAAGGTAAACAAGAATATCACAAAAATATTTCATTTCGCGTAAGTCGATATTTCTACGTTTCTCAGCTCCCTGGTCACGAAATATACATATACCAAACGTTGCTCCAAATTCGCCTCAAATGCTATTTTCGAGCAGTTTGGAGCGCGGGGAACTAGAATATCATAAAAATGTTTCATTACGTGTAAGTCGATATTTCGACGATTCTCGGCTCCCTGGTCATGAAATATACATGTAACAAAAGTTGCTCCAAATTCGCTGCAAATGCTATATATGAACAGTTTGGAGCGTGGGGAACAAGAATATCACAAAAAATTTTCATTTCGCGTTAGTCGATTTTTCTAGGATTCTCAGCTCCCTGGACACGAAATATATTATCCTAACAAACGTTGCTCCAAATTCGCTGCAAAAGCTATATACGAGAAGTTTGGAGTGTGGGTAACAAGAATATTACAAAAATTTTTCATTTCGTGTAAGTCGATATTTCGACGATTCACGGCTCCCTGGACACTAAATATACTCTGAACAAAAGTTGCTCCAAATTCCTTGCTAAAGCTATATAAGAGAAGTTTGGAGTAAGGTAAACAAGAATATCACAAAATAATTTCCTTTCGTGTAAGTCGATATTTCTACGATTCTCGGCTCCCTGGTAACGAAATATACATATAACAAAAGTTGCTCCAAATTCGCTGCAAATGCTATTTACGAGCAGTTTGGAGCGTGGGGAACAAGAATATCACAAAAATATTTCATTTCGTGTAAGTTGATATTTCGACGATTCTCGGCTCCCTAGACACGAAAAATACATATAACAAAAGTTGCTCCAAATTCGCTGCAATTGCTATATACGAGCAGTTTGGAGCGTGGGGAACAAGAATATCACAAAAATTTTTCATTTCGCGTAAGTGAATTTTTCGAGGATTCTCAGCTCCCTGGACACGAAATATATTATCATAACAAACGTTGCTCCAAATTCGCTGTAAAAGCTATATACGAAAATTTTGGAGTGTGGGGAACAAGAATATCACAAAAATTTTTCATTTCGTGTAAGTCTATATTTCGACGATTCTCGGCTCCCTGGTAACTAAATATACTCTGAACAAAAGTTGCTCCAAATTCGCTGCAAGAGCTATATAAGAGCAGTTTGGAGTAAGGTAAACAAGAATATCACAAAAATATTTCATTTGGTGTAAGTCGATATTTCGACGATTCTCAGCTCCCTGGTCATGAAATATACATATACCAAACGTTGCTCAAAATTCGCCTCAAATGCTATTTTCGAGCAGTTTGGAGCGCGGGGAACTGGAATATCATAAAAATGTTTCATTACGTGTAAGTCGATTATTCGACGATTCTCGGCTCCCTGGTCACGAAATATACATATAACAAAAGTTGCTCCAAATTCGCTGCAAATGCTATTTACGAGCAGCTTGGAGCGTGGGGAACAAGAATATCACAAAAAATTTTCATTTCGCGTAATTTGATTTTTCGAGGATTCTCAGCTCCCAGACACGAAATATATTATCCTAACAAACGTTGCTCCAAATTCACTGCAAAAGCTATATACGAGAATTTTGGAGGGTGCGGAAAAAGAATATCACAAAAATTTTTCATTTCGTGTAAGTTGATATTTCGACGATTCTCGGCTCCCTGGACACGACAAATACATATAACAGAAGTTGCTCCAAATTCGTTGCAAATGCTATATACGAGCAGCTTGGAGCGTGGGGAACAAGAATATCACAAAAATTTTTCATTTCGCGTAAGTCAATTTTTCGAGGATTCTCAGCTCCCTGGACACGATATATATTATCCTAACAAACGTTGCTCCAACTTCGCTGCAAAAGCTATATACGAGAAGCTTGGAGTGTGCGGAAAAAGAATATCACAAAAATTTTTCATTTCGTGTAAGTCGATATTTCGACGATTCTCGGCTCCCTGGACACTAAATATACTCGGAACAAAAGTTGCTCCAAATTCGCTGCAAAAGCAATATAAGAGCAGTTTTGAGTAAGGTAAACAAGAATATCACAAAAATATTTCGTTTCGCGTAAGTCGATATTTCTACGTTTCTCAGCTCCCTGGTCACGAAATATACATATACCAAACGTTGCTCCAAATTCGCCTCAAATGCTATTTTCGAGCAGTTTGGAGCGCGGGGAACTAGAATATCATAAAAATGTTTCATTACGTGTAAGTCGATATTTCGACGATTCTCGGCTCCCTGGTCACGAAATATACATGTAACAAAAGTTGCTCCAAATTCGCTGCAAATGCTATATATGAGCAGTTTGGAGCGTGGGGAACAAGAATATCACAAAAATTTTTCATTTCGCGTTAGTCGATTTTTCTAGGATTCTCAGCTCCCTGGACACGAAATATATTATCCTAACAAACGTTGCTCCAAATTCGCTGCAAAAGCTATATACGAGAAGTTTGGAGTGTGGGGAACAAGAATATCACAAAAATTTTTCATTTCGTGTAAGTCGATATTTCGACGATTCACGGCTCCCTGGACACTAAATATACTCTGAACAAAAGTTGCTCCAAATTCCTTGCTAAAGCTATATAAGAGAAGTTTGGAGTAAGGTAAACAAGAATATCACAAAATAATTTCATTTCGTGTAAGTCGATATTTCTACGATTCTCGGCTCCCTGGTAACGAAATATACATGTAACAAAAGTTGCTCCAAATTCGCTGCAAATGCTATTTACGAGCAGCTTGGAGCGTGGGGAACAAGAATATCACAAAAATTTTTCATTTCGCGTAATTTGATTTTTCGAGGATTCTCAGCTCCCAGACACGAAATATATTATCCTAACAAACGTTGCTCCAAATTCACTGCAAAAGCTATATACGAGAATTTTGGAGGGTGCGGAAAAAGAATATCACAAAAATTTTTCATTTCGTGTAAGTTGATATTTCGACGATTCTCGGCTCCCTGGACACGACAATTACATATAACAGAAGTTGCTCCAAATTCGTTGCAAATGCTATATACGAGCAGCTTGGAGCGTGGGGAACAAGAATATCACAAAAATTTTTCATTTCGCGTAAGTCAATTTTTCGAGGATTCTCAGCTCCCTGGACACGATATATATTATCCTAACAAACGTTGCTCCAACTTCGCTGCAAAAGCTATATACGAGAAGCTTGGAGTGTGCGGAAAAAGAATATCACAAAAATTTTTCATTTCGTGTAAGTCGATATTTCGACGATTCTCGGCTCCCTGGACACTAAATATACTCGGAACAAAAGTTGCTCCAAATTCGCTGCAAAAGCTATATAAGAGCAGTTTGGAGTAAGGTAAACAAGAATATCACAAAAATATTTCGTTTCGCGTAAGTCGATATTTCTACGTTTCTCAGCTCCCTGGTCACGAAATATACATATACCAAACGTTGCTCCAAATTCGCCTCAAATGCTATTTTCGAGCAGTTTGGAGCGCGGGGAACTAGAATATCATAAAAATGTTTCATTACGTGTAAGTCGATATTTCGACGATTCTCGGCTCCCTGGTCACGAAATATACATGTAACAAAAGTTGCTCCAAATTCGCTGCAAATGCTATATATGAGCAGTTTGGAGCGTGGGGAACAAGAATATCACAAAAATTTTTCATTTCGCGTTAGTCGATTTTTCTAGGATTCTCAGCTCCCTGGACACGAAATATATTATCCTAACAAACGTTGCTCCAAATTCGCTGCAAAAGCTATATACGAGAAGTTTGGAGTGTGGGGAACAAGAATATCACAAAAATTTTTCATTTCGTGTAAGTCGATATTTCGACGATTCACGGCTCCCTGGACACTAAATATACTCTGAACAAAAGTTGCTCCAAATTCCTTGCTAAAGCTATATAAGAGAAGTTTGGAGTAAGGTAAACAAGAATATCACAAAATAATTTCATTTCGTGTAAGTCGATATTTCTACGATTCTCGGCTCCCTGGTAACGAAATATACATATAACAAAAGTTGCTCCAAATTCGCTGCAAATGCTATTTACGAGCAGTTTGGAGCGTGGGGAACAAGAATATCACAAAAATATTTCATTTCGTGTAAGTTGATATTTCGACGATTCTCGGCTCCCTAGACACGAAAAATACATATAACAAAAGTTGCTCCAAATTCGCTGCAATTGCTATATACGAGCAGTTTGGAGCGTGGGGAACAAGAATATCACAAAAATTTTTCATTTCGCGTAAGTGAATTTTTCGAGGATTCTCAGCTCCCTGGACACGAAATATATTATCATAACAAACGTTGCTCCAAATTCGCTGTAAAAGCTATATACGAAAATTTTGGAGTGTGGGGAACAAGAATATCACAAAAATTTTTCATTTCGTGTAAGTCTATATTTCGACGATTCTCGGCTCCCTGGTAACTAAATATACTCTGAACAAAAGTTGCTCCAAATTCGCTGCAAGAGCTATATAAGAGCAGTTTGGAGTAAGGTAAACAAGAATATCACAAAAATATTTCATTTCGTGTAAGTCGATATTTCGAAGATTCTCAGCTCCCTGGTCACGAAATATACATATACCAAACGTTGCTCAAAATTCGCCTCAAATGCTATTTTCGAGCAGTTTGGAGCGCGGGGAACTGGAATATCATAAAAATGTTTCATTACGTGTAAGTCGATTATTCGACGATTCTCGGCTCCCTGGTCACGAAATATACATATAACAAAAGTTGCTCCAAATTCGCTGCAAATGCTATTTACGAGCAGCTTGGAGCGTGGGGAACAAGAATATCACAAAAATATTTCAATTCGTGTAAGTTGATATTTCGACGAAACTCGGCTCCCTGGTCACGAAATATACATATAACAAACGTTGCTCAAAATTCGCCTCAAATGCTATTTTCGAGCAGTTTGGAGCGCGGGGAACTGGAATATCATAAAAATGTTTCATTACGTGTAAGTCGATTATTCGACGATTCTCGGCTCCCTGGTCACGAAATATACATATAACAAAAGTTGCTCCAAATTCGCTGCAAATGCTATTTACGAGCAGTTTGTAGCGTGGGTAACAAGAATATCACAAAAATTTTTCATTTCGCGTAATTTGATTTTTCGAGGATTCTCAGCTCCCAGACACGAAATATATTATCCTAACAAACGTTGCTCCAAATTCGCTGCAAAAGCTATATACGAGAATTTTGGAGGGTGCGGAAAAAGAATATCACAAAAATTTTTCATTTCGTGTAAGTTGATATTTCGACGATTCTCGGCTCCCTGGACACGACAAATACATATAACAAAAGTTGCTCCAAATTCGTTGCAAATGCTATATACGAGCAGCTTGGAGTCTGGGGAACAAGAATATCACAAAAATTTTTCATTTCGCGTAAGTCAATTTTTCGAGGATTCTCAGCTCCCTGGACACGATATATATTATCCTAACAAACGTTGCTCCAACTTCGCTGCAAAAGCTATATACGAGAAGCTTGGAGTGTGCGGAAAAAGAATATCACAAAAATTTTTCATTTCGTGTAAGTCGATATTTCGACGATTCTCGGCTCCCTGGACACTAAATATACTCGGAACAAAAGTTGCTCCAAATTCGCTGCAAAAGCTATATAAGAGCAGTTTGGAGTAAGGTAAACAAGAATATCACAAAAATATTTCATTTCGCGTAAGTCGATATTTCTACGTTTCTCAGCTCCCTGGTCACGAAATATACATATACCAAACGTTGCTCCAAATTCGCCTCAAATGCTATTTTCGAGCAGTTTGGAGCGCGGGGAACTAGAATATCATAAAAATGTTTCATTACGTGTAAGTCGATATTTCGACGATTCTCGGCTCCCTGGTCACGAAATATACATGTAACAAAAGTTGCTCCAAATTCGCTGCAAATGCTATATATGAGCAGTTTGGAGCGTGGGGAACAAGAATATCACAAAAATGTTTCATTTCGCGTTAGTCGATTTTTCTAGGATTCTCAGCTCCCTGGACACGAAATATATTATCCTAACAAACGTTGCTCCAAATTCGCTGCAAATGCTATATACGAGAAGTTTGGAGTGTGGGGAACAAGAATATCACAAAAATTTTTCATTTCGTGTAAGTCGATATTTCGACGATTCACGGCTCCCTGGACACTAAATATACTCTGAACAAAAGTTGCTCCAAATTCCTTGCTAAAGCTATATAAGAGAAGTTTGGAGTAAGGTAAACAAGAATATCAATAAATAATTTCATTTCGTGTAAGTCGATATTTCTACGATTCTCGGCTCCCTGGTAACGAAATATACATATAACAAAAGTTGCTCCAAATTCGCTGCAAATGCTATTTACGAGCAGTTTGGAGCGTGGGGAACAAGAATATCACAAAAATTTTTCATTTCGTGTAAGTCGATATTTCGACGATTCACGGCTCCCTGGACACTAAATATACTCTGAACAAAAGTTGCTCCAAATTCGCAGCAAAAGCTATATAAGAGCAGTTTGGAGTAAGGTAAACAAGAATATCACAAAAATATTTCATTTCGTGTAAGTTGATATTTCGACGATTCTCGGCTCCTTGGACACGAAAATACATATATCAAAAGTTGCTCCAAATTTGCTGCAAATGCTATTTACGAGCAGTTTGGAACGTGGGGAACAAGAATATCACAAAAATATTTCATTTCGTGGGAGTTGATATTTCGACGATTCTCGGCTCCCTGGACACGAAAATATATATCACAAAAGTTGGTCTAAATTCGCTGCAAATGCTATATACGAGCAGTTTGGAGCGTGGGGAACAAGAATATCATAAAAATGTTTCATTACGTGTAAGTCGATTTTACGACGATTCTCAGCTGCCTGGACACGAAATATTCTCAGATCATAAGTTGCTCCAAATTTGCTGCATAAGCTAAAAGCTAATAGTTTTGAGTGCGGGGAAGAAGATTCTCACTAAAATGTATCACTAAGTGTAAGTCGATTTCTCGACGAATCGCGGTTCCCTGGACACGAAATATTCTCAGAAAAAAAGTTGCTCCAAATTCGCTGCAAAAGCTATATACGAGCAGTTTGGAGTGTGAGAAACAAGAATATCACAAAAATATTTCAATTCGTGTAAGTTGATATTTCGACGATTCTCGGCTCCCTGGTCACGAAATATACATATAACAAAAGTTGTTCCAAATTCGCTGCAAATGCTATTTACGAGCAGTTTGGAGCGTGGGTAACAAGAATATCACAAAAATTTTTCATTTCGCTTAATTTGATTTTTCGAGGATTCTCAGCTCCCAGACACGAAATATATTATCCTAACAAACGTTGCTCCAAATTCGCTGAGAAAGCTATATACGACAAGTTTGGAGCGAGGGGAACAAGAATATCACAAAAATTTTTCATTTCGCGTAAGTCGATTTTTCGAGGATTCTCAGCTCCCTGGACACGAAATATATTATCCTAACAAATTTGGCTCCAAATTCGCTGCAAAAGTTATATACGAGAAGTTTGGAGTGTGGGGAACAAGAATATCTCAAAAATATTTCATTTCGTGTAAGTCGATATTTCGACGATTCTCAGCTCCCTGGTCACGAAATATACATATAACAAACGTTGCTCCAAATAAGCCTCAAATGCTATTTACGAGCAGTTTGGAGTGTGGGGAACAAGAATATCACAAAAATTTTTCATTTCGTGTTAGTCGATATTTCGACGATTCTCGGCTCCCTGGACACTAAATATACTCTGAACAAAAGTTGCTCCAAATTCGCTGCAAATGCTATTTACGAGCAGTTTGGAGCGTGGGGAACAAGAATATCACAAAAATATTTCATTTCGTGTAAGTTGATATTTCGACGATTCTCGGCTCCCTGGACACGACAAATACATATAACAAAAGTTGCTCCAAATTCGTTGCAAATGCTATATACGAGCAGCTTGGAGCGTGGGGAAGAATAATATCACAAAAATTTTTCATTTCGCGTAAGTCAATTTTATGAGGATTCTCAGCTCCCTGGACACGATATATATTATCCTAACAAACGTTGCTCCAACTTCGCTGCAAAAGCTATATACGAGAATTTTGGAGGGTGCGGCAAAAGAATATCACAAAAATTTTTCATTTCGTGTAAGGTGATATTTCGACGATTCTCGGCTCCCTGGACACGACAAATACATATAACAAAAGTTGCTCCAAATTCGTTGCAAATGCTATATACGAGCAGCTTGGAGCGTGGGGAACAAGAATATCACAAAAATTTTTCATTTCGCGTAAGACAATTTTTCGAGGATTCTCAGCTCCCTGGACACGATATATATTATCCTAACAAACGTTGCTCCAACTTCGCTGCAAAAGCTATATACGAGAAGTTTGGAGGGTGCGGAAAAAGAATATCACAAAAATTTTTCATTTCGTGTAAGTTGATATTTCGACGATTCTCGGCTCCCTGGACACGACAAATACATATAACAAAAGTTGCTCCAAATTCGTTGCAAATGCTATATACGAGCAGCTTGGAGTCTGGGGAACAAGAATATCACAAAAATTTTTCATTTCGCGTAAGTCAATTTTTCGAGGATTCTCAGCTCCCTGGACACGATATATATTATCCTAACAAACGTTGCTCCAACTTCGCTGCAAAAGCTATATACGAGAAGCTTGGAGTGTGCGGAAAAAGAATATCACAAAAATTTTTCATTTCGTGTAAGTCGATATTTCGACGATTCTCGGCTCCCTGGACACTAAATATACTCGGAACAAAAGTTGCTCCAAATTCGCTGCAAAAGCTATATAAGAGCAGTTTGGAGTAAGGTAAACAAGAATATCACAAAAATATTTCATTTCGCGTAAGTCGATATTTCTACGTTTCTCAGCTCCCTGGTCACGAAATATACATATACCAAACGTTGCTCCAAATTCGCCTCAAATGCTATTTTCGAGCAGTTTGGAGCGCGGGGAACTAGAATATCATAAAAATGTTTCATTACGTGTAAGTCGATATTTCGACGATTCTCGGCTCCCTGGTCACGAAATATTCATGTAACAAAAGTTGCTCCAAATTCGCTGCAAATGCTATATATGAGCAGTTTGGAGCGTGGGGAACAAGAATATCACAAAAATTTTTCATTTCGCGTTAGTCGATTTTTCTAGGATTCTCAGCTCCCTGGACACGAAATATATTATCCTAACAAACGTTGCTCCAAATTCGCTGCAAAAGCTATATACGAGAAGTTTGGAGTGTGGGGAACAAGAATATCACAAAAATTTTTCATTTCGTGTAAGTCGATATTTCGACGATTCACGGCTCCCTGGACACTAAATATACTCTGAACAAAAGTTGCTCCAAATTCCTTGCTAAAGCTATATAAGAGCAGTTTGGAGTAAGGTAAACAAGAATATCACAAAATAATTTCATTTCGTGTAAGTCGATATTTCTACGATTCTCGGCTACCTGGTAACGAAATATACATATAACAAAAGTTGCTCCAAATTCGCTGCAAATGCTATTTACGAGCAGTTTGGAGCGTGGGGAACAAGAATATCACAAAAATATTTCATTTCGTGTAAGTTGATATTTCGACGATTCTCGGCTCCCTAGACACGAAAAATACATATAACAAAAGTTGCTCCAAATTCGCTGCAATTGCTATATACGAGCAGTTTGGAGCGTGGGGAACAAGAATATCACAAAAATTTTTCATTTCGCGTAAGTCAATTTTATGAGGATTCTCAGCTCCCTGGACACGATATATATTATCCTAACAAACGTTGCTCCAACTTCGCTGCAAAAGCTATATACGAGAATTTTGGAGGGTGCGGCAAAAGAATATCACAAAAATTTTTCATTTCGTGTAAGGTGATATTTCGACGATTCTCGGCTCCCTGGACACGACAAATACATATAACAAAAGTTGCTCCAAATTCGTTGCAAATGCTATATACGAGCAGCTTGGAGCGTGGGGAACAAGAATATCACAAAAATTTTTCATTTCGCGTAAGACAATTTTTCGAGGATTCTCAGCTCCCTGGACACGATATATATTATCCTAACAAACGTTGCTCCAACTTCGCTGCAAAAGCTATATACGAGAAGTTTGGAGGGTGCGGAAAAAGAATATCACAAAAATTTTTCATTTCGTGTAAGTTGATATTTCGACGATTCTCGGCTCCCTGGACACGACAAATACATATAACAAAAGTTGCTCCAAATTCGTTGCAAATGCTATATACGAGCAGCTTGGAGTCTGGGGAACAAGAATATCACAAAAATTTTTCATTTCGCGTAAGTCAATTTTTCGAGGATTCTCAGCTCCCTGGACACGATATATATTATCCTAACAAACGTTGCTCCAACTTCGCTGCAAAAGCTATATACGAGAAGCTTGGAGTGTGCGGAAAAAGAATATCACAAAAATTTTTCATTTCGTGTAAGTCGATATTTCGACGATTCTCGGCTCCCTGGACACTAAATATACTCGGAACAAAAGTTGCTCCAAATTCGCTGCAAAAGCTATATAAGAGCAGTTTGGAGTAAGGTAAACAAGAATATCACAAAAATATTTCATTTCGCGTAAGTCGATATTTCTACGTTTCTCAGCTCCCTGGTCACGAAATATACATATACCAAACGTTGCTCCAAATTCGCCTCAAATGCTATTTTCGAGCAGTTTGGAGCGCGGGGAACTAGAATATCATAAAAATGTTTCATTACGTGTAAGTCGATATTTCGACGATTCTCGGCTCCCTGGTCACGAAATATTCATGTAACAAACGTTGCTCCAAATTCGCTGCAAAAGCTATATACGAGAAGTTTGGAGTGTGGGGAACAAGAATATCACAAAAATTTTTCATTTCGTGTAAGTCGATATTTCGACGATTCACGGCTCCCTGGACACTAAATATACTCTGAACAAAAGTTGCTCCAAATTCCTTGCTAAAGCTATATAAGAGCAGTTTGGAGTAAGGTAAACAAGAATATCACAAAATAATTTCATTTCGTGTAAGTCGATATTTCTACGATTCTCGGCTACCTGGTAACGAAATATACATATAACAAAAGTTGCTCCAAATTCGCTGCAAATGCTATTTACGAGCAGTTTGGAGCGTGGGGAACAAGAATATCACAAAAATATTTCATTTCGTGTAAGTTGATATTTCGACGATTCTCGGCTCCCTAGACACGAAAAATACATATAACAAAAGTTGCTCCAAATTCGCTGCAATTGCTATATACGAGCAGTTTGGAGCGTGGGGAACAAGAATATCACAAAAATTTTTCATTTCGCGTAAGTGAATTTTTCGAGGATTCTCAGCTCCCTGGACACGAAATATATTATCATAACAAACGTTGCTCCAAATTCGCTGCAAAAGCTATATACGAAAATTTTGGAGTGTGGGAAACAAGAATATCACAAAAATTTTTCATTTCGTGTAAGTCTATATTTCGACGATTCTCGGCTCCCTGGTAACTAAATATACTCTGAACAAAAGTTGCTCCAAATTCGCTGCAAGAGCTATATAAGAGCAGTTTGGAGTAAGGTAAACAAGAATATCACAAAAATATTTCATTTGGTGTAAGTCGATATTTCGACGATTCTCAGCTCCCTGGTCACGAAATATACATATACCAAACGTTGCTCCAAATTCGCCTCAAATGCTGTTTTCGAGCAGTTTGGAGCGCGGGGAACTAGAATATCATAAAAATGTTTCATTACGTGTAAGTCGATAATTCGACGATTCTCGGCTCCCTGGTCCCGAAATATACATATAACAAAAGTTGCTCCAAATTCGCTGCAAATGCTATTTACGAGCAGTTTGGAGCGTGGGGAACAAGAATATCACAACAATTTTTCATTTCGTGTAATTTGATTTTTCGAGGATTCTCAGCTCCCTGGACACGAAATATATTATCCTAACAAACGTTGCTCCAAATTCGCTGCAAAAGCTATATACGGCAAGTTTGGAGTGTGGGGAACAAGAATATCACAAAAATTTTTCATTTCGTGTAAGTCGATATTTCGACGATTCTCGGCCCCCTGGACACTAAATATACTCTGAACAAAAGTTGCTCCAAATTCGCTGCAAGAGCTATATAAGAGCAGTTTGGAGTAAGGTAAACAAGAATATCACAAAAATATTTCATTTCGTGTAAGTCGATATTTCGAAGATTCTCAGCTCCCTGGTCACGAAATATACATATACCAAACGTTGCTCAAAATTCGCCTCAAATGCTATTTTCGAGCAGTTTGGAGCGCGGGGAACTGGAATATCATAAAAATGTTTCATTACGTGTAAGTCGATTATTCGACGATTCTCGGCTCCCTGGTCACGAAATATACATATAACAAAAGTTGCTCCAAATTCGCTGCAAATGCTATTTACGAGCAGCTTGGAGCGTGGGGAACAAGAATATCACAAAAATATTTTAATTCGTGTAAGTTGATATTTCGACGAATCTCGGCTCCCTGGTCACGAAATATACATATAACAAAAGTTGTTCTAAATTCGCTGCAAATGCTATTTACGAGCAGTTTGGAGCGTGGGTAACAAGAATATCACAAAAATTTTTCATTTCGCGTAATTTGATTTTTCGAGGATTCTCAGCACCCAGACACGAAATATATTATCCTAACAAACGTTGCTCCAAATTCGCTGCAAAAGCTATATACGAGAATTTTGGAGGGTGCGGAAAAAGAATATCACAAAAATTTTTCATTTCGTGTAAGTTGATATTTCGACGATTCTCGGCTCCCTGGACACGACAAATACATATAACAAAAGTTGCTCCAAATTCGTTGCAAATGCTATATACGAGCAGCTTGGAGCGTGGGGAACAAGAATATCACAAAAATTTTTCATTTCGCGTAAGTCCATTTTTCGAGGATTCTCAGCTCCCTGGACACGATATATATTATCCTAACAAACGTTGCTCCAACTTCGCTGCAAAAGCTATATACGAGAAGCTTGGAGTGTGCGGAAAAAGAATATCACAAAAATTTTTCATTTCGTGTAAGTCGATATTTCGACGATTCTCGGCTCC
The DNA here is from genome assembly GCA_030762935.1 of Hymenopus coronatus. Lineage (NCBI taxonomy): Eukaryota > Metazoa > Arthropoda > Insecta > Mantodea > Hymenopodidae > Hymenopus > Hymenopus coronatus. The sequence continues at coordinate 14,182,818 of CM060886.1, read as the reverse complement.
CTGGACACTAAATATACTCGGAACAAAAGTTGCTCCAAATTCGCTGCAAAAGCTATATAAGAGCAGTTTGGAGTAAGGTAAACAAGAATATCACAAAAATATTTCATTTCGCGTAAGTCGATATTTCTACGTTTCTCAGCTCCCTGGTCACGAAATATACATATACCAAACGTTGCTCCAAATTCGCCTCAAATGCTATTTTCGAGCAGTTTGGAGCGCGGGGAACTAGAATATCATAAAAATGTTTCATTACGTGTAAGTCGATATTTCGACGATTCTCGGCTCCCTGGTCACGAAATATACATGTAACAAAAGTTGCTCCAAATTCGCTGCAAATGCTATATATGAGCAGTTTGGAGCGTGGGGAACAAGAATATCACAAAAATTTTTCATTTCGCGTTAGTCGATTTTTCTAGGATTCTCAGCTCCCTGGACACGAAATATATTATCCTAACAAACGTTGCTCCAAATTCGCTGCAAAAGCTATATACGAGAAGTTTGGAGTGTGGGGAACAAGAATATCACAAAAATTTTTCATTTCGTGTAAGTCGATATTTCGACGATTCACGGCTCCCTGGACACTAAATATACTCTGAACAAAAGTTGCTCCAAATTCCTTGCTAAAGCTATATAAGAGCAGTTTGGAGTAAGGTAAACAAGAATATCACAAAATAATTTCATTTCGTGTAAGTCGATATTTCTACGATTCTCGGCTACCTGGTAACGAAATATACATATAACAAAAGTTGCTCCAAATTCGCTGCAAATGCTATTTACGAGCAGTTTGGAGCGTGGGGAACAAGAATATCACAAAAATATTTCATTTCGTGTAAGTTGATATTTCGACGATTCTCGGCTCCCTAGACACGAAAAATACATATAACAAAAGTTGCTCCAAATTCGCTGCAATTGCTATATACGAGCAGTTTGGAGCGTGGGGAACAAGAATATCACAAAAATTTTTCATTTCGCGTTAGTCGATTTTTCTAGGATTCTCAGCTCCCTGGACACGAAATATATTATCCTAACAAACGTTGCTCCAAATTCGCTGCAAAAGCTATATACGAAAATTTTGGAGTGTGGGGAACAAGAATATCACAAAAATTTTTCATTTCGTGTAAGTCGATATTTCGACGATTCACGGCTCCCTGGACACTAAATATACTCTGAACAAAAGTTGCTCCAAATTCCTTGCTAAAGCTATATAAGAGCAGTTTGGAGTAAGGTAAACAAGAATATCACAAAATAATTTCATTTCGTGTAAGTCGATATTTCTACGATTCTCGGCTACCTGGTAACGAAATATACATATAACAAAAGTTGCTCCAAATTCGCTGCAAATGCTATTTACGAGCAGTTTGGAGAGTGGGGAACAAGAATATCACAAAAATATTTCATTTCGTGTAAGTTGATATTTCGACGATTCTCGGCTCCCTAGACACGAAAAATACATATAACAAAAGTTGCTCCAAATTCGCTGCAATTGCTATATACGAGCAGTTTGGAGCGTGGGGAACAAGAATATCACAAAAATTTTTCATTTCGCGTAAGTGAATTTTTCGAGGATTCTCAGCTCCCTGGATACGAAATATATTATCATAACAAACGTTGCTCCAAATTCGCTGCAAAAGCTATATACGAAAATTTTGGAGTGTGGGGAACAAGAATATCACAAAAATTTTTCATTTCGTGTAAGTCTATATTTCGACGATTCTCGGCTCCCTGGTAACTAAATATACTCTGAACAAAAGTTGCTCCAAATTCGCTGCAAGAGCTATATAAGAGCAGTTTGGAGTAAGGTAAACAAGAATATCACAAAAATATTTCATTTGGTGTAAGTCGATATTTCGACGATTCTCAGCTCCCTGGTCACGAAATATACATATACCAAACGTTGCTCCAAATTCGCCTCAAATGCTATTTTCGAGCAGTTTGGAGCGCGGGGAACTAGAATATCATAAAAATGTTTCATTACGTGTAAGTCGATAATTCGACGATTCTCGGCTCCCTGGTCCCGAAATATACATATAACAAAAGTTGCTCCAAATTCGCTGCAAATGCTATTTACGAGCAGTTTGGAGCGTGGGGAACAAGAATATCACAACAATTTTTCATTTCGTGTAATTTGATTTTTCGAGGATTCTCAGCTCCCTGGACACGAAATATATTATCCTAACAAACGTTGCTCCAAATTCGCTGCAAAAGCTATATACGACAAGTTTGGAGTGTGGGGAACAAGAATATCACAAAAATTTTTTATTTCGTGTAAGTCGATATTTCGACGATTCTCGGCCCCCTGGACACTAAATATACTCTGAACAAAAGTTGCTCCAAATTCGCTGCAAGAGCTATATAAGAGCAGTTTGGAGTAAGGTAAACAAGAATATCACAAAAATATTTCATTTCGTGTAAGTCGATATTTCGAAGATTCTCAGCTCCCTGGTCACGAAATATACATATACCAAACGTTGCTCAAAATTCGCCTCAAATGCTATTTTCGAGCAGTTTGGAGCGCGGGGAACTGGAATATCATAAAAATGTTTCATTACGTGTAAGTCGATTATTCGACGATTCTCGGCTCCCTGGTCACGAAATATACATATAACAAAAGTTGCTCCAAATTCGCTGCAAATGCTATTTACGAGCAGCTTGGAGCGTGGGGAACAAGAATATCACAAAAATATTTCAATTCGTGTAAGTTGATATTTCGACGAATCTCGGCTCCCTGGTCACGAAATATACATATAACAAAAGTTGTTCTAAATTCGCTGCAAATGCTATTTACGAGCAGTTTGGAGCGTGGGTAACAAGAATATCACAAAAATTTTTCATTTCGCGTAATTTGATTTTTCGAGGATTCTCAGCACCCAGACACGAAATATATTATCCTAACAAACGTTGCTCCAAATTCGCAGCAAAAGCTATATACGAGAATGTTGTAGGGTGCGGAAAAAGAATATCACAAAAATTTTTCATTTCGTGTAAGTTGATATTTCGACGATTCTCGGCTCCCTGGACACGACAAATACATATAACAAAAGGTGCTCCAAATTCGTTGCAAATGCTATATACGAGCAGCTTGGAGCGTGGGGAACAAGAATATCACAAAAATTTTTCATTTCGCGTAAGTCAATTTTTCGAGGATTCTCAGCTCCCTGGACACGATATATATTATCCTAACAAACGTTGCTCCAACTTCGCTTCAAAAGCTATATACGAGAAGCTTGGAGTGTGCGGAAAAAGAATATCACAAAAATTTTTCATTTCGTGTAAGTCGATATTTCGACGATTCTCGGCTCCCTGGACACTAAATATACTCGGAACAAAAGTTGCTCCAAATTCGCTGCAAAAGCTATATAAGAGCAGTTTGGAGTAAGGTAAACAAGAATATCACAAAAATATTTCATTTCGCGTAAGTCGATATTTCTACGTTTCTCAGCTCCCAGGTCACGAAATATACATATACCAAACGTTGCTCCAAATTCGCCTCAAATGCTATTTTCGAGCAGTTTGGAGCGCGGGGAACTAGAATATCATAAAAATGTTTCCTTACGTGTAAGTCGATATTTCGACGATTCTCGGCTCCCTGGTCACGAAATATACATGTAACAAAAGTTGCTCCAAATTCGCTGCAAATGCTATATATGAGCAGTTTGGAGCGTGGGGAACAAGAATATCACAAAAATTTTTCATTTCGCGTTAGTCGATTTTTCTAGGATTCTCAGCTCCCTGGACACGAAATATATTATCCTAACAAACGTTGCTCCAAATTCGCTGCAAAAGCTATATACGAGAAGTTTGGAGTGTGGGGAACAAGAATATCACAAAAATTTTTCATTTCGTGTAAGTCGATATTTCGACGATTCACGGCTCCCTGGACACTAAATATACTCTGAACAAAAGTTGCTCCAAATTCCTTGCTAAAGCTATATAAGAGCAGTTTGGAGTAAGGTAAACAGGAATATCACAAAATAATTTCATTTCGTGTAAGTCGATATTTCTACGATTCTCGGCTACCTGGTAACGAAATATACATATAACAAAAGTTGCTCCAAATTCGCTGCAAATGCTATTTACGAGCAGTTTGGAGCGTGGGGAACAAGAATATCACAAAAATATTTCATTTCGTGTAAGTTGATATTTCGACGATTCTCGGCTCCCTAGACACGAAAAATACATATAACAAAAGTTGCTCCAAATTCGCTGCAATTGCTATATACGAGCAGTTTGGAGCGTGGGGAACAAGAATATCACAAAAATTTTTCATTTCGCGTAAGTGAATTTTTCGAGGATTCTCAGCTCCCTGGACACGAAATATATTATCATAACAAACGTTGCTCCAAATTCGCTGCAAAAGCTATATACGAAAATTTTGGAGTGTGGGGAACAAGAATATCACAAAAATTTTTCATTTCGTGTAAGTCTATATTTCGACGATTCTCGGCTCCCTGGTAACTAAATATACTCTGAACAAAAGTTGCTCCAAATTCGCTGCAAGAGCTATATAAGAGCAGTTTGGAGTAAGGTAAACAAGAATATCACAAAAATATTTCATTTGGTGTAAGTCGATATTTCGACGATTCTCAGCTCCCTGGTCACGAAATATACATATACCAAACGTTGCTCCAAATTCGCCTCAAATGCTATTTTCGAGCAGTTTGGAGCGCGGGGAACTAGAATATCATAAAAATGTTTCATTACGTGTAAGTCGATAATTCGACGATTCTCGGCTCCCTGGTCCCGAAATATACATATAACAAAAGTTGCTCCAAATTCGCTGCAAATGCTATTTACGAGCAGTTTGGAGCGTGGGGAACAAGAATATCACAACAATTTTTCATTTCGTGTAATTTGATTTTTCGAGGATTCTCAGCTCCCTGGACACGAAATATATTATCCTAACAAACGTTGCTCCAAATTCGCTGCAAAAGCTATATACGAGAAGTTTGGAGTGTGGGGAACAAGAATATCACAAAAATTTTTCATTTCGTGTAAGTCGATATTTCGACGATTCACGGCTCCCTGGACACTAAATATACTCTGAACAAAAGTTGCTCCAAATTCCTTGCTAAAGCTATATAAGAGAAGTTTGGAGTAAGGTAAACAAGAATATCACAAAATAATTTCATTTCGTGTAAGTCGATATTTCTACGATTCTCGGCTCCCTGCTAACGAAATATACATATAACAAAAGTTGCTCCAAATTCGCTGCAAATGCTATTTACGAGCAGTTTGGAGCGTGGGGAACAAGAATATCACAAAAATATTTCATTTCGTGTAAGTTGATATTTCGACGATTCTCGGCTCCCTAGACACGAAAAATCCATATAACAAAAGTTGCTCCAAATTCGCTGCAATTGCTATATATGAGCAGTTTGGAGCGTGGGGAACAAGAATATCACAAAAATTTTTCATTTCGCGTAAGTGAATTTTTCGAGGATTCTCAGCTCCCTGGACACGAAATATATTATCATAACAAACGTTGCTCCAAATTCGCTGCAAAAGCTATATACGAAAATTTTGGAGTGTGGGGAACAAGAATATCACAAAAATTTTTCATTTCGTGTAAGTCTATATTTCGACGATTCTCGGCTCCCTGGTAACTAAATATACTCTGAACAAAAGTTGCTCCAAATTCGCTGCAAGAGCTATATAAGAGCAGTTTGGAGTAAGGTAAACAAGAATATCACAAAAATATTTCATTTGGTGTAAGTCGATATTTCGACGATTCTCAGCTCCCTGGTCACGAAATATACATATACCAAACGTTGCTCCAAATTCGCCTCAAATGCTATTTTCGAGCAGTTTGGAGCGCGGGGAACTAGAATATCATAAAAATGTTTCATTACGTGTAAGTCGATAATTCGACGATTCTCGGCTCCCTGGTCCCGAAATATACATATAACAAAAGTTGCTCCAAATTCGCTGCAAATGCTATTTACGAGCAGTTCGGAGCGTGGGGAACAAGAATATCACAACAATTTTTCATTTCGTGTAATTTGATTTTTCGAGGATTCTCAGCTCCCTGGACACGAAATATATTATCCTAACAAACGTTGCTCCAAATTCGCTGCAAAAGCTATATACGACAAGTTTGGAGTGTGGGGAACAAGAATATCACAAAAATTTTTCATTTCGTGTAAGTCGATATTTCGACGATTCTCGGCCCCCTGGACACTAAATATACTCTGAACAAAAGTTGCTCCAAATTCGCTGCAAGAGCTATATAAGAGCAGTTTGGAGTAAGGTAAACAAGAATATCACAAAATAATTTCATTTCGTGTAAGTCGATATTTCTACGATTCTCGGCTCCCTGCTAACGAAATATACATATAACAAAAGTTGCTCCAAATTCGCTGCAAATGCTATTTACGAGCAGTTTGGAGCGTGGGGAACAAGAATATCACAAAAATATTTCATTTCGTGTAAGTTGATATTTCGACGATTCTCGGCTCCCTAGACACGAAAAATCCATATAACAAAAGTTGCTCCAAATTCGCTGCAATTGCTATATATGAGCAGTTTGGAGCGTGGGGAACAAGAATATCACAAAAATTTTTCATTTCGCGTAAGTGAATTTTTCGAGGATTCTCAGCTCCCTGGACACGAAATATATTATCATAACAAACGTTGCTCCAAATTCGCTGCAAAAGCTATATACGACAAGTTTGGAGTGTGGGGAACAAGAATATCACAAAAATTTTTCATTTCGTGTAAGTCGATATTTCGACGATTCTCGGCCCCCTGGACACTAAATATACTCTGAACAAAAGTTGCTCCAAATTCGCTGCAAGAGCTATATAAGAGCAGTTTGGAGTAAGGTAAACAAGAATATCACAAAAATATTTCATTTCGTGTAAGTCGATATTTCGAAGATTCTCTGCTCCCTGGTCACGAAATATACATATACCAAACGTTGCTCAAAATTCGCCTCAAATGCTATTTTCGAGCAGTTTGGAGCGCGGGGAACTGGAATATCATAAAAATGTTTCATTACGTGTAAGTCGATTATTCGACGATTCTCGGCTCCCTGGTCACGAAATATACATATAACAAAAGTTGCTCCCAATTCGCTGCAAATGCTATTTACGAGCAGCTTGGAGCGTGGGGAGCAAGAATATCACAAAAATATTTCAATTCGTGTAAGTTGATATTTCGACGAATCTCGGCTCCCTGGTCACGAAATATACATATAACAAAAGTTGTTCTAAATTCGCTGCAAATGCTATTTACGAGCAGTTTGGAGCGTGGGTAACAAGAATATCACAACAATTTTTCATTTCGCGTAATTTGATTTTTCGAGGATTCTCAGCTCCCAGACACGAAATATATTATCCTAACAAACGTTGCTCCAAATTCGCTGCAAAAGCTATATACGAGAATTTTGGAGGGTGCGGAAAAAGAATATCACAAAAATGTTTCATTTCGTGTAAGTCGATATTTCGACGATTCACGGCTCCCTGGACACTAAATATACTCTGAACAAAAGTTGCTCCAAATTCCATGCTAAAGCTATATAAGAGAAGTTTGGAGTAAGGTAAACAAGAATATCACAAAATAATTTCATTTCGTGTAAGTCGATATTTCTACGATTCTCGGTTCCCTGGTAACGAAATATACATATAACAAAAGTTGCTCCAAATTCGCTGCAATTGCTATATACGAGCAGTTTGGAGCGTGGGGAACAAGAATATCACAAAAATATTTCATTTCGTGTAAGTTGATATTTCGACGATTCTCGGCTCCCTAGACACGAAAAATACATATAACAAAAGTTGCTCCAAATTCGCTGCAATTGCTATATACGAGCAGTTTGGAGCGTGGGGAACAAGAATATCACAAAAATTTTTCATTTCGCGTAAGTGAATTTTTCGAGGATACTCAGCTCCCTGGACACGAAATATATTATCATAACAAACGTTGCTCCAAATTCGCTGCAAAAGCTATATACGAAAATTTTGGAGTGTGGGGAACAAGAATATCACAAAAATTTTTCATTTCGTGTAAGTCTATATTTCGACGATTCTCGGCTCCCTGGTAACTAAATATACTCTGAACAAAAGTTGCTCCAAATTCGCTGCAAGAGCTATATAAGAGCAGTTTGGAGTAAGGTAAACAAGAATATCACAAAAATATTTCATTTGGTGTAAGTCGATATTTCGACGATTCTCAGCTCCCTGGTCACGAAATATACATATACCAAACGTTGCTCCAAATTCGCCTCAAATGCTATTTTCGAGCAGTTTGGAGCGCGGGGAACTAGAATATCATAAAAATGTTTCATTACGTGTAAGTCGATAATTCGACGATTCTCGGCTCCCTGGTCCCGAAATATACATATAACAAAAGTTGCTCCAAATTCGCTGCAAATGCTATTTACAAGCAGTTTGGAGCGTGGGGAACAAGAATATCACAACAATTTTTCATTTCGTGTAATTTGATTTTTCGAGGATTCTCAGCTCCCTGGACACGAAATATATTATCCTAACAAACGTTGCTCCAAATTCGCTGCAAAAGCTATATACGAAAAGTTTGGAGTGTGGGGAACAAGAATATCACAAAAATTTTTCATTTCGTGTAAGTCGATATTTCGACGATTCTCGGCTCCCTGGACACTAAATATACTCGGAACAAAAGTTGCTCCAAATTCGCTGCAAGAGCTATATAAGAGCAGTTTGGAGTAAGGTAAACAAGAATATCACAAAAATATTTCATTTCGTGTAAGTCGATATTTCGAAGATTCTCAGATCCCTGGTCACGAAATATACATATACCAAACGTTGCTCAAAATTCGCTTCAAATGCTATTTTCGAGCAGTTTGGAGCGCGGGGAACTGGAATATCATAAAAATGTTTCATTACGTGTAAGTTGATATTTCGACGATTCTCGGCTCCCTGGACACGACAAATACTTATAACAAAAGTTGCTCCAAATTCGTTGCAAATGCTATATACGAGCAGCTTGGAGCGTGGGGAACAAGAATATCACAAAAATTTTTCATTTCGCGTGAGTCAATTTTTCGAGGATTCTCAGCTCCCTGGACACGATATATATTATCCTAACAAACGTTGCTCCAACTTCGCTGCAAAAGCTATATACGAGAAGATTGGAGTGTGCGGAAAAAGAATATCACAAAAATTTTTCATTTCGTGTAAGTCGATATTTCGACGATTCTCGGCTCCCTGGACACTAAATATACTCGGAACAAAAGTTGCTCCAAATTCGCTGCAAAAGCTATATAAGAGCAGTTTGGAGTAAGGTAAACAAGAATATCACAAAAATATTTCATTTCGCGTAAGTCGATATTTCTACGTTTCTCAGGTCCCTGGTCACGAAATATACATATACCAAACGTTGCTCCAAATTCGCCTCAAATGCTATTTTCGAGCAGTTTGGAGCGCGGGGAACTAGAATATCATAAAAATGTTTCATTACGTGTAAGTCGATAATTCGACGATTCTCGGCTCCCTGGTCCCGAAATATACATATAACAAAAGTTGCTCCAAATTCGCTGCAAATGCTATTTACGAGCAGTTCGGAGCGTGGGGAACAAGAATATCACAACAATTTTTCATTTCGTGTAATTTGATTTTTCGAGGATTCTCAGCTCCCTGGACACGAAATATATTATCCTAACAAACGTTGCTCCAAATTCGCTGCAAAAGCTATATACGACAAGTTTGGAGTGTGGGGAACAAGAATATCACAAAAATTTTTCATTTCGTGTAAGTCGATATTTCGACGATTCTCGGCCCCCTGGACACTAAATATACTCTGAACAAAAGTTGCTCCAAATTCGCTGCAAGAGCTATATAAGAGCAGTTTGGAGTAAGGTAAACAAGAATATCACAAAAATATTTCATTTCGTGTAAGTCGATATTTCGAAGATTCTCTGCTCCCTGGTCACGAAATATACATATACCAAACGTTGCTCAAAATTCGCCTCAAATGCTATTTTCGAGCAGTTTGGAGCGCGGGGAACTGGAATATCATAAAAATGTTTCATTACGTGTAAGTCGATTATTCGACGATTCTCGGCTCCCTGGTCACGAAATATACAAATAACAAAAGTTGCTCCAAATTCGCTGCAAATGCTAATTACGAGCAGCTTGGAGCGTGGGTAACAAGAATATCACAAAAATTTTTCATTTCGCGTAATTTGATTTTTCGAGGATTCTCAGCACCCAGACACGAAATATATTATCCTAACAAACGTTGCTCCAAATTCGCTGCAAAAGCTATATACGTGAAGTTTGGAGCGCGGGGAACTAGAATATCATAAAAATGTTTCATTACGTGTAAGTCGATATTTCGACGATTCTCGGCTCCCTGGTCACGAAATATACATGTAACAAAAGTTGCTCCAAATTCGCTGCAAATGCTATATATGAGCAGTTTGGAGCGTGGGGAACAAGAATATCACAAAAATTTTTCATTTCGCGTTAGTCGATTTTTCTAGGATTCTCAGCTCCCTGGACACGAAATATATTATCCTAACAAACGTTGCTCCAAATTCGCTGCAAAAGCTATATACGAGAAGTTTGGAGTGTGGGGAACAAGAATATCACAAAAATTTTTCATTTCGTGTAAGTCGATATTTCGACGATTCACGGCTCCCTGGACACTAAATATACTCTGAACAAAAGTTGCTCCAAATTCCTTGCTAAAGCTATATAAGAGAAGTTTGGAGTAAGGTAAACAAGAATATCACAAAATAATTTCAATTCGTGTAAGTCGATATTTCTACGATTTTCGGCTCCCTAGACACGAAAAATACATATAACAAAAGTTGCTCCAAATTCGCTGCAATTGCTATATACGAGCAGTTTGGAGCGTGGGGAACAAGAATATCACAAAAATTTTTCATTTCGCGTAAGTGAATTTTTCGAGGATTCTCAGCTCCCTGGACACGAAATATATTATCATAACAAACGTTGCTCCAAATTTGCTGCAAAAGCTATATACGAAAATTTTGGAGTGTAGGGGAACAAGAATATCACAAAAATTTTTCATTTCGTGTAAGTCTATATTTCGACGATTCTCGGCTCCCTGGTAACTAAATATACTCTGAACAAAAGTTGCTCCAAATTCGCTGCAAGAGCTATATAAGAGCAGTTTGGAGTAAGGTAAACAAGAATATCACAAAAATATTTCATTTGGTGTAAGTCGATATTTCGACGATTCTCAGCTCCCTGGTCACGAAATATACATATACCAAACGTTGCTCCAAATTCGCCTCAAATGCTATTTTCGAGCAGTTTGGAGCGTGGGGAACTAGAATATCATAAAAATGTTTCATTACGTGTAAGTCGATAATTCGACGATTCTCGGCTCCCTGGTCCCGAAATATACATATAACAAAAGTTGCTCCAAATTCGCTGCAAATGCTATTTACGAGCAGTTTGGAGCGTGGGGAACAAGAATATCACAACAATTTTTCATTTCGTGTAATTTGATTTTTCGAGGATTCTCAGCTCCCTGGACACGAAATATATTATCCTAACAAACGTTGCTCCAAATTCGCTGCAAAAGCTATATACGAGAATTTTGGAGGGTGCGGAAAAAGAATATCACAAAAATGTTTCATTTCGTGTAAGTCGATATTTCGACGATTCACGGCTCCCTGGACACTAAATATACTCTGAACAAAAGTTGCTCCAAATTCCATGCTAAAGCTATATAAGAGAAGTTTGGAGTAAGGTAAACAAGAATATCACAAAATAATTTCATTTCGTGTAAGTCGATATTTCTACGATTCTCGGTTCCCTGGTAACGAAATATACATATAACAAAAGTTGCTCCAAATTCGCTGCAATTGCTATATACGAGCAGTTTGGAGCGTGGGGAACAAGAATATCACAAAAATATTTCATTTCGTGTAAGTTGATATTTCGACGATTCTCGGCTCCCTAGACACGAAAAATACATATAACAAAAGTTGCTCCAAATTCGCTGCAATTGCTATATACGAGCAGTTTGGAGCGTGGGGAACAAGAATATCACAAAAATTTTTCATTTCGCGTAAGTGAATTTTTCGAGGATACTCAGCTCCCTGGACACGAAATATATTATCATAACAAACGTTGCTCCAAATTCGCTGCAAAAGCTATATACGAAAATTTTGGAGTGTGGGGAACAAGAATATCACAAAAATTTTTCATTTCGTGTAAGTCTATATTTCGACGATTCTCGGCTCCCTGGTAACTAAATATACTCTGAACAAAAGTTGCTCCAAATTCGCTGCAAGAGCTATATAAGAGCAGTTTGGAGTAAGGTAAACAAGAATATCACAAAAATATTTCATTTGGTGTAAGTCGATATTTCGACGATTCTCAGCTCCCTGGTCACGAAATATACATATACCAAACGTTGCTCCAAATTCGCCTCAAATGCTATTTTCGAGCAGTTTGGAGCGCGGGGAACTAGAATATCATAAAAATGTTTCATTACGTGTAAGTCGATAATTCGACGATTCTCGGCTCCCTGGTCCCGAAATATACATATAACAAAAGTTGCTCCAAATTCGCTGCAAATGCTATTTACAAGCAGTTTGGAGCGTGGGGAACAAGAATATCACAACAATTTTTCATTTCGTGTAATTTGATTTTTCGAGGATTCTCAGCTCCCTGGACACGAAATATATTATCCTAACAAACGTTGCTCCAAATTCGCTGCAAAAGCTATATACGAAAAGTTTGGAGTGTGGGGAACAAGAATATCACAAAAATTTTTCATTTCGTGTAAGTCGATATTTCGACGATTCTCGGCTCCCTGGACACTAAATATACTCGGAACAAAAGTTGCTCCAAATTCGCTGCAAGAGCTATATAAGAGCAGTTTGGAGTAAGGTAAACAAGAATATCACAAAAATATTTCATTTCGTGTAAGTCGATATTTCGAAGATTCTCAGATCCCTGGTCACGAAATATACATATACCAAACGTTGCTCAAAATTCGCTTCAAATGCTATTTTCGAGCAGTTTGGAGCGCGGGGAACTGGAATATCATAAAAATGTTTCATTACGTGTAAGTTGATATTTCGACGATTCTCGGCTCCCTGGACACGACAAATACTTATAACAAAAGTTGCTCCAAATTCGTTGCAAATGCTATATACGAGCAGCTTGGAGCGTGGGGAACAAGAATATCACAAAAATTTTTCATTTCGCGTGAGTCAATTTTTCGAGGATTCTCAGCTCCCTGGACACGATATATATTATCCTAACAAACGTTGCTCCAACTTCGCTGCAAAAGCTATATACGAGAAGATTGGAGTGTGCGGAAAAAGAATATCACAAAAATTTTTCATTTCGTGTAAGTCGATATTTCGACGATTCTCGGCTCCCTGGACACTAAATATACTCGGAACAAAAGTTGCTCCAAATTCGCTGCAAAAGCTATATAAGAGCAGTTTGGAGTAAGGTAAACAAGAATATCACAAAAATATTTCATTTCGCGTAAGTCGATATTTCTACGTTTCTCAGGTCCCTGGTCACGAAATATACATATACCAAACGTTGCTCCAAATTCGCCTCAAATGCTATTTTCGAGCAGTTTGGAGCGCGGGGAACTAGAATATCATAAAAATGTTTCATTACGTGTAAGTCGATAATTCGACGATTCTCGGCTCCCTGGTCCCGAAATATACATATAACAAAAGTTGCTCCAAATTCGCTGCAAATGCTATTTACGAGCAGTTCGGAGCGTGGGGAACAAGAATATCACAACAATTTTTCATTTCGTGTAATTTGATTTTTCGAGGATTCTCAGCTCCCTGGACACGAAATATATTATCCTAACAAACGTTGCTCCAAATTCGCTGCAAAAGCTATATACGACAAGTTTGGAGTGTGGGGAACAAGAATATCACAAAAATTTTTCATTTCGTGTAAGTCGATATTTCGACGATTCTCGGCCCCCTGGACACTAAATATACTCTGAACAAAAGTTGCTCCAAATTCGCTGCAAGAGCTATATAAGAGCAGTTTGGAGTAAGGTAAACAAGAATATCACAAAAATATTTCATTTCGTGTAAGTCGATATTTCGAAGATTCTCTGCTCCCTGGTCACGAAATATACATATACCAAACGTTGCTCAAAATTCGCCTCAAATGCTATTTTCGAGCAGTTTGGAGCGCGGGGAACTGGAATATCATAAAAATGTTTCATTACGTGTAAGTCGATTATTCGACGATTCTCGGCTCCCTGGTCACGAAATATACAAATAACAAAAGTTGCTCCAAATTCGCTGCAAATGCTAATTACGAGCAGCTTGGAGCGTGGGTAACAAGAATATCACAAAAATTTTTCATTTCGCGTAATTTGATTTTTCGAGGATTCTCAGCACCCAGACACGAAATATATTATCCTAACAAACGTTGCTCCAAATTCGCTGCAAAAGCTATATACGTGAAGTTTGGAGCGCGGGGAACTAGAATATCATAAAAATGTTTCATTACGTGTAAGTCGATATTTCGACGATTCTCGGCTCCCTGGTCACGAAATATACATGTAACAAAAGTTGCTCCAAATTCGCTGCAAATGCTATATATGAGCAGTTTGGAGCGTGGGGAACAAGAATATCACAAAAATTTTTCATTTCGCGTTAGTCGATTTTTCTAGGATTCTCAGCTCCCTGGACACGAAATATATTATCCTAACAAACGTTGCTCCAAATTCGCTGCAAAAGCTATATACGAGAAGTTTGGAGTGTGGGGAACAAGAATATCACAAAAATTTTTCATTTCGTGTAAGTCGATATTTCGACGATTCACGGCTCCCTGGACACTAAATATACTCTGAACAAAAGTTGCTCCAAATTCCTTGCTAAAGCTATATAAGAGAAGTTTGGAGTAAGGTAAACAAGAATATCACAAAATAATTTCAATTCGTGTAAGTCGATATTTCTACGATTTTCGGCTCCCTAGACACGAAAAATACATATAACAAAAGTTGCTCCAAATTCGCTGCAATTGCTATATACGAGCAGTTTGGAGCGTGGGGAACAAGAATATCACAAAAATTTTTCATTTCGCGTAAGTGAATTTTTCGAGGATTCTCAGCTCCCTGGACACGAAATATATTATCATAACAAACGTTGCTCCAAATTTGCTGCAAAAGCTATATACGAAAATTTTGGAGTGTAGGGGAACAAGAATATCACAAAAATTTTTCATTTCGTGTAAGTCTATATTTCGACGATTCTCGGCTCCCTGGTAACTAAATATACTCTGAACAAAAGTTGCTCCAAATTCGCTGCAAGAGCTATATAAGAGCAGTTTGGAGTAAGGTAAACAAGAATATCACAAAAATATTTCATTTGGTGTAAGTCGATATTTCGACGATTCTCAGCTCCCTGGTCACGAAATATACATATACCAAACGTTGCTCCAAATTCGCCTCAAATGCTATTTTCGAGCAGTTTGGAGCGTGGGGAACTAGAATATCATAAAAATGTTTCATTACGTGTAAGTCGATAATTCGACGATTCTCGGCTCCCTGGTCCCGAAATATACATATAACAAAAGTTGCTCCAAATTCGCTGCAAATGCTATTTACGAGCAGTTTGGAGCGTGGGGAACAAGAATATCACAACAATTTTTCATTTCGTGTAATTTGATTTTTCGAGGATTCTCAGCTCCCTGGACACGAAATATATTATCCTAACAAACGTTGCTCCAAATTCGCTGCAAAAGCTATATACGACAAGTTTGGAGTGTGGGGAACAAGAATATCACAAAAATTTTTCATTTCGTGTAAGTCGATATTTCGACGATTCTCGGCCCCCTGGACACTAAATATACTCGGAACAAAAGTTGCTCCAAATTCGCTGCAAAAGCTATATAAGAGCAGTTTGGAGTAAGGTAAACAAGAATATCACAAAAATATTTCATTTCGTGTAAGTCGATATTTCGAAGATTCTCAGCTCCCTGGTCACGAAATATACATATACCAAACGTTGCTCAAAATTCGCCTCAAATGCTATATTCGAGCAGTTTGGAGCGCGGGGAACTGGAATATCATAAAAATGTTTCATTACGTGTAAGTCGATTATTCAACGATTCTCGGCTCCCTGGTCACGAAATATACATATAACAAAAGTTGCTCCCAATTCGCTGCAAATGCTATTTACGAGCAGCTTGGAGCGTGGGGAGCAAGAATATCACAAAAATATTTCAATTCGTGTAAGTTGATATTTCGACGAATCTCGGCTCCCTGGTCACGAAATATACATATAACAAAAGTTGTTCTAAATTCGCTGCAAATGCTATTTACGAGCAGTTTGGAGCGTGGGTAACAAGAATATCACAAAAATTTTTCATTTCGCGTAATTTGATTTTTCGAGGATTCTCAGCTCCCAGACACGAAATATATTATCCTAACAAACGTTGCTCCAAATTCGCTGCAAAAGCTATATACGAGAATTTTGGAGGGTGCGGAAAAAGAATATCACAAAAATGTTTCATTTCGTGTAAGTCGATATTTCGACGATTCACGGCTCCCTGGACACTAAATATACTCTGAACAAAAGTTGCTCCAAATTCCATGCTAAAGCTATAAAAGAGAAGTTTGGAGTAAGGTAAACAAGAATATCACAAAATAATTTCATTTCGTGTAAGTCGATATTTCTACGATTCTCGGCTCCCTGGTAACGAAATATACATATAACAAAAGTTGCTCCAAATTCGCTGCAAATGCTATTTACGAGCAGTTTGGAGCGTGGGGAACAAGAATATCACAAAAATATTTCATTTCGTGTAAGTTGATATTTCGACGATTCTCGGCTCCCTAGACACGAAAAATACATATAACAAAAGTTGCTCCAAATTCGCTGCAATTGCTATATACGAGCAGTTTGGAGCGTGGGGAACAAGAATATCACAAAAATTTTTCATTTCGCGTAAGTGAATTTTTCGAGGATTCTCAGCTCCCTGGACACGAAATATATTATCATAACAAACGTTGCTCCAAATTTGCTGCAAAAGCTATATACGAAAATTTTGGAGTGTAGGGGAACAAGAATATCACAAAAATTTTTCATTTCGTGTAAGTCTATATTTCGACGATTCTCGGCTCCCTGGTAACTAAATATACTCTGAACAAAAGTTGCTCCAAATTCGCTGCAAGAGCTATATAAGAGCAGTTTGGAGTAAGGTAAACAAGAATATCACAAAAATATTTCATTTGGTGTAAGTCGATATTTCGACGATTCTCAGCTCCCTGGTCACGAAATATACATATACCAAACGTTGCTCCAAATTCGCCTCAAATGCTATTTTCGAGCAGTTTGGAGCGTGGGGAACTAGAATATCATAAAAATGTTTCATTACGTGTAAGTCGATAATTCGACGATTCTCGGCTCCCTGGTCCCGAAATATACATATAACAAAAGTTGCTCCAAATTCGCTGCAAATGCTATTTACGAGCAGTTTGGAGCGTGGGGAACAAGAATATCACAACAATTTTTCATTTCGTGTAATTTGATTTTTCGAGGATTCTCAGCTCCCTGGACACGAAATATATTATCCTAACAAACGTTGCTCCAAATTCGCTGCAAAAGCTATATACGACAAGTTTGGAGTGTGGGGAACAAGAATATCACAAAAATTTTTCATTTCGTGTAAGTCGATATTTCGACGATTCTCGGCCCCCTGGACACTAAATATACTCGGAACAAAAGTTGCTCCAAATTCGCTGCAAAAGCTATATAAGAGCAGTTTGGAGTAAGGTAAACAAGAATATCACAAAAATATTTCATTTCGTGTAAGTCGATATTTCGAAGATTCTCAGCTCCCTGGTCACGAAATATACATATACCAAACGTTGCTCAAAATTCGCCTCAAATGCTATATTCGAGCAGTTTGGAGCGCGGGGAACTGGAATATCATAAAAATGTTTCATTACGTGTAAGTCGATTATTCAACGATTCTCGGCTCCCTGGTCACGAAATATACATATAACAAAAGTTGCTCCCAATTCGCTGCAAATGCTATTTACGAGCAGCTTGGAGCGTGGGGAGCAAGAATATCACAAAAATATTTCAATTCGTGTAAGTTGATATTTCGACGAATCTCGGCTCCCTGGTCACGAAATATACATATAACAAAAGTTGTTCTAAATTCGCTGCAAATGCTATTTACGAGCAGTTTGGAGCGTGGGTAACAAGAATATCACAAAAATTTTTCATTTCGCGTAATTTGATTTTTCGAGGATTCTCAGCTCCCAGACACGAAATATATTATCCTAACAAACGTTGCTCCAAATTCGCTGCAAAAGCTATATACGAGAATTTTGGAGGGTGCGGAAAAAGAATATCACAAAAATGTTTCATTTCGTGTAAGTCGATATTTCGACGATTCACGGCTCCCTGGACACTAAATATACTCTGAACAAAAGTTGCTCCAAATTCCATGCTAAAGCTATAAAAGAGAAGTTTGGAGTAAGGTAAACAAGAATATCACAAAATAATTTCATTTCGTGTAAGTCGATATTTCTACGATTCTCGGCTCCCTGGTAACGAAATATACATATAACAAAAGTTGCTCCAAATTCGCTGCAAATGCTATTTACGAGCAGTTTGGAGCGTGGGGAACAAGAATATCACAAAAATATTTCATTTCGTGTAAGTTGATATTTCGACGATTCTCGGCTCCCTAGACACGAAAAATACATATAACAAAAGTTGCTCCAAATTCGCTGCAATTGCTATATATGAGCAGTTTGGAGCGTGGGGAACAAGAATATCACAAAAATTTTTCATTTCGCGTAAGTGAATTTTTCGAGGATACTCAGCTCCCTGGACACGAAATATATTATCATAACAAACGTTGCTCCAAATTCGCTGCAAAAGCTATATACGAAAATTTTGGAGTGTGGGGAACAAGAATATCACAAAAATTTTTCATTTCGTGTAAGTCTATATTTCGACGATTCTCGGCTCCCTGGTAACTAAATATACTCTGAACAAAAGTTGCTCCAAATTCGCTGCAAGAGCTATATAAGAGCAGTTTGGAGTAAGGTAAACAAGAATATCACAAAAATATATCATTTGGTGTAAGTCGATATTTCGACGATTCTCAGCTCCCTGGTCACGAAATATACATATACCAAACGTTGCTCCAAATTCGCCTCAAATGCTATTTTCGAGCAGTTTGGAGCGCGGGGAACTAGAATATCATAAAAATGTTTCATTACGTGTAAGTCGATAATTCGACGATTCTCGGCTCCCTGGTCCCGAAATATACATATAACAAAAGTTGCTCCAAATTCGCTGCAAATGCTATTTACAAGCAGTTTGGAGCGTGGGGAACAAGAATATCACAACAATTTTTCATTTCGTGTAATTTGATTTTTCGAGGATTCTCAGCTCCCTGGACACGAAATATATTATCCTAACAAACGTTGCTCCAAATTCGCTGCAAAAGCTATATACGACAAGTTTGGAGTGTGGGGAACAAGAATATCACAAAAATTTTTCATTTCGTGTAAGTCGATATTTCGACGATTCTCGGCTCCCTGGACACTAAATATACTCGGAACAAAAGTTGCTCCAAATTCGCTGCAAGAGCTATATAAGAGCAGTTTGGAGTAAGGTAAACAAGAATATCACAAAAATATTTCATTTCGTGTAAGTCGATATTTCGAAGATTCTCAGATCCCTGGTCACGAAATATACATATACCAAACGTTGCTCAAAATTCGCTTCAAATGCTATTTTCGAGCAGTTTGGAGCGCGGGGAACTGGAATATCATAAAAATGTTTCATTACGTGTAAGTTGATATTTCGACGATTCTCGGCTCCCTGGACACGACAAATACTTATAACAAAAGTTGCTCCAAATTCGTTGCAAATGCTATATACGAGCAGCTTGGAGCGTGGGGAACAAGAATATCACAAAAATTTTTCATTTCGCGTGAGTCAATTTTTCGAGGATTCTCAGCTCCCTGGACACGATATATATTATCCTAACAAACGTTGCTCCAACTTCGCTGCAAAAGCTATATACGAGAAGCTTGGAGTGTGCGGAAAAAGAATATCACAAAAATTTTTCATTTCGTGTAAGTCGATATTTCGACGATTCTCGGCTCCCTGGACACTAAATATACTCGGAACAAAAGTTGCTCCAAATTCGCTGCAAAAGCTATATAAGAGCAGTTTGGAGTAAGGTAAACAAGAATATCACAAAAATATTTCATTTCGCGTAAGTCGATATTTCTACGTTTCTCAGGTCCCTGGTCACGAAATATACATATACCAAACGTTGCTCCAAATTCGCCTCAAAGCTATTTTCGAGCAGTTTGGAGCGCGGGGAACTAGAATATCATAAAAATGTTTCATTACGTGTAAGTCGATATTTCGACGATTCTCGGCTCCATGGTCACGAAATATACATGTAACAAAAGTTGCTCCAAATTCGCTGCAAATGCTATTTACGAGCAGCTTGGAGCGTGGGGAACAAGAATATCACAAAAATATTTCAATTCGTGTAAGTTGATATTTCGACGAATCTCGGCTCCCTGGTCACGAAATATACATATAACAAAAGTTGTTCTAAATTCGCTGCAAATGCTATATACGAGCAGCTTGGAGCGTGGGGAACAAGAATATCACAAAAATTTTTCATTTCGCGTAATTTGATTTTTCGAGGATTCTCAGCTCCCAGACACGAAATATATTATCCTAACAAACGTTGCTCCAAATTCGCTGCAAAAGCTATATACGAGAATTTTGGAGGGTCCGGAAAAAGAATATCACAAAAATTTTTCATTTCGTGTAAGTTGATATTTCGACGATTCTCGGCTCCCTGGACACGAAATATACATGTAACAAAAGTTGCTCCAAATTCGCTGCAAATGCTATATATGAGCAGTTTGGAGCGTGGGGAACAAGAATATCACAAAAAGTTTTCATTTTGCGTTAGTCGATTTTTCTAGGATTCTCAGCTCCCTGGACACGAAATATATTATCCTAACAAACGTTGCTCCAAATTCGCTGCAAAAGCTATATACGAGAAGTTTGGAGTGTGGGGAACAAGAATATCACAAAAATTTTTCATTTCGTGTAAGTCGATATTTCGACGATTCACGGCTCCCTGGACACTAAATATACACAGAACAAAAGTTGCTCCAAATTCCTTGCTAAAGCTATATAAGAGAAGTTTGGAGTAAGGTAAACAAGAATATCACAAAATAATTTCATTTCGTGTAAGTCGATATTTCTACGATTCTCGGCTCCCTGGTAACGAAATATACATATAACAAAAGTTGCTCCAAATTCGCTGCAAATGCTATTTACGAGCAGTTTGGAGCGTGGGGAACAAGAATATCACAAAAATATTTCATTTCGTGTAAGTTGATATTTCGACGATTCTCGGCTCCCTAGACACGAAAAATACATATAACAAAAGTTGCTCCAAATTCGCTGCAATTGCTATATATGAGCAGTTTGGAGCGTGGGGAACAAGAATATCACAAAAATTTTTCATTTCGCGTAAATGAATTTTTCGAGGATTCTCAGCTCCCTGGACACGAAATATATTATCATAACAAACGTTGCTCCAAATTCGCTGCAAAAGCTATATACGAAAATTTTGGAGTGTGGGGAACAAGAATATCACAAAAATTTTTCATTTCGTGTAAGTCTATATTTCGACGATTCTCGGCTCCCTGGTAACTAAATATACTCTGAACAAAAGTTGCTCCAAATTCGCTGCAAGAGCTATATAAGAGCAGTTTGGAGTAAGGTAAACAAGAATATCACAAAAATATTTCATTTGGTGTAAGTCGATATTTCGACGATTCTCAGCTCCCTGGTCACGAAATATACATATACCAAACGTTGCTCCAAATTCGCCTCAAATGCTATTTTCGAGCAGTTTGGAGCGCGGGGAACTAGAATATCATAAAAATGTTTCATTACGTGTAAGTCGATAATTCGACGATTCTCGGCTCCCTGGTCCCGAAATATACATATAACAAAAGTTGCTCCAAATTCGCTGCAAATGCTATTTACGAGCAGTTTGGAGCGTGGGGAACAAGAATATCACAACAATTTTTCATTTCGTGTAATTTAATTTTTCGAGGATTCTCAGCTCCCTGGACACGAAATATATTATCCTAACAAACGTTGCTCCAAATTCGCTGCAAAAGCTATATACGACAAGTTTGGAGTGTGGGGAACAAGAATATCACAAAAATTTTTCATTTCGTGTAAGTCGATATTTCGACGATTCTCGGCTCCCTGGACACTAAATATACTCGGAACAAAAGTTGCTCCAAATTCGCTGCAAAAGCTATATAAGAGCAGTTTGGAGTAAGGTAAACAAGAATATCACAAAAATATTTCATTTCGCGTAAGTCGATATTTCTACGTTTCTCAGGTCCCTTGTCACGAAATATACATATACCAAACGTTGCTCCAAATTCGCCTCAAATGCTATTTTCGAGCAGTTTGGAGCGCGGGGAACTAGAATATCATAAAAATGTTTCATTACGTGTAAGTCGATATTTCGACGATTCTCGGCTCCATGGTCACGAAATATACATGTAACAAAAGTTGCTCCAAATTCGCTGCAAATGCTATTTACGAGCAGCTTGGAGCGTGGGGAACAAGAATATCACAAAAATATTTCAATTCGTGTAAGTTGATATTTCGACGAATCTCGGCTCCCTGGTCACGAAATATACATATAACAAAAGTTGTTCTAAATTCGCTGCAAATGCTATTTACGAGCAGTTTGGAGCGTGGGTAACAAGAATATCACAAAAATTTTTCATTTCGCGTAATTTGATTTTTCGAGGATTCTCAGCTCCCAGACACGAAATATATTATCCTAACAAACGTTGCTCCATATTCGCTGCAAAAGCTATATACGAGAATTTTGGAGGGTCCGGAAAAAGAATATCACAAAAATTTTTCATTTCGTGTAAGTTGATATTTCGACGATTCTCGGCTCCCTGGACACGACAAATACATATAACAAAATTTGCTCCAAATTCGTTGCAAATGCTATATACGAGCAGCTTGGAGCGTGGGGAACAAGAATATCACAAAAATTTTTCATTTCGCGTAAGTCAATTTTTCGAGGATTCTCAGCTCCCTGGACACGATATATATTATCCTAACAAACGTTGCTCCAACTTCGCTGCAAAAGCTATATACGAGAAGCTTGGAGTGTGCGGAAAAAGAATATCACAAAAATTTTTCATTTCGTGTAAGTCGATATTTCGACGATTCTCGGCTCCCTGGACACTAAATATACTCGGAACAAAAGTTGCTCCAAATTCGCTGCAAAAGCTATATAAGAGCAGTTTGGAGTAAGGTAAACAAGAATATCACAAAAATATTTCATTTCGCGTAAGTCGATATTTCTACGTTTCTCAGCTCCCTGGTCACGAAATATACATATACCAAACGTTGCTCCAAATTCGCCTCAAATGCTATTTTCGAGCAGTTTGGAGCGCGGGGAACTAGAATATCATAAAAATGTTTCTTTACGTGTAAGTCGATATTTCGACGATTCTCGGCTCCCTGGTCACGAAATATACATGTAACAAAAGTTGCTCCAAATTCGCTGCAAATGCTATATATGAGCAGTTTGGAGAGTGGGGAACAAGAATATCACAAAAATTTTTCATTTCGCGTTAGTCGATTTTTCTAGGATTCTCAGCTCCCTGGACACGAAATATATTATCCTAACAAACGTTGCTCCAAATTCGCTGCAAAAGCTATATACGAGAAGTTTGGAGTGTGGGGAACAAGAATATCACAAAAATTTTTCATTTCGTGTAAGTCGATATTTCGACGATTCACGGCTCCCTGGACACTAAATATACTCTGAACAAAAGTTGCTCCAAATTCCTTGCTAAAGCTATATAAGAGAAGTTTGGAGTAAGGTAAACAAGAATATCACAAAATAATTTCATTTCGTGTAAGTCGATATTTCTACGATTCTCGGCTCCCTGGTAACGAAATATACATATAACAAAAGTTGCTCCAAATTCGCTGCAAATGCTATTTACGAGCAGTTTGGAGCGTGGGGCACAAGAATATCACAACAATTTTTCATTTCGTGTAATTTGATTTTTCGAGGATTCTCAGCTCCCTGGACACGAAATATATTATCCTAACAAACGTTGCTCCAAATTCGCTGCAAAAGCTATATACGACAAGTTTGGAGTGTGGCGAACAAGAATATCACAAAAATTTTTCATTTCGTGTAAGTCGATATTTCGCCGATTCTCAGCTCCCTGGTCACGAAATAAACATATACAAAAAGTTGCTCCACATTCGCCTCAAATGCTATTTACGAGCAGTTTGGAGTGTGGGGAACAAGAATATCACAAAAATGTTTTCATTTCGCCTAAGTCAATATTTCGCCGATTCTCAGCTCCCTGGTCACGAAATAAACATATACAAAAAGTTGCTCCACATTCGCCTCAAATGCTATTTACGAGAAGTTTGGAGCGCGGGGAACAAGAATATCACAAAAATATTTCATTTCGTGTAAGTTGATATTTCGACGATTCTCGGCTCCCTGGACACTAAATATACTCTGAACAAAACTTGGTCCAAATTCGCTGCAAAAGCTATATAAGAGCAGTATGGAGTAAGGTAAACAAGAATATCCGAAAAAATATTTCATTTCGTGTAAGTCGATATTTCGACGATTCTCAGCTCCCTGGTCACGAAATATACATATAGTAAACGTTGCTCCAAATTCGCCTCAAATGCTATTTTCGAGCAGTTTGGAGCGCGGGGAACAAGAGTATCATAAAAATGTTTCATTTCGTGTAAGTCGATATTTCGACGATTCTCAGCTCCCTGGTCACGAAATATACATATAGTAAACGTTGCTCCAAATTCGCCTCAAATGCTATTTTCGAGCAGTTTGGAGCGTGGGGAACAAGAATATCATAAAAATGTTTCATTACGTGTAAGTCGATTTTACGACGATTCTCAGCTGCCTGGACACGAAATATTCTCAGATCATAAGTTGCTCCAAATTCGCTGCATAAGCTAAAAGCGAATAGTTTGGAGTGCGGGGAAGAAGATTCTCACTAAAATGTATCACTAAGTGTAAGTCGATTTCTCGAGGATTCGCGGTTCCCTGGACACGAAATATTCTCAGAAAAAAAGTTGCTCCAAATTCGCTGCAAAAGCTATATACGAGCAGTTTGGAGTGTGAGAAACAAGAATATCACAAACATTTTTCATTTCGCCTAAGTCGATATTTCGCCGATTCTCAGCTCCCTGGTCAGGAAATATACATATACCAAAAGTTGCTCCAAATTCGCTGCAAATGCTATTTACGAACAGTTTGGAGCGTGGGTAACAAGAATATGACAAAAATTTTTCATTTCGCGTAATTTGATTTTTCGTGGATTCTCAGCTCCCAGACACGAAATATATTATCCTAACAAACGTTGCTCCAAATTCGCTGCAAAAGCTATATGCGACAAGTTTGGAGTGTGGGGAACAAGAATATCACAAAAATTTTTCATTTCGTGTAAGTCGATATATCGACGATTCTCGGCAACCTGGACACTAAATATACTCTGAACAAAAGTTGCTCCAAATTCGCTGCAAAAGCTATATAAGAGCAGTTTGGAGTGTGGGGAACAAGAATATCACAAAAATGTTTCATTTCGTCTAAATCGATATTTCGCCGATTCTCAGCTCCCTGGTCACGAAATAAACATATACAAAAAGTTGCTCCAAATTCGCCTCAAATGCCATTTACGAGCAGTTTGGAGCGCGGGGAACAAGAATATCACAAAAATATTTCATATCGTGTAAGTTGATATTTCAACGATTCTCGGCTCCCTGGACACTAAATATACTCTGAACAAAACTTGGTCCAAATTCGCTGCAAAAGCTATATAAGAGCAGTTTGGAGTAAGGTAAACAAGAATATCACAAAAATATTT
The DNA here is from genome assembly GCA_030762935.1 of Hymenopus coronatus. Classification (NCBI taxonomy): domain Eukaryota; kingdom Metazoa; phylum Arthropoda; class Insecta; order Mantodea; family Hymenopodidae; genus Hymenopus; species Hymenopus coronatus. The sequence goes on along the minus strand of CM060886.1, from coordinate 14,156,889 downwards.
CATTTCGTGTAAGTTGATATTTCGACGATTCTCGGCGCCCAGGACACGAAAATACATATATCAAAAGTTGCTCCAAATTTGCTGCAAATGCTATTTACGAGCAGTTTGGAACGTGGGGAACAAGAATATCACAAAAATATTTCATTTCGTGTAAGTTGATATTTCGACGATTCTCGGCTCCCTGGACACGAAAAATACATATAACAAAAGTTGCTCCAAATTCGCTGCAAATGCTATATACGAGCATTTTGGAGTAAGGTAAACAAGAATATCAGAAAAATATTTCATTTCGTATAAGTCGATATTTCGACGATTCTCGGCTCCTTGGACACTAAATATACTCTGAACAATAGTTGCTCCAAATTCGGTGCAAAAGCTATATAAGAGCAGTTTGGAGTAAGGTAAACAAGAATATCACAAAAATATTTCATTTCGTGTAAGTTGATATTTCGACGATTCTCGGCTCCCAGGACACGAAAATACATATATCAAAAGTTGCTCCAAATTTGCTGCAAATGCTATTTACGAGCAGTTTGGAACGTGGGAAACAAGAATATCACAAAAATATTTCATTTCGTGTAAGTTGATATTTCGGCGATTCTCGGCTCCCTAGACACGAAAGTATATATCACAAAAGTTGGTCCAAATTCGCTGCAAATGCTATATACGAGCAGTTTGGAGCGTGGGGAACAAGAATATCATAAAAATGTTTCATTACGTGTAAGTCGATTTTACGAAGATTCTCAGCTGCCTGGACACGAAATATTCTCAGAACAAAAGTTGCTCCAAATTCGCTGCATAAGCTAAAAGCGAATAGTTTGGAGAGCGGGGAAGAAGATTCTCACAAAAATGTATCACTAAGTGAAAGTCGATTTCTCGACGATTCGCGGTTCCCTTGACTCGAAATATTCTCAGAGCAAAAGTTGCTCCAAATTCGCTGCAAAAGCTATATACGAGCAGTTTGGAGTGTGGGGAACAAGAATATCACAAAAATTTTTCATTTCGCCTAAGTCGATATTTCGCCGATTCTCAGCTCCCTGGTCACGAAATATACATATACCAAAAGTTGCTCCAAATTCGCCTCAAATGCTATTTACGAGCAGTTTGGAGCGCGGGGAACAAGAATTTCATAAAAATGTTTGATTACGTGTAAGTCGATATTTCGACGATTCTCGGCTCCCTGGTAACGAAATATACATATAACAAAAGTTGCTCCAAATTCGCTGCAAATGCTATTTACGAGCAGTTTGGAGCGTGGGGAACAAGAATATCACAAAAATTTTTCATTTCGCCTAAGTCGATATTTCGCCGATTCTCAGCTCCCTGGTCACGAAATATACATATACCAAAAGTTGCTCCAAATTCGCCTCAAATGCTATTTACGAGCAGTTTGGAGCGCGTGGAACAAGAATTTCATAAAAATGTTTGATTACGTGTAAGTCGATATTTCGACGATTCTCGGCTCCCTGGTAACGAAATATACATATAACAAAAGTTGCTCCAAATTCGCTGCAAATGCTATTTACGAGCAGTTTGGAGCGTGGGGAACAAGAATATCACAAAAATATTTCATTTCGTGTAAGTCGATATTTCGACGATTCTCGGCTCCCTGGACACTAAATATACTCTGAACAAAAGTTGCTCCAAATTCGCTGCAAAAGCTATATAAGAGCAGTTCGGAGAAAGATAAACAAGAATATCACATAAATATTTCATTTCGTGTAAGTCGATATTACGACGAATCTCGGCTCCCTGGCAACGAAATATACTTATAATAAAGTTGCTCCAAATTCGCTGCAAATGCTATTTACGAGCAGTTTGGAGCGTGGGGAACAAGAATATCACAAAAATATTTCATTTCGTGTAAGTTGATATTTCGACGATTCTCGGCTCCCTGGACACGAAAAATACATATAACAAAAGTTGCTCCAAATTCGCTGCAAATGCTATATACGAGCATTTTGGAGTAAGGTAAACAAGAATATCACAAAAATATTTCATTTCGTATAAGTCGATATTTCGACGATTCTCGGCTCCCTGGACACTAAATATACTCTGAACAATAGTTGCTCCAAATTCGGTGCAAAAGCTATATAAGAGCAGTTTGGAGTAAGGTAAACAAGAATATCACAAAAATATTTCATTTCGTGTAAGTTGATATATCGACGATTCTCGGCTCCCAGGACACGAAAATACATATATCAAAAGTTGCTCCAAATTTGCTGAAAATGCTATTTACGAGCAGTTTGGAACGTGGGAAACAAGAATATCACAAAAATATTTCATTTCGTGTAAGTTGATATTTCGACGATTCTCGGCTCCCTAGACACGAAAGTATATATCACAAAAGTTGGTCCAAATTCGCTGCAAATGCTATATACGAGCAGTTTGGAGCGTGGGGAAAAAGAATATCATAAAAATGTTTCATTACGTGTAAGTCGATTTTACGAAGATTCTCAGCTGTCTGGACACGAAATATTCTCAGAACAAAAGTTGCTCCAAATTCGCTGCATAAGCTAAAAGCGAATAGTTTGGAGAGCGGGGAAGAAGATTCTCACAAAAATGTATCACTAAGTGAAAGTCGATTTCTCGACGATTCGCGGTTCCCTTGACTCGAAATATTCTCAGAGCAAAAGTTGCTCCAAATTCGCTGCAAAAGCTATATACGAGCAGTTTGGAGTGTGGGGAACAAGAATATCACAAAAATTTTTCATTTCGCCTAAGTCGATATTTCGCCGATTCTCAGCTCCCTGGTCACGAAATATACATATACCAAAAGTTGCTCCAAATTCGCCTCAAATGCTATTTACGAGCAGTTTGGAGCGCGGGGAACAAGAATTTCATAAAAATGTTTCATTACGTGTAAGTCGATATTTCGACGATTCTCGGCTCCCTGGTAACGAAATACACATATAACAAAAGTTGCTCCAAATTCGCTGAAAATGCTATATACGAGCAGTTTGGAGCGTGGGGAAGAAGAATGTCACAAAAATTTTTCATTTCGCGTAAGTCGATTTTTCGAGGATTCTCAGCTCCCTGGACACGAACTATATTATCCTAACAAACGTTGCTCCAAATTCACTGCAAAAGCTATATACAAGAAGTTTGGAGTGTGGGGAACAAGAATATCACAAAAATTTTTCATTTCGAGTAAGTCGATATTTCGACGATTCTCGGCTCCCTGGACACTAAATATACTCTGAACAAAAGTTGTTCCAAATTCGCTGCAAAAGCTATATAAGAGCAGTTTGGAGTAAGGTTAACAACAATATCACAAAAATATTTCATTTCGCCTAAGTCGATATTTCGCCGATTCTCAGCTCCCTGGTCACGAAATATACATATACCAAAAGTTGCTCCAAATTCGCCTCAAATGCTATTTACGAGCAGTTTGGAGCGCGGGGAACAAGAATATCATAAAAATGTTTCATTACGTGTAAGTCGATATTTCGACGATTCTCGGCTCCCTGGTAACGAAATATACATATAACAAAAGTTGCTCCAAATTCGCTGCAAATGCTATTTACGAGCAATTTGGAGCGTGGGGAACAAGAATATCACAAAAATTTTTCATTTCGCCTAAGTCGATATTTCGCCGATTCTCAGCTCCCTGGTCACGAAATATACATATACCAAAAGTTGCTCCAAATTCGCCTCAAATGCTATTTACGAGCAGTTTGGAGCGCGGGGAACAAGAATTTCATAAAAATGTTTCATTACGTTTAAGTCGATATTTCGACGATTCTCGGCTCCCTGGTAACGAAATATACATATAACAAAAGTTGCTCCAAATTCGCTGCAAACGCTATTTACGAGCAGTTTGGAGCGCGTGGAACAAGAATATCATAAAAATGTTTCATTACGTGTAAGTCGATATTTCGACGATTCTCGGCTCCCTGGTAACGAAATATACATATAACAAAAGTTGCTCCAAATTCGCTGCAAATGCTATTTACGAGCTGTTTGGAGCGTGGGGAACAAGAATATCACAAAAATATTTCATTTCGTGTAAGTTGATATTTCGACAATTCTCGGCTCCCTGGACACGAAAAATACATATAACAAAAGTTGTTCCAAATTCGCTGCAAATGCTATATACGAGCAATTTGGAGCGTGGGGAAGAAGAATATCACAAAAATCTTTCATTTCGCGTAAGTCGATTTTTCGAGGATTCTCAGCTCCCTGGACACGAACTATATTATCCTAACAAACGTTGCTCCAAATTCACTGCAAAAGCTATATACGAAAAATTTGGAGTGTGGGGAACAAGAATATCACAAAAATTTACATTTCGTGTAAGTCGATATTTCGACGATTCTCAGCTCCGTGGACACTAAATATACTCTGAACAAAAGTTGCTCCAAATTCGCTGCAAAAGCTATATAAGAGCAGTTTGCAGTAAGGTAAACAAGAATATCACAAAAATATTTCATTTCGTGTAAGTCGATATTTCGACGATTTTCGGCTCCCTGGTCACGAAATATACATGTAACAAAAGTTGCTCCAAATTCGCTGCAAAAGCTATATACGTAAAGTTTGGAGTGTGGGGAACAAGAATATCATAAAAATGGTTCATTACGTGTAAGTCGATATTTCGACGATTCTCGGCTCCCAGGACACGTAAATACATATATCAAAAGTTGCTCCAAATTCGCTGCAAATGCTATTTACGAGCAGTATGGAGCGTGGGGAACAAGAATATCACAAAAATGTTTCATTTCGCATAATTCGATTTTTCGAGGATTCTCAGCTCCCTGGACACGAACTATAGTATCCTAACAAACGTTGCTCCAAATTCATTGCAAAAGCTATATACGAAAAGTTTGGAGTGTGGGGAACAAGAATATCACAAAAATATTTCATTTCGTGTAAGTTGATATTTCGAGGATTCTCAGCTCCCTGGACACGAAATATATTATCCTAACAAACGTTGCTCCAAATTCGCTGCAAAAGCTATATACAAGAAGTTTGGAGTGTGGGGAACAAGAATATCACAAAAATTTTTCATTTCGTGTAAGTCGATATTTCGACGATTCTCGGCTCCCTGGACAATAAATATACTCTGAACAAAAGTTGCTCTAAATTCGCTGCAAAAGCTATATAAGAGCAGTTTGGAGAAAGATAAACAAGAATATCACAAAAATATTTCATTTCGTGTAAGTCGATATTACGACGAATCTCGGCTCCCTGGTAACGAAATATACATATAACAAAAGTTGCTCCAAATTCGCTGCAAATGCTATTTACGAGCAGTTTGGAGGGGGGGGAACAAGAATATCACAAAAATATTTCATTTCGTGTAAGTTGATTTTTCGACGATTCTCGGCCCCCTGGACACGAAAAATACATATAACAAAAGTTGCTCCAAATTCGGTGCAAAAGCTATATAAGAGCAGTTTGGAGTAAGGTAAACAAGAATATCACAAAAATATTTCATTTCGCCTAAGTCGATATTTCGCCGATTCTCAGCTCCCTGGTCACGAAATATACATATACCAAAAGTTGCTCCAAATTCGCCTCAAATGCTATTTACGAGCAGTTTGGAGCGCGGGGAACAAGAATATCATAAAAATGTTTCATTACGTGTAAGTCGATATTTCGACGATTCTCGGCTCCCTTGTAACGAAATATACATATAACAAAAGTTGCTCCAAATTCGCTGCAAATGCTATTTACGAGCAGTTTGGAGCGTGGGGAACAAGAATATCACAAAAATTTTTCATTTCGCCTAAGTCGATATTTCGCCGATTCTCAGCTCCCTGGTCACGAAATATACATATACCAAAAGTTGCTCCAAATTCGCCTCAAATGCTATTTACGAGCAGTTTGGAGCGCGGGGAACAAGAATTTCATAAAAATGTTTGATTACGTGTAAGTCGATATTTCGACGATTCTCGGCCCCCTGGTAACGAAATATACATATAACAAAAGTTGCTCCAAATTCGCTGCAAATGCTATATACGAGCAGTTTGGAGCGTGGGGAACAAGAATATCATAAAAATGTTTCATTACGTGTAAGTCGGTTTTACGAAGATTCTCAGCTGCCTGGACACGAAATATTCTCAGAACAAAAGTTGCTCCAAATTCGCTGCATAAGCTAAAAGCGAATAGTTTGGAGTGTGGGGAAGAAGATTCTCACAAAAATGTATCACTAAGTGAAAGTCGATTTTTCGACGATTCGCGGTTCCCTTGACTCGAAATATTCTCAAACCAAAAGTTGCTCCAAATTCGCTGCAAAAGCTATATACGAGCAGTTTGGAGTGTGGGGAACAAGAATATCACAAAAATTTTTCATTTCGCCTAAGTCGATATTTCGACGATTCTCAGCTCCCTGGTCACGTAATATACATATACCAAAAGTTGCTCCAAATTCGCCTCAAATGCTATTTACGAGCAGTTTCGAGCGCGGGGAACAAGAATATCATAAAAATGTTTCATTACGTGTAAGTCGATATTTCGACGATTCTCGGCCCCCTGGTAACGAAATATACATATAACAAAAGTTGCTCCAATTTCGCTGCAAATGCTATTTACGAGCTGTTTGGAGCGTGGGGAAGAAGAATATCACAAAAATCTTTCATTTCGCGTAAGTCGATTTTTCGAGGATTCTCAGCTCCGTGGACACTAAATATACTCTGAACAAAAGTTGCTCCAAATTCGCTGCAAAAGCTATATAAGAGCAGTTTGGAGTAAGGTAAACAAGAATATCACAAAAATTTTTCATTTCGCCTAAGTCGATATTTCGCCGATTCTCAGCTCCCTGGTCACGAAATATACATATACCAAAAGTTGCTCCAAATTCGCCTCAAATGCTATTTACGAGCAGTTTCGAGCGCGGGGAACAAGAATATCATAAAAATGTTTCATTACGTGTAAGTCGATATTTCGACGATTCTCGGCTCCCTGGTAACGAAATATACATATAACAAAAGTTGCTCCAAATTCGCTGCAAATGCTATTTAAGAGCTGTTTGGAGCGTGGGGAACAAGAATATCACAAAAATTTTTCATTTCGCCTAAGTCGATATTTCGCCGATTCTCAGCTCCCTGGTCACGAAATATACATATACCAAAAGTTGCTCCAAATTCGCCTCAAATGCTATTTACGAGCAGTTTGGAGCGCGGGGAACAAGAATATCATAAAAATGTTTCATTACGTGTAAGTCGATATTTCGACGATTCTCGGCACCCTGGTAACGTAATATACATATAACAAAAGTTGCTCCAAATTCGCTGCAAATGCTATTTACGAGCAGTTTGGAGCGCGGGGAACAAGAATATCATAAAAATGTTTCATTACGTGTAAGTCGATATTTCGACGATTCTCGGCTCCCTGGTAACGAAATATACATATAACAAAAGTTGCTCCAAATTCGCTGCAAATGCTATTTACGAGCAATTTGGAGCGTGGGGAACAAGAATATCACAAAAATTTTTCATTTCGCCTAAGTCGATATTTCGCCGATTCTCAGCTCCCTGGTCACGAAATATACATATACCAAAAGTTGCTCCAAATTCGCCTCAAATGCTATTTACGAGCAGTTTGGAGCGCGGGGAACAAGAATTTCATAAAAATGTTTCATTACGTTTAAGTCGATATTTCGACGATTCTCGGCTCCCTGGTAACGAAATATACATATAACAAAAGTTGCTCCAAATTCGCTGCAAACGCTATTTACGAGCAGTTTGGAGCGCGTGGAACAAGAATATCATAAAAATGTTTCATTACGTGTAAGTCGATATTTCGACGATTCTCGGCTCCCTGGTAACGAAATATACATATAACAAAAGTTGCTCCAAATTCGCTGCAAATGCTATTTACGAGCTGTTTGGAGCGTGGGGAACAAGAATATCACAAAAATATTTCATTTCGTGTAAGTTGATATTTCGACAATTCTCGGCTCCCTGGACACGAAAAATACATATAACAAAAGTTGTTCCAAATTCGCTGCAAATGCTATATACGAGCAATTTGGAGCGTGGGGAAGAAGAATATCACAAAAATCTTTCATTTCGCGTAAGTCGATTTTTCGAGGATTCTCAGCTCCCTGGACACGAACTATATTATCCTAACAAACGTTGCTCCAAATTCACTGCAAAAGCTATATACGAAAAATTTGGAGTGTGGGGAACAAGAATATCACAAAAATTTACATTTCGTGTAAGTCGATATTTCGACGATTCTCAGCTCCGTGGACACTAAATATACTCTGAACAAAAGTTGCTCCAAATTCGCTGCAAAAGCTATATAAGAGCAGTTTGGAGTAAGGTAAACAAGAATATCACAAAAATATTTCATTTCGTGTAAGTCGATATTTCGACGATTTTCGGCTCCCTGGTCACGAAATATACATGTAACAAAAGTTGCTCCAAATTCGCTGCAAAAGCTATATACGTAAAGTTTGGAGTGTGGGGAACAAGAATATCATAAAAATGGTTCATTACGTGTAAGTCGATATTTCGACGATTCTCGGCTCCCAGGACACGTAAATACATATATCAAAAGTTGCTCCAAATTCGCTGCAAATGCTATTTACGAGCAGTATGGAGCGTGGGGAACAAGAATATCACAAAAATGTTTCATTTCGCATAATTCGATTTTTCGAGGATTCTCAGCTCCCTGGACACGAACTATAGTATCCTAACAAACGTTGCTCCAAATTCATTGCAAAAGCTATATACGAAAAGTTTGGAGTGTGGGGAACAAGAATATCACAAAAATATTTCATTTCGTGTAAGTTGATATTTCGAGGATTCTCAGCTCCCTGGACACGAAATATATTATCCTAACAAACGTTGCTCCAAATTCGCTGCAAAAGCTATATACAAGAAGTTTGGAGTGTGGGGAACAAGAATATCACAAAAATTTTTCATTTCGTGTAAGTCGATATTTCGACGATTCTCGGCTCCCTGGACAATAAATATACTCTGAACAAAAGTTGCTCTAAATTCGCTGCAAAAGCTATATAAGAGCAGTTTGGAGAAAGATAAACAAGAATATCACAAAAATATTTCATTTCGTGTAAGTCGATATTACGACGAATCTCGGCTCCCTGGTAACGAAATATACATATAACAAAAGTTGCTCCAAATTCGCTGCAAATGCTATTTACGAGCAGTTTGGAGGGGGGGGAACAAGAATATCACAAAAATATTTCATTTCGTGTAAGTTGATTTTTCGACGATTCTCGGCCCCCTGGACACGAAAAATACATATAACAAAAGTTGCTCCAAATTCGGTGCAAAAGCTATATAAGAGCAGTTTGGAGTAAGGTAAACAAGAATATCACAAAAATATTTCATTTCGTGTAAGTTGATATTTCGACGATTCTCGGCTCCCAGGACACGAAAATACATATATCAAAAGTTGCTCCAAATTTGCTGCAAATGCTATTTACGAGCAGTTTGGAACGTGGGGAACAAGAATATCACAAAAATATTTCATTTCGTGTAAGTTGATATTTCGACGATTCTCGGCTCCCTAGACACGAAAGTATATATCACAAAAGTTGGTCCAAATTCGCTGCAAATGCTATATACGAGCAGTTTGGAGCGTGGGGAACAAGAATATCATAAAAATGTTTCATTACGTGTAAGTCGATTTTACGAAGATTCTCAGCTGCCTGGATTCGAAATATTCTCAGAACAAAAGTTGCTCCAAATTCGATGGATAAGCTAAAAGCGAATAGTTTGGAGAGCGGGGAAGAAGATTCTCACAAAAATGTATCACTAAGTGAAAGTCGATTTCTCGACGATTCGCGGTTCCCTTGACTCGAAATATTCTCAGAGCAAAAGTTGCTCCAAATTCGCTGCAAAAGCTATATACGAGCAGTTTGGAGTGTGGGGAACAAGAATATCACAAAAATTTTTCATTTCGCCTAAGTCGATATTTCGCCGATTCTCAGCTCCCTGGTCACGAAATATACATATACCAAAAGTTGCTCCAAATTCGCCTCAAATGCTATTTACGAGCAGTTTGGAGCGCGGGGAACAAGAATATCATAAAAATGTTTCATTACGTGTAAGTCGATATTTCGACGATTCTCGGCTCCCTGGTAACGAAATATACATATAACAAAAGTTGCTCCAAATTCGCTGCAAATGCTATTTACGAGCAGTTTGGAGCGTGGGGAACAAGAATATCACAAAAATTTTTCATTTCGCCTAAGTCGATATTTCGCCGATTCTCAGCTCCCTGGTCACGAAATATACATATACCAAAAGTTGCTCCAAATTCGCCTCAAATGCTATTTACGAGCAGTTTGGAGTGCGGGGAACAAGAATTTCATAAAAATGTTTGATTACGTGTAAGTCGATATTTCGACGATTCTCGGCCCCCTGGTAACGAAATATACATATAACAAAAGTTGCTCCAAATTCGCTGCAAATGCTATATACGAGCAGTTTGGAGCGTGGGGAACAAGAATATCATAAAAATGTTTCATTACGTGTAAGTCGGTTTTACGAAGATTCTCAGCTGCCTGGACACGAAATATTCTCAGAACAAAAGTTGCTCCAAATTCGCTGCATAAGCTAAAAGCGAATAGTTTGGAGTGTGGGGAAGAAGATTCTCACAAAAATGTATCACTAAGTGAAAGTCGATTTTTCGACGATTCGCGGTTCCCTTGACTCGAAATATTCTCAAACCAAAAGTTGCTCCAAATTCGCTGCAAAAGCTATATACGAGCAGTTTGGAGTGTGGGGAACAAGAATATCACAAAAATTTTTCATTTCGCCTAAGTCGATATTTCGACGATTCTCAGCTCCCTGGTCACGTAATATACATATACCAAAAGTTGCTCCAAATTCGCCTCAAATGCTATTTACGAGCAGTTTCGAGCGCGGGGAACAAGAATATCATAAAAATGTTTCATTACGTGTAAGTCGATATTTCGACGATTCTCGGCCCCCTGGTAACGAAATATACATATAACAAAAGTTGCTCCAATTTCGCTGCAAATGCTATTTACGAGCTGTTTGGAGCGTGGGGAAGAAGAATATCACAAAAATCTTTCATTTCGCGTAAGTCGATTTTTCGAGGATTCTCAGCTCCGTGGACACTAAATATACTCTGAACAAAAGTTGCTCCAAATTCGCTGCAAAAGCTATATAAGAGCAGTTTGGAGTAAGGTAAACAAGAATATCACAAAAATTTTTCATTTCGCCTAAGTCGATATTTCGCCGATTCTCAGCTCCCTGGTCACGAAATATACATATACCAAAAGTTGCTCCAAATTCGCCTCAAATGCTATTTACGAGCAGTTTCGAGCGCGGGGAACAAGAATATCATAAAAATGTTTCATTACGTGTAAGTCGATATTTCGACGATTCTCGGCTCCCTGGTAACGAAATATACATATAACAAAAGTTGCTCCAAATTCGCTGCAAATGCTATTTAAGAGCTGTTTGGAGCGTGGGGAACAAGAATATCACAAAAATTTTTCATTTCGCCTAAGTCGATATTTCGCCGATTCTCAGCTCCCTGGTCACGAAATATACATATACCAAAAGTTGCTCCAAATTCGCCTCAAATGCTATTTACGAGCAGTTTGGAGCGCGGGGAACAAGAATATCATAAAAATGTTTCATTACGTGTAAGTCGATATTTCGACGATTCTCGGCACCCTGGTAACGAAATATACATATAACAAAAGTTGCTCCAAATTCGCTGCAAATGCTATTTACGAGCAGTTTGGAGCGTGGGGAACAAGAATATCACAAAAATTTTTCATTTCGCCTAAGTCGATATTTCGCCGATTCTCAGCTCCCTGGTCACGAAATATACATATACCAAAAGTTGCTCCAAATTCGCCTCAAATGCTATTTACGAGCAGTTTGGAGCGCGGGGAACAAGAATTTCATAAAAATGTTTGATTACGTGTAAGTCGATATTTCGACGATTCTCGGCCCCCTGGTAACGAAATATACATATAACAAAAGTTGCTCCAAATTCGCTGCAAATGCTATATACGAGCAGTTTGGAGCGTGGGGAACAAGAATATCATAAAAATGTTTCATTACGTGTAAGTCGGTTTTACGAAGATTCTCAGCTGCCTGGACACGAAATATTCTCAGAACAAAAGTTGCTCCAAATTCGCTGCATAAGCTAAAAGCGAATAGTTTGGAGTGTGGGGAAGAAGATTCTCACAAAAATGTATCACTAAGTGAAAGTCGATTTTTCGACGATTCGCGGTTCCCTTGACTCGAAATATTCTCAAACCAAAAGTTGCTCCAAATTCGCTGCAAAAGCTATATACGAGCAGTTTGGAGTGTGGGGAACAAGAATATCACAAAAATTTTTCATTTCGCCTAAGTCGATATTTCGACGATTCTCAGCTCCCTGGTCACGTAATATACATATACCAAAAGTTGCTCCAAATTCGCCTCAAATGCTATTTACGAGCAGTTTCGAGCGCGGGGAACAAGAATATCATAAAAATGTTTCATTACGTGTAAGTCGATATTTCGACGATTCTCGGCCCCCTGGTAACGAAATATACATATAACAAAAGTTGCTCCAATTTCGCTGCAAATGCTATTTACGAGCTGTTTGGAGCGTGGGGAAGAAGAATATCACAAAAATCTTTCATTTCGCGTAAGTCGATTTTTCGAGGATTCTCAGCTCCGTGGACACTAAATATACTCTGAACAAAAGTTGCTCCAAATTCGCTGCAAAAGCTATATAAGAGCAGTTTGGAGTAAGGTAAACAAGAATATCACAAAAATTTTTCATTTCGCCTAAGTCGATATTTCGCCGATTCTCAGCTCCCTGGTCACGAAATATACATATACCAAAAGTTGCTCCAAATTCGCCTCAAATGCTATTTACGAGCAGTTTCGAGCGCGGGGAACAAGAATATCATAAAAATGTTTCATTACGTGTAAGTCGATATTTCGACGATTCTCGGCTCCCTGGTAACGAAATATACATATAACAAAAGTTGCTCCAAATTCGCTGCAAATGCTATTTAAGAGCTGTTTGGAGCGTGGGGAACAAGAATATCACAAAAATTTTTCATTTCGCCTAAGTCGATATTTCGCCGATTCTCAGCTCCCTGGTCACGAAATATACATATACCAAAAGTTGCTCCAAATTCGCCTCAAATGCTATTTACGAGCAGTTTGGAGCGCGGGGAACAAGAATATCATAAAAATGTTTCATTACGTGTAAGTCGATATTTCGACGATTCTCGGCACCCTGGTAACGAAATATACATATAACAAAAGTTGCTCCAAATTCGCTGCAAATGCTATTTACGAGCAGTTTGGAGCGTGGGGAACAAGAATATCACAAAAATTTTTCATTTCGCCGATTCTCAGCTCCCTGGTCACGAAATATACATATACCAAAAGTTGCTCCAAATTCACCTCAAATTCTATTTACGAGCAGTTTGGAGCGCGGGGAACAAGAATTACATAAAAATGTTTCATTACGTTTAAGTCTATATTTCGACGATTCTCGGCTCCCTGGTCACGAAATATACATGTAACAAAAGTTGCTCCAAATTCGCTGCAAAAGCTATATAAGAGCAGTTTGGAGTAAGGTAAACAAGAATATCACAAAAATATTTCATTTCGTGTAAGTTGATATTTCGACGATTCTCGGCTCACAGGACACGAAAATACATATATCAAAAGTTGCTCCAAATTCGCTGCAAATGCTATATACGAGCAGTTTGGAGCGTGGGGAACAAGAATATCATAAAAATGTTTCATTACGTGTAAGTCGATTTTACGAAGATTCTCAGCTGCCTGGATTCGAAATATTCTCAGAACAAAAGTTGCTCCAAATTCGCTGCATAAGCTAAAAGCGAATAGTTTGGAGATCGGGGAAGAAGATTCTCACAAAAATGTATCACTAAGTGAAAGTCGATTTCTCGACGATTCGCGGTTCCCTTGACTCGAAATATTCTCAGAGCAAAAGTTGCTCCAAATTCGTGTGCAAAAGCTATATACGAGCAGTTTGGAGTTTGGGGAACAAGAATATCACAAAAATTTTTCATTTCGCCTAAGTCGATATTTCGCCGATTCTCAGCTCCCTGGTCACGAAATATACATATACCAAAAGTTGCTCCAAATTCGCCTCAAATGCTATTTACGAGCAGTTTGGAGCGCGGGGAACAAGAATATCATAAAAATGTTTCATTACGTGTAAGTCGATATTTCGACGATTCTCGGCTCCCTGGTAACGAAATATACATATAACAAAAGTTGCTCCAAATTCGCTGCAAATGCTATTTACGAGCAGTTTCGAGCGCGGGGAACAAGAATATCACAAAAATATTTCATTTCGTGTAAGTTGATATTTCGACGATTCTCGGCTCCCTGGACACGAAAAATACATATAACAAAAGTTGGTCCAAATTCGCTGCAAATGCTATATACGAGCAGTTTGGAGCGTGGGGAAGAAGAATGTCACAAAAATTTTTCATTTCGCGTAGGTCGATTTTTCGAGGATTCTCAGCTCCCTGGACACGAACTATATTATCCTAAGAAACGTTGCTCCAAATTCACTGCAAAAGCTATACACGTAAAGTTTGGAGTGTGGGGAACAAGAATATCACAAAAATATTTCATTTCGTGTAAGTTGATATTTCGAGGATTCTCAGCTTCCTGGACACGAAATATATTATCCTAACAAACGTTGCTCCAAATTCACTGCAAAAGCTATATACAAGAAGTTTGGAGTGTGGGGAACAAGAATATCACAAAAATTTTTCATTTCGTGTAAGTCGATATTTCGACGATTCTCGGCTCCCTGGACACTAAATATACTCTGAACAAAAGTTGCTCCAAATTCGCTGCAATAGCTATATAAGAGCAGTTTGGAGTAAGGTTAACAACAATATCACAAAAATATTTCATTTCGCCTAAGTCGATATTTCGCCGATTCTCAGCTCCCTGGTCACGAAATATACATATACCAAAAGTTGCTCCAAACTCTCCTCAAATGCTATTTACGAGCAGTTTGGAGCGCGGGGAACAAGAATATCATAAAAATGTTTCATTACGTGTAAGTCGATATTTCGACGATTCTCGGCTCCCTGGTAACGAAATATACATATAATAAAAGTTGCTCCAAATTCGCTGCAAATGCTATATACGAGCAGTTTGGAGTAAGGTAAACAAGAATATCACAAAAATATTTCATTTCGTGTAAGTCGATATTTCGACGATTCTCGGCTCCCTGGATACTAAATATACTCTGAACAAAAGTTGCTCCAAATTCGCTGCAAAAGCTATATAAGAGCAGTTTGGAGTAAGGTAAACAAGAATATCACAAAAATATTTCATTTCGTGTAAGTTGATATTTCCACGATTCTCGGCTCCTAGGACACGAAAATACATATATCAAAAGTTGCTCCAAATTTGCTGCAAATGCTATTTACGAGCAGTTTGGAACGTGGGGAACAAGAATATCACAAAAATATTTCATTTCGTGTAAGTTGATATTTCGACGATTCTCGGCTCCCTGGACACGTAAAATACATATAACAAAAGTTGGTCCAAATTCGCTGCAAATGCTATATACGAGCAGTTTGGAGCGTGGGGAAGAAGAATGTCACAAAAATTTTTCATTTCGCGTAGGTCGATTTTTCGAGGATTCTCAGCTCCCTGGACACGAACTATATTATCCTAAGAAACGTTGCTCCAAATTCACTGCAAAAGCTATACACGTAAAGTTTGGAGTGTGGGGAACAAGAATATCACAAAAATATTTCATTTCGTGTAAGTTGATATTTCGAGGATTCTCAGCTTCCTGGACACGAAATATATTATCCTAACAAACGTTGCTCCAAATTCACTGCAAAAGCTATATACAAGAAGTTTGGAGTGTGGGGAACAAGAATATCACAAAAATTTTTCATTTCGTGTAAGTCGATATTTCGACGATTCTCGGCTCCCTGGACACTAAATATACTCTGAACAAAAGTTGCTCCAAATTCGCTGCAATAGCTATATAAGAGCAGTTTGGAGTAAGGTTAACAACAATATCACAAAAATATTTCATTTCGCCTAAGTCGATATTTCGCCGATTCTCAGCTCCCTGGTCACGAAATATACATATACCAAAAGTTGCTCCAAACTCTCCTCAAATGCTATTTACGAGCAGTTTGGAGCGCGGGGAACAAGAATATCATAAAAATGTTTCATTACGTGTAAGTCGATATTTCGACGATTCTCGGCTCCCTGGTAACGAAATATACATATAATAAAAGTTGCTCCAAATTCGCTGCAAATGCTATATACGAGCAGTTTGGAGTAAGGTAAACAAGAATATCACAAAAATATTTCATTTCGTGTAAGTCGATATTTCGACGATTCTCGGCTCCCTGGATACTAAATATACTCTGAACAAAAGTTGCTCCAAATTCGCTGCAAAAGCTATATAAGAGCAGTTTGGAGTAAGGTAAACAAGAATATCACAAAAATATTTCATTTCGTGTAAGTTGATATTTCCACGATTCTCGGCTCCTAGGACACGAAAATACATATATCAAAAGTTGCTCCAAATTTGCTGCAAATGCTATTTACGAGCAGTTTGGAACGTGGGGAACAAGAATATCACAAAAATATTTCATTTCGTGTAAGTTGATATTTCGACGATTCTCGGCTTCCTAGACACGAAAATATATATCACAAAAGTTGGTCCAAATTCGCTGAAAATGCTATATACGAGCAGTTTGGAGCGTGGGGAACAAGAATATCATAAAAATGTTTCATTACGTGTAAGTCGATTTTACGAAGATTCTCAGCTGCCTGGACACGAAATATTCTCAGAACAAAAGTTGCTCCAAATTCGCTGCATAAGCTAGAAGCGAATAGTTTGGAGTGTGGGGAAGAAGATTCTCACAAAAATGTATCACTAAGTGAAAATCGATTTTTCGACGATTCGCGGTTCCCTTGACTCGAAATATTCTCAGACCAAAAGTTGCTCCAAATTCGCTGCAAAAGCTATATACGAGCAGTTTGGAGTGTGGGGAACAAGAATATCACAAAAATTTTTCATTTCGCCTAAGTCGATATTTCGACGATTCTCAGCTCCCTGGTAACGTAATATACATATACCAAAAGTTGCTCCAAATTCGCCTCAAATGCTATTTACGAGCAGTTTCGAGCGCGGAGAACAAGAATTTCATAAAAATGTTTCATTACGTGTAAGTTGATATTTCGACGATTCTCGGCTCCCTGGTAACGAAATATACATATAACAAAAGTGGCTCCAAATTCGCTGCAAATGCTATTTAAGAGCTGTTTGGTGCGCGGGGAACAAGAATATCATAAAAATGTTTCATTACGTGTAAGTCGATATTTCGACGATTCTCGGCTCCCTGGTAACGAAATATACATATAATAAAAGTTGCTCCAAATTCGCTGCAAATGCTATATACGAGCAGTTTGGAGTAAGGTAAACAAGAATATCACAAAAATATTTCATTTCGTGTAAGTCGATATTTCGACGATTCTCGGCTCCCTGGATACTAAATATACTCTGAACAAAAGTTGCTCCAAATTCGCTGCAAAAGCTATATAAGAGCAGTTTGGAGTAAGGTAAACAAGAATATCACAAAAATATTTCATTTCGTGTAAGTTTATATTTCCACGATTCTCGGCTCCCAGGACACGAAAATACATATATCAAAAGTTGCTCCAAATTTGCTGCAAATGCTATTTACGAGCAGTTTGGAACGTGGGGAACAAGAATATCACAAAAATATTTCATTTCGTGTAAGTTGATATTTCGACGATTCTCGGCTCCCTAGACACGAAAATATATATCACAAAAGTTGGTCCAAATTCGCTGAAAATGCTATATACGAGCAGTTTGGAGCGTGGGGAAGAAGAATATCACAAAAATCTTTCATTTCGCGTAAGTCGATTTTTCGAGGATTCTCAGCTCCCTGGACACGAACTATATTATCCTAACAAACGTTGCTCCAAATTCACTGCAAAAGCTATATACGAAAAGTTTGGAGTGTGGGGAACAAGAATATCACAAAAATATTTCATTTCGTGTAAGTTGATATTTCGAGGATTCTCAGCTTCCTGGACACGAAATATATTATCCGAAGAAACGTTGCTCCAAATTCGCTGCAAAAGCTATATACGAGAAGTTTGGAGTGTGGGGAACAAGAATATCACAAAAATTTACATTTCGTGTAAGTCGATATTTCGACGATTCTCGGCTCCCTGGACACTAAATATACTCTGAACAAAAGTTGCTCCAAATTCGCTGCAAAAGCTATATAAGAGCAGTTTGGAGTAAGGTAAACAAGAATATCACAAAAATATTTCATTTCGTGTAAGTCGATATTTCGACGATTCTCGGCTCCCTGGTCACGAAATATACATGTAGCAAAGGTTGCTCCAAATTCGCTGCAAAAGCTATATACGTAAAGTTTGGAGTGTGGGGAACAAGAATATCATAAAAATGTTTCATTACGTGTAAGTCGATATTTCGACGATTCTCGGCTCCCAGGACACGAAAATACATATATCAAAAGTTGCTCCAAATTCGCTGCAGATGCTATTTACGAGCAGTATGGATCGTGGGGAACAAGAATATCACAAAAATTTTTCATTTCGTATAAGTCGATTTTTCGAGGATTCTCAGCTCCCTGGCCACGAACTATAGTATCCTAACAAACGTTGCTCCAAATTCACTGCAAAAGCTATATACGAAAAGTTTGGAGTGTGGGGAACAAGAATATCACAAAAATATTTCATTTCGTGTAAGTTGATATTTCGAGGATTCTCAGCTCCCTGGACACGAAATATATTATCCTAACAAACGTTGCTCCAAATTCGCTGCAAATGCTATTTACGAGCAGTTTGGAGGGGGGGAACAAGAATATCACAAAAATATTTCATTTCGTGTAAGTTGATATTACGACGATTCTCGGCTCCCTGGACACGAAAAATACATATAACAAAAGTTGCTCCAAATTCGCTGCAAATGCTATATACGAGCAGTTTGGAGTAAGGTAAACAAGAATATCACAAAAATATTTCATTTCGTATAAGTCGATATTTCGACGATTCTAGGCTCCCTGGACACTAAATATACTCTGAACAAAAGTTGCTCCAAATTCGGTGCAAAAGCTATATAAGAGCAGTTTGGAGTAAGGTAAACAAGAATATCACAAAAATATTTCATTTCGTGTAAGTTGATATTTCGACGATTCTCGGCTCCCAGGACACGAAAATACATATATCAAAAGTTGCTCCAAATTTGCTGCAAATGCTATTTACGAGCAGTTTGGAACGTGGGGAACAAGAATATCACAAAAATATTTCATTTCGTGTAAGTTGATATTTCGACGATTCTCGGCTCCCTAGACACGAAAATATATATCACAAAAGTTGGTCCAAATTCGCTGCAAATGCTATATACGAGCAGTTTGGAGCGTGGGGAACAAGAATTTCATAAAAATGTTTCATTACGTGTAAGTCGATATTTCGACGATTCTCGGCTCCCTAGTAACGAAATATACATATAACAAAAGTTGCTCCAAATTCGCTGCAAATGCTATTTGCGAGCAGTTTGGAGCGTGGGGAACAAGAATATCACAAAAATATTTCATTTCGTGTAAGTTGATATTTCGACGATTCTCGGCTCCCTAGACACGAAAATATATATCACAAAAGTTGGTCCAAATTCGCTGAAAATGCTATATACGAGCAGTTTGGAGCGTGGGGAAGAAGAATATCACAAAAATCTTTCATTTCGCGTAAGTCGATTTTTCGAGGATTCTCAGCTCCCTGGACACGAACTATATTATCCTAACAAACGTTGCTCCAAATTCACTGCAAAAGCTATATACGAAAAGTTTGGAGTGTGGGGAACAAGAATATCACAAAAATATTTCATTTCGTGTAAGTTGATATTTCGAGGATTCTCAGCTTCCTGGACACGAAATATATTATCCGAAGAAACGTTGCTCCAAATTCGCTGCAAAAGCTATATACGAGAAGTTTGGAGTGTGGGGAACAAGAATATCATAAAAATGGTTCATTACGTGTAAGTCGATATTTCGACGATTCTCGGCTCCCTGGACACTAAATATACTCTGAACAAAAGTTGCTCCAAATTCGCTGCAAAAGCTATATAAGAGCAGTTTGGAGTAAGGTAAACAAGAATATCACAAAAATATTTCATTTCGTGTAAGTCGATATTTCGACGATTCTCGGCTCCCTGGTAACGAAATATACATATAACAAAAGTGGCTCCAAATTCGCTGCAAATGCTATTTAAGAGCTGTTTGGAGCGCGGGGAACAAGAATATCATAAAAATGTTTCATTACGTGTAAGTCGATATTTCGACGATTCTCGGCTCCCTGGATACTAAATATACTCTGAACAAAAGTTGCTCCAAATTCGCTGCAAAAGCTATATAAGAGCAGTTTGGAGTAAGGTAAACAAGAATATCACAAAAATATTTCATTTCGTGTAAGTTGATATTTCCACGATTCTCGGCTCCCAGGACACGAAAATACATATATCAAAAGTTGCTCCAAATTTGCTGCAAATGCTATTTACGAGCAGTTTGGATCGTGGGGAACAAGAATATCACAAAAATATTTCATTTCGTGTAAGTTGATATTTCGACGATTCTCGGCTCCCTAGACACGAAAATATATATCACAAAAGTTGGTCCAAATTCGCTGAAAATGCTATATACGAGCAGTTTGGAGCGTGGGGAAGAAGAATATCACAAAAATCTTTCATTTCGCGTAAGTCGATTTTTCGAGGATTCTCAGCTCCCTGGACACGAACTATATTATCCTAACAAACGTTGCTCCAAATTCACTGCAAAAGCTATATACGAAAAGTTTGGAGTGTGGGGAACAAGAATATCACAAAAATATTTCATTTCGTGTAAGTTGATATTTCGAGGATTCTCAGCTTCCTGGACACGAAATATATTATCCGAAGAAACGTTGCTCCAAATTCGCTGCAAAAGCTATATACGAGAAGTTTGGAGTGTGGGGAACAAGAATATCACAAAAATTTACATTTCGTGTAAGTCGATATTTCGACGATTCTCGGCTCCCTGGACACTAAATATACTCTGAACAAAAGTTGCTCCAAATTCGCTGCAAAAGCTATATAAGAGCAGTTTGGAGTAAGGTAAACAAGAATATCACAAAAATATTTCATTTCGTGTAAGTCGATATTTCGACGATTCTCGGCTCCCTGGTCACGAAATATACATGTAGCAAAGGTTGCTCCAAATTCGCTGCAAAAGCTATATACGTAAAGTTTGGAGTGTGGGGAACAAGAATATCATAAAAATGTTTCATTACGTGTAAGTCGATATTTCGACGATTCTCGGCTCCCAGGACACGAAAATACATATATCAAAAGTTGCTCCAGATTCGCTGCAAATGCTATTTACGAGCAGTATGGAGCGTGGGGAACAAGAATATCACAAAAATTTTTCATTTCGTATAAGTCGATTTTTCGAGGATTCTCAGCTCCCTGGACACGAACTATAGTATCCTAACAAACGTTGCTCCAAATTCACTGCAAAAGCTATATACGAAAAGTTTGGAGTGTGGGGAACAAGAATATCACAAAAATATTTCATTTCGTGTAAGTTGATATTTCGATGATTCTCAGCTCCCTGGACACGAAATATATTATCCTAACAAACGTTGCTCCAAATTCGCTGCAAATGCTATTTACGAGCAGTTTGGAGGGGGGGGGAACAAGAATATCACAAAAATATTTCATTTCGTGTAAGTTGATATTTCGGCGATTCTCGGCTCCCTGGACACGAAAAATACATATAACAAAAGTTGCTCCAAATTCGCTGCAAATGCTATATACGAGCAGTTTGGAGTAAGGTAAACAAGAATATCACAAAAATATTTCATTTCGTATAAGTCGATATTTCGACGATTCTAGGCTCCCTGGACACTAAATATACTCTGAACAAAAGTTGCTCCAAATTCGGTGCAAAAGCTATATAAGAGCAGTTTGGAGTAAGGTAAACAAGAATATCACAAAAATATTTCATTTCGTGTAAGTTGATATTTCGACGATTCTCGGCTCCCAGGACACGAAAATACATATATCAAAAGTTGCTCCAAATTTGCTGCAAATGCTATTTACGAGCAGTTTGGAACGTGGGGAACAAGAATATCACAAAAATATTTCATTTCGTGTAAGTTGATATTTCGACGATTCTCGGCTCCCTAGACACGAAAATATATATCACAAAAGTTGGTCCAAATTCGCTGCAAATGCTATATACGAGCAGTTTGGAGCGTGGGGAACAAGAATTTCATAAAAATGTTTCATTACGTGTAAGTCGATATTTCGACGATTCTCGGCTCCCTAGTAACGAAATATACATATAACAAAAGTTGCTCCAAATTCGCTGCAAATGCTATTTGCGAGCAGTTTGGAGCGTGGGGAACAAGAATATCACAAAAATATTTCATTTCGTGTAAGTTGATATTTCGACAATTCACGGCTCCCTGGACACGAAAAATACATATAACAAAAGTTGTTCCAAATTCGCTGCAAATGCTATATACGAGCAGTTTGGAGCGTGGGGAAGAAGAATTTCACAAAAATTTTTCATTTCGCATAAGTCGATTTTTCGAGGATTCTCAGCTCCCTGGACACGAACTATATTATCCTAACAAACGTTGCTCCAAATTCACTGCAAAAGCTATATACGAAAAGTTTGGAGTGTGGGGAACTAGAATATCACAAAAATATTTCATTTCGTGTAAGTTGATATTTCGAGGATTCTCAGCTTCCTGGACACGAAATATATTATCCTAACAAACGTTGCTCCAAATTCGCTGCAAAAGCTATATACGAGAAGTTTGGAATGTGGGGAACAAGAATATCACAAAAATTTTTCATTTCGTGTAAGTCGATGTTTCGACGATTCTCGGCTCCCTGGACACTAAATATAATCTGAACAAAAGTTGCTCCAAATTCGCTTCAAAAGCTATATAAGAGCAGTTTGGAGTAAGGTAAACAAGAATATCACGAAAATATTTCATTTCTTGTAAGTCGATATTTCGACGATTCTCGGCTCCCTGGTCACGAAATATACATATACCAAAAGTTGCTCCAAACTCTCCTCAAATGCTATTTACGAGCAGTTTGGAGCGCGGGGAACAAGAATATCATAAAAATGTTTCATTACGTGTAAGTCGATATTTCGACGATTCTCGGCTCCCTGGTAACGAAATATACATATAATAAAAGTTGCTCCAAATTCGCTGCAAATGCTATATACGAGCAGTTTGGAGTAAGGTAATCAAGAATATCACAAAAATATTTCATTTCGTGTAAGTCGATATTTCGACGATTCTCGGCTCCCTGGATACTAAATATACTCTGAACAAAAGTTGCTCCAAATTCGCTGCAAAAGCTATATAAGAGCAGTTTGGAGTGAGGTAAACAAGAATATCACAAAAATATTTCATTTCGTGTAAGTTGATATTTCCACGATTCTCGGCTCCCAGGACACGAAAATACATATATCAAAAGTTGCTCCAAATTTGCTGCAAATGCTATTTACGAGCAGTTTGGAACGTGGGGAACAAGAATATCACAAAAATATTTCATTTCGTGTAAGTTGATATTTCGACGATTCTCGGCTCCCTAGACACGAAAGTATATATCACAAAAGTTGGTCCAAATTCGCTGCAAATGCTATATACGAGCAGTTTGGAGCGTGGGGAACAAGAATATCATAAAAATGTTTCATTACGTGTAAGTCGATTTTACGAAGATTCTCAGCTGCCTGGATTCGAAATACTCTCAGAACAAAAGTTGCTCCAAATTCGCTGCATAAGCTAAAAGCGAATAGTTTGGAGAGCGGGGAAGAAGATTCTCACAAAAATGTATCACTAAGTGAAAGTCGATTTCTCGACGATTCGCGGTTCCCTTGACTCGAAATATTCTCAGAGCAAAAGTTGCTCCAAATTCGCTGCAAAAGCTATATACGAGCAGTTTGGAGTGTGGGGAACAAGAATATCACAAAAATTTTTCATTTCGCCTAAGTCGATATTTCGCCGATTCTCAGCTCCCTGGTCACGAAATATACATATACCAAAAGTTGCTCCAAATTCGCCTCAAATGCTATTTACGAGCAGTTTGGAGCGCGGGGAACAAGAATATCATAAAAATGTTTCATTACGTGTAAGTCGATATTTCGACGATTCTCGGCTCCCTAGTAACGAAATATACATATAACAAAAGTTGCTCCAAATTCGCTGCAAATGCTATTTACGAGCAGTTTGGAGCGTGGGGAACAAGAATATCACAAAAATATTTCATTTCGTGTAAGTTGATATTTCGACAATTCTCGGCTCCCTGGACACGAAAAATACATATAACAAAAGTTGTTCCAAATTCGCTGCAAATGCTATATACGAGCAGTTTGGAGCGTGGGGAAGAAGAATATCACAAAAATTTTTCATTTCGCATAAGTCGATTTTTCGAGGATTCTCAGCTCCCTGGACACGAACTATATTATCCTAACAAACGTTGCTCCAAATTCACTGGAAAAGCTATATACGAAAAGTTTGGAGTGTGGGGAACTAGAATATCACAAAAATATTTCATTTCGTGTAAGTTGATATTTCGAGGATTCTCAGCTTCCTGGACACGAAATATATTATCCTAACAAACGTTGCTCCAAATTCGCTGCAAAAGCTATATACGAGAAGTTTGGAGTGTGGGGAACAAGAATATCACAAAAAATTTTCATTTCGTGTAAGTCGATGTTTCGACGATTCTCGGCTCCCTGGACACTAAATATAATCTGAACAAAAGTTGCTCCAAATTCGCTTCAAAAGCTATATAAGAGCAGTTTGGAGTAAGGTAAACAAGAATATCACAAAAATATTTCATATCTTGTAAGTCGATATTTCGACGATTCTCGGCTCCCTGGTCACGAAATAAACATGTAACAAAAGTTGCTCCAAATTCGCTGCAAAAGCTATATAAGAGCAGTTTGGAGTAAGGTAAACAAGAATATCACAAAAATATTTCATTTCGTGTAAGTTGATATTTCGACGATTCTCGGCTCCCTGGACACGAAAAATACATATAACAAAAGTTGCTCCAAATTCGCTGCAAATGCTATATACGAGCAGTTTGGAGCGTGGGGAAGAAGAATGTCACAAAAATTTTTCATTTCGCGTAGGTCGATTTTTCGAGGATTCTCAGCTCCCTGGACACGAACTATATTATCCTAAGAAACGTTGCTCCAAATTCACTGCAAAAGCTATATACGTAAAGTTTGGAGTGTGGGGAACAAGAATATCACAAAAATATTTCATTTCGTGTAAGTTGATATTTCGAGGATTCTCAGCTTCCTGGACACGAAATATATTATCCTAACAAACGTTGCTCCAAATTCACTGCAAAAGCTATATACAAGAAGTTTGGAGTGTGGGGAACAAGAATATCACAAAAATTTTTCATTTCGTGTAAGTCGATATTTCGACGATTCTCGGCTCCCTGGACACTAAATATACTCTGAACAAAAGTTGCTCCAAATTCGCTGCAAAAGCTATATAAGAGCAGTTTGGAGTAAGGTTAACAACAATATCACAAAAATATTTCATTTCGCCTAAGTCGATATTTCGCCGATTCTCAGCTCCCTGGTCACGAAATATACATATACCAAAAGTTGCTCCAAACGCTCCTCAAATGCTATTTACGAGCAGTTTGGAGCGCGGGGAACAAGAATATCATAAAAATGTTTCATTACGTGTAAGTCGATATTTCGACGATTCTCGGCTCCCTGGTAACAAAATATACATATAATAAAAGTTGCTCCAAATTCGCTGCAAATGCTATATACGAGCAGTTTGGAGTAAGGTAAACAAGAATATCACAAAAATATTTCATTTCGTGTAAGTCGATATTTCGACGATTCTCGGCTCCCTGGATACTAAATATACTCTGAACAAAAGTTGCTCCAAATTCGCTGCAAAAGCTATATAAGAGCAGTTTGGAGTAAGGTAAACAAGAATATCACAAAAATATTTCATTTCGTGTAAGTTGATATTTCCACGATTCTCGGCTCCCAGGACACGAAAATACATATATCAAAAGTTGCTCCAAATTTGCTGCAAATGCTATTTACGAGCAGTTTGGAACGTGGGGAACAAGAATATCACAAAAATATTTCATTTCGTGTAAGTTGATATTTCGACGATTCTCGGCTCCCTAGACACGAAAATATATATCACAAAAGTTGGTCCAAATTCGCTGAAGATGCTATATACGAGCAGTTTGGAGCGTGGGGAACAAGAATATCATAAAAATGTTTCATTACGTGTAAGTCGATTTTACGAAGATTCTCAGCTGCCTGGACACGAAATATTCTCAGAACAAAAGTTGCTCCAAATTCGCTGCATAAGCTAAAAGCGAATAGTTTGGAGTGTGGGGAAGAAGATTCTCACAAAAATGTGTCACTAAGTGAAAGTCGATTTTTCGACGATTCGCGGTTCCCTTGACTCGAAATATTCTCAGACCAAAAGTTGCTCCAAATTCGCTGCAAAAGCTATATACGAGCAGTTTGGAGTGTGGGGAACAAGAATATCACGAAAATTTTTCATTTCGCCTAAGTCGATATTTCGACGATTCTCAGCTCCCTGGTAACGTAATATACATATACCAAAAGTTGCTCCAAATTCGCCTCAAATGCTATTTACGAGCAGTTTGGAGCGCGGGGAACAAGAATATCATAAAAATGTTTCATTTCGTGTAAGTCGATATTTCGACGATTCTCGGCACCCTGGTAACGAAATATACATATAACAAAAGTTGCTCCAAATTCGCTGCAAATGCTATTTACGAGCAGTTTGGAGCGTGGGGAACAAGAATATCACAAAAATTTTTCATTTCGCCTAAGTCGATATTTCGCCGATTCTCAGCTCCCTGGTCACGAAATATACATATACCAAAAGTTGCTCCAAATTCACCTCAAATGCTATTTACGAGCAGTTTGGAGCGCGGGGAACAAGAATTACATAAAAATGTTTCATTACGTTTAAGTCTATATTTCGACGATTCTCGGCTCCCTGGTCACGAAATATACATGTAACAAAAGTTGCTCCAAATTCGCTGCAAAAGCTATATAAGAGCAGTTTGGAGTAAGGTAAACAAGAATATCACAAAAATATTTCATTTCGTGCAAGTTGATATTTCGACGATTCCCGGCTCCCAGGACACGAAAATACATATATCAAAAGTTGCTCCAAATTTGCTGCAAATGCTATTTACGAGCAGTTTGGAACGTGGGGAACAAGAATATCACAAAAATATTTCATTTCGTGTAAGTTGATATTTCGACGATTCTCGGCTCCCTAGACACGAAAGTATATATCACAAAAGTTGGTCCAAATTCGCTGCAAATGCTATATACGAGCAGTTTGGAGCGTGGGGAACAAGAATATAATAAAAATGTTTCATTACGTGTAAGTCGATTTTACGAAGATTCTCAGCTGCCTGGATTCGAAATATTCTCAGAACAAAAGTTGCTCCAAATTCGCTGCATAAGCTAAAAGCGAATAGTTTGGAGAGCGGGGAAGAAGATTCTCACAAAAATGTATCACTAAGTGAAAGTCGATTTCTCGACGATTCGCGGTTCCCTTGACTCGAAATATTCTCAGAGCAAAAGTTGCTCCAAATTCGTGTGCAAAAGCTATATACGAGCAGTTTGGAGTGTGGGGAACAAGAATATCACAAAAATTTTTCATTTCGCCTAAGTCGATATTTCGCCGATTCTCAGCTCCCTGGTCACGAAATATACATATACCAAAAGTTGCTCCAAATTCGCCTCAAATGCTATTTACGAGCAGTTTGGAGCGCGGGGAACAAGAATATCATAAAAATGTTTCATTACGTGTAAGTCGATATTTCGACGATTCTCGGCTCCCTGGTAACGAAATATACATATAACAAAAGTTGCTCCAAATTCGCTGCAAATGCTATTTACGAGCAGTTTGGAGCGTGGGGAACAAGAATATCACAAAAATTTTTCATTTCGCCTAAGTCGATATTTCGCCGATTCTCAGGTCCCTGGTCACGAAATATACATATACCAAAAGTTGCTCCAAATTCACCTCAAATGCTATTTACGAGCAGTTTCGAGCGCGGGGAACAAGAATATCACAAAAATATTTCATTTCGTGTAAGTCGATATTTCGACGATTCTCGGCTCCCAGGACACGAAAATACATATATCAAAAGTTGCTCCAAATTCGCTGCAAAAGCTATATAAGAGCAGTTTGGAGTGAGGTAAACAAGAATATCACAAAAATATTTCATTTCGTGTAAGTTGATATTTCCACGATTCTCGGCTCCCAGGACACGAAAATACATATATCAAAAGTTGCTCCAAATTCGCTGCAAATGCTATATACGAGCAGTTTGGAGCGTGGGGAACAAGAATATCATAAAAATGTTTCATTACGTGTAAGTCGATTTTACGAAGATTCTCAGCTGCCTGGATTCGAAATATTCTCAGAACAAAAGTTGCTCCAAATTCGCTGCATAAGCTAAAAGCGAATAGTTTGGAGAGCGGGGAAGAAGATTCTCACAAAAATGTATCACTAAGTGAAAGTCGATTTCTCGACGATTCGCGGTTCCCTTGACTCGAAATATTCTCAGAGCAAAAGTTGCTCCAAATTCGCTGCAAAAGCTATATACGAGCAGTTTGGAGTGTGGGGAACAAGAATATCACAAAAATTTTTCATTTCGCCTAAGTCGATATTTCGCCGATTCTCAGCTCCCTGGTCACGAAATATACATATACCAAAAGTTGCTCCAAATTCGCCTCAAATGCTATTTACGAGCAGTTTGGAGCGCGGGGAACAAGAATATCATAAAAATGTTTCATTACGTGTAAGTCGATATTTCGACGATTCTCGGCTCCCTGGTAACGAAATATACATATAACAAAAGTTGCTCCAAATTCGCTGCAAATGCTATTTACGAGCAGTTTGGAGCGTGGGGAACAAGAATATCACAAAAATATTTCATTTCTTGTAAGTCGATATTTCGACGATTCTCGGCTCCCTGGTCACGAAATAAACATGTAACAAAAGTTGCTCCAAATTCGCTGCAAAAGCTATATAAGAGCAGTTTGGAGTAAGGTAAACAAGAATATCACAAAAATATTTCATTTCGTGTAAGTTGATATTTCGACGATTCTCGGCTCCCTGGACACGAAAAATACATATAACAAAAGTTGCTCCAAATTCGCTGCAAATGCTATATACGAGCAGTTTGGAGCGTGGGGAAGAAGAATGTCACAAAAATTTTTCATTTCGCGTAGGTCGATTTTTCGAGGATTCTCAGCTCCCTGGACACGAACTATATTATCCTAAGAAACGTTGCTCCAAATTCACTGCAAAAGCTATATACGTAAAGTTTGGAGTGTGGGGAACAAGAATATCACAAAAATATTTCATTTCGTGTAAGTTGATATTTCGAGGATTCTCAGCTTCCTGGACACGAAATATATTATCCTAACAAACGTTGCTCCAAATTCACTGCAAAAGCTATATACAAGAAGTTTGGAGTGTGGGGAACAAGAATATCACAAAAATTTTTCATTTCGTGTAAGTCGATATTTCGACGATTCTCGGCTCCCTGGACACTAAATATACTCTGAACAAAAGTTGCTCCAAATTCGCTGCAAAAGCTATATAAGAGCAGTTTGGAGTAAGGTTAACAACAATATCACAAAAATATTTCATTTCGCCTAAGTCGATATTTCGCCGATTCTCAGCTCCCTGGTCACGAAATATACATATACCAAAAGTTGCTCCAAACTCTCCTCAAATGCTATTTACGAGCAGTTTGGAGCGCGGGGAACAAGAATATCATAAAAATGTTTCATTACGTGTAAGTCGATATTTCGACGATTCTCGGCTCCCTGGTAACGAAATATACATATAATAAAAGTTGCTCCAAATTCGCTGCAAATGCTATATACGAGCAGTTTGGAGTAAGGTAAACAAGAATATCACAAAAATATTTCATTTCGTGTAAGTCGATACTTCGACGATTCTCGGCTCCCTGGATACTAAATATACTCTGAACAAAAGTTGCTCCAAATTCGCAGTTTGGAGTGAGGTAAACAAGAATATCACAAAAATATTTCATTTCGTGTAAGTTGATATTTCCACGATTCTCGGCTCCCAGGACACGAAAATACATATATCAAAAGTTGCTCCAAATTTGCTGCAAATGCTATTTACGAGCAGTTTGGAACGTGGGGAACAAGAATATCACAAAAATATTTCATTTCGTGTAAGTTGATATTTCGACGATTCTCGGCTCCCTAGACACGAAAGTATATATCACAAAAGTTGGTCCAAATTCGCTGCAAATGCTATATACGAGCAGTTTGGAGCGTGGGGAACAAGAATATCATAAAAATGTTTCATTACGTGTAAGTCGATTTTACGAAGATTCTCAGCTGCCTGGATTCGAAATATTCTCAGAACAAAAGTTGCTCCAAATTCGCTGCATAAGCTAAAAGCGAATAGTTTGGAGAGCGGGGAAGAAGATTCTCACAAAAATGTATCACTAAGTGAAAGTCGATTTCTCGACGATTCGCGGTTCCCTTGACTCGAAATATTCTCAGAGCAAAAGTTGCTCCAAATTCGCTGCAAAAGCTATATACGAGCAGTTTGGAGTGTGGGGAAGAAGAATATCACAAAAATTTTTCATTTCGCCTAAGTCGATATTTCGCCGATTCTCAGCTCCCTGGTCACGAAATATACATATACCAAAAGTTGCTCCAAATTCGCCTCAAATGCTATTTACGAGCAGTTTCGAGCGCGGGGAACAAGAATATCATAAAAATGTTTCATTACGTGTAAGTCGATATTTCGACGATTCTCGGCTCCCTGGTAACGAAATATACATATAACAAAAGTTGCTCCAAATTCGCTGCAAATGCTATTTACGAGCAGTTTGGAGCGTGGGGAACAAGAATATCACAAAAATTTTTCATTTCGCCTAAGTCGATATTTCGCCGATTCTCAGCTCCCTGGTCACGAAATATACATATACCAAAAGTTGCTCCAAATTCACCTCAAATGCTATTTACGAGCAGTTTCGAGCGCGGGGAACAAGAATATCACAAAAATATTTCATTTCTTGTAAGTCGATATTTCGACGATTCTCGGCTCCCTGGTCACGAAATAAACATGTAACAAAAGTTGCTCCAAATTCGCTGCAAAAGCTATATAAGAGCAGTTTGGAGTAAGGTAAACAAGAATATCACAAAAATATTTCATTTCGTGTAAGTTGATATTTCGACGATTCTCGGCTCCCTGGACACGAAAAATACATATAACAAAAGTTGCTCCAAATTCGCTGCAAATGCTATATACGAGCAGTTTGGAGCGTGGGGAAGAAGAATGTCACAAAAATTTTTCATTTCGCGTAGGTGGATTTTTCGAGGATTCTCAGCTCCCTGGACACGAACTATATTATCCTAAGAAACGTTGCTCCAAATTCACTGCAAAAGCTATATACGTAAAGTTTGGAGTGTGGGGAACAAGAATATCACAAAAATATTTCATTTCGTGTAAGTTGATATTTCGAGGATTCTCAGCTTCCTGGACACGAAATATTTTATCCTAACAAACGTTGCTCCAAATTCACTGCAAAAGCTATATACAAGAAGTTTGGAGTGTGGGGAACAAGAATATCACAAAAATTTTTCATTTCGTGTAAGTCGATATTTCGACGATTCTCGGCTCCCTGGACACTAAATATACTCTGAACAAAAGTTGCTCCAAATTCGCTGCAAAAGCTATATAAGAGCAGTTTGGAGTAAGGTTAACAACAATATCACAAAAATATTTCATTTCGCCTAAGTCGATATTTCGCCGATTCTCAGCTCCCTGGTCACGAAATATACATATACCAAAAGTTGCTCCAAACTCTCCTCAAATGCTATTTACGAGCAGTTTGGAGCGCGGGGAACAAGAATATCATAAAAATGTTTCATTACGTGTAAGTCGACATTTCGACGATTCTCGGCTCCCTGGTAACGAAATATACATATAATAAAAGTTGCTCCAAATTCGCTGCAAATGCTATATACGAGCAGTTTGGAGTAAGGTAAACAAGAATATCACAAAAATATTTCATTTCGTGTAAGTCGATATTTCGACGATTCTCGGCTCCCTGGATACTAAATATACTCTGAACAAAAGTTGCTCCAAATTCGCAGTTTGGAGTGAGGTAAACAAGAATATCACAAAAATATTTCATTTCGTGTAAGTTGATATTTCCACGATTCTCGGCTCCCAGGACACGAAAATACATATATCAAAAGTTGCTCCAAATTTGCTGCAAATGCTATTTACGAGCAGTTTGGAACGTGGGGAACAAGAATATCACAAAAATATTTCATTTCGTGTAAGTTGATATTTCGACGATTCTCGGCTCCCTAGACACGAAAGTATATATCACAAAAGTTGGTCCAAATTCGCTGCAAATGCTATATACGAGCAGTTTGGAGCGTGGGGAACAAGAATATCATAAAAATGTTTCATTACGTGTAAGTCGATTTTACGAAGATTCTCAGCTGCCTGGATTCGAAATATTCTCAGAACAAAAGTTGCTCCAAATTCGCTGCATAAGCTAAAAGCGAATAGTTTGGAGAGCGGGGAAGAAGATTCTCACAAAAATGTATCACTAAGTGAAAGTCGATTTCTCGACGATTCGCGGTTCCCTTGACTCGAAATATTCTCAGAGCAAAAGTTGCTCCAAATTCGCTGCAAAAGCTATATACGAGCAGTTTGGAGTGTGGGGAACAAGAATATCACAAACATTTTTCATTTCGCGTAAGTCGATATTTCGCCGATTCTCAGCTCCCTGGGCACGAAATATACATATACCAAAAGTTGCTCCAAATTCGCCTCAAATGCTATTTACGAGCAGTTTGGAGCGCGGGGAACAAGAATATCATAAAAATGTTTCATTACGTGTAAGTCGATATTTCGACGATTCTCGGCTCCCTGGTAACGAAATATACATATAACAAAAGTTGCTCCAAATTCGCTGCAAAAGCTATATAAGAGCAGTTTGGAGTAAGGTAAACAAGAATATCACAAAAATATTTCATTTCGTGTAAGTTGATATTTCGACGATTCTCGGCTCCCTGGACACGAAAAATACATATAACAAAAGTTGCTCCAAATTCGCTGCTAATGCTATATACGAGCAGTTTGGAGCGTGGGGAAGAAGAATGTCACAAAAATTTTTCATTTCGCGTAGGTGGATTTTTCGAGGATTCTCAGCTCCCTGCACACGAACTATATTATCCTAAGAAACGTTGCTCCAAATTCACTGCAAAAGCTATATACGTAAAGTTTGGAGTGTGGGGAACAAGAATATCACAAAAATATTTCATTTCGTGTAAGTTGATATTTCGAGGATTCTCAGCTTCCTGGACACGAAATATTTTATCCTAACAAACGTTGCTCCAAATTCACTGCAAAAGCTATATACAAGAAGTTTGGAGTGTGGGGAACAAGAATATCACAAAAATTTTTCATTTCGTGTAAGTCGATATTTCGACGATTCTCGGCTCCCTGGACACTAAATATACTCTGAACAAAAGTTGCTCCAAATTCGCTGCAAAAGCTATATAAGAGCAGTTTGGAGTAAGGTTAACAACAATATCACAAAAATATTTCATTTCGCCTAAGTCGATATTTCGCCGATTCTCAGCTCCCTGGTCACGAAATATACATATACCAAAAGTTGCTCCAAACTCTCCTCAAATGCTATTTACGAGCAGTTTGGAGCGCGGGGAACAAGAATATCATAAAAATGTTTCATTACGTGTAAGTCGATATTTCGACGATTCTCGGCTCCCTGGTAACGAAATATACATATAATAAAAGTTGCTCCAAATTCGCTGCAAATGCTATATACGAGCAGTTTGGAGTAAGGTAAACAAGAATATCACAAAAATATTTCATTTCGTGTAAGTCGATATTTCGACGATTCTCGGCTCCCATGATACTAAATATACTCTGAACAAAAGTTGCTCCAAATTCGCAGTTTGGAGTGAGGTAAACAAGAATATCACAAAAATATTTCATTTCGTGTAAGTTGATATTTCCACGATTCTCGGCTCCCAGGACACGAAAATACATATATCAAAAGTTGCTCCAAATTTGCTGCAAATGCTATTTACGAGCAGTTTGGAACGTGGGGAACAAGAATATCACAAAAATATTTCATTTCGTGTAAGTTGATATTTCGACGATTCTCGGCTCCCTAGACACGAAAATATATATCACAAAAGTTGGTCCAAATTCGCTGCAAATGGTATATACGAGCAGTTTGGAGCGTGGGGAACAAGAATATCATAAAAATGTTTCATTACGTGTAAGTCGATTTTACGAAGATTCTCAGCTGCCTGGATTCGAAATATTCTCAGAACAAAAGTTGCTCCAAATTCGCTGCATAAGCTAAAAGCGAATAGTTTGGAGAGCGGGGAAGAAGATTCTCACAAAAATGTATCACTAAGTGAAAGTCGATTTCTCGACGATTCGCGGTTCCCTTGACTCGAAATATTCTCAGAGCAAAAGTTGCTCCAAATTCGCTGCAAAAGCTATATACGAGCAGTTTGGAGTGTGGGGAACAAGAATATCACAAACATTTTTCATTTCGCGTAAGTCGATATTTCGCCGATTCTCAGCTCCCTGGTCACGAAATATACATATACCAAAAGTTGCTCCAAATTCGCCTCAAATGCTATTTACGAGCAGTTTGGAGCGCGGGGAACAAGAATATCATAAAAATGTTTCATTACGTGTAAGTCGATATTTCGACGATTCTCGGCTCCCTGGTAACGAAATATACATATAACAAAAGTTGCTCCAAATTCGCTGCAAAAGCTATATAAGAGCAGTTTGGAGTAAGGTAAACAAGAATATCACAAAAATATTTCATTTCGTGTAAGTTGATATTTCGACGATTCTCGGCTCCCTGGACACGAAAAATACATATAACAAAAGTTGCTCCAAATTCGCTGCTAATGCTATATACGAGCAGTTTGGAGCGTGGGGAAGAAGAATGTCACAAAAATTTTTCATTTCGCGTAGGTGGATTTTTCGAGGATTCTCAGCTCCCTGCACACGAACTATATTATCCTAAGAAACGTTGCTCCAAATTCACTGCAAAAGCTATATACGTAAAGTTTGGAGTGTGGGGAACAAGAATATCACAAAAATATTTCATTTCGTGTAAGTTGATATTTCGAGGATTCTCAGCTTCCTGGACACGAAATATTTTATCCTAACAAACGTTGCTCCAAATTCACTGCAAAAGCTATATACAAGAAGTTTGGAGTGTGGGGAACAAGAATATCACAAAAATTTTTCATTTCGTGTAAGTCGATATTTCGACGATTCTCGGCTCCCTGGACACTAAATATACTCTGAACAAAAGTTGCTCCAAATTCGCTGCAAAAGCTATATAAGAGCAGTTTGGAGTAAGGTTAACAACAATATCACAAAAATATTTCATTTCGCCTAAGTCGATATTTCGCCGATTCTCAGCTCCCTGGTCACGAAATATACATATACCAAAAGTTGCTCCAAACTCTCCTCAAATGCTATTTACGAGCAGTTTGGAGCGCGGGGAACAAGAATATCATAAAAATGTTTCATTACGTGTAAGTCGATATTTCGACGATTCTCGGCTCCCTGGTAACGAAATATACATATAATAAAAGTTGCTCCAAATTCGCTGCAAATGCTATATACGAGCAGTTTGGAGTAAGGTAAACAAGAATATCACAAAAATATTTCATTTCGTGTAAGTCGATATTTCGACGATTCTCGGCTCCCATGATACTAAATATACTCTGAACAAAAGTTGCTCCAAATTCGCAGTTTGGAGTGAGGTAAACAAGAATATCACAAAAATATTTCATTTCGTGTAAGTTGATATTTCCACGATTCTCGGCTCCCAGGACACGAAAATACATATATCAAAAGTTGCTCCAAATTTGCTGCAAATGCTATTTACGAGCAGTTTGGAACGTGGGGAACAAGAATATCACAAAAATATTTCATTTCGTGTAAGTTGATATTTCGACGATTCTCGGCTCCCTAGACACGAAAATATATATCACAAAAGTTGGTCCAAATTCGCTGCAAATGGTATATACGAGCAGTTTGGAGCGTGGGGAACAAGAATATCATAAAAATGTTTCATTACGTGTAAGTCGATTTTACGAAGATTCTCAGCTGCCTGGATTCGAAATATTCTCAGAACAAAAGTTGCTCCAAATTCGCTGCATAAGCTAAAAGCGAATAGTTTGGAGAGCGGGGAAGAAGATTCTCACAAAAATGTATCACTAAGTGAAAGTCGATTTCTCGACGATTCGCGGTTCCCTTGACTCGAAATATTCTCAGAGCAAAAGTTGCTCCAAATTCGCTGCAAAAGCTATATACGAGCAGTTTGGAGTGTGGGGAACAAGAATATCACAAACATTTTTCATTTCGCGTAAGTCGATATTTCGCCGATTCTCAGCTCCCTGGTCACGAAATATACATATACCAAAAGTTGCTCCAAATTCGCCTCAAATGCTATTTACGAGCAGTTTGGAGCGCGGGGAACAAGAATATCATAAAAATGTTTCATTACGTGTAAGTCGATATTTCGACGATTCTCGGCTCCCTGGTAACGAAATATACATATAACAAAAGTTGCTCCAAATTCGCTACAAATGCTATTTACGAGCAGTTTGGAGCGTGGGGAACAAGAATATCACAAAAATTTTTCATTTCGCCTAAGTCGATATTTCGCCGATTCTCAGCTCCCTGGTCACGAAATATACATATACCAAAAGTTGCTCCAAATTCACCTCAAATGCTATTTACGAGCAGTTTCGAGCGCGGGGAACAAGAATATCACAAAAATATTTCATTTCGTGTAAGTTGATATTTCGACGATTCTCGGCTCCCTGGACACGAAAAATACATATAACAAAAGTTGGTCCAAATTCGCTGCAAATGCTATATACGAGCAGTTTGGAGCGTGGGGAAGAAGAATGTCACAAAAATTTTTCATTTCGCGTAGGTCGATTTTTCGAGGATTCTCAGCTCCCTGGACACGAACTATATTATCCTAAGAAACGTTGCTCCAAATTCACTGCAAAAGCTATATACGTAAAGTTTGGAGTGTGGGGAACAAGAATATCACAAAAATATTTCTTTCGTGTAAGTTGATATTTCGAGGATTCTCAGCTTCCTGGACACGAAATATATTATCCTAACAAACGTTGCTCCAAATTCACTGCAAAAGCTATATACAAGAAGTTTGGAGTGTGGGGAACAAGAATATCACAAAAATTTTTCATTTCGTGTAAGTCGATATTTCGACGATTCTCGGCTCCCTGGACACTAAATATACTCTGAACAAAAGTTGCTCCAAATTCGCTGCAAAAGCTATATAAGAGCAGTTTGGAGTAAGGTTAACAACAATATCACAAAAATATTTCATTTCGCCTAAGTCGATATTTCGCCGATTCTCAGCTCCCTGGTCACGAAATATACATATACCAAAAGTTGCTCCAAACTCTCCTCAAATGCTATTTACGAGCAGTTTGGAGCGCGGGGAACAAGAATATCATAAAAATGTTTCATTACGTGTAAGTCGATATTTCGACGATTCTCGGCTCCCTGGTAACGAAATATACATATAATAAAAGTTGCTCCAAATTCGCTGCAAATGCTATATACGAGCAGTTTGGAGTAAGGTAAACAAGAATATCACAAAAATATTTCATTTCGTGTAAGTCGATATTTCGACGATTCTCGGCTCCCTGGATACTAAATATACTCTGAACAAAAGTTGCTCCAAATTCGCTGCAAAAGCTATATAAGAGCAGTTTGGAGTGAGGTAAACAAGAATATCACAAAAATATTTCATTTCGTGTAAGTTGATATTTCCACGATTCTCGGCTCCCAGGACACGAAAATACATATATCAAAAGTTGCTCCAAATTCGCTGCAAATGCTATATACGAGCAGTTTGGAGCGTGGGGAACAAGAATATCATAAAAATGTTTCATTACGTGTAAGTCGATTTTACGAAGATTCTCAGCTGCCTGGATTCGAAATATTCTCAGAACAAAAGTTGCTCCAAATTCGCTGCATAAGCTAAAAGCGAATAGTTTGGAGAGCGGGGAAGAAGATTCTCACAAAAATGTATCACTAAGTGAAAGTCGATTTCTCGACGATTCGCGGTTCCCTTGACTCGAAATATTCTCAGAGCAAAAGTTGCTCCAAATTCGCTGCAAAAGCTATATACGAGCAGTTTGGAGTGTGGGGAACAAGAATATCACAAAAATTTTTCATTTCGCCTAAGTCGATATTTCGCCGATTCTCAGCTCCCTGGTCACGAAATATACATATACCAAAAGTTGCTCCAAATTCGCCTCAAATGCTATTTACGAGCAGTTTGGAGCGCGGGGAACAAGAATATCATAAAAATGTTTCATTACGTGTAAGTCGATATTTCGACGATTCTCGGCTCCCTGGTAACGAAATATACATATAACAAAAGTTGCTCCAAATTCGCTGCAAATGCTATTTACGAGCAGTTTGGAGCGTGGGGAACAAGAATATCACAAAAATATTTCATTTCTTGTAAGTCGATATTTCGACGATTCTCGGCTCCCTGGTCACGAAATAAACATGTAACAAAAGTTGCTCCAAATTCGCTGCAAATGCTATTTACGAGCAGTTTGGAGTAAGGTAAACAAGAATATCACAAAAATATTTCATTTCGTGTAAGTTGATATTTCGACGATTCTCGGCTCCTTAGACACGAAAATATATATCACAAAAGTTGGTCCAAATTCGCTGCAAAAGCTATATACGAGCAGTTTGGAGCGTGGGGAAGAAGAATATCACAAAAATCTTTCATTTCGCGTAAGTCGATTTTTCGAGGATTCTCAGCTCCCTGGACACGAACTATATTATCCTAACAAACGTTGCTCCAAATTCACTGCAAAAGCTATATACGAAAAGTTTGGAGTGTGGGGAACAAGAATAACACAAAAATATTTCATTTCGTGTAAGTTGATATTTCGAGGATTCTCAGCTTCCTGGACACGAAATATATTATCCGAAGAAACGTTGCTCCAAATTCGCTGCAAAAGCTATATACGAGAAGTTTGGAGTGTGGGGAACAAATATATCACAAAAATTTACATTTCGTGTAAGTCGATATTTCGACGATTCTCGGCTCCCTGGACACTAAATATACTCTGAACAAAAGTTGCTCCAAATTCGCTGCAAAAGCTATATAAGAGCAGTTTGGAGTAAGGTAAACAAGAATATCACAAAAATATTTCATTTCGTGTAAGTCGATATTTCGACGATTCTCGGCTCCCTGGTCACGAAATATACATGTAGCAAAGGTTGCTCCAAATTCGCTGCAAAAGCTATATACGTAAAGTTTGGAGTGTGGGGAACAAGAATATCATAAAAATGTTTCATTACGTGTAAGTCGATATTTCGACGATTCTCGG
Organism: Hymenopus coronatus; assembly: GCA_030762935.1. Lineage (NCBI taxonomy): Eukaryota > Metazoa > Arthropoda > Insecta > Mantodea > Hymenopodidae > Hymenopus > Hymenopus coronatus. The sequence continues at coordinate 14,117,309 of CM060886.1, read as the reverse complement.
CTCCCAGGACACGAAAATACATATATCAAAAGTTGCTCCAAATTCGCTGCAAATGCTATTTACGAGCAGTATGGAGCGTGGGGAACAAGAATATCACAAAAATTTTTCATTTCGTATAAGTCGATTTTTCGAGGATTCTCAGCTCCCTGGACACGAACTATAGTATCCTAACAAACGTTGCTCCAAATTCACTGCAAAAGCTATATACGAAAAGTTTGGAGTGTGGGGAACAAGAATATCACAAAAATATTTCATTTCGTGTAAGTTGATATTTCGACGATTCTCGGCTCCCTGGACACGAAAAATACATATAACAAAAGTTGCTCCAAATTCGCTGCAAATGCTATATACGAGCAGTTTGGAGTAAGGTAAACAAGAATATCACAAAAATATTTCATTTCGTATAAGTCGATATTTCGACGATTCTAGGCTCCCTGGACACTAAATATACTCTGAACAAAAGTTGCTCCAAATTCGGTGCAAAAGCTATATAAGAGCAGTTTGGAGTAAGGTAAACAAGAATATCACAAAAATATTTCATTTCGTGTAAGTTGATATTTCGACGATTCTCGGCTCCCAGGACACGAAAATACATATATCAAAAGTTGCTCCAAATTTGCTGCAAATGCTATTTACGAGCAGTTTGGAACGTGGGGAACAAGAATATCACAAAAATATTTCATTTCGTGTAAGTTGATATTTCGACGATTCTCGGCTCCCTAGACACGAAAATATATATCACAAAAGTTGGTCCAAATTCGCTGCAAATGCTATATACGAGCAGTTTGGAGCGTGGGGAACAAGAATTTCATAAAATTGTTTCATTACGTGTAAGTCGATATTTCGACGATTCTCGGCTCCCTGGTAACGAAATTTACATATAACAAAAGTTGCTCCAAATTCGCTGCAAATGCTATTTACGAGCAGTTTGGAGCGTGGGGAACAAGAATATCACAAAAATTTTTCATTTCGTGTAAGTTGATATTTCGACAATTCTCGGCTCCCTGGACACGAAAAATACATATAACAAAAGTTGTTCCAAATTCGCTGCAAATGCTATATACGAGCAGTTTGGAGCGTGGGGAAGAAGAATATCACAAAAATTTTTCATTTCGCATAAGTCGATTTTTCGAGGATTCTCAGCTCCCTGGACACGAACTATATTATCCTAACAAACGTTGCTCCAAATTCACTGCAAAAGCTATATACGAAAAGTTTGGAGTGTGGGGAACTAGAATATCACAAAAATATTTCATTTCGTGTAAGTTGATATTTCGAGGATTCTCAGCTTCCTGGACACGAAATATATTATCCTAACAAACGTTGCTCCAAATTCGCTGCAAAAGCTATATACGAGAAGTTTGGAGTGTGGGGAACAAGAATATCACAAAAATTTTTCATTTCGTGTAAGTCGATGTTTCGACGATTCTCGGCTCCCTGGACACTAAATATAATCTGAACAAAAGTTGCTCCAAATTCGCTTCAAAAACTATATAAGAGCAGTTTGGAGTAAGGTAAACAAGAATATCACAAAAATATTTCATTTCTTGTAAGTCGATATTTCGACGATTCTCGGCTCCCTGGTCACGAAATAAACATGTAACAAAAGTTGCTCCAAATTCGCTGCAAAAGCTATATAAGAGCAGTTTGGAGTAAGGTAAACAAGAATATCACAAAAATATTTCATTTCGTGTAAGTTGATATTTCGACGATTCTCGGCTCCCTGGACACGAAAAATACATATAACAAAAGTTGCTCCAAATTCGCTGCAAAAGCTATATACGAGCAGTTTGGAGTAAGGTAAACAAGAATATCACAAAAATATTTCATTTCGTATAAGTCGATATTTCGACGATTCTCGGCTCCCTGGACACTAAATATACTCTGAACAATAATTGCTCCAAATTCGGTGCAAAAGCTATATAAGAGCAGTTTGGAGTAAGGTAAATAAGAATATCACAAAAATATTTCATTTCGTGTAAGTTGATATTTCGACGATTCTCGGCTCCCAGGACACGAAAATACATATATCAAAAGTTGCTCCAAATTTGCTGCAAATGCTATTTACGAGCAGTTTGGAACGTGGGGAACAAGAATATCACAACAATATTTCATTTCGTGTAAGTTGATATTTCGACGATTCTCGGCTCCCTAGACACGAAAGTATATATCACAAAAGTTGGTCCAAATTCGCTGCAAATGCTATATACGAGCAGTTTGGAGGATGGGGAACAAGAATATCATAAAAATGTTTCATTACGTGTAAGTCGATTTTACGAAGATTCTCAGCTGCCTGGACACGAAATATTCTCAGAACAAAAGTTGCTCCAAATTCGCTGCATAAGCTAAAAGCGAATAGTTTGGAGAGCGGGGAAGAAGATTCTCACAAAAATGTATCACTAAGTGAAAGTCGATTTCTCGACGATTCGCGGTTCCCTTGACTCGAAATATTCTCAGAGCAAAAGTTGCTCCAAATTCGCTGCAAAAGCTATATACGAGCAGTTTGGAGTGTGGGGAACAAGAATATCACAAAAATTTTTCATTTCGCCTAAGTCGATATTTCGCCGATTCTCAGCTCCCTGGTCACGAAATATACATATACCAAAAGTTGCTCCAAATTCGCTGCAAATGCTATTTACGAGCAGTATGGAGCGTGGGGAACAAGAATATCACATAAATATTTCATTTCGTATAAGTTGATATTTCGACAATTCTCGGCTCCCTGGACACGAAAAATACATATAACAAAAGTTGTTCCAAATTCGCTGCAAATGCTATATACGAGCAGTTTGGAGCGTGGGGAAGAAGAATATCACAAAAATTTTTCATTTCGCATAAGTCGATTTTTCGAGGATTCTCAGCTCCCTGGACACGAACTATATTATCCTAACAAACGTTGCTCCAAATTCACTGCAAAAGCTATATACGAAAAGTTTGGAGTGTGGGGAACTAGAATATCATAAAAATATTTCATTTCGTGTAAGTTGATATTTCGAGGATTCTCAGCTTCCTGGACACGAAATATATTATCCTAACAAACGTTGCTCCAAATTCGCTGCAAAAGCTATATACGAGAAGTTTGGAGTGTGGGGAACAAGAATATCACAAAAATTTTTCATTTCGTGTAAGTCGATGTTTCGACGATTCTCGGCTCCCTGGACACTAAATATACTCTGAACAAAAGTTGCTCCAAATTCGCTGCAAAGGCTATATAAGAGCAGTTTGGAGTAAGGTAAACAAGAATATCACAAAAATATTTCATTTCTTGTAAGTCGATATTTCGACGATTCTCGGCTCCCTGGTCACGAAATATACATGTAACAAAAGTTGCTCCAAATTCGCTGCAAAAGCTATATAAGAGCAGTTTGGAGTAAGGTAAACAAGAATATCACAAAAATATTTCATTTCGTGTAAGTTGATATTTCGACGATTCTCGGCTCCCTGGACACGAAAAATACATATAACAAAAGTTGCTCCAAATTCGCTGCAAATGCTATATACGAGCAGTTTGGAGCGTGGGAAAGAAGAATGTCACAAAAATTTTTCATTTCACGTAAGTCTATTTTTCGAGGATTCTCAGCTCCCTGGACACGAACTATATTATCCTAACAAACGTTGATCCAAATTCACTGCAAAAGCTATATACGTAAAGTTTGGAGTGTGGGGAACAAGAATATCACAAAAATATTTCATTTCGTGTAAGTTGATATTTCGAGGATTCTCAGCTTCCTGGACACGAAATATATTATCCTAACAAACGTAGCTCCAAATTCGCTGCAAATGCTATATACAAGAAGTTTGGAGTGTGGGGAACAAGAATATCACAAAAATTTTTCATTTCGTGTAAGTCGATATTTCGACGATTCTCGGCTCCCTGGACACTAAATATACTCTGAACAAAAGTTGCTCCAAATTCGCTGCAAAAACTATATAAGAGCAGTTTGGAGTAAGGTTAACAAGAATATCACAAAAATATTTCATTTCGCCTAAGTCGATATTTCGCCGATTCTCAGCTCCCTGGTCACGAAATATACATATACCAAAAGTTGCTCCAAACTCGCCTCAAATGCTATTTACGAGCAGTTTGGAGCGCGGGGAACAAGAATATCATAAAAATGTTTCATTACGTGTAAGTCGATATTTCGACGATTCTCGGTTCCCTGGTAACGAAATATACATATAATAAAAGTTGCTCCAAATTCGCTGCATAAGCTAAAAGCGAATAGTTTGGAGTGTGGGGAAGAAGATTCTCACAAAAATGTATCACTAAGTGAAAGTCGATTTTTCGACGATTCGCGGTTCCCTTGACTCGAAATATTCTCAGAGCAAAAGTTGCTCCAAATTTGCTACAAAAGCTATATACGAGCAGTTTGGAGTGTGGGGAACAAGAATACCACAAAAATTGTTCATTTCGCCTAAGTCGATATTTCGACGATTTTCAGCTCCCTGGTCACGTAATATACATATACCAAAAGTTGCTCCAAATTCGCCTCAAATGCTATTTTCGAGCAGTTTGGAGCGCGGGGAACAAGAATATCATAAAAATGTTTCATTACGTGTAAGTCGATATTTCGACGATTCTCGGCTCCCTGGTAACGAAATATACATATAACAAAAGTTGCTCCATATTCGCTGCAAATGCTATTTACGAGCAGTTTGGAGCGTGGGCAACAAGAATATCACAAAAATATTTCATTTCGTGGAAGTTGATATTTCGACAATTCTCGGCTCCCTGGACACGAAAAGTGCATATAACAAAAGTTGTTCCAAATTCGCTGCAAATGCTATATACGAGCAGTTTGGAGCGTGGGGAAGAAGATTATCACAAAAATTTTTCATTTCGCGTAATTCGATTTTTCGAGGATTCTCAGCTCCCTGGACACGAACTATATTATCCTAACAAACGTTGCTCCAAATTCACTGCAAAAGCTATATACGAAAAGTTTGGAGTGTGGGGAACAAGAATATCACAAAAATATTTCATTTCGTGTAAGTTGATATTTCGAGGATTCTCAGCTTCCTGGACACGAAATATATTATCCTAAGAAACGTTGCTCCAAATTCGCTGCAAAAGCTATATACGAGAAGTTTGGAGTGTGGGGAACAAGAATATCACAAAAATTTTTCATTTCGTGTAAGTCGATGTTTCGACGATTCTCGGCTCCCTGGACACTAAATATACTCTGAACAAAAGTTGCTCCAAATTCGCTGCAAAGGCTATATAAGAGCAGTTTGGAGTAAGGTAAACAAGAATATCACAAAAATATTTCATTTCTTGTAAGTCGATATTTCGACGATTCTCGGCTCCCTGGTCACGAAATATACATGTAACAAAAGTTGCTCCAAATTCGCTGCAAAAGCTATATAAGAGCAGTTTGGAGTAAGGTAAACAAGAATATCACAAAAATATTTCATTTCGTGTAAGTTGATATTTCGACGATTCTCGGCTCCCTGGACACGAAAAATACATATAACAAAAGTTGCTCCAAATTCGCTGCAAATGCTATATACGAGCAGTTTGGAGCGTGGGAAAGAAGAATGTCACAAAAATTTTTCATTTCACGTAAGTCTATTTTTCGAGGATTCTCAGCTCCCTGGACACGAACTATATTATCCTAACAAACGTTGATCCAAATTCACTGCAAAAGCTATATACGTAAAGTTTGGAGTGTGGGGAACAAGAATATCACAAAAATATTTCATTTCGTGTAAGTTGATATTTCGAGGATTCTCAGCTTCCTGGACACGAAATATATTATCCTAACAAACGTAGCTCCAAATTCGCTGCAAATGCTATATACAAGAAGTTTGGAGTGTGGGGAACAAGAATATCACAAAAATTTTTCATTTCGTGTAAGTCGATATTTCGACGATTCTCGGCTCCCTGGACACTAAATATACTCTGAACAAAAGTTGCTCCAAATTCGCTGCAAAAGCTATATAAGAGCAGTTTGGAGTAAGGTTAACAACAACATCACAAAAATATTTCATTTCGCCTAAGTCGATATTTCGCCGATTCTCAGCTCCCTGGTCACGAAATATACATATACCAAAAGTTGCTCCAAACTCTCCTCAAATGCTATTTACGAGCAGTTTGGAGCGCGGGGAACAAGAATATCATAAAAATGTTTCATTACGTGTAAGTCGATATTTCGACGATTCTCGGCTCCATGGTAACGAAATATACATATAATAAAAGTTGCTCCAAATTCGCTGCAAATGCTATATACGAGCAGTTTGGAGTAAGGTAAACAAGAATATCACAAAAATATTTCATTTCGTGTAAGTCGATATTTCGACGATTCTCGGCTCCCAGGACACGAAAATACATATATCAAAAGTTGCTCCAAATTCGCTGCAAAAGCTATATAAGAGCAGTTTGGAGTGAGGTAAACAAGAATATCACAAAAATATTTCATTTCGTGTAAGTTGATATTTCCACGATTCTCGGCTCCCAGGACACGAAAATACATATATCAAAAGTTGCTCCAAATTCGCTGCAAATGCTATATACGAGCAGTTTGGAGCGTGGGGAACAAGAATATCATAAAAATGTTTCATTACGTGTAAGTCGATTTTACGAAGATTCTCAGCTGCCTGGATTCGAAATATTCTCAGAACAAAAGTTGCTCCAAATTCGCTGCATAAGCTAAAAGCGAATAGTTTGGAGAGCGGGGAAGAAGATTCTCACAAAAATGTATCACTAAGTGAAAGTCGATTTCTCGACGATTCGCGGTTCCCTTGACTCGAAATATTCTCAGAGCAAAAGTTGCTCCAAATTCGCTGCAAAAGCTATATACGAGCAGTTTGGAGTGTGGGGAACAAGAATATCACAAAAATTTTTCATTTCGCCTAAGTCGATATTTCGCCGATTCTCAGCTCCCTGGTCACGAAATATACATATACCAAAAGTTGCTCCAAATTCGCCTCAAATGCTATTTACGAGCAGTTTGGAGCGCGGGGAACAAGAATATCATAAAAATGTTTCATTACGTGTAAGTCGATATTTCGACGATTCTCGGCTCCCTGGTAACGAAATATACATATAACAAAAGTTGCTCCAAATTCGCTGCAAATGCTATTTACGAGCAGTTTGGAGCGTGGGGAACAAGAATATCACAAAAATATTTCATTTCTTGTAAGTCGATATTTCGACGATTCTCGGCTCCCTGGTCACGAAATAAACATGTAACAAAAGTTGCTCCAAATTCGCTGCAAAAGCTATATAAGAGCAGTTTGGAGTAAGGTAAACAAGAATATCACAAAAATATTTCATTTCGTGTAAGTTGATATTTCGACGATTCTCGGCTCCCTGGACACGAAAAATACATATAACAAAAGTTGCTCCAAATTCGCTGCAAATGCTATATACGAGCAGTTTGGAGCGTGGGGAAGAAGAATGTCACAAAAATTTTTCATTTCGCGTAGGTCGATTTTTCGAGGATTCTCAGCTCCCTGGACACGAACTATATTATCCTAAGAAACGTTGCTCCAAATTCACTGCAAAAGCTATATACGTAAAGTTTGGAGTGTGGGGAACAAGAATATCACAAAAATATTTCATTTCGTGTAAGTTGATATTTCGAGGATTCTCAGCTTCCTGGACACGAAATATATTATCCTAACAAACGTTGCTCCAAATTCACTGCAAAAGCTATATACAAGAAGTTTGGAGTGTGGGGAACAAGAATATCACAAAAATTTTTCATTTCGTGTAAGTCGATATTTCGACGATTCTCGGCTCCCTGGACACTAAATATACTCTGAACAAAAGTTGCTCCAAATTCGCTGCAAAAGCTATATAAGAGCAGTTTGGAGTAAGGTTAACAACAATATCACAAAAATATTTCATTTCGCCTAAGTCGATATTTCGCCGATTCTCAGCTCCCTGGTCACGAAATATACATATACCAAAAGTTGCTCCAAACTCTCCTCAAATGCTATTTACGAGCAGTTTGGAGCGCGGGGAACAAGAATATCATAAAAATGTTTCATTACGTGTAAGTCGATATTTCGACGATTCTCGGCTCCCTGGTAACGAAATATACATATAATAAAAGTTGCTCCAAATTCGCTGCAAATGCTATATACGAGCAGTTTGGAGTAAGGTAAACAAGAATATCACAAAAATATTTCATTTCGTGTAAGTCGATACTTCGACGATTCTCGGCTCCCTGGATACTAAATATACTCTGAACAAAAGTTGCTCCAAATTCGCAGTTTGGAGTGAGGTAAACAAGAATATCACAAAAATATTTCATTTCGTGTAAGTTGATATTTCCACGATTCTCGGCTCCCAGGACACGAAAATACATATATCAAAAGTTGCTCCAAATTTGCTGCAAATGCTATTTACGAGCAGTTTGGAACGTGGGGAACAAGAATATCACAAAAATATTTCATTTCGTGTAAGTTGATATTTCGACGATTCTCGGCTCCCTAGACACGAAAGTATATATCACAAAAGTTGGTCCAAATTCGCTGCAAATGCTATATACGAGCAGTTTGGAGCGTGGGGAACAAGAATATCATAAAAATGTTTCATTACGTGTAAGTCGATTTTACGAAGATTCTCAGCTGCCTGGATTCGAAATATTCTCAGAACAAAAGTTGCTCCAAATTCGCTGCATAAGCTAAAAGCGAATAGTTTGGAGAGCGGGGAAGAAGATTCTCACAAAAATGTATCACTAAGTGAAAGTCGATTTCTCGACGATTCGCGGTTCCCTTGACTCGAAATATTCTCAGAGCAAAAGTTGCTCCAAATTCGCTGCAAAAGCTATATACGAGCAGTTTGGAGTGTGGGGAAGAAGAATATCACAAAAATTTTTCATTTCGCCTAAGTCGATATTTCGCCGATTCTCAGCTCCCTGGTCACGAAATATACATATACCAAAAGTTGCTCCAAATTCGCCTCAAATGCTATTTACGAGCAGTTTCGAGCGCGGGGAACAAGAATATCATAAAAATGTTTCATTACGTGTAAGTCGATATTTCGACGATTCTCGGCTCCCTGGTAACGAAATATACATATAACAAAAGTTGCTCCAAATTCGCTGCAAATGCTATTTACGAGCAGTTTGGAGCGTGGGGAACAAGAATATCACAAAAATTTTTCATTTCGCCTAAGTCGATATTTCGCCGATTCTCAGCTCCCTGGTCACGAAATATACATATACCAAAAGTTGCTCCAAATTCACCTCAAATGCTATTTACGAGCAGTTTCGAGCGCGGGGAACAAGAATATCACAAAAATATTTCATTTCTTGTAAGTCGATATTTCGACGATTCTCGGCTCCCTGGTCACGAAATAAACATGTAACAAAAGTTGCTCCAAATTCGCTGCAAAAGCTATATAAGAGCAGTTTGGAGTAAGGTAAACAAGAATATCACAAAAATATTTCATTTCGTGTAAGTTGATATTTCGACGATTCTCGGCTCCCTGGACACGAAAAATACATATAACAAAAGTTGCTCCAAATTCGCTGCAAATGCTATATACGAGCAGTTTGGAGCGTGGGGAAGAAGAATGTCACAAAAATTTTTCATTTCGCGTAGGTGGATTTTTCGAGGATTCTCAGCTCCCTGGACACGAACTATATTATCCTAAGAAACGTTGCTCCAAATTCACTGCAAAAGCTATATACGTAAAGTTTGGAGTGTGGGGAACAAGAATATCACAAAAATATTTCATTTCGTGTAAGTTGATATTTCGAGGATTCTCAGCTTCCTGGACACGAAATATTTTATCCTAACAAACGTTGCTCCAAATTCACTGCAAAAGCTATATACAAGAAGTTTGGAGTGTGGGGAACAAGAATATCACAAAAATTTTTCATTTCGTGTAAGTCGATATTTCGACGATTCTCGGCTCCCTGGACACTAAATATACTCTGAACAAAAGTTGCTCCAAATTCGCTGCAAAAGCTATATAAGAGCAGTTTGGAGTAAGGTTAACAACAATATCACAAAAATATTTCATTTCGCCTAAGTCGATATTTCGCCGATTCTCAGCTCCCTGGTCACGAAATATACATATACCAAAAGTTGCTCCAAACTCTCCTCAAATGCTATTTACGAGCAGTTTGGAGCGCGGGGAACAAGAATATCATAAAAATGTTTCATTACGTGTAAGTCGACATTTCGACGATTCTCGGCTCCCTGGTAACGAAATATACATATAATAAAAGTTGCTCCAAATTCGCTGCAAATGCTATATACGAGCAGTTTGGAGTAAGGTAAACAAGAATATCACAAAAATATTTCATTTCGTGTAAGTCGATATTTCGACGATTCTCGGCTCCCTGGATACTAAATATACTCTGAACAAAAGTTGCTCCAAATTCGCAGTTTGGAGTGAGGTAAACAAGAATATCACAAAAATATTTCATTTCGTGTAAGTTGATATTTCCACGATTCTCGGCTCCCAGGACACGAAAATACATATATCAAAAGTTGCTCCAAATTTGCTGCAAATGCTATTTACGAGCAGTTTGGAACGTGGGGAACAAGAATATCACAAAAATATTTCATTTCGTGTAAGTTGATATTTCGACGATTCTCGGCTCCCTAGACACGAAAGTATATATCACAAAAGTTGGTCCAAATTCGCTGCAAATGCTATATACGAGCAGTTTGGAGCGTGGGGAACAAGAATATCATAAAAATGTTTCATTACGTGTAAGTCGATTTTACGAAGATTCTCAGCTGCCTGGATTCGAAATATTCTCAGAACAAAAGTTGCTCCAAATTCGCTGCATAAGCTAAAAGCGAATAGTTTGGAGAGCGGGGAAGAAGATTCTCACAAAAATGTATCACTAAGTGAAAGTCGATTTCTCGACGATTCGCGGTTCCCTTGACTCGAAATATTCTCAGAGCAAAAGTTGCTCCAAATTCGCTGCAAAAGCTATATACGAGCAGTTTGGAGTGTGGGGAACAAGAATATCACAAACATTTTTCATTTCGCGTAAGTCGATATTTCGCCGATTCTCAGCTCCCTGGTCACGAAATATACATATACCAAAAGTTGCTCCAAATTCGCCTCAAATGCTATTTACGAGCAGTTTGGAGCGCGGGGAACAAGAATATCATAAAAATGTTTCATTACGTGTAAGTCGATATTTCGACGATTCTCGGCTCCCTGGTAACGAAATATACATATAACAAAAGTTGCTCCAAATTCGCTGCAAAAGCTATATAAGAGCAGTTTGGAGTAAGGTAAACAAGAATATCACAAAAATATTTCATTTCGTGTAAGTTGATATTTCGACGATTCTCGGCTCCCTGGACACGAAAAATACATATAACAAAAGTTGCTCCAAATTCGCTGCTAATGCTATATACGAGCAGTTTGGAGCGTGGGGAAGAAGAATGTCACAAAAATTTTTCATTTCGCGTAGGTGGATTTTTCGAGGATTCTCAGCTCCCTGCACACGAACTATATTATCCTAAGAAACGTTGCTCCAAATTCACTGCAAAAGCTATATACGTAAAGTTTGGAGTGTGGGGAACAAGAATATCACAAAAATATTTCATTTCGTGTAAGTTGATATTTCGAGGATTCTCAGCTTCCTGGACACGAAATATTTTATCCTAACAAACGTTGCTCCAAATTCACTGCAAAAGCTATATACAAGAAGTTTGGAGTGTGGGGAACAAGAATATCACAAAAATTTTTCATTTCGTGTAAGTCGATATTTCGACGATTCTCGGCTCCCTGGACACTAAATATACTCTGAACAAAAGTTGCTCCAAATTCGCTGCAAAAGCTATATAAGAGCAGTTTGGAGTAAGGTTAACAACAATATCACAAAAATATTTCATTTCGCCTAAGTCGATATTTCGCCGATTCTCAGCTCCCTGGTCACGAAATATACATATACCAAAAGTTGCTCCAAACTCTCCTCAAATGCTATTTACGAGCAGTTTGGAGCGCGGGGAACAAGAATATCATAAAAATGTTTCATTACGTGTAAGTCGATATTTCGACGATTCTCGGCTCCCTGGTAACGAAATATACATATAATAAAAGTTGCTCCAAATTCGCTGCAAATGCTATATACGAGCAGTTTGGAGTAAGGTAAACAAGAATATCACAAAAATATTTCATTTCGTGTAAGTCGATATTTCGACGATTCTCGGCTCCCATGATACTAAATATACTCTGAACAAAAGTTGCTCCAAATTCGCAGTTTGGAGTGAGGTAAACAAGAATATCACAAAAATATTTCATTTCGTGTAAGTTGATATTTCCACGATTCTCGGCTCCCAGGACACGAAAATACATATATCAAAAGTTGCTCCAAATTTGCTGCAAATGCTATTTACGAGCAGTTTGGAACGTGGGGAACAAGAATATCACAAAAATATTTCATTTCGTGTAAGTTGATATTTCGACGATTCTCGGCTCCCTAGACACGAAAATATATATCACAAAAGTTGGTCCAAATTCGCTGCAAATGGTATATACGAGCAGTTTGGAGCGTGGGGAACAAGAATATCATAAAAATGTTTCATTACGTGTAAGTCGATTTTACGAAGATTCTCAGCTGCCTGGATTCGAAATATTCTCAGAACAAAAGTTGCTCCAAATTCGCTGCATAAGCTAAAAGCGAATAGTTTGGAGAGCGGGGAAGAAGATTCTCACAAAAATGTATCACTAAGTGAAAGTCGATTTCTCGACGATTCGCGGTTCCCTTGACTCGAAATATTCTCAGAGCAAAAGTTGCTCCAAATTCGCTGCAAAAGCTATATACGAGCAGTTTGGAGTGTGGGGAACAAGAATATCACAAACATTTTTCATTTCGCGTAAGTCGATATTTCGCCGATTCTCAGCTCCCTGGTCACGAAATATACATATACCAAAAGTTGCTCCAAATTCGCCTCAAATGCTATTTACGAGCAGTTTGGAGCGCGGGGAACAAGAATATCATAAAAATGTTTCATTACGTGTAAGTCGATATTTCGACGATTCTCGGCTCCCTGGTAACGAAATATACATATAACAAAAGTTGCTCCAAATTCGCTGCAAAAGCTATATAAGAGCAGTTTGGAGTAAGGTAAACAAGAATATCACAAAAATATTTCATTTCGTGTAAGTTGATATTTCGACGATTCTCGGCTCCCTGGACACGAAAAATACATATAACAAAAGTTGCTCCAAATTCGCTGCTAATGCTATATACGAGCAGTTTGGAGCGTGGGGAAGAAGAATGTCACAAAAATTTTTCATTTCGCGTAGGTGGATTTTTCGAGGATTCTCAGCTCCCTGCACACGAACTATATTATCCTAAGAAACGTTGCTCCAAATTCACTGCAAAAGCTATATACGTAAAGTTTGGAGTGTGGGGAACAAGAATATCACAAAAATATTTCATTTCGTGTAAGTTGATATTTCGAGGATTCTCAGCTTCCTGGACACGAAATATTTTATCCTAACAAACGTTGCTCCAAATTCACTGCAAAAGCTATATACAAGAAGTTTGGAGTGTGGGGAACAAGAATATCACAAAAATTTTTCATTTCGTGTAAGTCGATATTTCGACGATTCTCGGCTCCCTGGACACTAAATATACTCTGAACAAAAGTTGCTCCAAATTCGCTGCAAAAGCTATATAAGAGCAGTTTGGAGTAAGGTTAACAACAATATCACAAAAATATTTCATTTCGCCTAAGTCGATATTTCGCCGATTCTCAGCTCCCTGGTCACGAAATATACATATACCAAAAGTTGCTCCAAACTCTCCTCAAATGCTATTTACGAGCAGTTTGGAGCGCGGGGAACAAGAATATCATAAAAATGTTTCATTACGTGTAAGTCGATATTTCGACGATTCTCGGCTCCCTGGTAACGAAATATACATATAATAAAAGTTGCTCCAAATTCGCTGCAAATGCTATATACGAGCAGTTTGGAGTAAGGTAAACAAGAATATCACAAAAATATTTCATTTCGTGTAAGTCGATATTTCGACGATTCTCGGCTCCCATGATACTAAATATACTCTGAACAAAAGTTGCTCCAAATTCGCAGTTTGGAGTGAGGTAAACAAGAATATCACAAAAATATTTCATTTCGTGTAAGTTGATATTTCCACGATTCTCGGCTCCCAGGACACGAAAATACATATATCAAAAGTTGCTCCAAATTTGCTGCAAATGCTATTTACGAGCAGTTTGGAACGTGGGGAACAAGAATATCACAAAAATATTTCATTTCGTGTAAGTTGATATTTCGACGATTCTCGGCTCCCTAGACACGAAAATATATATCACAAAAGTTGGTCCAAATTCGCTGCAAATGGTATATACGAGCAGTTTGGAGCGTGGGGAACAAGAATATCATAAAAATGTTTCATTACGTGTAAGTCGATTTTACGAAGATTCTCAGCTGCCTGGATTCGAAATATTCTCAGAACAAAAGTTGCTCCAAATTCGCTGCATAAGCTAAAAGCGAATAGTTTGGAGAGCGGGGAAGAAGATTCTCACAAAAATGTATCACTAAGTGAAAGTCGATTTCTCGACGATTCGCGGTTCCCTTGACTCGAAATATTCTCAGAGCAAAAGTTGCTCCAAATTCGCTGCAAAAGCTATATACGAGCAGTTTGGAGTGTGGGGAACAAGAATATCACAAACATTTTTCATTTCGCGTAAGTCGATATTTCGCCGATTCTCAGCTCCCTGGTCACGAAATATACATATACCAAAAGTTGCTCCAAATTCGCCTCAAATGCTATTTACGAGCAGTTTGGAGCGCGGGGAACAAGAATATCATAAAAATGTTTCATTACGTGTAAGTCGATATTTCGACGATTCTCGGCTCCCTGGTAACGAAATATACATATAACAAAAGTTGCTCCAAATTCGCTACAAATGCTATTTACGAGCAGTTTGGAGCGTGGGGAACAAGAATATCACAAAAATTTTTCATTTCGCCTAAGTCGATATTTCGCCGATTCTCAGCTCCCTGGTCACGAAATATACATATACCAAAAGTTGCTCCAAATTCACCTCAAATGCTATTTACGAGCAGTTTCGAGCGCGGGGAACAAGAATATCACAAAAATATTTCATTTCGTGTAAGTTGATATTTCGACGATTCTCGGCTCCCTGGACACGAAAAATACATATAACAAAAGTTGGTCCAAATTCGCTGCAAATGCTATATACGAGCAGTTTGGAGCGTGGGGAAGAAGAATGTCACAAAAATTTTTCATTTCGCGTAGGTCGATTTTTCGAGGATTCTCAGCTCCCTGGACACGAACTATATTATCCTAAGAAACGTTGCTCCAAATTCACTGCAAAAGCTATATACGTAAAGTTTGGAGTGTGGGGAACAAGAATATCACAAAAATATTTCTTTCGTGTAAGTTGATATTTCGAGGATTCTCAGCTTCCTGGACACGAAATATATTATCCTAACAAACGTTGCTCCAAATTCACTGCAAAAGCTATATACAAGAAGTTTGGAGTGTGGGGAACAAGAATATCACAAAAATTTTTCATTTCGTGTAAGTCGATATTTCGACGATTCTCGGCTCCCTGGACACTAAATATACTCTGAACAAAAGTTGCTCCAAATTCGCTGCAAAAGCTATATAAGAGCAGTTTGGAGTAAGGTTAACAACAATATCACAAAAATATTTCATTTCGCCTAAGTCGATATTTCGCCGATTCTCAGCTCCCTGGTCACGAAATATACATATACCAAAAGTTGCTCCAAACTCTCCTCAAATGCTATTTACGAGCAGTTTGGAGCGCGGGGAACAAGAATATCATAAAAATGTTTCATTACGTGTAAGTCGATATTTCGACGATTCTCGGCTCCCTGGTAACGAAATATACATATAATAAAAGTTGCTCCAAATTCGCTGCAAATGCTATATACGAGCAGTTTGGAGTAAGGTAAACAAGAATATCACAAAAATATTTCATTTCGTGTAAGTCGATATTTCGACGATTCTCGGCTCCCTGGATACTAAATATACTCTGAACAAAAGTTGCTCCAAATTCGCTGCAAAAGCTATATAAGAGCAGTTTGGAGTGAGGTAAACAAGAATATCACAAAAATATTTCATTTCGTGTAAGTTGATATTTCCACGATTCTCGGCTCCCAGGACACGAAAATACATATATCAAAAGTTGCTCCAAATTCGCTGCAAATGCTATATACGAGCAGTTTGGAGCGTGGGGAACAAGAATATCATAAAAATGTTTCATTACGTGTAAGTCGATTTTACGAAGATTCTCAGCTGCCTGGATTCGAAATATTCTCAGAACAAAAGTTGCTCCAAATTCGCTGCATAAGCTAAAAGCGAATAGTTTGGAGAGCGGGGAAGAAGATTCTCACAAAAATGTATCACTAAGTGAAAGTCGATTTCTCGACGATTCGCGGTTCCCTTGACTCGAAATATTCTCAGAGCAAAAGTTGCTCCAAATTCGCTGCAAAAGCTATATACGAGCAGTTTGGAGTGTGGGGAACAAGAATATCACAAAAATTTTTCATTTCGCCTAAGTCGATATTTCGCCGATTCTCAGCTCCCTGGTCACGAAATATACATATACCAAAAGTTGCTCCAAATTCGCCTCAAATGCTATTTACGAGCAGTTTGGAGCGCGGGGAACAAGAATATCATAAAAATGTTTCATTACGTGTAAGTCGATATTTCGACGATTCTCGGCTCCCTGGTAACGAAATATACATATAACAAAAGTTGCTCCAAATTCGCTGCAAATGCTATTTACGAGCAGTTTGGAGCGTGGGGAACAAGAATATCACAAAAATATTTCATTTCTTGTAAGTCGATATTTCGACGATTCTCGGCTCCCTGGTCACGAAATAAACATGTAACAAAAGTTGCTCCAAATTCGCTGCAAATGCTATTTACGAGCAGTTTGGAGTAAGGTAAACAAGAATATCACAAAAATATTTCATTTCGTGTAAGTTGATATTTCGACGATTCTCGGCTCCTTAGACACGAAAATATATATCACAAAAGTTGGTCCAAATTCGCTGCAAAAGCTATATACGAGCAGTTTGGAGCGTGGGGAAGAAGAATATCACAAAAATCTTTCATTTCGCGTAAGTCGATTTTTCGAGGATTCTCAGCTCCCTGGACACGAACTATATTATCCTAACAAACGTTGCTCCAAATTCACTGCAAAAGCTATATACGAAAAGTTTGGAGTGTGGGGAACAAGAATAACACAAAAATATTTCATTTCGTGTAAGTTGATATTTCGAGGATTCTCAGCTTCCTGGACACGAAATATATTATCCGAAGAAACGTTGCTCCAAATTCGCTGCAAAAGCTATATACGAGAAGTTTGGAGTGTGGGGAACAAATATATCACAAAAATTTACATTTCGTGTAAGTCGATATTTCGACGATTCTCGGCTCCCTGGACACTAAATATACTCTGAACAAAAGTTGCTCCAAATTCGCTGCAAAAGCTATATAAGAGCAGTTTGGAGTAAGGTAAACAAGAATATCACAAAAATATTTCATTTCGTGTAAGTCGATATTTCGACGATTCTCGGCTCCCTGGTCACGAAATATACATGTAGCAAAGGTTGCTCCAAATTCGCTGCAAAAGCTATATACGTAAAGTTTGGAGTGTGGGGAACAAGAATATCATAAAAATGTTTCATTACGTGTAAGTCGATATTTCGACGATTCTCGGCTCCCAGGACACGAAAATACATATATCAAAAGTTGCTCCAAATTCGCTGCAAATGCTATTTACGAGCAGTATGGAGCGTGGGGAACAAGAATATCACAAAAATTTTTCATTTCGTATAAGTCGATTTTTCGAGGATTCTCAGCTCCCTGGACACGAACTATAGTATCCTAACAAACGTTGCTCCAAATTCACTGCAAAAGCTATATACGAAAAGTTTGGAGTGTGGGGAACAAGAATATCACAAAAATATTTCATTTCGTGTAAGTTGATATTTCGACGATTCTCGGCTCCCTGGACACGAAAAATACATATAACAAAAGTTGCTCCAAATTCGCTGCAAATGCTATATACGAGCAGTTTGGAGTAAGGTAAACAAGAATATCACAAAAATATTTCATTTCGTATAAGTCGATATTTCGACGATTCTAGGCTCCCTGGACACTAAATATACTCTGAACAAAAGTTGCTCCAAATTCGGTGCAAAAGCTATATAAGAGCAGTTTGGAGTAAGGTAAACAAGAATATCACAAAAATATTTCATTTCGTGTAAGTTGATATTTCGACGATTCTTGGCTCCCAGGACACGAAAATACATATATCAAAAGTTGCTCCAAATTTGCTGCAAATGCTATTTACGAGCAGTTTGGAACGTGGGGAACAAGAATATCACAAAAATATTTCATTTCGTGTAAGTTGATATTTCGACGATTCTCGGCTCCCTAGACACGAAAATATATATCACAAAAGTTGGTCCAAATTCGCTGCAAATGCTATATACGAGCAGTTTGGAGCGTGGGGAACAAGAATTTCATAAAATTGTTTCATTACGTGTAAGTCGATATTTCGACGATTCTCGGCTCCCTGGTAACGAAATTTACATATAACAAAAGTTGCTCCAAATTCGCTGCAAATGCTATTTACGAGCAGTTTGGAGCGTGGGGAACAAGAATATCACAAAAATTTTTCATTTCGTGTAAGTTGATATTTCGACAATTCTCGGCTCCCTGGACACGAAAAATACATATAACAAAAGTTGTTCCAAATTCGCTGCAAATGCTATATACGAGCAGTTTGGAGCGTGGGGAAGAAGAATATCACAAAAATTTTTCATTTCGCATAAGTCGATTTTTCGAGGATTCTCAGCTCCCTGGACACGAACTATATTATCCTAACAAACGTTGCTCCAAATTCACTGCAAAAGCTATATACGAAAAGTTTGGAGTGTGGGGAACTAGAATATCACAAAAATATTTCATTTCGTGTAAGTTGATATTTCGAGGATTCTCAGCTTCCTGGACACGAAATATATTATCCTAACAAACGTTGCTCCAAATTCGCTGCAAAAGCTATATACGAGAAGTTTGGAGTGTGGGGAACAAGAATATCACAAAAATTTTTCATTTCGTGTAAGTCGATGTTTCGACGATTCTCGGCTCCCTGGACACTAAATATAATCTGAACAAAAGTTGCTCCAAATTCGCTTCAAAAACTATATAAGAGCAGTTTGGAGTAAGGTAAACAAGAATATCACAAAAATATTTCATTTCTTGTAAGTCGATATTTCGACGATTCTCGGCTCCCTGGTCACGAAATAAACATGTAACAAAAGTTGCTCCAAATTCGCTGCAAAAGCTATATAAGAGCAGTTTGGAGTAAGGTAAACAAGAATATCACAAAAATATTTCATTTCGTGTAAGTTGATATTTCGACGATTCTCGGCTCCCTGGACACGAAAAATACATATAACAAAAGTTGCTCCAAATTCGCTGCAAAAGCTATATACGAGCAGTTTGGAGTAAGGTAAACAAGAATATCACAAAAATATTTCATTTCGTATAAGTCGATATTTCGACGATTCTCGGCTCCCTGGACACTAAATATACTCTGAACAATAATTGCTCCAAATTCGGTGCAAAAGCTATATAAGAGCAGTTTGGAGTAAGGTAAATAAGAATATCACAAAAATATTTCATTTCGTGTAAGTTGATATTTCGACGATTCTCGGCTCCCAGGACACGAAAATACATATATCAAAAGTTGCTCCAAATTTGCTGCAAATGCTATTTACGAGCAGTTTGGAACGTGGGGAACAAGAATATCACAACAATATTTCATTTCGTGTAAGTTGATATTTCGACGATTCTCGGCTCCCTAGACACGAAAGTATATATCACAAAAGTTGGTCCAAATTCGCTGCAAATGCTATATACGAGCAGTTTGGAGGATGGGGAACAAGAATATCATAAAAATGTTTCATTACGTGTAAGTCGATTTTACGAAGATTCTCAGCTGCCTGGACACGAAATATTCTCAGAACAAAAGTTGCTCCAAATTCGCTGCATAAGCTAAAAGCGAATAGTTTGGAGAGCGGGGAAGAAGATTCTCACAAAAATGTATCACTAAGTGAAAGTCGATTTCTCGACGATTCGCGGTTCCCTTGACTCGAAATATTCTCAGAGCAAAAGTTGCTCCAAATTCGCTGCAAAAGCTATATACGAGCAGTTTGGAGTGTGGGGAACAAGAATATCACAAAAATTTTTCATTTCGCCTAAGTCGATATTTCGCCGATTCTCAGCTCCCTGGTCACGAAATATACATATACCAAAAGTTGCTCCAAATTCGCTGCAAATGCTATTTACGAGCAGTATGGAGCGTGGGGAACAAGAATATCACATAAATATTTCATTTCGTATAAGTTGATATTTCGACAATTCTCGGCTCCCTGGACACGAAAAATACATATAACAAAAGTTGTTCCAAATTCGCTGCAAATGCTATATACGAGCAGTTTGGAGCGTGGGGAAGAAGAATATCACAAAAATTTTTCATTTCGCATAAGTCGATTTTTCGAGGATTCTCAGCTACCTGGACACGAACTATATTATCCTAACAAACGTTGCTCCAAATTCACTGCAAAAGCTATATACGAAAAGTTTGGAGTGTGGGGAACTAGAATATCATAAAAATATTTCATTTCGTGTAAGTTGATATTTCGAGGATTCTCAGCTTCCTGGACACGAAATATATTATCCTAACAAACGTTGCTCCAAATTCGCTGCAAAAGCTATATACGAGAAGTTTGGAGTGTGGGGAACAAGAATATCACAAAAATTTTTCATTTCGTGTAAGTCGATGTTTCGACGATTCTCGGCTCCCTGGACACTAAATATACTCTGAACAAAAGTTGCTCCAAATTCGCTGCAAAGGCTATATAAGAGCAGTTTGGAGTAAGGTAAACAAGAATATCACAAAAATATTTCATTTCTTGTAAGTCGATATTTCGACGATTCTCGGCTCCCTGGTCACGAAATATACATGTAACAAAAGTTGCTCCAAATTCGCTGCAAAAGCTATATAAGAGCAGTTTGGAGTAAGGTAAACAAGAATATCACAAAAATATTTCATTTCGTGTAAGTTGATATTTCGACGATTCTCGGCTCCCTGGACACGAAAAATACATATAACAAAAGTTGCTCCAAATTCGCTGCAAATGCTATATACGAGCAGTTTGGAGCGTGGGAAAGAAGAATGTCACAAAAATTTTTCATTTCACGTAAGTCTATTTTTCGAGGATTCTCAGCTCCCTGGACACGAACTATATTATCCTAACAAACGTTGATCCAAATTCACTGCAAAAGCTATATACGTAAAGTTTGGAGTGTGGGGAACAAGAATATCACAAAAATATTTCATTTCGTGTAAGTTGATATTTCGAGGATTCTCAGCTTCCTGGACACGAAATATATTATCCTAACAAACGTAGCTCCAAATTCGCTGCAAATGCTATATACAAGAAGTTTGGAGTGTGGGGAACAAGAATATCACAAAAATTTTTCATTTCGTGTAAGTCGATATTTCGACGATTCTCGGCTCCCTGGACACTAAATATACTCTGAACAAAAGTTGCTCCAAATTCGCTGCAAAAACTATATAAGAGCAGTTTGGAGTAAGGTTAACAAGAATATCACAAAAATATTTCATTTCGCCTAAGTCGATATTTCGCCGATTCTCAGCTCCCTGGTCACGAAATATACATATACCAAAAGTTGCTCCAAACTCGCCTCAAATGCTATTTACGAGCAGTTTGGAGCGCGGGGAACAAGAATATCATAAAAATGTTTCATTACGTGTAAGTCGATATTTCGACGATTCTCGGTTCCCTGGTAACGAAATATACATATAATAAAAGTTGCTCCAAATTCGCTGCATAAGCTAAAAGCGAATAGTTTGGAGTGTGGGGAAGAAGATTCTCACAAAAATGTATCACTAAGTGAAAGTCGATTTTTCGACGATTCGCGGTTCCCTTGACTCGAAATATTCTCAGAGCAAAAGTTGCTCCAAATTTGCTACAAAAGCTATATACGAGCAGTTTGGAGTGTGGGGAACAAGAATACCACAAAAATTGTTCATTTCGCCTAAGTCGATATTTCGACGATTTTCAGCTCCCTGGTCACGTAATATACATATACCAAAAGTTGCTCCAAATTCGCCTCAAATGCTATTTTCGAGCAGTTTGGAGCGCGGGGAACAAGAATATCATAAAAATGTTTCATTACGTGTAAGTCGATATTTCGACGATTCTCGGCTCCCTGGTAACGAAATATACATATAACAAAAGTTGCTCCATATTCGCTGCAAATGCTATTTACGAGCAGTTTGGAGCGTGGGCAACAAGAATATCACAAAAATATTTCATTTCGTGGAAGTTGATATTTCGACAATTCTCGGCTCCCTGGACACGAAAAGTGCATATAACAAAAGTTGTTCCAAATTCGCTGCAAATGCTATATACGAGCAGTTTGGAGCGTGGGGAAGAAGATTATCACAAAAATTTTTCATTTCGCGTAATTCGATTTTTCGAGGATTCTCAGCTCCCTGGACACGAACTATATTATCCTAACAAACGTTGCTCCAAATTCACTGCAAAAGCTATATACGAAAAGTTTGGAGTGTGGGGAACAAGAATATCACAAAAATATTTCATTTCGTGTAAGTTGATATTTCGAGGATTCTCAGCTTCCTGGACACGAAATATATTATCCTAAGAAACGTTGCTCCAAATTCGCTGCAAAAGCTATATACGAGAAGTTTGGAGTGTGGGGAACAAGAATATCACAAAAATTTTTCATTTCGTGTAAGTCGATGTTTCGACGATTCTCGGCTCCCTGGACACTAAATATACTCTGAACAAAAGTTGCTCCAAATTCGCTGCAAAGGCTATATAAGAGCAGTTTGGAGTAAGGTAAACAAGAATATCACAAAAATATTTCATTTCTTGTAAGTCGATATTTCGACGATTCTCGGCTCCCTGGTCACGAAATATACATGTAACAAAAGTTGCTCCAAATTCGCTGCAAAAGCTATATAAGAGCAGTTTGGAGTAAGGTAAACAAGAATATCACAAAAATATTTCATTTCGTGTAAGTTGATATTTCGACGATTCTCGGCTCCCTGGACACGAAAAATACATATAACAAAAGTTGCTCCAAATTCGCTGCAAATGCTATATACGAGCAGTTTGGAGCGTGGGAAAGAAGAATGTCACAAAAATTTTTCATTTCACGTAAGTCTATTTTTCGAGGATTCTCAGCTCCCTGGACACGAACTATATTATCCTAACAAACGTTGATCCAAATTCACTGCAAAAGCTATATACGTAAAGTTTGGAGTGTGGGGAACAAGAATATCACAAAAATATTTCATTTCGTGTAAGTTGATATTTCGAGGATTCTCAGCTTCCTGGACACGAAATATATTATCCTAACAAACGTAGCTCCAAATTCGCTGCAAATGCTATATACAAGAAGTTTGGAGTGTGGGGAACAAGAATATCACAAAAATTTTTCATTTCGTGTAAGTCGATATTTCGACGATTCTCGGCTCCCTGGACACTAAATATACTCTGAACAAAAGTTGCTCCAAATTCGCTGCAAAAACTATATAAGAGCAGTTTGGAGTAAGGTTAACAAGAATATCACAAAAATATTTCATTTCGCCTAAGTCGATATTTCGCCGATTCTCAGCTCCCTGGTCACGAAATATACATATACCAAAAGTTGCTCCAAACTCGCCTCAAATGCTATTTACGAGCAGTTTGGAGCGCGGGGAACAAGAATATCATAAAAATGTTTCATTACGTGTAAGTCGATATTTCGACGATTCTCGGTTCCCTGGTAACGAAATATACATATAATAAAAGTTGCTCCAAATTCGCTGCATAAGCTAAAAGCGAATAGTTTGGAGTGTGGGGAAGAAGATTCTCACAAAAATGTATCACTAAGTGAAAGTCGATTTTTCGACGATTCGCGGTTCCCTTGACTCGAAATATTCTCAGAGCAAAAGTTGCTCCAAATTTGCTACAAAAGCTATATACGAGCAGTTTGGAGTGTGGGGAACAAGAATACCACAAAAATTGTTCATTTCGCCTAAGTCGATATTTCGACGATTTTCAGCTCCCTGGTCACGTAATATACATATACCAAAAGTTGCTCCAAATTCGCCTCAAATGCTATTTTCGAGCAGTTTGGAGCGCGGGGAACAAGAATATCATAAAAATGTTTCATTACGTGTAAGTCGATATTTCGACGATTCTCGGCTCCCTGGTAACGAAATATACATATAACAAAAGTTGCTCCATATTCGCTGCAAATGCTATTTACGAGCAGTTTGGAGCGTGGGCAACAAGAATATCACAAAAATATTTCATTTCGTGGAAGTTGATATTTCGACAATTCTCGGCTCCCTGGACACGAAAAGTGCATATAACAAAAGTTGTTCCAAATTCGCTGCAAATGCTATATACGAGCAGTTTGGAGCGTGGGGAAGAAGATTATCACAAAAATTTTTCATTTCGCGTAATTCGATTTTTCGAGGATTCTCAGCTCCCTGGACACGAACTATATTATCCTAACAAACGTTGCTCCAAATTCACTGCAAAAGCTATATACGAAAAGTTTGGAGTGTGGGGAACAAGAATATCACAAAAATATTTCATTTCGTGTAAGTTGATATTTCGAGGATTCTCAGCTTCCTGGACACGAAATATATTATCCTAAGAAACGTTGCTCCAAATTCGCTGCAAAAGCTATATACGAGAAGTTTGGAGTGTGGGGAACAAGAATAACACAAAAATTTACATTTCGTGTAAGTCGATATTTCGACGATTCTCGGCTCCCTGGACACTAAATATACTCTGAACAAAAGTTGCTCCAAATTCGCTGCAAAAGCTATATAAGAGCATTTTGGAGTAAGGTAAACAAGAATATCACAAAAATATTTCATTTCGTGTAAGTCGATATTTCGACGATTCTCGGCTCCCTGGTCACGAAATATACATGTAACAAAAGTTGATCCAAATTCGCTGCAAAAGCTATATAAGAGCAGTTTGGAGTAAGGTTAACAACAATATCACAAAAATATTTCATTTCGCCTAAGTCGATATTTCGCCGATTCTCAGCTCCCTGGTCACGAAATATACATATACCAAAAGTTGGTCCAAATTCGCCTCAAATGCTATTTACGAGCAGTTTGGAGCGCGGGGAACAAGAATATCATAAAAATGTTTCATTTCGCCTAAGTCGATATTTCGCCGATTCTCAACTCCCTGGTCACGAAATATACATATACCAAAAGTTGCTCCAAACTCGCCTCAAATGCTATTTACGAGCAGTTTGGAGCGCGGGGAACAAGAATATCATAAAAATGTTTCATTACGTGTAAGTCGATATTTCGACGATTATCGGCTCCCAGGACACGAAAATACATATATCAAAAGTTGCTCCAAATTCGCTGCAAATGCTATTTACGAGCAGTATGGAGCGTGGGGAACAAGAATATCACAAAAATTTTTCATTTCGCATAAGTCGATTTTTCGAGGATTCTCAGCTCCCTGGACACGAAATATATTATCCTAACAAACGTTGCTCCAAATTCGCTGCAAAAGCTATATAAGAGCAGTTTGGAGAAAGATAAACAAGAATATCACAAAAATATTTCATTTCGTGTAAGTTGATATTTCGACGATTCTCGGCTCCCTGGACACGAAAAATACATATAACAAAAGTTGCTCCAATTTCGCTGCAAATGCTATATACGAACAGTTTGGAGTAAGGTAAACAAGAATATCACAAAAATATTTCATTTCGTATAAGTCGATATTTCGACGATTCTCGGCTCCCTGGACACTAAATATACTCTGAACAAAAGTTGCTCCAAATTCGGTGCAAAAGCTATATAAGAGCAGTTTGGAGTAAGGTAAACAAGAATATCACAAAAATATTTCATTTCGTGTAAGTTGATATTTCGACGATTTTCGGCTCCCAGGACACGAAAATACATATATCAAAAGTTGCTCTAAATTTGCTGCAAATGCTATTTACGAGCAGTTTGGAACGTGGGGAACAAGAATATCACAAAAATATTTCATTTCGTGTAAGTTGATATTTCGACGATTCTCGGCTCCCTAGACACGAAAGTATATATCACAAAAGTTGGTCCAAATTCGCTGCAAATGCTATATACATGCAGTTTGGAGCGTGGGGAACAAGAATATCATAAAACTGTTTCATTACGTGTAAGTCGATTTTACGAAGATTCTCAGTTGCCTGGACACGAAATATTCTCAGATCAAAAGTTGCTCCAAATTCGCTGCATAAGCTAAAAGCGAATAGTTTGGAGTGCGGAAAGTAGATTCTCACAAAAATGTATCACTAAGTGAAAGTCGATTTCTCGACGATTCGCGGTTCCCTTGACTCGAAATATTCTCAGAGCAAAAGTTGCTCCAAATTCGCAGCAAAAGCTATATACGAGCAGTTTGGAGTGTGGGGAACAAGAGTATCACAAAAATTTTTCATTTCGCCTAAGTCGATATTTCGCCGATTCTCAGCTCCCTGGTCACGAAATATACATATACCAAAAGTTGCTCCAAATTCGCCTCAAATGCTATTTACGAGCAGTTTGGAGCGCGGGGAACAAGAATATCATAAAAATGTTTCATTACGTGTAAGTCGATATTTCGACGATTCTCGGCTCCCTGGTAACGAAATATACATATAACAAAAGTTGCTCCAAATTCGCTGCAAATGCTATTTACGAGCAGTTTGGAGCGTGGGGAACAAGAATATCACAAAAATTTTTCATTTCGCCTAAGTCGATATTTCGCCGATTCTCAGCTCCCTGGTCACGAAATATACATATACCAAAAGTTGCTCCAAATTCGCCTCAAATGCTATTTACGAGCAGTTTGGAGCGCGGGGAACAAGAATTTCATAAAAATGTTTCATTACGTGTAAGTCGATATTTCGACGATTCTCGGCTCCCTGGTAACGAAATATACATATAACAAAAGTTGCTCCAAATTCGCTGCAAATGCTATTTACGAGCAGTTTGGAGCGTGGGGAACAAGAATATCACAAAAATATTTCATTTCGTGTAAGTTGATATTTCGACAATTCTCAGCTGCCTGGACACGAAAAATACATATAACAAAAGTTGTTCCAAATTCGCTGCAAATGCTATATACGAGCAGTTTGGAGCGTGGGGAAGAAGAATATCACAAAAATTTTTCATTTCGCGTAAGTCGATTTTTCGAGGATTCTCAGCTCCCTGGACACGAACTATATTATCCTAACAAACGTTGCTCCAAATTCACTGCAAAAGCTATATACGAAAAGTTTGGAGTGTGGGGAACAAGAATATCACAAAAATATTTCATTTCGTGTAAGTTGATATTTCGAGGATTCTCAGCTTCCTGGACACGAAATATATTATCCTAACAAACGTTGCTCCAAATTCGCTGCAAAAGCTATATACGAGAAGTTTGGAGTGTGGGGAACAAGAATATCACAAAAATTTTTCATTTCGTGTAAGTCGATGTTTCGACGATTCTCGGCTCCCTGGACACTAAATATACTCTGAACAAAAGTTGCTCCAAATTCGCTGCAAAAGCTATATAAGAGCAGTTTGGATTAAGGTAAACAAGAATATCACAGAAATATTTCATTTCTTGTAAGTCGATATTTCGACCTTTCTCGGCTCCCTGGTCACGAAATATACATGTAACAAAAGGTGCTCCAAATTCGCTGCAAAAGCTATATAAGAGCAGTTTGGAGTAAGGTAAACAAGAATATCACAAAAATATTTCATTTCGTGTAAGTTGATATTTCGACGATTCTCGGCTCCCAGGACACGAAAATACATATATCAAAAGTTGCTCCAAATTTGCTGCAAATGCTATTTACGAGCAGTTTGGAACGTGGGGAACAAGAATATCACAAAAATATTTCATTTCGTGTAAGTTGATATTTCGACGATTCTCGGCTCCCTGGACACGAAAAATACATATAACAAAAGTTGCTCCAAATTCGCTGCAAATGCTATATACGAGCAGTTTGGAGCGTGGGGAAGAAGAATGTCACAAAAATTTTTCATTTCGCGTAAGTCTATTTTTCGAGGATTCTCAGCTCCCTGGACACGAACTATATTATCCTAACAAACGTTGCTCCAAATTCACTGCAAAAGCTATATACGTAAAGTTTGGAGTGTGGGGAACAAGAATATCACAAAAATATTTCATTTCGTGTAAGTTTATATTTCGAGGATTCTCAGCTTCCTGGACACGAAATATATTATCCTAACAAACGTTGCTCCAAATTCGCTGCAAAAGCTATATACAAGAAGTTTGGAGTGTGGGGAACAAGAATATCACAAAAATTGTTCATTTCGCCTAAGTCGATATTTCGACGATTCTCAGCTCCCTGGTCACGTAATATACATATACCAAAAGTTGTTTCAAATTCGCCTCAAATGCTATTTACGAGCAGTTTGGAGCGCGGGGAACAAGAATATTATAAAAATGTTTCATTTCGCCTAAGTCGATATTTCGCCGATTCTCAGCTCCCTGGTCACGAAATATACATATACCAAAAGTTGCTTCAAACTCGCCTCAAATGCTATTTACGAGCAGTTTGGAGCGCGGGGATAAAGAATATCATAAAAATGTTTCATTACGTGTAAGTCGATATTTCGACGATTCTCGGCTCCCAGGACACGAAAATACATATATCAAAAATTGCTCCAAATTCGCTGCAAATGCTATTTACGAGCAGTATGGAGCGTGGGGAACAAGAATATCACAAAAATTTTTCATTTCGCATAAGTCGATTTTTCGAGGATTCTCAGCTCCCTGGACACGAAATATATTATCCTAACAAACGTTGCTCCAAATTCGCTGGAATAGCTATATACAAGAAGTTTGGAGTGTGGGGAACAAGAATATCACAAAAATTTTTCATTTCGTGTAAGTCGATATTTCGACGATTCTCGGCTCCCTGGACACTAAATATACTCTGAACAAAAGTTGCTCCAAATTCGCTGCAAAAGCTATATAAGAGCAGTTTGGAGAAAGATAAACAAGAATATCACAAAAATATTTCATTTCGTGTAAGTTGATATTTCGACGATTCTCGGCTCCCTGGACAAGAAAAATACATATAACAAAACTTGCTCCAAATTCGCTGCAAATGCTATATACGAGCAGTTTGGAGTACGGTAAACAAGAATATCACAAAAATATTTCATTTCGTATAAGTCGATATTTCGACGATTCTCGGCTCCCTGGACACTAAATATACTCTGAACAAAAGTTGCTTCAAATTCGGTGCAAAAGCTATATAAGAGCAGTTTGGAGTAAGGTAAACAAGAATATCACAAAAATATTTCATTTCGTGTAAGTTGATATTTCGACGATTCTCGGCTCCCAGGACACGAAAATACATATATCAAAAGTTGCTCCAAATTTGCTGCAAATGCTATTTACGAGCAGTTTGGAACGTGGGGAACAAGAATATCACAAAAATATTTCATTTCGTGTAAGTTGATATTTCGACGATTCTCGGCTCCCTAGACACGAAAGTATATATCACAAAAGTTGGTCCAAATTCGCTGCAAATGCTATACACGAGCAGTTTGGAGCGTGGGGAACAAGAATATCATAAAAATGTTTAATTACGTGTAAGTCAATTTTACGAAGATTCTCAGCTGCCTGGACACGAAATATTCTCAGAACAAAAGTTGCTCCAAATTCGCTGCATAAGCTAAAAACGAATAGTTTGGAGAGCGGGGAAGAAGATTCTCACAAAAATGTATCACTAAGTGAAAGTCGATTTCTCGACGATTCGCGGTTCCCTTGAATCGAAATATTCTCAGAGCAAAAGTTGCTCCAAATTCGCCCAAAAGCTATATAGGAGCAGTTTGGAGTGTGGGGAACAAGAATATCACAAAAAATTTTCATTTCGCCTAAGTCGATATTTCGCCGATTCTCAGCTCCCTGGTCACGAAATACACATATACCAAAAGTTGCTCCAAATTCGCCTCAAATGCTATTTACGAGCAGTTTGGAGCGCGGGGAACAAGAATTTCATAAAAATGTTTCATTACGTGTAAGTCGATATTTCGACGATTCTCGGCTCCCTGGTAACGAAATATACATATAACAAAAGTTGCTCCAAATTTGCTGCAAATGCTATTTACGAGCAGTTTGGAACGTGGGGAACAAGAATATCACAAAAATATTTC
Organism: Hymenopus coronatus; assembly: GCA_030762935.1. Lineage (NCBI taxonomy): Eukaryota > Metazoa > Arthropoda > Insecta > Mantodea > Hymenopodidae > Hymenopus > Hymenopus coronatus. The sequence goes on along the minus strand of CM060886.1, from coordinate 14,087,057 downwards.
ATTTCGTGTAAGTTGATATTTCGACGATTCTCGGCTCCCTGGACACGAAAAGTACATATAACAAAAGTTGCTCCAAATTCGCTGCAAATGCTATATACGAGCAGTTTGGAGCGTGGGGAAGAAGAATGTCACAAAAATTTTTCATTTCACGTAAGTCGATTTTTCGAGGATTCTCAGCTCCCTGGACACAAACTATATTATCCTAACAAACGTTGCTCCAAATTCACTGCAAAAGCTATATACGTAAAGGTTGGAGTGTGGGGAACAAGAATATCACAAAAATTTTTCATTTCGTGTAAGTCGATATTTCGACGATTCTCGGCTCCCTGGACACTAAATATACTCTGAACAAAAGTTGCTCCAAATTCGCTGCAAAAGCTATATAAGAGCAGTTTGGAGTAAGGTAAACAAGAATATCACAAAAATATTTCATTTCGTGTAAGTTGATATTTCCACGATTCTCGGCTCCCAGGACACGAAAATACATATATCAAAAGTTGCTCCAAATTTGCTGCAAATGCTATTTACGAGCAGTTTGGAACGTGGGGAACAAGAATATCACAAAAATATTTCATTTCGTGTAAGTTGATATTTCGACGATTCTCGGCTCCCTAGACACGAAAATATATATCACAAAAGTTGGTCCAAATTCGCTGCAAATGCTATATACGAGCAGTTTGGAGCGTGGGGAACAAGAATATCATAAAAATGTTTCATTACGTGTAAGTCGATTTTACGAAGATTCTCAGCTGCCTGGACACGAAATATTCTCAGAACAAAAGTTGCTCCAAATTCGCTGCATAAGCTAAAAGCGAATAGTTTGGAGTGTGGGGAAGAAGATTCTCACAAAAATGTATCACTAAGTGAAAGTCGATTTTTCGACGATTCGCGGTTCCCTTGACTCGAAATATTCTCAGAGCAAAAGTTGCTCCAAATTCGCTGCAAAAGCTATATACGAGCAGTTTGGAGTGTGGGGAACAAGAATATCACAAAAATTGTTCATTTCGCCTAAGTCGATATTTCGACGATTCTCAGCTCCCTGGTCACGTAATATTATACATATACCAAAAGTTGTTTCAAATTCGCCTCAAATGCTATTTACCAGCAGTTTGGAGCGCGGGGAACAAGAATATCATAAAAATGTTTCATGTCGCCTAAGTCGATATTTCGCCGATTCTCAGCTCCCTGGTCACGACATATACATATACCAAAAGTTGCTTCAAACTCGCCTCAAATGCTATTTACGAGCAGTTTGGAGCGCGGGGATAAAGAATATCATAAAAATGTTTCATTACGTGTAAGTCGATATTTCGACGATTCTCGGCTCCCAGGACACGAAAATACATATATCAAAAGTTGCTCCAAATTCGCTGCAAATGCTATTTACGAGCAGTATGGAGCGTGGGGAACAAGAATATCACAAAAATTTTTCATTTCGCATAAGTCGATTTTTCGAGGATTCTCAGCTCCCTGGACACGAAATATATTATCCTAACAAACGTTGCTCCAAATTCGCTGGAATAGCTATATACAAGAAGTTTGGAGTGTGGGGAACAAGAATATCACAAAAATTTTTCATTTCGTGTAAGTCGATATTTCGACGATTCTCGGCTCCCTGGACACTAAATATACTCTGAACAAAAGTTGCTCCAAATTCGCTGCAAAAGCTATATAAGAGCAGTTTGGAGAAAGATAAACAAGAATATCACAAAAATATTTCATTTCGTGTAAGTTGATATTTCGACGATTCTCGGCTCCCTGGACAAGAAAAATACATATAACAAAACTTGCTCCAAATTCGCTGCAAATGCTATATACGAGCAGTTTGGAGTAAGGTAAACAAGAATATCACAAAAATATTTCATTTCGTATAAGTCGATATTTCGACGATTCTCGGCTCCCTGGACACTAAATATACTCTGAACAAAAGTTGCTCCAAATTCGGTGCAAAAGCTATATAAGAGCAGTTTGGAGTAAGGTAAACAAGAATATCACAAAAATATTTCATTTCGTGTAAGTTGATATTTCGACGATTCTCGGCTCCCAGGACACGAAAATACATATATCAAAAGTTGCTCCAAATTTGCTGCAAATGCTATTTACGAGCACTTTGGAGCGCGGGGAACAAGAATATCATAAAAATGTTTCATTACGTGTAAGTCGATATTTCGACGATTCTCGTCTCCCTGGTAACGAAATATACATATAACAAAAGTTGCTCCAAATTCGCTACAAATGCTATATACGAGCAGTTTGGAGCGTGGGGAACAAGAACGTCACAAAAATTTTTCATTTCGCGTAAGTCGATTTTTCGAGGATTCTCAGCTCCCTGGACACGAACTATATTATCCTAACAAACGTTGCTCCAAATTCGCTGCAAAAGCTATATAAGAGCAGTTTGGAGTGTGGGGAACAAGAATATCACAAAAATTTTTCATTTCGCCTAAGTCGATATTTCGCCGATTCTCCGCTCCCTGGTCACGAAATACACATATACCAAAAGTTGCTCCAAATTCGCCTCAAATGCTATTTACGAGCAGTTTGGAGCGCGGGGAACAAGAATTTCATAAAAATGTTTCATTACGTGTAAGTCGATATTTCGACGATTCTCGGCTCCCTGGTAACGATATATACATATAACAAAAGTTGCTCCAAATTTGCTGCAAATGCTATTTACGAGCAGTTTGGAACGTGGGGAACAAGAATATCACAAAAATATTTCATTTCGTGTAAGTTGATATTTCGACGATTCTCGGCTCCCTGGACACGAAAAGTACATATAACAAAAGTTGCTCCAAATTCGCTGCAAAAGCTATATACAAGAAATTTGGAGTTTGGGGAACAAGAATATCACAAAAATTTTTCATTTCGTGTAAGTCGATATTTCGACGATTCTCGGCTCCCTGGACACTAAATATACTCTGAACAAAAGTTGCTCCAAATTCGCTGCTAAAGCTATATAAGAGCAGTTTGGAGTATGGTTAACAAGAATATCACAAAAATATTTCATTTCGCCTAAGTCGATATTTTGCCGATTCTCAGCTCCCTGGTCACGAAATATACATATACCAAAAGTTGCTCCAAACTCGCCTCAAATGCTATTTACGAGCAGTTTGGAGCGCGGGTACAAGAATATCATAAAAATGTTTCATTACGTGTAAGTCGATATTTCGACGATTCTCGGTTCCCTGGTAACGAAATATACATATAATAAAAGTTGCTCCAAATTCGCTGCATAAGCTATATACGAGCAGTTTGGAGCGTGGGGAACAAGAATATCACAAAAATTTACATTTCGTGTAAGTCGATATTTCGACGATTCTCGGCTCCCTGGACACTAAATATACTCTGAACAAAAGTTGCTCCAAATTCGCTGCAAAAGCTATATAAGAGCAGTTTGGAGTAAGGTAAACAAGAATATCACAAAAATATTTCATTTCGTGTAAGTCGATATTTCGACGATTCTCGGCTCCCTGGACACTAAATATACTCTGAACAAAAGTTGCTCCAAATTCGGTGCAAAAGCTATATAAGAGCAGTTTGGAGTAAGGTAAACAAGAATATCACAAAAATATTTCATTTCGTGTAAGTTGATATTTCGACGATTCTCGGCTCCCAGGACACGAAAATACATATATCAAAAGTTGCTCCAAATTCGCTGCAAATGCTATTTACGAGCAACAAAAGTTACTCCAAATTCGCTGCAAAAGCTATATAAAAGAGCAGTTTGGAGTAAGGTAAACAAGAATATCTCAAAAATATTTAATTTCGTGTAAGTCGATATTTCGCCGATTCTCGGCTCCCTGGTAACGAAATATTCATATAACAAAAGTTGCTCCAAATTCGCTGCAAATGCTATATACGAGCAGTTTGGAGCGTGGGGAACAAGAATATCACAAAAATTTACATTTCGTGTAAATCGATATTTCGACGATTCTCGGCTCCCTGGACACTAAATGTTCTCTGAACAAAAGTTGCTCCAAATTCGCTGCAAAAGCTATATAAGAGCAGTTTGGAGTAAGGTAAACAAGAATATCACAAAAATGTTTCATTACGTGTAAGTCGATATTTCGACGATTCTCGGCTCCCAGGACACGAAAATACATATATCAAAAGTTGCTCCAAATTCGCTGCAAATGCTATTTACGAGCAGTATGGAGCGTGGGGAAGAAGAATATCACAAAAATTTTTCATTTCGCCTAAGTCGATATTTCGCCGATTCTCAGCTCCCTGGTCACGAAATATACATATACCAAAAGTAGCTCCAAATTCGCCTCAAATGCTATTTACGAGCAGTTTGGTGCGCGGGGAACATGAATATCACAAAAATATTTCATTTCGTGTAAGTTGATATTTCGACAATTCTCGGCTCCCTGGACACGAAAAATACATATAACAAAAGTTGTTCCAAATTCGCTGCAAATGCTATATACGAGCAGTTTGGAGCGTGGGGAAGAAGAATATCACAAAAATTTTTCATTTCGCGTAAGTCGATGTTTCGACGATTCTCGGCTCCCTGGTAACGAAATATACATATAACAAAAGTTGCTCCAAATTCGCTGCAAATGCTATTTACGAGCAGTTTGGAGCGTGGGGAAGAAGAATATCACAAAAATTTTCATTTCGCGTATGTCGATTTTTCGAGGATTCTCAGCTCCCTGGACACGAACTATATTATCCTAACAAACGTTGCTCCAAATTCACTGCAAAAGCTATATACGAAAAGTTTGGAGTGTGGGGAACTAGAATATCACAAAAATATTTCATTTCGTGTAAGTTGATATTTCGAGGATTCTCAGGTTCCTGGACACGAAATATATTATCCTAACAAACGTTGCTCCAAATTCGCTGCAAAAGCTATATACGAGAAGATTGGAGTGTGGGGAACAAGAATATCACAAAAATTTTTCATTTCGCGTAAGTCGATGTTTCGACGATTCTCGGCTCCCTGGACACTAAATATACTCTGAACAAAAGTTGCTCCAAATTCGCTGCAAAAGCTATATAAGAGCAGTTTGGAGTAAGGTAAACAAGAATATCACAAAAATATTTCATTTCTTCTAAGTCGATATTTCGACGATTCTCGGCTCCCTGGTCACGAAATATACATGTAACAAAAGTTGCTCCAAATTCGCTGCAAAAGCTATATAAGAGCAGTTTGGAGTAAGGTAAACAAGAATATCACAAAAATATTTCATTTCGTGTAAGTTGATATTTCGACGATTCTCGGCTCCCAGGACACGAAAATACATATATCAAAAGTTGCTCCAAATTTGCTGCAAATGCTATTTACGAGCAGTTTGGAACGTGGGGAAGAAGAATATCACAAAAATATTTCATTTCGTGTAAGTTGATATTTCGACGATTCTCGGCTCCCTGGACACGAAAAATACATAGAACAAAAGTTGCTCCAAATTCGCTGCAAATGCTATATACGAGCAGTTTGGAGCGTGGGGAAGAAGAATGTCACAAAAATTTTTCATTTCGCGTAAGTCGATTTTTCGAGGATTCTCAGCTCCCTGGACACGAACTATATTATCCTAACAAACGTTGCTCCAAATTCACTGCAAAAGCTATATACGTAAAGTTTGGAGTGTGGGGAACAAGAATATCACAAAAATATTTCATTTCGTGTAAGTTGATATTTGGAGGATTCTCAGCTTCCTGGACACGAAATATATTATCCTAACAAACGTTGCTCCAAATTCGCTGCAAAAGCTATATACAAGAAATTTGGAGTGTGGGGAACAAGAATATCACAAAAATTTTTCATTTCGTGTAAGTCGATATTTCGACGATTCTCGGCTCCCTGGACACTAAATATACTCTGAACAAAAGTAGCTCCAAATTCGCTGCTAAAGCTATATAAGAGCAGTTTGGAGTATGGTTAACAAGAATATCACAAAAATATTTCATTTCGCCTAAGTCGATATTTTGCCGATTCTCAGCTCCCTGGTCACGAAATATACATATACCAAAAGTTGCTCCAAACTCGCCTCAAATGCTATTTACGAGCAGTTTGGAGCGCGGGTACAAGAATATCATAAAAATGTTTCATTACGTGTAAGTCGATATTTCGACGATTCTCGGTTCCCTGGTAACGAAATATACATATAATAAAAGTTGCTCCAAATTCGCTGCATAAGCTAAAAGCGAATAGTTTGGAGTGTGGGGAAGAAGATTCTCACAAAAATGTATCACTAAGTGAAAGTCGATTTTTCGACGATTCGCGGCTCCCTTGACTCGAAATATTCTCAGAGCAAAAGTTGCTCCAAATTCGCTACAAAAGCTATATACGAGCAGTTTGGAGTGTGGGGAACAAGAATAGCACAAAAATTGTTCATTTCGCCTAAGTCGATATTTCGACGATTCTCAGCTCCCTGGTCACGTAATATACATATACCAAAAGTTGCTCCAAATTCGCCTCAAATGCTATTTACGAGCAGTTTGGAGCGCGGGGAACAAGAATATCATAAAAATGTTTCATTACGTGTAAGTCGATATTTCGAGGATTCTCAGCTTCCTGGACACGAAATATATTATCCGAAGAAACGTTGCTCCAAATTCGCTGCAAAAGCTATATACGAGAAGTTTGGAGTGTGGGGAACAAGAATATCACAAAAATTTACATTTCGTGTAAGTCGATATTTCGACGATTCTCGGCTCCCTGGACACTAAATATACTCTGAACAAAAGTTGCTCCAAATTCGCTGCAAAAGCTATATAATAGCAGTTTGGAGTAAGGTAAACAAGAATATCACAAAAATATTTCATTTCGTGTAAGTCGATATTTCGACGATTCTCGGCTCCCTGGTCACGAAATATACATGTAACAAAAGTTGCTCCAAATTCGCTGCAAAAGGTATATACGTAAAGTTTGGAGTGTGGGGAACAAGAATATCATAAAAATGTTTCATTACGTGTAAGTCGATATTTCGACGATTCTCGGCTCCCAGGACACGAAAATACATATATCAAAAGTTGCTCCAAATTTGCTGCAAATGCTATTTACGAGCAGTTTGGAGCGCGGGGAACAAGAATATCATAAAAATGTTTCATTACGTGTAAGTCGATATTTCGACGATTCTCGGTTCCCTGGTAACGAAATATACATATAATAAAAGTTGCTCCAAATTCGCTGCATAAGCTAAAAGCGAATAGTTTGGAGTGTGGGGAAGAAGATTCTCACAAAAATGTATCACTAAGTGAAAGTCGATTTTTCGACGATTCGCGGTTCCCTTGACTCGAAATATTCTCAGAGCAAAAGTTGATCCAAATTCGCTACAAAAGCTACATACGAGCAGTTTAGAGTGTGGGGAACAAGAATACCACAAAAATTGTTCATTTCGCCTAAGTCGATATTTCGACGATTCTCAGCTCCCTGGTCACGTAATATACATATACCAAAAGTTGCTCCAAATTCGCCTCAAATGCTATTTACGAGCAGTTTGGAGCGCGGGGAACAAGAATATCATAAAAATGTTTCATTACGTGTAAGTCGATATTTCGACGATTCTCGGCTCCCTGGTAACGAAATATACATATAACAAAAGTTGCTCCAAATTCGCTGCAAATGCTATTTACGAGTAGTTTGGAGCGTGGGGAACAAGAATATCACAAAAATATTTCATTTCGTGTAAGTTGATATTTCGACAATTCTCGGCTCCCTGGACACGAAAAATACATATAACAAAAGTTGTTCCAAATTCGCTGCAAATGCTATATACGAGCAGTTTGGAGCGTGGGGAAGAACAATATCACAAACATTTTTCATTTCGCGTAATTCGATTTTTCGAGGATTCTCAGCTCCCTGGACACGAACTATATTATCCTAACAAACGTTGCTCCAAATTCACTGCAAAAGCTATATACGAAAAGTTTGGAGTGTGGGGAACAAGAATATCACAAAAATATTTCATTTTGTGTAAGTTGATATTTCGAGGATTCTCAGCTTCCTGGACACGAAATATATTATCCTAAGAAACGTTGCTCCAAATTCGCTGCAAAAGCTATATACGAGAAGTTTGGAGTGTGGGGAACAAGAATAACACAAAAACTTACATTTCGTGTAAGTCGATATTTCGACGATTCTCGGCTCCCTGGACACGAAATATACATGTAACAAAAGTTGCTCCAAATTCGCTGCAAAAGCTATATAAGAGCAGTTTGGAGTAAGGTTAACAACAATATCACAAAAATATTTCATTTCGCCTAAGTAGATATTTCGCCGATTCTCAGCTCCCTGGTCACGAAATATACATATACCAAAAGTTGCTCCAAACTCGCCTCAAATGCTATTTACGAGCAGTTTGGAGCGCGGGGAACAAGAATATCATAAAAATATTTCATTACGTGTAAGTCGATATTTCGACGATTCTCGGCTCCCAGGACACGAAAATACATATATCAAAAGTAGCTCCAAATTCGCTGCAAATGCTATTTACGAGCAGTATGGAGCGTGGGGAACAAGAATATCACAAAAATTTTTCATTTCGCATAAGTCGATTTTTCGAGGATTCTCAGCTCCCTGGACACGAACTATAGTATCCTAACAAACGTTGCTCCAAATTCACTGCAGAAGCTATATACGAAAAGTTTGGAGTGTGGGGAACAAGAATATCACAAAAATTTTTCATCTGGCCTAAGTCGATATTTCGCCGATTCTCAGCTCCCTGGTCACGAAATATACATATACCAAAAGTTGCTCCAAATTCGCCTCAAATGCTATTTACGAGCAGTTTGGAGCGCGGGGAACAAGAATTTCATAAAAATGTTTCATTACGTGTAAGTCGATATTTCGACGATTCTCGGCTCCCTGGTAACGAAATATACATATAACAAAAGTTGCTCCAAATTCGCTGCAAAAGCTATATACAAGAAGTTTGGAGTGTGGGGAACAAGAATATCACAAAAATTTTTCATTTCGTGTAAGTCAATATTTCGACGATTCTCGGCTCCATGGACACTAAATATACTCTGAACAAAAGTTGCTCCAAATTCGCTGCAAAAGCTATATAAGAGCAGTTTGGAGTAAGGTTAACAAGAATATCACAAAAATATTTCATTTCGCCTAAGTCGATATTTTGCCGATTCTCAGCTCCCTGGTCACGAAATATACATATACCAAAAGTTGCTCCAAACTCGCCTCAAATGCTATTTACGAGCAGTTTGGAGCGCGGGGAACAAGAATATCATATCAATGTTTCATTACGTGTAAAACGATATTTCGACGATTCTCGGTTCCCTGGTAACGAAATATACATATAATAAAAGTTGCTCCAAATTCGCTGCATAAGCTAAAAACGAATAGTTTGGAGTGTGGGGAAGAAGATTCTCACAAAAATGTATCACTAAGTGAAAGTCGATTTTTCGACGATTCGCGGTTCCCTTGACTCGAAATATTCTCAGAGCAAAAGTTGATCCAAATTCGCTACAAAAGCTATATACGAGCAGTTTGGAGTGTGGGGAACAAGAATACCACAAAAATTGTTCATTTCGCCTAAGTCGATATTTCGACGATTCTCAGCTCCCTGGTCACGTAATATACATATACCAAAAGTTGCTCCAAATTCGCCTCAAATGCTATTTACGAGCAGTTTGGAGGGGGGGGAACAAGAATATCACAAAAATTTTTCATTTCGCATAAGTCGATTTTTCGAGGATTCTCAGCTCCCTGGACACGAACTATAGTATCCTAACAAACGTTGCTCCAAATTCACTGCAAAAGCTATATACGAAAAGTTTGGAGTGTGGGGAACAAGAATATCACAAAAATTTTTCATTTCGTGTAAGTCGATATTTCGACGATTCTCGGCTCCCTGGACACTAAATATACTCTGAACAAAAGTTGCTCCAAATTCGCTGCAAAAGCTATATAAGAGCAGTTTGGAGAAAGATAAACAAGAATATCACAAAAATATTTCATTTCGTGTAAGTCGATATTACGACGAATCTCGGCTCCCTGGACACGAAAAATACATATAACAAAAGTTGCTCCAAATTCGCTGCAAATGCTATATACGAGCAGTTTGGAGTAAGGTAAACAAGAATATCACAAAAATATTTCATTTCGTATAAGTCGATATTTCGACGATTCTCGGCTCCCTGGACACTAAATATACTCTGAACAAAAGTTGCTCCAAATTCGGTGCAAAAGCTATATAAGAGCAGTTTGGAGTAAGGTAAACAAGAATATCACAAAAATATTTCATTTCGTGTAAAGTTGATATTTCGACGATTCTCGGCTCCCAGGACACGAAAATACATATATCAAAAGTTGCTCCAAATTTGCTGCAAATGCTATTTACGAGCAGTTTGGAACGTGGGGAACAAGAATATCACAAAAATATTTCATTTCGTGTAAGTTGATATTTCGACGATTCTCGGCTCCCTAGACACGAAAGTATATATCACAAAAGTTGGTCCAAATTCGCTGCAAATGCTATATACGAGAAGTTTGGAGCGTGGGGAACAAGAATATCATGAAAATGTTTCATTACGTGTAAGTCGATTTTACGAAGATTCTCAGCTGCCTGGACACGAAATATTCTCAGAACAAAAGTTGCTCCAAATTCGCTGCATAAGCTAAAAGCGAATAGTTTGGAGTGCGGGGAAGAAGATTCTCACAAAAATGTATCACTAAGTGAAAGTCGATTTCTCGACGATTCGCTGTTCCCTTGACTCGAAATATTCTCAGAGCAAAAGTTGCTCCAAATTCGCTGCAAAAGCTATATACGAGCAGTTTGGAGTGTGGGGAACAAGAATATCACAAAAATTTTTCATTTCGCCTAAGTCGATATTTCGCCGATTCTCAGCACCCTGGTCACGAAATATACATATACCAAAAGTTGCTCCAAATTCGCCTCAAATGCTATTTACGAGCAGTTTGGAGCGCGGGGAACAAGAATATCATAAAAATGTTTCATTACGTGTAAGTCGATATTTCGACGATTCTCGGCTCCCTGGTAACGAAATATACATATAACAAAAGTTGCTCCAAATTCGCTGCAAATGCTATTTACGAGCAGTTTGGAGCGTGGGGAACAATAATATCACAAAAATTTTTCATTTCGCCTAAGTCGATATTTCGCCTATTCTCAGCTCCCTGGTCACGAAATATACATATACAAAAAGTTGCTCCAAATTCGCCTCAAATGCTATTTACGAGCAGTTTGGAGCGCGGGGAACAAGAATATCATAAAAATGTTTCATTACGTGTAAGTCGATATTTCGACGATTCTCGGCTCCCTGGTAACGAAATATACATATAACAAAAGTTGCTCCAAATTTGCTGCAAATGCTATTTACGAGCAGTTTGGAACGTGGGGAACAAGAATATCACAAAAATATTTCATTTCGTGTAAGTTGATATTTCGACGATTCTCGGCTCCCTAGACACGAAAGTATATATCACAAAAGTTGGTCCAAATTCGCTGCAAATGCTATATACGAGCAGTTTGGAGCGTGGGGAACAAGAATATCATAAAAATGTTTCATTACGTGTAAGTCGATTTTACGAAGATTCTCAGCTGCCTGGACACGAAATATTCTCAGAACAAAAGTTGCTCCAAATTCGCTGCATAAGCTAAAAGCGAATAGTTTGGAGTGCGGGGAAGAAGATTCTCACAAAAATGTATCACTAAGTGAAAGTCGATTTCTCGACGATTCGCTGTTCCCTTGACTCGAAATATTCTCAGAGCAAAAGTTGCTCCAAATTCGCTGCAAAAGCTATATACGAGCAGTTTGGAGTGTGGGGAACAAGAATATCACAAAAATTTTTCATTTCGCCTAAGTCGATATTTCGCCGATTCTCAGCACCCTGGTCACGAAATATACATATACCAAAAGTTGCTCCAAATTCGCCTCAAATGCTATTTACGAGCAGTTTGGAGCGCGGGGAACAAGAATATCATAAAAATGTTTCATTACGTGTAAGTCGATATTTCGACGATTCTCGGCTCCCTGGTAACGAAATATACATATAACAAAAGTTGCTCCAAATTCGCTGCAAATGCTATTTACGAGCAGTTTGGAGCGTGGGGAACAATAATATCACAAAAATTTTTCATTTCGCCTAAGTCGATATTTCGCCTATTCTCAGCTCCCTGGTCACGAAATATACATATACAAAAAGTTGCTCCAAATTCGCCTCAAATGCTATTTACGAGCAGTTTGGAGCGCGGGGAACAAGAATATCATAAAAATGTTTCATTACGTGTAAGTCGATATTTCGACGATTCTCGGCTCCCTGGTAACGAAATATACATATAACAAAAGTTGCTCCAAATTCGCTGCAAATGCTATTTACGAGCAGTTTGGAGCGTGGGGAACAAGAATATCACAAAAATATTTCATTTCGCGTAAGTCGATTTTTCGAGGATTCTCAGCTCCCTGGACACGAACTATATTATCCTAACAAACGTTGCTCCAAATTCACTGCAAAAGCTATATACGAAAAGTTTGGAGTGTGGGGAACAAGAATATCACAAAAATATTTCATTTCGTGTAAGTTGATATTTCGAGGATTCTCAGCTTCCTGGACACGAAATATATTATCCTAAGAAACGTTGCTCCAAATTCGCTGCAAAAGCTATATACAAGAAGTTTGGAGTGTGGGGAACAAGAATATCACAAAAATTTTTCATTTCGTGTAAGTCGATGTTTCGACGATTCTCGGCTCCCTGGACACTAAATATACTCTGAACAAAAGTTGCTCCAAATTCGCTGCAAAAGCTATATAAGAGCAGTTTGGAGTAAGGTAAACAAGAATATCACAAAAATATTTCATTTCGTGTAAGTTGATATTTCGACGATGCTCGGCTCCCAGGACACGAAAATACATATACCAAAAGTTGCTCCAAACTCGCCTCAAATGCTATTTACGAGCAGTTTGGAGCGCGGGGAACAAGAATATCATAAAAATGTTTCATTACGTGTAAGTCGATATTTCGACGATTCTCGGCTCCCAGGACACGAAAATACATATATCAAAAGTTGCTCCAAATTCGCTGCAAATGCTATTTACGAGCAGTATGGAGCGTGGGGAACATGAATATCACAAAAATTTTTCATTTCGCATAAGTCGATTTTTCGAGGATTCTCAGCTCCCTGGACACGAACTATAGTATCCTAACAAACGTTGCTCCAAATTCACTGCAAAAGCTATATACGAAAAGTTTGGAGTGTGGGGAACAAGAATATCACAAAAATTTTTCATTTCGTGTAAGTCGATATTTCGACGATTCTCGGCTCCCTGGACACTAAATATACTCTGAACAAAAGTTGCTCCAAATTCGCTGCAAAAGCTATATAAGAGCAGTTTGGAGAAAGATAAACAAGAATATCACAAAAATATTTCATTTCGTGTAAGTCGATATTACGACGAATCTCGGCTCCCTGGTAACGAAATATACATATAACAAAAGTTGCTCCAAATTCGCTGCAAATGCTATTTACGAGCAGTTTGGAGCGTGGGGAACAAGAATATCACAAAAATATTTCATTTCGTGTAAGTTGATATTTCGACGATTCTCGGCTCCCTGGACACGAAAAATACATATAACAAAAGTTGCTCCAAATTCGCTGCAAATGCTATATACGAGCAGTTTGGAGTAAGGTAAACAAGAATATCACAAAAATATTTCATTTCGTATAAGTCGATATTTCGACGATTCTCGGCTCCCTGGACACTGAATATACTCTGAACAAAAGTTGCTCCAAATTCGGTTCAAAAGCTATATAAGAGCAGTTTGGAGTTAGGTAAACAAGAATATCACAAAAATATTTCTTTCGTGTAAAGTTGATATTTCGACGATTCTCGGCTCCCAGGACACGAAAATACATATATCAAAAGTTGCTCCAAATTTGCTGCAAATGCTATTTACGAGCAGTTTGGAACGTGGGGAACAAGAATATCACAAAAATATTTCATTTCGTGTAAGTTGATATTTCGACGATTCTCGGCTCCCTAGACACGAAAGTATATATCACAAAAGTTGGTCCAAATTCGCTGCAAATGCTATATACGAGCAGTTTGGAGCGTGGGGAACAAGAATATCATAAAAATGTTTCATTACGTGTAAGTCGATTTTACGAAGATTCTCAGCTGCCTGGACACGAAATATTCTCAGAACAAAAGTTGCTCCAAATTCGCTGCATAAGCTAAAAGCGAATAGTATGGAGTGCGGGGAAGAAGATTCTCACAAAAATGTATCACTAAGTGAAAGTCGATTTCTCGACGATTCGCTGTTCCCTTGACTCGAAATATTCTCAGAGCAAAAGTTGCTCCAAATTCGCTGCAAAAGCTATATACGAGCAGTTTGGAGTGTGGGGAACAAGAATATCACAAAAATTTTTCATTTCGCCTAAGTCGATATTTCGCCGATTCTCAGCACCCTGGTCACGAAATATACATATACCAAAAGTTGCTCCAAATTCGCCTCAAATGCTATTTACGAGCAGTTTGGAGCGCGGGGAACAAGAATATCATAAAAATGTTTCATTACGTGTAAGTCGATATTTCGACGATTCTCGGCTCCCTGGTAACGAAATATACATATAACAAAAGTTGCTCCAAATTCGCTGCAAATGCTATTTACGAGCAGTTTGGAGCGTGGGGAACAAGAATATCACAAAAATTTTTCATTTCGCCTAAGTCGATATTTCGCCGATTCTCGGCTCCCTGGTAACGAAATATACATATAACAAAAGTTGCTCCAAATTCGCTGCAAATGCTATTTACGAGCAGTTTGGAGCGTGGGGAACAAGAATATCACAAAAATATTTCATTTCGTGTAAGTTGATATTTCGACGATTCTCGGCTCCCTGGACACGAAAAATACATATAACAAAAGTTGCTCCAAATTCGCTGCAAATGCTACATACGAGCAGTTTGGAGTAAGGTAAACAAGAATATCACAAAAATATTTCATTTCGTATAAGTCGATATTTCGACGATTCTCGGCTCCCTGGACACTAAATATACTCTGAACAAAAGTTGCTCCAAATTCGGTGCAAAAGCTATATAAGAGCAGTTTGGAGTAAGGTAAACAAGAATATCACAAACATATTTCATTTCGTGTAAGTTGATATTTCGACGATTCTCGGCTCCCAGGACACGAAAATACATATATCAAAAGTTGCTCCAAATTTGCTGCAAATGCTATTTACGAGCAGTTTGGAACGTGGGGAACAAGAATATCACAAAAATATTTCATTTCGTGTAAGTTGATATTTCGACGATTCTCGGCTCCCTATACACGAAAGTATATATCACAAAAGTTGGTCCAAATTCGCTGCAAATGCTATATACGAGCAGTTTGGAGCGTGGGGAACAAGAATATCATAAAAATGTTTCATTACGTGTAAGTCAATTTTACGAAGATTCTCAGCTGCCTGGACACGAAATATTCTCAGAACAAAAGTTGCTCCAAATTCGCTGCATAAGCTAAAAGCGAATAGTTTGGAGAGCGGGGAAGAAGATTCTCACAAAAATGTATCACTAAGTGAAAGTCGATTTCTCGACGATTCGTGGTTCCCTTGACTCGAAATATTCTCAGAGCAAAAGTTGCTCCAAATTCGCTGCAAAAGCTATATACGAGCAGTATGGAGCGTGGGGAACAAGAATATCACAAAAATTTTTCATTTCGCGTAAGTCGATTTTTCGACAATTCTCGGCTCCCTGGACACGAAAAATACATATAACAAAAATTGTTCCAAATTCGCTGCAAATGCTATATACGAGCAGTTTGGAGCGTGGGGAAGAAGAATATCACAAAAATTTTTCATTTCGCGTAAGTCGATTTTTCGAGGATTCTCAGCTCCCTGGACACGAACTATATTATCTTAACAAACGTTGCTCCAGATTCACTGCAAAAGCTATATACGAAAAGTTTGGAGTGTGGGGAACTAGAATATCACAATTATATTTCATTTCGTGTAAGTTGATATTTCGAGGATTCTCAGGTTCCTGGACACGAAATATATTATCCTAACAAACGTTGCTCCATATTCGCTGCAAAAGCTATATACGAGAAGTTTGGAGTGTGGGGAACAAGAATATCACAATAATTTTTCATTTCGTGTAAGTCGATGTTTCGACGATTCTCGGCTCCCTGGACACTAAATATACTCTGAACAAAAGTTACTCCAAATTCGCTGCAAAAGCTATATAAGAGCAGTTTGGAGTAAGGTAAACAAGAATATCACAAAAATATATCATTTCTTCTAAGTCGATATTTCGACGATTCTCGGCTCCCTGGTCACGAAATATACATGTAACAAAAGTTGCTCCAAATTCGCTGCAAAAGCTATATAAGAGCAGTTTGGAGTAAGGTAAACAAGAATATCACAAAAATATTTCATTTCGTGTAAGTTGATATTTCGACGATTCTCGGCTCCCAGGACACGAAAATACATATATCAAAAGTTGCTCCAAATTTGCTGCAAATGCTATTTACGAGCAGTTTGGAACGTGGGGAAGAAGAATATCACAAAAATATTTCATTTCGTGTAAGTTGATATTTCGACGATTCTCGGCTCCCTGGACACGAAAAATACATAGAACAAAAGTTGCTCCAAATTCGCTGCAAATGCTATATACGAGCAGTTTGGAGCGTGGGGAAGAAGAATGTCACAAAAATTTTTCATTTCGCGTAAGTCGATTTTTCGAGGATTCTCAGCTCCCTGGACACGAACTATATTATCCTAACAAACGTTGCTCCAAATTCACTGCAAAAGCTATATACAAGAAATTTGGAGTTTGGGGAACAAGAATATCACAAAAATTTTTCATTTCGTGTAAGTCGATATTTCGACGATTCTCGGCTCCCTGGACACTAAATATACTCTGAACAAAAGTTGCTCCAAATTCGCTGCTAAAGCTATATAAGAGCAGTTTGGAGTATGGTTAACAAGAATATCACAAAAATATTTCATTTCGCCTAAGTCGATATTTTGCCGATTCTCAGCTCCCTGGTCACGAAATATACATATACCAAAAGTTGCTCCAAACTCGCCTCAAATGCTATTTACGAGCAGTTTGGAGCGCGGGTACAAGAATATCATAAAAATGTTTCATTACGTGTAAGTCGATATTTCGACGATTCTCGGTTCCCTGGTAACGAAATATACATATAATAAAAGTTGCTCCAAATTCGCTGCATAAGCTATATACGAGCAGTTTGGAGCGTGGGGAACAAGAATATCACAAAAATTTACATTTCGTGTAAGTCGATATTTCGACGATTCTCGGCTCCCTGGACACTAAATATACTCTGAACAAAAGTTGCTCCAAATTCGCTGCAAAAGCTATATAAGAGCAGTTTGGAGTAAGGTAAACAAGAATATCACAAAAATATTTCATTTCGTGTAAGTCGATATTTCGACGATTCTCGGCTCCCTGGACACTAAATATACTCTGAACAAAAGTTGCTCCAAATTCGGTGAAAAAGCTATATAAGAGCAGTTTGGAGTAAGGTAAACAAGAATATCACAAAAATATTTCATTTCGTGTAAGTTGATATTTCGACGATTCTCGGCTCCCAGGACACGAAAATACATATATCAAAAGTTGCTCCAAATTCGCTGCAAATGCTATTTACGAGCAACAAAAGTTACTCCAAATTCGCTGCAAAAGCTATATAAAAGAGCAGTTTGGAGTAAGGTAAACAAGAATATCTCAAAAATATTTAATTTCGTGTAAGTCGATATTTCGCCGATTCTCGGCTCCCTGGTAACGAAATATTCATATAACAAAAGTTGCTCCAAATTCGCTGCAAATGCTATATACGAGCAGTTTGGAGCGTGGGGAACAAGAATATCACAAAAATTTACATTTCGTGTAAATCGATATTTCGACGATTCTCGGCTCCCTGGACACTAAATGTTCTCTGAACAAAAGTTGCTCCAAATTCGCTGCAAAAGCTATATAAGAGCAGTTTGGAGTAAGGTAAACAAGAATATCACAAAAATGTTTCATTACGTGTAAGTCGATATTTCGACGATTCTCGGCTCCCAGGACACGAAAATACATATATCAAAAGTTGCTCCAAATTCGCTGCAAATGCTATTTACGAGCAGTATGGAGCGTGGGGAAGAAGAATATCACAAAAATTTTTCATTTCGCCTAAGTCGATATTTCGCCGATTCTCAGCTCCCTGGTCACGAAATATACATATACCAAAAGTAGCTCCAAATTCGCCTCAAATGCTATTTACGAGCAGTTTGGTGCGCGGGGAACATGAATATCACAAAAATATTTCATTTCGTGTAAGTTGATATTTCGACAATTCTCGGCTCCCTGGACACGAAAAATACATATAACAAAAGTTGTTCCAAATTCGCTGCAAATGCTATATACGAGCAGTTTGGAGCGTGGGGAAGAAGAATATCACAAAAATTTTTCATTTCGCGTAAGTCGATGTTTCGACGATTCTCGGCTCCCTGGTAACGAAATATACATATAACAAAAGTTGCTCCAAATTCGCTGCAAATGCTATTTACGAGCAGTTTGGAGCGTGGGGAAGAAGAATATCACAAAAATTTTCATTTCGCGTATGTCGATTTTTCGAGGATTCTCAGCTCCCTGGACACGAACTATATTATCCTAACAAACGTTGCTCCAAATTCACTGCAAAAGCTATATACGAAAAGTTTGGAGTGTGGGGAACTAGAATATCACAAAAATATTTCATTTCGTGTAAGTTGATATTTCGAGGATTCTCAGGTTCCTGGACACGAAATATATTATCCTAACAAACGTTGCTCCAAATTCGCTGCAAAAGCTATATACGAGAAGATTGGAGTGTGGGGAACAAGAATATCACAAAAATTTTTCATTTCGTGTAAGTCGATGTTTCGACGATTCTCGGCTCCCTGGACACTAAATATACTCTGAACAAAAGTTGCTCCAAATTCGCTGCAAAAGCTATATAAGAGCAGTTTGGAGTAAGGTAAACAAGAATATCACAAAAATATTTCATTTCTTCTAAGTCGATATTTCGACGATTCTCGGCTCCCTGGTCACGAAATATACATGTAACAAAAGTTGCTCCAAATTCGCTGCAAAAGCTATATAAGAGCAGTTTGGAGTAAGGTAAACAAGAATATCACAAAAATATTTCATTTCGTGTAAGTTGATATTTCGACGATTCTCGGCTCCCAGGACACGAAAATACATATATCAAAAGTTGCTCCAAATTTGCTGCAAATGCTATTTACGAGCAGTTTGGAACGTGGGGAAGAAGAATATCACAAAAATATTTCATTTCGTGTAAGTTGATATTTCGACGATTCTCGGCTCCCTGGACACGAAAAATACATAGAACAAAAGTTGCTCCAAATTCGCTGCAAATGCTATATACGAGCAGTTTGGAGCGTGGGGAAGAAGAATGTCACAAAAATTTTTCATTTCGCGTAAGTCGATTTTTCGAGGATTCTCAGCTCCCTGGACACGAACTATATTATCCTAACAAACGTTGCTCCAAATTCACTGCAAAAGCTATATACGTAAAGTTTGGAGTGTGGGGAACAAGAATATCACAAAAATATTTCATTTCGTGTAAGTTGATATTTGGAGGATTCTCAGCTTCCTGGACACGAAATATATTATCCTAACAAACGTTGCTCCAAATTCGCTGCAAAAGCTATATACAAGAAATTTGGAGTGTGGGGAACAAGAATATCACAAAAATTTTTCATTTCGTGTAAGTCGATATTTCGACGATTCTCGGCTCCCTGGACACTAAATATACTCTGAACAAAAGTAGCTCCAAATTCGCTGCTAAAGCTATATAAGAGCAGTTTGGAGTATGGTTAACAAGAATATCACAAAAATATTTCATTTCGCCTAAGTCGATATTTTGCCGATTCTCAGCTCCCTGGTCACGAAATATACATATACCAAAAGTTGCTCCAAACTCGCCTCAAATGCTATTTACGAGCAGTTTGGAGCGCGGGTACAAGAATATCATAAAAATGTTTCATTACGTGTAAGTCGATATTTCGACGATTCTCGGTTCCCTGGTAACGAAATATACATATAATAAAAGTTGCTCCAAATTCGCTGCATAAGCTAAAAGCGAATAGTTTGGAGTGTGGGGAAGAAGATTCTCACAAAAATGTATCACTAAGTGAAAGTCGATTTTTCGACGATTCGCGGCTCCCTTGACTCGAAATATTCTCAGAGCAAAAGTTGCTCCAAATTCGCTACAAAAGCTATATACGAGCAGTTTGGAGTGTGGGGAACAAGAATAGCACAAAAATTGTTCATTTCGCCTAAGTCGATATTTCGACGATTCTCAGCTCCCTGGTCACGTAATATACATATACCAAAAGTTGCTCCAAATTCGCCTCAAATGCTATTTACGAGCAGTTTGGAGCGCGGGGAACAAGAATATCATAAAAATGTTTCATTACGTGTAAGTCGATATTTCGAGGATTCTCAGCTTCCTGGACACGAAATATATTATCCGAAGAAACGTTGCTCCAAATTCGCTGCAAAAGCTATATACGAGAAGTTTGGAGTGTGGGGAACAAGAATATCACAAAAATTTACATTTCGTGTAAGTCGATATTTCGACGATTCTCGGCTCCCTGGACACTAAATATACTCTGAACAAAAGTTGCTCCAAATTCGCTGCAAAAGCTATATAAGAGCAGTTTGGAGTAAGGTAAACAAGAATATCACAAAAATATTTCATTTCGTGTAAGTCGATATTTCGACGATTCTCGGCTCCCTGGTCACGAAATATACATGTAACAAAAGTTGCTCCAAATTCGCTGCAAAAGGTATATACGTAAAGTTTGGAGTGTGGGGAACAAGAATATCATAAAAATGTTTCATTACGTGTAAGTCGATATTTCGACGATTCTCGGCTCCCAGGACACGAAAATACATATATCAAAAGTTGCTCCAAATTTGCTGCAAATGCTATTTACGAGCAGTTTGGAGCGCGGGGAACAAGAATATCATAAAAATGTTTCATTACGTGTAAATCGATATTTCGACGATTCTCGGTTCCCTGGTAACGAAATATACATATAATAAAAGTTGCTCCAAATTCGCTGCATAAGCTAAAAGCGAATAGTTTGGAGTGTGGGGAAGAAGATTCTCACAAAAATGTATCACTAAGTGAAAGTCGATTTTTCGACGATTCGCGGTTCCCTTGACTCGAAATATTCTCAGAGCAAAAGTTGATCCAAATTCGCTACAAAAGCTACATACGAGCAGTTTAGAGTGTGGGGAACAAGAATACCACAAAAATTGTTCATTTCGCCTAAGTCGATATTTCGACGATTCTCAGCTCCCTGGTCACGTAATATACATATACCAAAAGTTGCTCCAAATTCGCCTCAAATGCTATTTACGAGCAGTTTGGAGCGCGGGGAACAAGAATATCATAAAAATGTTTCATTACGTGTAAGTCGATATTTCGACGATTCTCGGCTCCCTGGTAACGAAATATACATATAACAAAAGTTGCTCCAAATTCGCTGCAAATGCTATTTACGAGTAGTTTGGAGCGTGGGGAACAAGAATATCACAAAAATATTTCATTTCGTGTAAGTTGATATTTCGACAATTCTCGGCTCCCTGGACACGAAAAATACATATAACAAAAGTTGTTCCAAATTCGCTGCAAATGCTATATACGAGCAGTTTGGAGCGTGGGGAAGAACAATATCACAAACATTTTTCATTTCGCGTAATTCGATTTTTCGAGGATTCTCAGCTCCCTGGACACGAACTATATTATCCTAACAAACGTTGCTCCAAATTCACTGCAAAAGCTATATACGAAAAGTTTGGAGTGTGGGGAACAAGAATATCACAAAAATATTTCATTTTGTGTAAGTTGATATTTCGAGGATTCTCAGCTTCCTGGACACGAAATATATTATCCTAAGAAACGTTGCTCCAAATTCGCTGCAAAAGCTATATACGAGAAGTTTGGAGTGTGGGGAACAAGAATAACACAAAAACTTACATTTCGTGTAAGTCGATATTTCGACGATTCTCGGCTCCCTGGACACGAAATATACATGTAACAAAAGTTGCTCCAAATTCGCTGCAAAAGCTATATAAGAGCAGTTTGGAGTAAGGTTAACAACAATATCACAAAAATATTTCATTTCGCCTAAGTAGATATTTCGCCGATTCTCAGCTCCCTGGTCACGAAATATACATATACCAAAAGTTGCTCCAAACTCGCCTCAAATGCTATTTACGAGCAGTTTGGAGCGCGGGGAACAAGAATATCATAAAAATATTTCATTACGTGTAAGTCGATATTTCGACGATTCTCGGCTCCCAGGACACGAAAATACATATATCAAAAGTAGCTCCAAATTCGCTGCAAATGCTATTTACGAGCAGTATGGAGCGTGGGGAACAAGAATATCACAAAAATTTTTCATTTCGCATAAGTCGATTTTTCGAGGATTCTCAGCTCCCTGGACACGAACTATAGTATCCTAACAAACGTTGCTCCAAATTCACTGCAGAAGCTATATACGAAAAGTTTGGAGTGTGGGGAACAAGAATATCACAAAAATTTTTCATCTGGCCTAAGTCGATATTTCGCCGATTCTCAGCTCCCTGGTCACGAAATATACATATACCAAAAGTTGCTCCAAATTCGCCTCAAATGCTATTTACGAGCAGTTTGGAGCGCGGGGAACAAGAATTTCATAAAAATGTTTCATTACGTGTAAGTCGATATTTCGACGATTCTCGGCTCCCTGGTAACGAAATATACATATAACAAAAGTTGCTCCAAATTCGCTGCAAAAGCTATATACAAGAAGTTTGGAGTGTGGGGAACAAGAATATCACAAAAATTTTTCATTTCGTGTAAGTCAATATTTCGACGATTCTCGGCTCCATGGACACTAAATATACTCTGAACAAAAGTTGCTCCAAATTCGCTGCAAAAGCTATATAAGAGCAGTTTGGAGTAAGGTTAACAAGAATATCACAAAAATATTTCATTTCGCCTAAGTCGATATTTTGCCGATTCTCAGCTCCCTGGTCACGAAATATACATATACCAAAAGTTGCTCCAAACTCGCCTCAAATGCTATTTACGAGCAGTTTGGAGCGCGGGGAACAAGAATATCATATCAATGTTTCATTACGTGTAAAACGATATTTCGACGATTCTCGGTTCCCTGGTAACGAAATATACATATAATAAAAGTTGCTCCAAATTCGCTGCATAAGCTAAAAACGAATAGTTTGGAGTGTGGGGAAGAAGATTCTCACAAAAATGTATCACTAAGTGAAAGTCGATTTTTCGACGATTCGCGGTTCCCTTGACTCGAAATATTCTCAGAGCAAAAGTTGATCCAAATTCGCTACAAAAGCTATATACGAGCAGTTTGGAGTGTGGGGAACAAGAATACCACAAAAATTGTTCATTTCGCCTAAGTCGATATTTCGACGATTCTCAGCTCCCTGGTCACGTAATATACATATACCAAAAGTTGCTCCAAATTCGCCTCAAATGCTATTTACGAGCAGTTTGGAGGGGGGGGAACAAGAATATCACAAAAATTTTTCATTTCGCATAAGTCGATTTTTCGAGGATTCTCAGCTCCCTGGACACGAACTATAGTATCCTAACAAACGTTGCTCCAAATTCACTGCAAAAGCTATATACGAAAAGTTTGGAGTGTGGGGAACAAGAATATCACAAAAATTTTTCATTTCGTGTAAGTCGATATTTCGACGATTCTCGGCTCCCTGGACACTAAATATACTCTGAACAAAAGTTGCTCCAAATTCGCTGCAAAAGCTATATAAGAGCAGTTGGGAGAAAGATAAACAAGAATATCACAAAAATATTTCATTTCGTGTAAGTCGATATTACGACGAATCTCGGCTCCCTGGACACGAAAAATACATATAACAAAAGTTGCTCCAAATTCGCTGCAAATGCTATATACGAGCAGTTTGGAGTAAGGTAAACAAGAATATCACAAAAATATTTCATTTCGTATAAGTCGATATTTCGACGATTCTCGGCTCCCTGGACACTAAATATACTCTGAACAAAAGTTGCTCCAAATTCGGTGCAAAAGCTATATAAGAGCAGTTTGGAGTAAGGTAAACAAGAATATCACAAAAATATTTCATTTCGTGTAAAGTTGATATTTCGACGATTCTCGGCTCCCAGGACACGAAAATACATATATCAAAAGTTGCTCCAAATTTGCTGCAAATGCTATTTACGAGCAGTTTGGAACGTGGGGAACAAGAATATCACAAAAATATTTCATTTCGTGTAAGTTGATATTTCGACGATTCTCGGCTCCCTAGACACGAAAGTATATATCACAAAAGTTGGTCCAAATTCGCTGCAAATGCTATATACGAGAAGTTTGGAGCGTGGGGAACAAGAATATCATGAAAATGTTTCATTACGTGTAAGTCGATTTTACGAAGATTCTCAGCTGCCTGGACACGAAATATTCTCAGAACAAAAGTTGCTCCAAATTCGCTGCATAAGCTAAAAGCGAATAGTTTGGAGTGCGGGGAAGAAGATTCTCACAAAAATGTATCACTAAGTGAAAGTCGATTTCTCGACGATTCGCTGTTCCCTTGACTCGAAATATTCTCAGAGCAAAAGTTGCTCCAAATTCGCTGCAAAAGCTATATACGAGCAGTTTGGAGTGTGGGGAACAAGAATATCACAAAAATTTTTCATTTCGCCTAAGTCGATATTTCGCCGATTCTCAGCACCCTGGTCACGAAATATACATATACCAAAAGTTGCTCCAAATTCGCCTCAAATGCTATTTACGAGCAGTTTGGAGCGCGGGGAACAAGAATATCATAAAAATGTTTCATTACGTGTAAGTCGATATTTCGACGATTCTCGGCTCCCTGGTAACGAAATATACATATAACAAAAGTTGCTCCAAATTCGCTGCAAATGCTATTTACGAGCAGTTTGGAGCGTGGGGAACAATAATATCACAAAAATTTTTCATTTCGCCTAAGTCGATATTTCGCCTATTCTCAGCTCCCTGGTCACGAAATATACATATACAAAAAGTTGCTCCAAATTCGCCTCAAATGCTATTTACGAGCAGTTTGGAGCGCGGGGAACAAGAATATCATAAAAATGTTTCATTACGTGTAAGTCGATATTTCGACGATTCTCGGCTCCCTGGTAACGAAATATACATATAACAAAAGTTGCTCCAAATTTGCTGCAAATGCTATTTACGAGCAGTTTGGAACGTGGGGAACAAGAATATCACAAAAATATTTCATTTCGTGTAAGTTGATATTTCGACGATTCTCGGCTCCCTAGACACGAAAGTATATATCACAAAAGTTGGTCCAAATTCGCTGCAAATGCTATATACGAGCAGTTTGGAGCGTGGGGAACAAGAATATCATAAAAATGTTTCATTACGTGTAAGTCGATTTTACGAAGATTCTCAGCTGCCTGGACACGAAATATTCTCAGAACAAAAGTTGCTCCAAATTCGCTGCATAAGCTAAAAGCGAATAGTTTGGAGTGCGGGGAAGAAGATTCTCACAAAAATGTATCACTAAGTGAAAGTCGATTTCTCGACGATTCGCTGTTCCCTTGACTCGAAATATTCTCAGAGCAAAAGTTGCTCCAAATTCGCTGCAAAAGCTATATACGAGCAGTTTGGAGTGTGGGGAACAAGAATATCACAAAAATTTTTCATTTCGCCTAAGTCGATATTTCGCCGATTCTCAGCACCCTGGTCACGAAATATACATATACCAAAAGTTGCTCCAAATTCGCCTCAAATGCTATTTACGAGCAGTTTGGAGCGCGGGGAACAAGAATATCATAAAAATGTTTCATTACGTGTAAGTCGATATTTCGACGATTCTCGGCTCCCTGGTAACGAAATATACATATAACAAAAGTTGCTCCAAATTCGCTGCAAATGCTATTTACGAGCAGTTTGGAGCGTGGGGAACAATAATATCACAAAAATTTTTCATTTCGCCTAAGTCGATATTTCGCCTATTCTCAGCTCCCTGGTCACGAAATATACATATACAAAAAGTTGCTCCAAATTCGCCTCAAATGCTATTTACGAGCAGTTTGGAGCGCGGGGAACAAGAATATCATAAAAATGTTTCATTACGTGTAAGTCGATATTTCGACGATTCTCGGCTCCCTGGTAACGAAATATACATATAACAAAAGTTGCTCCAAATTCGCTGCAAATGCTATTTACGAGCAGTTTGGAGCGTGGGGAACAAGAATATCACAAAAATATTTCATTTCGCGTAAGTCGATTTTTCGAGGATTCTCAGCTCCCTGGACACGAACTATATTATCCTAACAAACGTTGCTCCAAATTCACTGCAAAAGCTATATACGAAAAGTTTGGAGTGTGGGGAACAAGAATATCACAAAAATATTTCATTTCGTGTAAGTTGATATTTCGAGGATTCTCAGCTTCCTGGACACGAAATATATTATCCTAAGAAACGTTGCTCCAAATTCGCTGCAAAAGCTATATACAAGAAGTTTGGAGTGTGGGGAACAAGAATATCACAAAAATTTTTCATTTCGTGTAAGTCGATGTTTCGACGATTCTCGGCTCCCTGGACACTAAATATACTCTGAACAAAAGTTGCTCCAAATTCGCTGCAAAAGCTATATAAGAGCAGTTTGGAGTAAGGTAAACAAGAATATCACAAAAATATTTCATTTCGTGTAAGTTGATATTTCGACGATGCTCGGCTCCCAGGACACGAAAATACATATACCAAAAGTTGCTCCAAACTCGCCTCAAATGCTATTTACGAGCAGTTTGGAGCGCGGGGAACAAGAATATCATAAAAATGTTTCATTACGTGTAAGTCGATATTTCGACGATTCTCGGCTCCCAGGACACGAAAATACATATATCAAAAGTTGCTCCAAATTCGCTGCAAATGCTATTTACGAGCAGTATGGAGCGTGGGGAACATGAATATCACAAAAATTTTTCATTTCGCATAAGTCGATTTTTCGAGGATTCTCAGCTCCCTGGACACGAACTATAGTATCCTAACAAACGTTGCTCCAAATTCACTGCAAAAGCTATATACGAAAAGTTTGGAGTGTGGGGAACAAGAATATCACAAAAATTTTTCATTTCGTGTAAGTCGATATTTCGACGATTCTCGGCTCCCTGGACACTAAATATACTCTGAACAAAAGTTGCTCCAAATTCGCTGCAAAAGCTATATAAGAGCAGTTTGGAGAAAGATAAACAAGAATATCACAAAAATATTTCATTTCGTGTAAGTCGATATTACGACGAATCTCGGCTCCCTGGTAACGAAATATACATATAACAAAAGTTGCTCCAAATTCGCTGCAAATGCTATTTACGAGCAGTTTGGAGCGTGGGGAACAAGAATATCACAAAAATATTTCATTTCGTGTAAGTTGATATTTCGACGATTCTCGGCTCCCTGGACACGAAAAATACATATAACAAAAGTTGCTCCAAATTCGCTGCAAATGCTATATACGAGCAGTTTGGAGTAAGGTAAACAAGAATATCACAAAAATATTTCATTTCGTATAAGTCGATATTTCGACGATTCTCGGCTCCCTGGACACTGAATATACTCTGAACAAAAGTTGCTCCAAATTCGGTTCAAAAGCTATATAAGAGCAGTTTGGAGTAAGGTAAACAAGAATATCACAAAAATATTTCTTTCGTGTAAAGTTGATATTTCGACGATTCTCGGCTCCCAGGACACGAAAATACATATATCAAAAGTTGCTCCAAATTTGCTGCAAATGCTATTTACGAGCAGTTTGGAACGTGGGGAACAAGAATATCACAAAAATATTTCATTTCGTGTAAGTTGATATTTCGACGATTCTCGGCTCCCTAGACACGAAAGTATATATCACAAAAGTTGGTCCAAATTCGCTGCAAATGCTATATACGAGCAGTTTGGAGCGTGGGGAACAAGAATATCATAAAAATGTTTCATTACGTGTAAGTCGATTTTACGAAGATTCTCAGCTGCCTGGACACGAAATATTCTCAGAACAAAAGTTGCTCCAAATTCGCTGCATAAGCTAAAAGCGAATAGTATGGAGTGCGGGGAAGAAGATTCTCACAAAAATGTATCACTAAGTGAAAGTCGATTTCTCGACGATTCGCTGTTCCCTTGACTCGAAATATTCTCAGAGCAAAAGTTGCTCCAAATTCGCTGCAAAAGCTATATACGAGCAGTTTGGAGTGTGGGGAACAAGAATATCACAAAAATTTTTCATTTCGCCTAAGTCGATATTTCGCCGATTCTCAGCACCCTGGTCACGAAATATACATATACCAAAAGTTGCTCCAAATTCGCCTCAAATGCTATTTACGAGCAGTTTGGAGCGCGGGGAACAAGAATATCATAAAAATGTTTCATTACGTGTAAGTCGATATTTCGACGATTCTCGGCTCCCTGGTAACGAAATATACATATAACAAAAGTTGCTCCAAATTCGCTGCAAATGCTATTTACGAGCAGTTTGGAGCGTGGGGAACAAGAATATCACAAAAATTTTTCATTTCGCCTAAGTCGATATTTCGCCGATTCTCGGCTCCCTGGTAACGAAATATACATATAACAAAAGTTGCTCCAAATTCGCTGCAAATGCTATTTACGAGCAGTTTGGAGCGTGGGGAACAAGAATATCACAAAAATATTTCATTTCGTGTAAGTTGATATTTCGACAATTCTCGGCTCCCTGGACACGAAAAATACATATTACAAAAGTTGTTCCAAATTCGCTGCAAATGCTATATACGAGCAGTTTGGAGCGTGGGGAAGAAGAATATCACAAAAATTTTTCATTTCGCGTAAGTCGATTTTTCGAGGATTCTCAGCTCCCTGGACACGAACTATATTATCCTAACAAACGTTGCTCCAAATTCACTGCAAAAGCTATATACGAAAAGTTTGGAGTGTGGGGAACAAGAATATCACAAAAATATTTCATTTCGTGTAAGTTGATATTTCGAGGATTCTCAGCTTCCTGGACACGAAATATATTATCCTAAGAAACGTTGCTCCAAATTCGCTGCAAAAGCTATATACGAGAAGTTTGGAGTGTGGGGAACAAGAATATCACTAAAATTTTTCATTTCGTGTAAGTCGATGTTTCGACGATTCTCGGCTCCCTGGACACTAAATATACTCTGAACAAAAGTTGCTCCAAATTCGCTGCAAAAGCTATATAAGAGCAGTTTGGAGTAAGGCAAACAAGAATATCACAAAAATATTTCATTTCTTGTAAGTCGATATTTCGACGATTCTCGGCTCCCTGGTCACGAAATATACATGTAACAAAAGTTGCTCCAAATTCGCTGCAAAAGCTATATAAGATCAGTTTGGAGTAAGGTAAACAAGAATATCACAAAAATATTTCATTTCGTGTAAGTTGATATTTCGACGATTCTCGGCTCCCAGGACACGAAAATACATATATCAAAAGTTGCTCCAAATTTGCTGCAAATGCTATTTACGAGCAGTTTGGAACGTGGGGAACAAGAATATCACAAAAATATTTCATTTTGTGTAAGTTGATATTTCGCCGATTTTCAGCTCCCTGGTCACGAAATATACATATACCAAAAGTTGCTCCAAACTCGCCTCAAATGCTATTTACGAGCAGTTTGGAGCGCGGGGAACAAGAATATCATAAAAATGTTTCATTACGTGTAAGTCGATATTTCGACGATTCTCGGCTCCCAGGACACGAAAATACATATATCAAAAGTAGCTCCAAATTCGCTGCAAATGCTATTTACGAGCAGTATGGAGCGTGGGGAACAAGAATATCACAAAAATTTTTCATTTCGCATAAGTCGATTTTTCGAGGATTCTCATCTCCCTGGACACGAACTATAGTATCCTAACAAACATTGCTCCAAATTCACTGCAAAAGCTATATACGAGCAGTTTGGAGTATGGTAAACAAGAATATCACAAAAATATTTCATTTCGTATAAGTCGATATTTCGACGATTCTCGGCTCCCTGGACACTAAATACACTCTGAACAAAAGTTGCTCCAAATTCGGTGCAAAAGCTATATAAGAGCAGTTTGGAGTAAGGTAAACAAGAATATCACAAAAATATTTCATTTCGTGTAAGTTGATATTTCGACGATTCTCGGCTCCCTAGACACGAAAGTATATATCACAAAAGTTGGTCCAAATTCGCTGCAAATGCTATATACGAGCAGTGTGGAGCGTGGGGAACAAGAATATCATAAAAATGTTTCATTACGTGTACGTCGATTTTACGAAGATTCTCAGCTGCCTGGACAAGAAATATTCTCAGAACAAAAGTTGCTCTAAATTAGCTGCATAAGCTAAAAGCGAATAGTTTGGAGTGCGGGGAAGAAGATTCTCACAAAAATGTATCACTAAGTGAAAGTCGATTTCTCGACGATTCGCGGTTCCCTTGACTCGAAATATTCTCAGAGCAAAAGTTGCTCCAAATTCGCTGCAAAAGCTATATACGAGCAGTTTGGAGTCTGGGCAACAAGAATATCACAAAAATTTTTCATTTCGCCTAAGTCGATATTTCGCCGATTCTCAGCTCCCTGGTCACGAAATATACATATACCAAAAGTTCCTCCAAATTCGCCTCAAATGCTATTTACGAGCAGTTTGGAGCCCGGGGAACAAGAATATCATAAAAATGTTTCATTACGTGTAAGTCGATATTTCGACGATTCTCGGCTCCCTGGTAACGAAATATACATATAACAAAAGTTGCTCCAAATTCGCTGCAAATGCTATTTACGAGCAGTTTGGAGCGTGGGGAACAAGAATATCACAAAAATATTTCATTTCGTGTAAGTTGATATTTCGACAATTCTCGGCTCCCTGGACACGAAAAATACATATTACAAAAGTTGCTCCAAATTCGCTGCAAATGCTATATACGAGCAGTTTGGAGCGTGGGGAAGAAGAATATCACAAAAATTTTTCATTTCGCGTAAGTCGATATTTCGACGATTCTCGGCTCCCTGGACACGAAATATACATGTAACAAAAGTTGCTCCAAACTCGCTGCAAAAGCTATATAAGAGCAGTTTGGAGTAAGGTAAACAACAATATCACAAAAATATTTCATTTCGCCTAAGTCGATATTTCGCCGATTCTCAGCTCCCTGGTCACGAAATATACATATACCAAAAGTTGCTCCAAACTCGCCTCAAATGCTATTTACGAGCAGTTTGGAGCGCGGGGAACAAGAATATCATAAAAATGTTTCATTACGTGTAAGTCGATATTTCGACGATTCTCGGCTCCCAGGACACGAAAATACATATATCAAAAGTAGCTCCAAATTCGCTGCAAATGCTATTTACGAGCAGTATGGAGCGTGGGGAACAAGAATATCACAAAAATTTTTCATTTCGCATAAGTCGATTTTTCGAGGATTCTCAGCTCCCTGGACACGAACTATAGTATCCTAACAAACGTTGCTCCAAATTCACTGCAGAAGCTAAATACGAAAAGTTTGGAGTGTGGGGAACAAGAATATCAAAAATTTTTCATCTGGCCTAAGTCGATATTTCGCCGATTCTCAGCTCCCTGGTCACGAAATATACATATACCAAAAGTTGCTCCAAATTCGCCTCAAATGCTATTTACGAGCAGTTTGGAGCGCGGGGAACAAGAATTTCATAAAAATGTTTCATTACGTGTAAGTCGATATTTCGACGATTCTCGGCTCCCTGGTAACGAAATATACATATAACAA
Source organism: Hymenopus coronatus (assembly GCA_030762935.1). Lineage (NCBI taxonomy): Eukaryota > Metazoa > Arthropoda > Insecta > Mantodea > Hymenopodidae > Hymenopus > Hymenopus coronatus. The sequence continues at coordinate 14,055,278 of CM060886.1, read as the reverse complement.
AAGTTGCTCCAAATTCGCTGCAAATGCTATTTACGAGCAGTTTGAAGCGCGGGGAACAAGAATATCATAAAAATGTTTCATTAGGTGTAAGTCGATATTTCGACGATTCTCGGTTCCCTGGTAACGAAATATACATATAATAAAAGTTGCTCCAAATTCGCTACAAAAGCTATATACGAGCAGTTTGGAGTGTGGGGAACAAGAATACCACAAAAATTGTTCATTTCGCCTAAGTCTATATTTCGACGATTCTCAGCTCCCTGGTCACGTAATATACATATACCAAAAGTTGCTCCAAATTCGCCTCAAATGCTATTTACGAGCAGTTTGGAGCGCGGGGAACAAGAATATCATAAAAATGTTTCATTACGTGTAAGTCGATATTTCGACGATTCTCGGCTCCCTGGTAACGAAATATACATATAACAAAAGTTGCTCCAAATTCGCTGCAAATGCTATTTACGAGCAGTTTGGAGCGTGGGGAACAAGAATATCACAAAAATATTTCATTTCGTGTAAGTTGATATTTCGACAATTCTCGGCTCCCTGGACACGAAAAATACATATAACAAAAGTTGTTCCAAATTCGCTGCAAATGCTATATGCGAGCAGTTTGGAGCGTGGGGAAGAAGAATATCACAAACATTTTTCATTTCACGTAATTCGATTTTTCGAGGATTCTCAGCTCCCTGGACACGAACTATATTATCCTAACAAACGTTGCTCCAAATTCACTGCAAAAGCTATATACGAGAAGTTTGGAGTGTGGGGAACAAGAATAACACAAAAATTTACATTTCGTGTAAGTCGATATTTCGACGATTCTCGGCTCCCTGGACACGAAATATACATGTAACAAAAGTTGCTCCAAATTCGCTGCAAAAGCTATATAAGAGCAGTTTGGAGTAAGGTTGACAACAATATCACAAAAATATTTCATTTCGCCTAAGTCGATATTTCGCCGATTCTAAGCTCCCTGGTCACGAAATATACATATACCAAAAGTTGCTCCAAACTCGCCTCAAATGCTATTTACGAGCAGTTTGGAGCGCGGGGAACAAGAATTTCATAAAAATGTTTCATTACGTGTAAGGCGATATTTCGACGATTCTCGGCTCCCTGGTAACGAAATATACATATAACAAAAGTTGCTCCAAATTCGCTGCAAATGCTATTTACGAGCAGTTTGGAGCGTGGGGAACAAGAATATCACAAAAATATTTCATTTCGTGTAAGTTGATATTTCGACAATTCTCGGCTCCCTGGACACGAAAAATACATATTACAAAAGTTGTTCCAAATTCGCTGCAAATGCTATATACGAGCAGTTTGGAGCCTGGGGAAGAAGATTATCACAAAAATTTTTCATTTCGCGTAAGTCGATTTTTCGAGGATTCTCAGCTCCCTGGACACGAACTATATTATCCTAACAAACGTTGCTCCAAATTCACTGCAAAAGCTATATACGTAAAGTTTGGAGTGTGGGGAACAAGAATATCACAAAAATATTTCATTTCGTGTAAGTTGATATTTCGAGGATTCTCAGCTTCCTGGACACGAAATATATTATCCTAACAAACGTTGCTCCAAATTCGCTGCAAAAGCTATATACAAGAAGTTTGGAGTGTGGGGAACAAGAATATCACAAAAATTTTTCATTTCGTGTAAGTCGATATTTCGACGATTCTCGGCTCCCTGGACACTAAATATACTCTGAACAAAAGTTGCTCCAAATTCGCTGCAAAAGCTATATAAGAGCAGTTTGGAGTAATGTTAACAAGAATATCACAAAAATATTTTATTTCGCCTAAGTCGATATTTCGCCGATTCTCAGCTCCCTGGTCACGAAATATACATATACCAAAAGTTGCTCCAAACTCGCCTCAAATGCTAATTACGAGCAGTTTGAAGCGCGGGGAACAAGAATATCATAAAAATGTTTCATTACGTGTAAGTCGATATTTCGACGATTCTCGGTTCCCTGGTAACGAAATATACATATAATAAAAGTTGCTCCAAATTCGCTGCATAAGCTAAAAGCGAATAGTTTGGAGTGTGGGGAAGAAGATTCTCACAAAAATGTATCACTAAGTGAAAGTCGATTTTTCGACGATTCGCGGTTCCCTTGACTCGAAATATTCTCAGAGCAAAAGTTGCTCCAAATTCGCTACAAAAGCTATATACGAGCAGTTTGGAGTGTGGGGAACAATAATACCACAAAAATTGTTCATTTCGCGTAAGTCGATATTTCGACGATTCTCAGCTCCCTGGTCACGTAATATACATATACCAAAAGTTGCTCCAAATTCGCCTCAAATGCTATTTACGAGCAGTTTGGAGCGCGGGGAACAAGAATATCATAAAAATGTTTCATTACGTGTAAGTCGATATTTCGACGATTCTCGGCTCCCTGGTAACGAAATATACATATAACAAAAGTTGCTCCAAATTCGTTGCAAATGCTATTTACGAGCAGTTTGAAGCGCGGGGAACAAGAATATCATAAAAATGTTTCATTACGTGTAAGTCGATATTTCGACGATTCTCGGTTCCCTGGTAACGAAATATACATATAATAAAAGTTGCTCCAAATTCGCTGCATAAGCTAAAAGCGAATAGTTTGGAGTGTGGGGAAGAAGATTCTCACAAAAATGTATCACTAAGTGAAAGTCGATTTTTCGACGATTCGCGGTTCCCTTGACTCGAAATATTCTCAGAGCAAAAGTTGCTCCAAATTCGCTACAAAAGCTATATACGAGCAGTTTGGAGTGTGGGGAACAAGAATAACACAAAAATTGTTCATTTCGCCTAAGTCGATATTTCGACGATTCTCAGCTCCCTGGTCACGTAATATACATATACCAAAAGTTGCTCCAAATTCGCCTCAAATGCTATTTACGAGCAGTTTGGAGCGCGGGGAACAAGAATATCATAAAAATGTTTCATTACGTGTAAGTCGATATTTCGACGATTCTCGGCTCCCTGGTAACGAAATATACATATAACAAAAGTTGCTCCAAATTCGCTGCAAATGCTATTTACGAGCAGTTTGGAGCGTGGGGAACAAGAATATCACAAAATTATTTCATTTCGTGTAAGTTGATATTTCGACAATACTCGGCTCCCTGGACACGAAAAATACATATAACAAAAGTTGTTCCAAATTCGCTGCAAATGCTATATACGAGCAGTTTGGAGCGTGGGGAAGAAGAATATCACAAACATTTTTCATTTCACGTAATTCGATTTTTCGAGGATTCTCAGCTCCCTGGACACGAACTATATTATCCTAACAAACGTTGCTCCAAATTCACTGCAAAAGCTATATACGAGAAGTTTGGAGTGTGGGGAACAAGAATAACACAAAAATTTACATTTCGTGTAAGTCGATATTTCGACGATTCTCGGCTCCCTGGACACGAAATATACATGTAACAAAAGTTGCTCCAAATTCGCTGCAAAAGCTATATAAGAGCAGTTTGGAGTAAGGTTGACAACAATATCACAAAAATATTTCATTTCGCCTAAGTCGATATTTCGCCGATTCTAAGCTCCCTGGTCACGAAATATACATATACCAAAAGTTGCTCCAAACTCGCCTCAAATGCTATTTACGAGCAGTTTGGAGCGCGGGGAACAAGAATTTCATAAAAATGTTTCATTACGTGTAAGGCGATATTTCGACGATTCTCGGCTCCCTGGTAACGAAATATACATATAACAAAAGTTGCTCCAAATTCGCTGCAAATGCTATTTACGAGCAGTTTGGAGCGTGGGGAACAAGAATATCACAAAAATATTTCATTTCGTGTAAGTTGATATTTCGACAATTCTCGGCTCCCTGGACACGAAAAATACATATTACAAAAGTTGTTCCAAATTCGCTGCAAATGCTATATACGAGCAGTTTGGAGCCTGGGGAAGAAGATTATCACAAAAATTTTTCATTTCGCGTAAGTCGATTTTTCGAGGATTCTCAGCTCCCTGGACACGAACTATATTATCCTAACAAACGTTGCTCCAAATTCACTGCAAAAGCTATATACGTAAAGTTTGGAGTGTGGGGAACAAGAATATCACAAAAATATTTCATTTCGTGTAAGTTGATATTTCGAGGATTCTCAGCTTCCTGGACACGAAATATATTATCCTAACAAACGTTGCTCCAAATTCGCTGCAAAAGCTATATACAAGAAGTTTGGAGTGTGGGGAACAAGAATATCACAAAAATTTTTCATTTCGTGTAAGTCGATATTTCGACGATTCTCGGCTCCCTGGACACTAAATATACTCTGAACAAAAGTTGCTCCAAATTCGCTGCAAAAGCTATATAAGAGCAGTTTGGAGTAATGTTAACAAGAATATCACAAAAATATTTTATTTCGCCTAAGTCGATATTTCGCCGATTCTCAGCTCCCTGGTCACGAAATATACATATACCAAAAGTTGCTCCAAACTCGCCTCAAATGCTAATTACGAGCAGTTTGAAGCGCGGGGAACAAGAATATCATAAAAATGTTTCATTACGTGTAAGTCGATATTTCGACGATTCTCGGTTCCCTGGTAACGAAATATACATATAATAAAAGTTGCTCCAAATTCGCTGCATAAGCTAAAAGCGAATAGTTTGGAGTGTGGGGAAGAAGATTCTCACAAAAATGTATCACTAAGTGAAAGTCGATTTTTCGACGATTCGCGGTTCCCTTGACTCGAAATATTCTCAGAGCAAAAGTTGCTCCAAATTCGCTACAAAAGCTATATACGAGCAGTTTGGAGTGTGGGGAACAATAATACCACAAAAATTGTTCATTTCGCGTAAGTCGATATTTCGACGATTCTCAGCTCCCTGGTCACGTAATATACATATACCAAAAGTTGCTCCAAATTCGCCTCAAATGCTATTTACGAGCAGTTTGGAGCGCGGGGAACAAGAATATCATAAAAATGTTTCATTACGTGTAAGTCGATATTTCGACGATTCTCGGCTCCCTGGTAACGAAATATACATATAACAAAAGTTGCTCCAAATTCGTTGCAAATGCTATTTACGAGCAGTTTGAAGCGCGGGGAACAAGAATATCATAAAAATGTTTCATTACGTGTAAGTCGATATTTCGACGATTCTCGGTTCCCTGGTAACGAAATATACATATAATAAAAGTTGCTCCAAATTCGCTGCATAAGCTAAAAGCGAATAGTTTGGAGTGTGGGGAAGAAGATTCTCACAAAAATGTATCACTAAGTGAAAGTCGATTTTTCGACGATTCGCGGTTCCCTTGACTCGAAATATTCTCAGAGCAAAAGTTGCTCCAAATTCGCTACAAAAGCTATATACGAGCAGTTTGGAGTGTGGGGAACAAGAATAACACAAAAATTGTTCATTTCGCCTAAGTCGATATTTCGACGATTCTCAGCTCCCTGGTCACGTAATATACATATACCAAAAGTTGCTCCAAATTCGCCTCAAATGCTATTTACGAGCAGTTTGGAGCGCGGGGAACAAAAATATCATAAAAATGTTTCATTACGTGTAAGTCGATATTTCGACGATTCTCGGCTCCCTGGTAACGAAATATACATATAACAAAAGTTGCTCCAAATTCGCTGCAAATGCTATTTACGAGCAGTTTGGAGCGTGGGGAACAAGAATATCACAAAATTATTTCATTTCGTGTAAGTTGATATTTCGACAATACTCGGCTCCCTGGACACGAAAAATACATATAACAAAAGTTGTTCCAAATTCGCTGCAAATGCTATATACGAGCAGTTTGGAGCGTGGGGAAGAAGAATATCACAAACATTTTTCATTTCACGTAATTCGATTTTTCGAGGATTCTCAGCTCCCTGGACACGAACTATATTATCCTAACAAACGTTGCTCCAAATTCACTGCAAAAGCTATATACGAGAAGTTTGGAGTGTGGGGAACAAGAATAACACAAAAATTTACATTTCGTGTAAGTCGATATTTCGACGATTCTCGGCTCCCTGGACACGAAATATACATGTAACATAAGTTGCTCCAAATTCGCTGCAAAAGCTATATAAGAGCAGTTTGGAGTAAGGTTAACAACAATATCACAAAAATATTTCATTTCGCCTAAGTCGATATTTCGCCGATTCTAAGCTCCCTGGTCACGAAATATGCATATACCAAAAGTTGCTCCAAACTCGCCTCAAATGCTATTTACGAGCAGTTTGGAGCGCGGGGAACAAGAATTTCATAAAAATGTTTCATTACGTGTAAGTCGATATTTCGACGATTCTCGGCTCCCTGGTAACGAAATATACATATAACAAAAGTTGCTCCAAATTCGCTGCAAATGCTATTTACGAGCAGTTTGGAGCGTGGGGAACAAGAATATCACAAAAATATTTCATTTCGTGTAAGTTGAAATTTCGACAATTCTCGGCTCCCTGGACACGAAAAATACATATTACAAAAGTTGTTCCAAATTCGCTGCAAATGCTATATACGAGCAGTTTGGAGCGTGGGGAACAAGAATATCACAAAAATATTTCATTTCGTGTAAGTTGATATTTCGACAATTCTCGGCTCCCTGGACACGAAAAATACATATAACAAAAGTTGTTCCAAATTCGCTGCAAATGCTATATACGAGCAGTTTGGAGCGTGGGGAAGAAGAATATCACAAAAATTTTTCATTTCGCGTAATTCGATTTTTCGAGGATTCTCAGCTCCCTGGACACGAGCTATATTATCCTAACAAACGTTGCTCCAAATTCACTGCAAAAGCTATATACGAAAAGTTTGGAGTGTGGGGAACAAGAATATCACAAAAATATTTCATTTCGTGTAAGTTGATATTTCGAGGATTCTCAGCTTCCTGGACACGAAATATATTATCCTAACAAACGTTGCTCCAAATTCGCTGCAAAAGCTATATACGAGAAGTTTGGAGTGTGGGGAACAAGAATATCACAAAAATTTTTCATTTCGTGTAAGTCGATGTTTCGACGATTCTCGGCTCCCTGGACACTAAATATACTCTGAACAAAAGTTGCTCCAAATTCGCTGCAAAAGCTATATAAGAGCAGTTTGGAGTAAGGTAAACAAGAATATCACAAAAATATTTCATTTCTTGTAAGTCGATATTTCGACGATTCTCGGCTCCCTGGTCACGAAATATACATGTAACAAAAGTTGCTCCAAATTCGCTGCAAAAGCTATATAAGAGCAGTTTGGAGTAAGGTAAACAAGAATATCACAAAAATATTTCATTTCGTGTAAGTTGATATTTCGACGATTCTCGGCTCCCAGGACACGAAAATACATATATCAAAAGTTGCTCCAAATGTGCTGCAAATGCTATTTACGAGCAGTTTGGAACGTGGGGAACAAGAATATCACAAAAATATTTCATTGCGTGTAAGTTGATATTTCGACGATTCTCGGCTCCCTGGACACGAAAAATACATATAACAAAAGTTGCTCCAAATTCGCTGCAAATGCTATATACGAGCAGTTTGGAGCGTGGGGAAGAAGAATATCACAAACATTTTTCATTTCACGTAATTCGATTTTTCGAGGATTCTCAGCTCCCTGGACACGAACTATATTATCCTAACAAACGTTGCTCCAAATTCACTGCAAAAGCTATATACGAGAAGTTTGGAGTGTGGGGAACAAGAATAACACAAAAATTTACATTTCGTGTAAGTCGATATTTCGACGATTCTCGGCTCCCTGGACACGAAATATACATGTAACAAATGTTGCTCCAAATTCGCTGCAAAAGCTATATAAGAGCAGTTTGGAGTAAGGTTAACAACAATATCACAAAAATATTTCATTTCGCCTAAGTCGATATTTCGCCGATTCTAAGCTCCCTGGTCACGAAATATGCATATACCAAAAGTTGCTCCAAACTCGCCTCAAATGCTATTTACGAGCAGTTTGGAGCGCGGGGAACAAGAATTTCATAAAAATGTTTCATTACGTGTAAGTCGATATTTCGACGATTCTCGGCTCCCTGGTAACGAAATATACATATAACAAAAGTTGCTCCAAATTCGCTGCAAATGCTATTTACGAGCAGTTTGGAGCGTGGGGAACAAGAATATCATAAAAATGTTTCATTACGTGTAAGTCGATATTTCGACGATTCTCGGTTCCCTGGTAACGAAATATACATATAATAAAAGTTGCTCCAAATTCGCTGCATAAGCTAAAAGCCAATAGTTTGGAGTGTGGGGAAGAAGATTCTCACAAAAATGTATCACTAAGTGAAAGTCGATTTTTCGACGATTCGCGGTTCCCTTGACTCGAAATATTCTCAGAGCAAAAGTTGATCCAAATTCGCTACAAAAGCTATTTACGAGCAGTTTGGAGCGCGGGGAACAAGAATATCATAAAAATGTTTCATTACGTGTAAGTCGATATTTCGACGATTCTCGGCTCCCTGGTAACGAAATATACATATAACAAAAGTTGCTCCAAATTCGTTGCAAATGCTATTTACGAGCAGTTTGAAGCGCGGGGAACAAGAATATCATAAAAATGTTTCATTACGTGTAAGTCGATATTTCGACGATTCTCGGTTCCCTGGTAACGAAATATACATATAATAAAAGTTGCTCCAAATTCGCTGCATAAGCTAAAAGCGAATAGTTTGGAGTGTGGGGAAGAAGATTCTCACAAAAATGTATCACTAAGTGAAAGTCGATTTTTCGACGATTCGCGGTTCCCTTGACTCGAAATATTCTCAGAGCAAAAGTTGCTCCAAATTCGCTACAAAAGCTATATACGAGCAGTTTGGAGTGTGGGGAACAAGAATACCACAAAAATTGTTCATTTCGCCTAAGTCGATATTTCGACGATTCTCAGCTCCCTGGTCACGTAATATACATATACCAAAAGTTGCTCCAAATTCGCCTCAAATGCTATTTACGAGCAGTTTGGAGCGCGGGGAACAAGAATATCATAAAAATGTTTCATTACGTGTAAGTCGATATTTCGACGATTCTCGGCTCCCTGGTAACGAAATATACATATAACAAAAGTTGCTCCAAATTCGCTGCAAATGCTATTTACGAGCAGTTTGGAGCATGGGGAACAAGAATATCACAAAAATATTTCATTTCGTGTAAGTTGATATTTCGACAATTCTCGGCTCCCTGGACACGAAAAATACATATAACAAAAGTTGTTCCAAATTCGCTGCAAATGCTATATACGAGCAGTTTGGAGCGTGGGGAAGAAGAATATCACAAACATTTTTCATTTCACGTAATTCGATTTTTCGAGGATTCTCAGCTCCCTGGACACGAACTATATTATCCTAACAAACGTTGCTCCAAATTCACTGCAAAAGCTATATACGAGAAGTTTGGAGTGTGGGGAACAAGAATAACACAAAAATTTACATTTCGTGTAAGTCGATATTTCGACGATTCTCGGCTCCCTGGACACGAAATATACATGTAACAAATGTTGCTCCAAATTCGCTGCAAAAGCTATATAAGAGCAGTTTGGAGTAAGGTTAACAACAATATCACAAAAATATTTCATTTCGCCTAAGTCGATATTTCGCCGATTCTAAGCTCCCTGGTCACGAAATATGCATATACCAAAAGTTGCTCCAAACTCGCCTCAAATGCTATTTACGAGCAGTTTGGAGCGCGGGGAACAAGAATTTCATAAAAATGTTTCATTACGTGTAAGTCGATATTTCGACGATTCTCGGCTCCCTGGTAACGAAATATACATATAACAAAAGTTGCTCCAAATTCGCTGCAAATGCTATTTACGAGCAGTTTGGAGCGTGGGGAACAAGAATATCACAAAAATATTTCATTTCGTGTAAGTTGATATTTCGACAATTCTCGGCTCCCTGGACACGAAAAATACATATTACAAAAGTTGTTCCAAATTCGCTGCAAATGCTATATACGAGCAGTTTGGAGCCTGGGGAAGAAGATTATCACAAAAATTTTTCATTTCGCGTAAGTCGATTTTTCGAGGATTCTCAGCTCCCTGGACACGAACTATATTATCCTAACAAACGTTGCTCCAAATTCACTGCAAAAGCTATATACGAAAAGTTTGGAGTGTGGGGAACAAGAATATCACAAAAATATTTCATTTCGTGTAAGTTGATATTTCGAGGATTCTCAGCTTCCTGGACACGAAATATATTATCCTAACAAACGTTGCTCCAAATTCGCTGCAAAAGCTATATACGAGAAGTTTGGAGTGTGGGGAACAAGAATATCACAAAAATTTTTCATTTCGTGTAAGTCGATGTTTCGACGATTCTCGGCTCCCTGGACACTAAATATACTCTGAACAAAAGTTGCTCCAAATTCGCTGCAAAAGCTATATAAGAGCAGTTTGGAGTAAGGTAAACAAGAATATCACAAAAATATTTCATTTCTTGTAAGTCGATATTTCGACGATTCTCGGCTCCCTGGTCACGAAATATACATGTAACAAAAGTTGCTCCAAATTCGCTGCAAAAGCTATATAAGAGCAGTTTGGAGTAAGGTAAACAAGAATATCACATAAATATTTCATTTCGTGTAAGTTGATATTTCGACGATTCTCGGCTCCCAGGACACGAAAATACATATATCAAAAGTTGCTCCAAATGTGCTGCAAATGCTATTTACGAGCAGTTTGGAACGTGGGGAACAAGAATATCATAAAAATATTTCATTGCGTGTAAGTTGATATTTCGACGATTCTCGGCTCCCTGGACACGAAAAATACATATAACAAAAGTTGCTCCAAATTCGCTGCAAATGCTATATACGAGCAGTTTGGAGCGTGGGGAAGAAGAATGTCACAAAAATTTTTCATTTCGCGTAAGTCGATTTTTCGAGGATTCTCAGCTCCCTGGACACGAACTATATTATACTAACAAACGTTGCTCCAAATTCACTGCAAAAGCTATATACGTAAAGTTTGGAGTGTGGGGAACAAGAATATCACAAAAATATTTCATTTCGTGTAAGTTGATATTTCGAGGATTCTCAGCTTCCTGGACACGAAATATATTATCCTAACAAACGTTGCTCCAAATTCGCTGCAAAAGCTATATACAAGAAGTTTGGAGTGTGGGGAACAAGAATATCACAAAAATTTTTCATTTCGTGTAAGTCGATATTTCGACGATTCTCGGCTCCCTGGACACTAAATATACTCTGAACAAAAGTTGCTCCAAATTCGCTGCAAAAGCTATATAAGAGCAGTTTGGAGTAATGTTAACAAGAATATCACAAAAATATTTTATTTCGCCTAAGTCGATATTTCGCCGATTCTCAGCTCCCTGGTCACGAAATATACATATACCAAAAGTTGCTCCAAACTCGCCTCAAATGCTATTATGAGCAGTTTGAAGCGCGGGGAACAAGAATATCATAAAAATGTTTCATTACGTGTAAGTCGATATTTCGACGATTCTCGGTTCCCTGGTAACGAAATATACATATAATAAAAGTTGCTCCAAATTCGCTGCATAAGCTAAAAGCGAATAGTTTGGAGTGTGGGGAAGAAGATTCTCACAAAAATGTATCACTAAGTGAAAGTCGATTTTTCGACGATTCGCGGTTCCCTTGACTCGAAATATTCTCAGAGCAAAAGTTGCTCCAAATTCGTTACAAAAGCTATATACGAGCAGTTTGGAGTGTGGGGAACAAGAATACCACAAAAATTGTTCATTTCGCCTAAGTCGATATTTCGACGATTCTCAGCTCCCTGGTCACGTAATATACATATACCAAAAGTTGCTCCAAATTCGCCTCAAATGCTATTTACGAGCAGTTTGGAGCGCGGGGAACAAGAATATCATAAAAATGTTTCATTACGTGTAAGTCGATATTTCGACGATTCTCGGCTCCCTGGTAACGAAATATACATATAACAAAAGTTGCTCCAAACTCGCTGCAAATGCTATTTACGAGCAGTTTGGAGCGTGGGGAACAAGAATATCACAAAAATATTTCATTTCGTGTAAGTTGATATTTCGACAATTCTCGGCTCCCTGGACACGAAAAATACATATAGCAAAAGTTGTTCCAAATTCGCTGCAAATGCTATATACGAGCAGTTTGGAGCGTGGGGAAGAAGAATATCACAAACATTTTTCATTTCACGTAATTCGATTTTTCGAGGATTCTCAGCTCCCTGGACACGAACTATATTATCCTAACAAACGTTGCTCCAAATTCACTGCAAAAGCTATATACGAGAAGTTTGGAGTGTGGGGAACAAGAATAACACAAAAATTTACATTTCGTGTAAGTCGATATTTCGACGATTCTCGGCTCCCTGGACACGAAATATACATGTAACAAAAGTTGCTCCAAATTCGCTGCAAAAGCTATATAAGAGCAGTTTGGAGTAAGGTTAACAACAATATCACAAAAATATTTCATTTCGCCTAAGTCGATATTTCGCCGATTCTAAGCTCCCTGGTCACGAAATAAACATATACCAAAAGTTGCTCCAAACTCGCCTCAAATGCTATTTACGAGCAGTTTGGAGCGCGGGGAACAAGAATATCATAAAAATGTTTCATTACGTGTAAGTCGATATTTCGACGATTCTCGGCTCCCTGGTAACGAAATATACATATAACAAAAGTTGCTCCAAATTCGTTGCAAATGCTATTTACGAGCAGTTTGAAGCGCGGGGAACAAGAATATCATAAAAATGTTTCATTACGTGTAAGTCGATATTTCGACGATTCTCGGTTCCCTGGTAACGAAATATACATATAATAAAAGTTGCTCCAAATTCGCTGCATAAGCTAAAAGCGAATAGTTTGGAGTGTGGGGAAGAAGATTCTCACAAAAATGTATCACTAAGTGAAAGTCGATTTTTCGACGATTCGCGGTTCCCTTGACTCGAAATATTCTCAGAGCAAAAGTTGCTCCAAATTCGTTACAAAAGCTATATACGAGCAGTTTGGAGTGTGGGGAACAAGAATACCACAAAAATTGTTCATTTCGCCTAAGTCGATATTTCGACGATTCTCAGCTCCCTGGTCACGTAATATACATATTCCAAAAGTTGCTCCAAATTCGCCTCAAATGCTATTTACGAGCAGTTTGGAGCGCGGGGAACAAGAATATCATAAAAATGTTTCATTACGTGTAAGTCGATATTTCGACGATTCTCGGCTCCCTGGTAACGAAATATACATATAACAAAAGTTGCTCCAAATTCGCTGCAAATGCTATATACGAGCAGTTTGGAGCGTGGGGAAGAAGAATATCACAAACATTTTTCATTTCATGTAATTCGATTTTTCGAGGATTCTCAGCTCCCTGGACACGAACTATATTATCCTAACAAACGTTGCTCCAAATTCACTGCAAAAGCTATATACGAGAAGTTTGGAGTGTGGGGAACAAGAATAACACAAAAATTTACATTTCGTGTAAGTCGATATTTCGACGATTCTCGGCTCCCTGGACACGAAATATACATGTAACAAAAGTTGCTCCAAATTCGCTGCAAAAGCTATATAAGAGCAGTTTGGAGTAAGGTTAACAACAATATCACAAAAATATTTCATTTCGTACAGTCGATATTTCGCCGATTCTAAGCTCCCTGGTCACGAAATATACATATACCAAAAGTTGCTCCAAACTCGCCTCAAATGCTATTTACGAGCAGTTTGGAGCGCGGGGAACAAGAATATCATACAAATGTTTCATTACTTGTAAGTCGATATTTCGACGATACACGGCTCCCAGGACACGAAAATACATATATCAAAAGTTGCTCCAAATTCGCTGCAAATGCTATTTACGAGCAGTATGGAGCGTGGGGAACAAGAATATCACAAAAATTTTTCATTTCGCATAAGTCGATTTTTCGAGGATTCTCAGCTCCCTGGACACGAACTATAGTATCCTATCAAACGTTGCTCCAAATTCACTGCAAAAGCTATATACGAAAAGTTTGGAGTGTGGGGAACAAGAATATCACAAAAATTTTTCATTTCGTGTAAGTCGATATTTCGACGATTCTCGGCTCCCTGGACACTAAATATACTCTGAACAAAAGTTGCTCCAAATTCGCTGCAAAAGCTATATAAGAGCAGTTTGGAGAAAGATAAACAAGAATATCACAAAAATATTTCATTTCGTGTAAGTCGATATTACGACGAATCTCGGCACCCTGGTAACGAAATATACATATAACAAAAGTTGCTCCAAATTCGCTGCAAATGCTATTTACGAGCAGTTTGGAGCGTGGGGAACAAGAATATCAAAAAAATATTTCATTTCGTGTAAGTTGATATTTCGATGATTCGCGGTTCCCTTGACTCGAAATATTCTCAGAGCAAAAGTTGATCCAAATTCGCTACAAAAGCTATATACGAGCAGTTTGGAGTGTGGGGAACAAGAATACCACAAAAATTGTTCATTTCGCCTAAGTCGATATTTCGACGATTCTCAGCTCCCTGGTCACGTAATATACATATACCAAAAGTTGCTCCAAATTCGCCTCAAATGCTATTTACGAGCAGTTTGGAGCGCGGGGAACAAGAATATCATAAAAATGTTTCATTACGTGTAAGTCGATATTTCGACGTTTCTCGGCTCCCTGGTAACGAAATATACATATAACAAACGTTGCTCCAAATTCGCTGCAAATGCTATTTACGAGCAGTTTGGAGCGTGGGGAACAAGAACATCACAAAAATATTTCATTTCGTGTAAGTTGATATTTCGACAATTCTCGGCTCCCTGGACACGAAAAATACATATAACAAAAGTTGTTCCAAATTCGCTGCAAATGCTATATACGAGCAGTTTGGAGCGTGGGGAAGAAGAATATCACAAAAATTTTTCATTTCGTGTAATTCGATTTTTCGAGGATTCTCAGCTCCCTGAACACGAGCTATATTATCCTAACAAACGTTGCTCCAAGTTCACTGCAAAAGCTATATACGAAAAGTTTGGAGTGTGGGGAACAAGAATATCACAAAAATATTTCATTTCGTGTAAGTTGATATTTCGAGGATTCTCAGCTTCCTGGACACGAAATATATTATCCTAACAAACGTTGCTCCAAATTCGCTGCAAAAGCTATATACGAGAAGTTTGGAGTGTGGGGAACAAGAATATCACAAAAATTTTTCATTTCGTGTAAGTCGATGTTTCGACGATTCTCGGCTCCCTGGACACTAAATATACTCTGAACAAAAGTTGCTCCAAATTCGCTGCAAAAGCTATATAAGAGCAGTTTGGAGTAAGGTAAACAAGAATATCACAAAAATATTTCATTTCGTGTAAGTTGATATTTCGACGATTCTCGGCTCCCAGGACACGAAAATACATATATCAAAAGTTGCTCCAAATGTGCTGCAAATGCTATTTACGAGCAGTTTGGAACGTGGGGAACAAGAATATCACAAAAATATTTCATTGCGTGTAAGTTGATATTTCGACGATTCTCGGCTCCCTGGACACGAAAAATACATATAACAAAAGTTGCTCCAAATTCGCTGCAAATGCTATATACGAGCAGTTTGGAGCGTGGGGAAGAAGAATGTCACAAAAATTTTTCATTTCGCGTAAGTCGATTTTTCGAGGATGCTCAGCTCCCTGGACACGAACTATATTATCCTAACAAACGTTGCTCCAAATTCACTGCAAAAGCTATATACGTAAAGTTTGGAGTGTGGGGAACAAGAATATCACAAAAATATTTCATTTCGTGTAAGTTGATATTTCGAGGATTCTCAGCTTCCTGGACACGAAATATATTATCCTAACAAACGTTGCTCCAAATTCGCTGCAAAAGCTATATACAAGAAGTTTGGAGTGTGGGGAACAAGAATATCACAAAAATTTTTCATTTCGTGTAAGTCGATATTTCGACGATTCTCGGCTCCCTGGACACTAAATATACTCTGAACAAAAGTTGCTCCAAATTCGCTGCAAAAGCTATATAAGAGCAGTTTGGAGTAATGTTAACAAGAATATCACAAAAATATTTTATTTCGCCTAAGTCGATATTTCGCCGATTCTCAGCTCCCTGGTCACGAAATATACATATACCAAAAGTTGCTCCAAACTCGCCTCAAATGCTATTATGAGCAGTTTGAAGCGCGGGGAACAAGAATATCATAAAAATGTTTCATTACGTGTAAGTCGATATTTCGACGTTTCTCGGTTCCCTGGTAACGAAATATACATATAATAAAAGTTGCTCCAAATTCGCTGCATAAGCTAAAAGCGAATAGTTTGGAGTGTGGGGAAGAAGATTCTCACAAAAATGTATCACTAAGTGAAAGTCGATTTTTCGACGATTCGCGGTTCCCTTGACTCGAAATATTCTCAGAGCAAAAGTTGCTCCAAATTCGTTACAAAAGCTATATACGAGCAGTTTGGAGTGTGGGGAACAAGAATACCACAAAAATTGTTCATTTCGCCTAAGTCGATATTTCGACGATTCTCAGCTCCCTGGTCACGTAATATACATATACCAAAAGTTGCTCCAAATTCGCCTCAAATGCTATTTACGAGCAGTTTGGAGCGCGGGGAACAAGAATATCATAAAAATGTTTCATTACGTGTAAGTCGATATTTCGACGATTCTCGGCTCCCTGGTAACGAAATATACATATAACAAAAGTTGCTCCAAACTCGCTGCAAATGCTATTTACGAGCAGTTTGGAGCGTGGGGAACAAGAATATCACAAAAATATTTCATTTCGTGTAAGTTGATATTTCGACAATTCTCGGCTCCCTGGACACGAAAAATACATATAGCAAAAGTTGTTCCAAATTCGCTGCAAATGCTATATACGAGCAGTTTGGAGCGTGGGGAAGAAGAATATCACAAACATTTTTCATTTCACGTAATTCGATTTTTCGAGGATTCTCAGCTCCCTGGACACGAACTATATTATCCTAACAAACGTTGCTCCAAATTCACTGCAAAAGCTATATACGAGAAGTTTGGAGTGTGGGGAACAAGAATAACACAAAAATTTACATTTCGTGTAAGTCGATATTTCGACGATTCTCGGCTCCCTGGACACGAAATATACATGTAACAAAAGTTGCTCCAAATTCGCTGCAAAAGCTATATAAGAGCAGTTTGGAGTAAGGTTAACAACAATATCACAAAAATATTTCATTTCGCCTAAGTCGATATTTCGCCGATTCTAAGCTCCCTGGTCACGAAATATACATATACCAAAAGTTGCTCCAAACTCGCCTCAAATGCTATTTACGAGCAGTTTGGAGCGCGGGGAACAAGAATATCATAAAAATGTTTCATTACGTGTAAGTCGATATTTCGACGATTCTCGGCTCCCTGGTAACGAAATATACATATAACAAAAGTTGCTCCAAATTCGTTGCAAATGCTATTTACGAGCAGTTTGAAGCGCGGGGAACAAGAATATCATAAAAATGTTTCATTACGTGTAAGTCGATATTTCGACGATTCTCGGTTCCCTGGTAACGAAATATACATATAATAAAAGTTGCTCCAAATTCGCTGCATAAGCTAAAAGCGAATAGTTTGGAGTGTGGGGAAGAAGATTCTCACAAAAATGTATCACTAAGTGAAAGTCGATTTTTCGACGATTCGCGGTTCCCTTGACTCGAAATATTCTCAGAGCAAAAGTTGCTCCAAATTCGTTACAAAAGCTATATACGAGCAGTTTGGAGTGTGGGGAACAAGAATACCACAAAAATTGTTCATTTCGCCTAAGTCGATATTTCGACGATTCTCAGCTCCCTGGTCACGTAATATACATATTCCAAAAGTTGCTCCAAATTCGCCTCAAATGCTATTTACGAGCAGTTTGGAGCGCGGGGAACAAGAATATCATAAAAATGTTTCATTACGTGTAAGTCGATATTTCGACGATTCTCGGCTCCCTGGTAACGAAATATACATATAACAAAAGTTGCTCCAAATTCGCTGCAAATGCTATTTACGAGCAGTTTGGAGCGTGGGGAACAGGAATATCACAAAAATATTTCATTTCGTGTAAGTTGATATTTCGACAATTCTCGGCTCCCTGGACACGAAAAATACATATAGCAAAAGTTGTTCCAAATTCGCTGCAAATGCTATATACGAGCAGTTTGGAGCGTGGGGAAGAAGAATATCACAAACATTTTTCATTTCACGTAATTCGATTTTTCGAGGATTCTCAGCTCCCTGGACACGAACTATATTATCCTAACAAACGTTGCTCCAAATTCACTGCAAAAGCTATATACGAGAAGTTTGGAGTGTGGGGAACAAGAATAACACAAAAATTTACATTTCGTGTAAGTCGATATTTCGACGATTCTCGGCTCCCTGGACACGAAATATACATGTAACAAAAGTTGCTCCAAATTCGCTGCAAAAGCTATATAAGAGCAGTTTGGAGTAAGGTTAACAACAATATCACAAAAATATTTCATTTCGCCTAAGTCGATATTTCGCCGATTCTAAGCTCCCTGGTCACGAAATATACATATACCAAAAGTTGCTCCAAACTCGCCTCAAATGCTATTTACGAGCAGTTTGGAGCGCGGGGAACAAGAATATCATAAAAATGTTTCATTACGTGTAAGTCGATATTTCGACGATTCTCGGCTCCCTGGTAACGAAATATACATATAACAAAAGTTGCTCCAAATTCGTTGCAAATGCTATTTACGAGCAGTTTGAAGCGCGGGGAACAAGAATATCATAAAAATGTTTCATTACGTGTAAGTCGATATTTCGACGATTCTCGGTTCCCTGGTAACGAAATATACATATAATAAAAGTTGCTCCAAATTCGCTGCATAAGCTAAAAGCGAATAGTTTGGAGTGTGGGGAAGAAGATTCTCACAAAAATGTATCACTAAGTGAAAGTCGATTTTTCGACGATTCGCGGTTCCCTTGACTCGAAATATTCTCAGAGCAAAAGTTGCTCCAAATTCGCTACAAAAGCTATATACGAGCAGTTTGGATTGTGGGGAACAAGAATACCACAAAAATTGTTCATTTCGCCTAAGTCGATATTTCGACGATTCTCAGCTCCCTGGTCACGTAATATACATATACCAAAAGTTGCTCCAAATTCGCCTCAAATGCTATTTACGAGCAGTTTGGAGCGCGGGGAACAAGAATATCATAAAAATGTTTCATTACGTGTAAGTCGATATTTCGACGATTCTAAGCTCCCTGGTCACGAAATATGCATATACCAAAAGTTGCTCCAAACTCGCCTCAAATGCTATTTACGTGCAGTTTGGAGCGCGGGGAACAAGAATTTCATAAAAATGTTTCATTACGTGTAAGTCGATATTTCGACGATTCTCGGCTCCCTGGTAACGAAATATACATATAACAAAAGTTGCTCCAAATTCGCTGCAAATGCTATTTACGAGCAGTTTGGAGCGTGGGGAACAAGAATATCACAAAAATATTTCATTTCGTGTAAGTTGATATTTCGACAATTCTCGGCTCCCTGGACACGAAAAATACATATTACAAAAGTTGTTCCAAATTCGCTGCAAATGCTATATACGAGCAGTTTGGAGCGTGGGGAAGAAGAATATCACAAAAATTTTTCATTTCGCGTAATTCGATTTTTCGAGGATTCTCAGCTCCCTGGACACGAGCTATATTATCCTAACAAACGTTGCTCCAAATTCACTGCAAAAGCTATATACGAAAAGTTTGGAGTGTGGGGAACAAGAATATCACAAAAATATTTCATTTCGTGTAAGTTGATATTTCGAGGATTCTCAGCTTCCTGGACACGAAATATATTATCCTAACAAACGTTGCTCCAAATTCGCTGCAAAAGCTATATACGAGAAGTTTGGAGTGTGGGGAACAAGAATATCACAAAAATTTTTCATTTCGTGTAAGTCGATGTTTCGACGATTCTCGGCTCCCTGGACACTAAATATACTCTGAACAAAAGTAGCTCCAAATTCGCTGCAAAAGCTATATAAGAGCAGTTTGGAGTAAGGTAAACAAGAATATCACAAAAATATTTCATTTCTTGTAAGTCGATATTTCGACGATTCTCGGCTCCCTGGTCACGAAATATACATGTAACAAAAGTTGCTCCAAATTCGCTGCAAAAGCTATATTAGAGCAGTTTGGAGTAAGGTAAACAAGAATATCACAAAAATATTTCATTTCGTGTAAGTTGATATTTCGACGATTCTCGGCTCCCAGGACACGAAAATACATATATCAAAAGTTGCTCCAAATGTGCTGCAAATGCTATTTACGAGCAGTTTGGAACGTGGGGAACAAGAATATCACAAAAATATTTCATTGCGTGTAAGTTGATATTTCGACGATTCTCGGCTCCCTGGACACGAAAAATACATATAACAAAAGTTGCTCCAAATTCGCTGCAAATGCTATATACGAGCAGTTTGGAGCGTGGGGAAGAAGAATGTCACAAAAATTTTTCATTTCGCGTAAGTCGATTTTTCGAGGATTCTCAGCTCCCTGGACACGAACTATATTATCCTAACAAACGTTGCTCCAAATTCACTGCAAAAGCTATATACGTAAAGTTTGGAGTGTGGGGAACAAGAATATCACAAAAATATTTCATTTCGTGTAAGTTGATATTTCGAGGATTCTCAGCTTCCTGGACACGAAATATATTATCCTAACAAACGTTGCTCCAAATTCGCTGCAAAAGCTATATACAAGAAGTTTGGAGTGTGGGGAACAAGAATATCACAAAAATTTTTCATTTCGTGTAAGTCGATATTTCGACGATTCTCGGCTCCCTGGACACTAAATATACTCTGAACAAAAGTTGCTCCAAATTCGCTGCAAAAGCTATATAAGAGCAGTTTGGAGTAATGTTAACAAGAATATCACAAAAATATTTTTTTTCGCCTAAGTCGATATTTCGCCGATTCTCAGCTCCCTGGTCACGAAATATACATATACCAAAAGTTGCTCCAAACTCGCCTCAAATGCTATTATGAGCAGTTTGAAGCGCGGGGAACAAGAATATCATAAAAATGTTTCATTACGTGTAAGTCGATATTTCGACGATTCTCGGCTCCCTGGTAACGAAATATACATATAACAAAAGTTGCTCCATATTCGCTGCAAATGCTATTTACGAGCAGTTTGGAGCGTGGGGAACAAGAATATCACAAAAATATTTCATTTCGTGTAAGTTGATATTTCGACAATTCTCGGCTCCCTGGACACGAAAAATACATATAGCAAAAGTTGTTCCAAATTCGCTGCAAATGCTATATACGAGCAGTTTGGAGCGTGGGGAAGAAGAATATCACAAACATTTTTCATTTCACGTAATTCGATTTTTCGAGGATTCTCAGCTCCCTGGACACGAACTATATTATCCTAACAAACGTTGCTCCAAATTCACTGCAAAAGCTATATACGAGAAGTTTGGAGTGTGGGGAACAAGAATATCACAAAAATATTTCATTTCGTGTAAGTTGATATTTCGAGGATTCTCAGCTTCCTGGACACGAAATATATTATCCTAACAAACGTTGCTCCAAATTCGCTGCAAAAGCTATATACGAGAAGTTTGGAGTGTGGGGAACAAGAATATCACAAAAATTTTTCATTTCGTGTAAGTCGATGTTTCGACGATTCTCGGCTCCCTGGACACTAAATATACTCTGAACAAAAGTTGCTCCAAATTCGCTGCAAAAGCTATATAAGAGCAGTTTGGAGTAAGGTAAACAAGAATATCACAAAAATATTTCATTTCTTGTAAGTCGATATTTCGACGATTCTCGGCTCCCTGGTCACGAAATATACATGTAACAAAAGTTGCTCCAAATTCGCTGCAAAAGCTATATAAGAGCAGTTTGGAGTAAGGTAAACAAGAATATCACAAAAATATTTCATTTCGTGTAAGTTGATATTTCGACGATTCTCGGCTCCCAGGACACGAAAATACATATATCAAAAGTTGCTCCAAATGTGCTGCAAATGCTATTTACGAGCAGTTTGGAACGTGGGGAACAAGAATATCACAAAAATATTTCATTGCGTGTAAGTTGATATTTCGACGATTCTCGGCTCCCTGGACACGAAAAATACATATAACAAAAGTTGCTCCAAATTCGCTGCAAATGCTATATACGAGCAGTTTGGAGCGTGGGGAAGAAGAATGTCACAAAAATTTTTCATTTCGCGTAAGTCGATTTTTCGAGGATTCTCAGCTCCCTGGACACGAACTATATTATCCTAACAAACGTTGCTCCAAATTCACTGCAAAAGCTATATACGTAAAGTTTGGAGTGTGGGGAACAAGAATATCACAAAAATATTTCATTTCGTGTAAGTTGATATTTCGAGGATTCTCAGCTTCCTGGACACGAAATATATTATCCTAACAAACGTTGCTCCAAATTCACTGCAAAAGCTATATACGAGAAGTTTGGAGTGTGGGGAACAAGAATATCACAAAAATTTTTCGTTTCGTGTAAGTCGATATTTCGGCGATTCTCGGCTCCCTGGACACTAAATATACTCTGAACAAAAGTTGCTCCAAATTCGCTGCAAAAGCTATATAAGAGCAGTTTGGAGTAATGTTAACAAGAATATCACAAAAATATTTTATTTCGCCTAAGTCGATATTTCGCCGATTCTCAGCTCCCTGGTCACGAAATATACATATACCACAAGTTGCTCCAAACTCGCCTCAAATGCTATTTACGAGCAGTTTGAAGCGCGGGGAACAAGAATATCATAAAAATGTTTCATTACGTGTAAGTCGATATTTCGACGATTCTCGGTTCCCTGGTAACGAAAAATACATATAATAAAAGTTGCTCCAAATTCGCTGCATAGGCTAAAAGCGAATAGTTTGGAGTGTGGGGAAGAAGATTCTCACAAAAATGTATCACTAAGTGAAAGTCGATTTTTCGACGATTCGCGGTTCCCTTGACTCGAAATATTCTCAGAGCAAAAGTTGCTCCAAATTCGCTACAAAAGCTATATACGAGCAGTTTGGAGTGTGGGGAACAAGAATACCACAAAAATTGTTCATTTCGCCTAAGTCGATATTTCGACGATTCTCAGCTCCCTGGTCACGTAATATACATATACCAAAAGTTGCTCCAAATTCGCCTCAAATGCTATTTACGAGCAGTTTGGAGCGCGGGGAACAAGAATATCATAAAAATGTTTCATTACGTGTATGTCGATATTTCGACGATTCTCGGCTCCCTGGTAACGAAATATACATATAACAAAAGTTGCTCCAAATTCGCTGCAAATGCTATTTACGAGCAGTTTGGAGCGTGGGGAACAAGAATATTACAAAAATATTTCATTTCGTGTAAGTTGATATTTCGACAATTCTCGGCTCCCTGGACACGAAAAATACATATAACAAAAGTTGTTCCAAATTCGCTGCAAATGCTATATACGAGCAGTTTGGAGCGTGGTGAAGAAGAATATCACAAACATTTTTCATTTCACGTAATTCGATTTTTCGAGGATTCTCAGCTCCCTGGACACGAACTATATTATCCTAACAAACGTTGCTCCAAATTCACTGCAAAAGCTATATACGAGAAGTTTGGAGTGTGGGGAACAAGAATAACACAAAAATTTACATTTCGTGTAAGTCGATATTTCGACGATTCTCGGCTCCCTGGACACGAAATATACATGTAACAAAAGTTGCTCCAAATTCGCTGCAAAAGCTATATAAGAGCAGTTTGGAGTAAGGTTAACAACAATATCACAAAAATATTTCGTTTCGCCTAAGTCGATATTTCGCCGATTCTAAGCTCCCTGGTCACGAAATATACATATACCAAAAGTTGCTCCAAACTCGCCTCAAATGCTATTTACGAGCAGTTTGGAGCGCGGGGAACAAGAATATCATAAAAATGTTTCATTACGTGTAAGTCGATATTTCGACGATACACGGCTCCCAGGACACGAAAATACATATATCAAAAGTTGCTCCAAATTCGCTGCAAATGCTATTTACGAGCAGTATGGAGCGTGGGGAACAAGAATATCACAAAAATTTTTCATTTCGCATAAGTCGATTTTTCGAGGATTCTCAGCTCCCTGGACACGAACTATAGTATCCTAACAAACGTTGCTCCAAATTCACTGCAAAAGCTATATACGAAAAGTTTGGAGTGTGGGGAACAACAATATCACAAAAATATTTCATTTCGTGTAAGTTGATATTTCGAGGATTCTCAGCTCCCTGGACACGAAATATATTATCCTAACAAACGTTGCTCCAAATTCGCTGCAAAAGCTATATACAAGAAGTTTGGAGTGTGGGGAACAAGAATATCACAAAAATTTTTCATTTCGTGTAAGTCGATATTTCGACGATTCTCGGCTCCCTGGACACCAAATATACTCTGAACAAAAGTTGCTCCAAATTCGCTGCAAAAGCTATATAAGAGCAGTTTGGAGAAAGATAAACAAGAATATCACAAAAATATTTCATTTCGTGTAAGTCGATATTACGACGAATCTCGGCACCCTGGTAACGAAATATACATATAACAAAAGTTGCTCCAAATTCGCTGCAAATGCTATTTACGAGCAGTTTGGAGCGTGGGGAACAAGAATATCACAAAAATATTTCATTTCGTGTAAGTTGATATTTCGACGATTCGCGGTTCCCTTGACTCGAAATATTCTCAGAGCAAAAGTTGATCCAAATTCGCTACAAAAGCTATATACGAGCAGTTTGGAGTGTGGGGAACAAGAATACCACAAAAATTGTTCATTTCGCCTTAGTCGATATTTCGACGATTCTCAGCTCCCTGGTCACGTAATATACATATACCAAAAGTTGCTCCAAATTCGCCTCAAATGCTATTTACGAGCAGTTTGGAGCGCGGGGAACAAGAATATCATAAAAATGTTTCATTACGTGTAAGTCGATATTTCGACGATTCTCGGCTCCCTGGTAACGAAATATACATATAACAAAAGTTGCTCCAAATTCGCTGCAAATGCTATTTACGAGCAGTTTGGAGCTAGGGGAACAAGAATATTACAAAAATATTTCATTTCGTGTAAGTTGATATTTCGACAATTCTCGGCTCCCTGGACACGAAAAATACATATAACAAAAGTTGTTCCAAATTCGCTGCAAATGCTACATACGAGCAGTTTGGAGCGTGGGGAACAAGAATATCACAAAAATATTTCTTTTCGTGTAAGTTGATATTTCGAGGATTCTCAGCTCCCTGGACACGAAATATATTATCCTAAGAAACGTTGCTCCAAATTCGCTGCAAAAGCTATATACGAGAAGTTTAGAGTGTGGGGAACAAGAATAACACAAAAACTTACATTTCGTGTAAGTCGATAATTCGACGATTCTCGGCTCCCTGGACACGAAATATACATGTAACAAAAGTTGCTCCAAATTCGCTGCAAAAGCTATATAAGAGCAGTTTGGAGTAAGGTTAACAAGAATATCACAAAAATATTTCATTTCGCCTAAGTCGATATTTTGGCCGATTCTCAGCTCCCTGGTCACGAAATATACATATACCAAAAGTTGCTCCAAACTCGCCTCACATGCTATTTACGAGCAGTTTGGAGCGCGGGGAACAAGAATATCATAAAAATGTTTCATTACGTGTAAGTCGATATTTCGACGATACACGGCTCCCAGGACACGAAAATACATATATCAAAAGTTGCTCCAAATTCGCTGCAAATGCTATTTACGAGCAGTATGGAGCGTGGGGAACAAGAATATCACAAAAATTTTTCATTTCGCATAAGTCGATTTTTCGAGGATTCTCAGCTCCCTGGACACGAACTATAGTATCCTAACAAACGTTGCTCCAAATTCGCTGCAAAAGCTATATACAAGAAGTTTGGAGTGTGGAGAACAAGAATATCACAAAAATTTTTCATTTCGTGTAAGTCGATATTTCGACGATTCTCGGCTCCCTGGACACTAAATATACTCTGAACAAAAGTTGCTCCAAATTCGCTGCAAAAGCTATATAAGAGCAGTTTGGAGAAAGATAAACAAGAATATCACAAAAATATTTCATTTCGTGTAAGTCGATATTACGACGAATCTCGGCTCCCTGGACACGAAAAATACATATAACAAAAGTTGCTCCAAATTCGCTGCAAATGCTATCTATATACGAGCAGTTTGGGGCGTGGGGAAGAAGAATATCACAAAAATATTTCATTTCGTGTAAGTTGATATTTCGACGATTCTCGGCTCCCTGGACACGAAAAATACATATAACAAAAGTTGCTCCAAATTCGCTGCAAATGCTATATACGAGCAGTTTGGAGCGTGGGGAAGAAGAATGTCACAAAAATTTTTCATTTCGCGTAAGTCGATTTTTCGAGGATTCTCAGCTCCCTGGACACGAACTATATTATCCTAACAAACGTTGCTCCAAATTCACTGCAAAAGCTATATACGTAAAGTTTGGAGTGTGGGGGGAACAAGAATATCACAAAAATATTTCATTTCGTGTAAGTTGATATTTCGAGGATTCTCAGCTTCCTGGACACGAAATATATTATCCTAACAAACGTTGCTCCAAATTCGCTGCAAAAGCTATATATAAGAAGTTTGGAGTGTGGGGAACAAGAATATCACAAAAATTTTTCATTTCGTGTAAGTCGATATTTCGACGATTCTCGGCTCCCTGGACACTAAATATACTCTGAACAAAAGTTGCTCCAAATTCGCTGCAAAAGCTATATAAGAGCAGTTTGGAGTAAGGTTAACAAGAATATCACAAAAATATTTCATTTCGCCTAAGTCGATATTTCGCCGATTCTCAGCTCCCTGGTCACGAAATATACATATACCAAAAGTTGCTCCAAACTCGCCTCAAATGCTATTTACGAGCAGTTTGAAGCGCGGGGAACAAGAATATCATAAAAATGTTTCATTACGTGTAAGTCGATATTTCGACGATTCTCGGTTCCCTGGTAACGAAATATACATATAATAAAAGTTGCTCCAAATTCGCTGCATAAGCTAAAAGCGAATAGTTTGGAGTCTGGGGAAGAAGATTCTCACAAAAATGTATCACTAAGTGAAAGTCGATTTTTCGACGATTCGCGGTTCCCTTGACTCGAAATATTCTCAGAGCAAAAGTTGCTCCAAATTCGCTACAAAAGCTATATACGAGCAGTTTGGAGTGTGGGGAACAAGAATACCACAAAAATTGTTCATTTCGCCTAAGTCGATATTTCGACGATTCTCAGCTCCGTGGTCACGTAATATACATATACCAAAAGTTGCTCCAAATTCGCCTCAAATGCTATTTACGAGCAGTTTGGAGCGTGGGGAACAAGAATATCACAAAAATATTTCATTTCGTGTAAGTTGATATTTCGACGATTCGCGGTTCCCTTGAATCGAAATATTCTCAGAGCAAAAGTTGATCCAAATTCGCTACAAAAGCTATATACGAGCAGTTTGGAGTGTGGGGAACAAGAATACCACAAAAATTGTTCATTTCGCCTTAGTCGATATTTCGACGATTCTCAGCTCCCTGGTCACGTAATATACATATACCAAAAGTTGCTCCAAATTCGCCTCAAATGCTATTTACGAGCAGTTTGGAGCGCGGGGAACAAGAATATCATAAAAATGTTTCATTACGTGTAAGTCGATATTTCGACGATTCTCGGCTCCCTGGTAACGAAATATACATATAACAAAAGTTGCTCCAAATTCGCTGCAAATGCTATTTACGAGCAGTTTGGAGCTAGGGGAACAAGAATATTACAAAAATATTTCATTTCGTGTAAGTTGATATTTCGACAATTCTCGGCTCCCTGGACACGAAAAATACATATAACAAAAGTTGTTCCAAATTCGCTGCAAATGCTACATACGAGCAGTTTGGAGCGTGGGGAACAAGAATATCACAAAAATATTTCATTTCGTGTAAGTTGATATTTCGAGGATTCTCAGCTCCCTGGACACGAAATATATTATCCTAAGAAACGTTGCTCCAAATTCGCTGCAAAAGCTATATACGAGAAGTTTAGAGTGTGGGGAACAAGAATAACACAAAAATTTACATTTCGTGTAAGTCGATAATTCGACGATTCTCGGCTCCCTGGACACGAAATATACATGTAACAAAAGTTGCTCCAAATTCGCTGCAAAAGCTATATAAGAGCAGTTTGGAGTAAGGTTAACAAGAATATCACAAAAATATTTCATTTCGCCTAAGTCGATATTTTGGCCGATTCTCAGCTCCCTGGTCACGAAATATACATATACCAAAAGTTGCTCCAAACTCGCCTCACATGCTATTTACGAGCAGTTTGGAGCGCGGGGAACAAGAATATCATAAAAATGTTTCATTACGTGTAAGTCGATATTTCGACGATACACGGCTCCCAGGACACGAAAATACATATATCAAAAGTTGCTCCAAATTCGCTGCAAATGCTATTTACGAGCAGTATGGAGCGTGGGGAACAAGAATATCACAAAAATTTTTCATTTCGCATAAGTCGATTTTTCGAGGATTCTCAGCTCCCTGGACACGAACTATAGTATCCTAACAAACGTTGCTCCAAATTCGCTGCAAAAGCTATATACAAGAAGTTTGGAGTGTGGGGAACAAGAATATCACAAAAATTTTTCATTTCGTGTAAGTCGATATTACGACGATTCTCGGCTCCCTGGACACTAAATATACTCTGAACAAAATTGCTCCAAATTCGCTGCAAAAGCTTTATAAGAGCAGTTTGGAGAAAGATAAACAAGAATATCACAAAAATATTTCATTTCGTGTAAGTCGATATTACGACGAATCTCGGCACCCTGGTAACGAAATATACATATAACAAAAGTTGCTCCAAATTCGCTGCAAATGCTATTTACGAGCAGTTTGGAGCGTGGGGAACAAGAATATCACAAAAATATTTCATTTCGTGTAAGTTGATATTTCGACGATTCTCGGCTCCCAGGACACGAAAATACATATATCAAAAGTTGCTCCAAATTTGCTGCAAATGCTATTTACGAGCACTTTGGAACGTGGGGAACAAGAATATCACAAAAATATTTCATTTCGTGTAAGTTGATATTTCGACGATTCTCGGCTCCCTGGACACGAAAAATACATATAACAAAAGTTGCTCCAAATTCGCTGCAAATGCTATATACGAGCAGTTTGGAGCGTGGGGAAGAAGAATGTCACAAAAATTTTTCATTTCGCGTAAGTCGATTTTTCGAGGATTCTCAGCTCCCTGGACACGAACTATATTATCCTAACAAACGTTGCTCCAAATTCACTGCAAAAGCTATATACGTAAAGTTTGGAGTGTGGGGGGAACAAGAATATCACAAAAATATTTCATTTCGTGTAAGTTGATATTTCGAGGATTCTCAGCTTCCTGGACACGAAATATATTATCCTAACAAACGTTGCTCCAAATTCGCTGCAAAAGCTATATACAAGAAGTTTGGAGTGTGGGGAACAAGAATATCACAAAAATTTTTCATTTCGTGTAAGTCGATATTTCGACGATTCTCGGCTCCCTGGACACTAAATATACTCTGAACAAAAGTTGCTCCAAATTCGCTGCAAAAGCTATATAAGAGCAGTTTGGAGTAAGGTTAACAAGAATATCACAAAAATATTTCATTTCGCCTAAGTCGATATTTCGCCGATTCTCAGCTCCCTGGTCACGAAATATACATATACCAAAAGTTGCTCCAAACTCGCCTCAAATGCTATTTACGAGCAGTTTGAAGCGCGGGGAACAAGAATATCATAAAAATGTTTCATTACGTGTAAGTCGATATTTCGACGATTCTCGGTTCCCTGGTAACGAAATATACATATAATAAAAGTTGCTCCAAATTCGCTGCATAAGCTAAAAGCGAATAGTTTGGAGTCTGGGGAAGAAGATTCTCACAAAAATGTATCACTAAGTGAAAGTCGATTTTTCGACGATTCGCGGTTCCCTTGACTCGAAATATTCTCAGAGCAAAAGTTGCTCCAAATTCGCTACAAAAGCTATATACGAGCAGTTTGGAGTGTGGGGAACAAGAATACCACAAAAATTGTTCATTTCGCCTAAGTCGATATTTCGACGATTCTCAGCTCCGTGGTCACGTAATATACATATACCAAAAGTTGCTCCAAATTCGCCTCAAATGCTATTTACGAGCAGTTTGGAGCGCGGGGAACAAGAATATCATAAAAATGTTTCATTACGTGTAAGTCGATATTTCGACGATTCTCGGCTCCCTGGTAACGAAATATACATATAACAAAAGTTGCTCCAAATACGCTGCAAATGCTATTTACGAGCAGTTTGGAGCGTGGGGAACAAGAATATCACAAAAATTTTTCATTTCGCGTAATTCGATTTTTCGAGGATTCTCAGCTCCCTGGACACGAACTATATTATCCTAACAAACGTTGCTCCAAATTCACTGCAAAAGCTATATATGAAAAGTTTGGAGTGTGGGGAACAAGAATATCACAAAAATATTTCATTTCGTGTAAGTTGATATTTCGAGGTTTCTCAGCTTCCTGGACACGAAATATATTATCCTAAGAAACGTTGCTGCAAATTCGCTGCAAAAGCTATATACGAGAAGTTTGGAGTGTGGGGAACAAGAATAACACAAAAATTTACATTTCGTGTAAGTCGATATTTCGACGATTCTCGGCTCCCTGGACACGAAATATACATGTAACAAAAGTTGCTCCAAATTCGCTGCAAAAGCTATATAAGAGCAGTTTGGATTAAGGTTAACACCAATATCACAAAAATATTTCATTTCGCCTAAGTCGATATTTCGCCGATTCTAAGCTCCCTGGTCACGAAATATACATATACCAAAAGTTGCTCCAAACTCGCCTCAAATGCTATTTACGAGCAGTTTGGAGCGCGGGGAACAAGAATATCATAAAAATGTTTCATTACGTGTAAGTCGATATTTCGACGATACACGGCTCCCAGGACACGAAAATACATATATCAAAAGTTGCTCCAAATTCGCTGCAAATGCTATTTACGAGCAGTATGGAGCGTGGGGAACAAGAATATCACAAAAATTTTTCATTTCGCATAAGTCGATTTTTCGAGGATTCTCAGCTCCCTGGACACGAACTATAGTATCCTAACAAACGTTGCTCCAAATTCACTGCAAAAGCTATATACGAAAAGTTTGGAGTGTGGGGAACAACAATATCACAAAAATATTTCATTCCTGTAAGTTGATATTTCGAGGATTCTCAGCTCCCTGGACACGAAATATATTATCCTAACAAACGTTGCTCCAAATTCGCTGCAAAAGCTATATACAAGAAGTTTGGAGTGTGGGGAACAAGAATATCACAAAAATTTTTCATTTCGTGTAAGTCGATATTTCGACGATTCTCGGCTCCCTGGACACTAAATATACTCTGAACAAAAGTTGCTCCAAATTCGCTGCAAAAGCTATATAAGAGCAGTTTGGAGAAAGATAAACAAGAATATCACAAAAATATTTCATTTCGTGTAAGTCGATATTACGACGAATCTCGGCACCCTGGTAACGAAATATACATATAACAAAAGTTGCTCCAAATTCGCTGCAAATGCTATTTACGAGCAGTTTGGAGCGTGGGGAACAAGAATATCACAAAAATATTTCATTTCGTGTAAGTTGATATTTCGACGATTCTCGGCTCCCTGGACACGAAAAATACATATAACAAAAGTTGCTCCAAATTCGCTGCAAATGCTATCTATATACGAGCAGTTTGGAGCGTGAGGAAGAAGAATGTCACAAAAATTTTTCATTTCGCGTAAGTCGATTTTTCGAGGATTCTCAGCTCCCTGGACACGAACTATATTATCCTAACAAACGTTGCTCCAAATTCACTGCAAAAGCTATATACGTAAAGTTTGGAGTGTGGGGAACAAGAATATCACAAAAATATTTCATTTCGTGTAAGTTGATATTTTGAGGATTCTCAACTTCCTGGACACGAAATATATTATCCTAACAAACGTTGCTCCAAATTCGCTGCAAAAGCTATATACGAGAAGTTTGGAGTGTGGGGAACAAGAATATCACAAAAATTTTTCATTTCGTGTAAGTCGATGTTTCGACGATTCTCGGCTCCCTGGACACTAAATATACTCTGAACAAAAGTTGCTCCAAATTCGCTGCAAAAGCTATATAAGAGCAGTTTGGAGTAAGGTAAACAAGAATATCACAAAAATATTTCATTTCTTGTAAGTCGATATTTCGACGATTCTCGGCTCCCTGGTCACGAAATATACATGTAACAAAAGTTGCTCCAAATTCGCTGCAAAAGCTATATAAGAGCAGTTTGGAGTAAGGTAAACAAGAATATCACAAAAATATTTCATTTCGTGTAAGTTGATATTTCGACGATTCTCGGCTCCCAGGACACGAAAATACATATATCAAAAGTTGCTCCAAATTTGCTGCAAATGCTATTTACGAGCACTTTGGAACGTGGGGAACAAGAATATCACAAAAATATTTCATTTCGTGTAAGTTGATATTTCGACGATTCTCGGCTCCCTGGACACGAAAAATACATATAACAAAAGTTGCTCCAAATTCGCTGCAAATTCTATATACGAGCAGTTTGGAGCGTGGGGAAGAAGAATGTCACAACAATTTTTCATTTCGCGTAAGTCGATTTTTCGAGGATTCTCAGCTCCCTGGACACGAACTATATTATCCTAACAAACGTTGCTCCAAATTCACTGCAAAAGCTATATACGTAAAGTTTGGAGTGTGGGGAACAAGAATATCACAAAAATATTTCATTTCGTGTAAGTTGATATTTCGAGGATTCTCAGCTTCCTGGACACGAAATATATTATCCTAATAAACGTTGCTCCAAATTCGCTGCAAAAGCTATATACAAGAAGTTTGGAGTGTGGGGAACAAGAATATCACAAAAATTTTTCATTTCGTGTAAGTCGATATTACGACGATTCTCGGCTCCCTGGACACTAAATATACTCTGAACAAAATTGCTCCAAATTCGCTGCAAAAGCTTTATAAGAGCAGTTTGGAGAAAGATAAACAAGAATATCACAAAAATATTTCATTTCGTGTAAGTCGATATTACGACGAATCTCGGCACCCTGGTAACGAAATATACATATAACAAAAGTTGCTCCAAATTCGCTGCAAATGCTATTTACGAGCAGTTTGGAGCGTGGGGAACAAGAATATCACAAAAATATTTCATTTCGTGTAAGTTGATATTTCGACGATTCTCGGCTCCCAGGACACGAAAATACATATATCAAAAGTTGCTCCAAATTTGCTGCAAATGCTATTTACGAGCACTTTGGAACGTGGGGAACAAGAATATCACAAAAATATTTCATTTCGTGTAAGTTGATATTTCGACGATTCTCGGCTCCCTGAACACGAAAAATACATATAACAAAAGTTGCTCCAAATTCGCTGCAAATGCTATATACGAGCAGTTTGGAGCGTGGGGAAGAAGAATGTCACAAAAATTTTTCATTTCGCGTAAGTCGATTTTTCGAGGATTCTCAGCTCCCTGGACACGAACTATATTATCCTAACAAACGTTGCTCCAAATTCACTGCAAAAGCTATATACGTAAAGTTTGGAGTGTGGGGGGAACAAGAATATCACAAAAATATTTCATTTCGTGTAAGTTGATATTTCGAGGATTCTCAGCTTCCTGGACACGAAATATATTATCCTAACAAACGTTGCTCCAAATTCGCTGCAAAAGCTATATACAAGAAGTTTGGAGTGTGGGGAACAAGAATATCACAAAAATTTTTCATTTCGTGTAAGTCGATATTTCGACGATTCTCGGCTCCCTGGACACTAAATATACTCTGAACAAAAGTTGCTCCAAATTCGCTGCAAAAGCTATATAAGAGCAGTTTGGAGTAAGGTTAACAAGAATATCACAAAAATATTTCATTTCGCCTAAGTCGATATTTCGCCGATTCTCAGCTCCCTGGTCACGAAATATACATATACCAAAAGTTGCTCCAAACTCGCCTCAAATGCTATTTACGAGCAGTTTGAAGCGCGGGGAACAAGAATATCATAAAAATGTTTCATTACGTGTAAGTCGATATTTCGACGATTCTCGGTTCCCTGGTAACGAAATATACATATAATAAAAGTTGCTCCAAATTCGCTGCATAAGCTAAAAGCGAATAGTTTGGAGTCTGGGGAAGAAGATTCTCACAAAAATGTATCACTAAGTGAAAGACGATTTTTCGACGATTCGCGGTTCCCTTGACTCGAAATATTCTCAGAGCAAAAGTTGCTCCAAATTCGCTACAAAAGCTATATACGAGCAGTTTGGAGTGTGGGGAACAAGAATACCACAAAAATTGTTCATTTCGCCTAAGTCGATATTTCGACGATTCTCAGCTCCGTGGTCACGTAATATACATATACCAAAAGTTGCTCCAAATTCGCCTCAAATGCTATTTACGAGCAGTTTGGAGCGCGGGGAACAAGAATATCATAAAAATGTTTCATTACGTGTAAGTCGATATTTCGACGATTCTCGGCTCCCTGGTAACGAAATATACATATAACAAAAGTTGCTCCAAATACGCTGCAAATGCTATTTACGAGCAGTTTGGAGCGTGGGGAACAAGAATATCACAAAAATTTTTCATTTCGCGTAATTCGATTTTTCGAGGATTCTCAGCTCCCTGGACACGAACTATATTATCCTAACAAACGTTGCTCCAAATTCACTGCAAAAGCAATATATGAAAAGTTTGGAGTGTGGGGAACAAGAATATCACAAAAATATTTCATTTCGTGTAAGTTGATATTTCGAGGTTTCTCAGCTTCCTGGACACGAAATATATTATCCTAAGAAACGTTGCTGCAAATTCGCTGCAAAAGCTATATACGAGAAGTTTGGAGTGTGGGGAACAAGAATAACACAAAAATTTACATTTCGTGTAAGTCGATATTTCGACGATTCTCGGCTCCCTGGACACGAAATATACATGTAACAAAAGTTGCTCCAAATTCGCTGCAAAAGCTATATAAGAGCAGTTTGGAGTAAGGTTAACACCAATATCACAAAAATATTTCATTTCGCCTAAGTCGATATTTCGCCGATTCTAAGCTCCCTGGTCACGAAATATACATATACCAAAAGTTGCTCCAAACTCGCCTCAAATGCTATTTACGAGCAGTTTGGAGCGCGGGGAACAAGAATATCATAAAAATGTTTCATTACGTGTAAGTCGATATTTCGACGATACACGGCTCCCAGGACACGAAAATACATATATCAAAAGTTGCTCCAAATTCGCTGCAAATGCTATTTACGAGCAGTATGGAGCGTGGGGAACAAGAATATCACAAAAATTTTTCATTTCGCATAAGTCGATTTTTCGAGGATTCTCAGCTCCCTGGACACGAACTATAGTATCCTAACAAACGTTGCTCCAAATTCACTGCAAAAGCTATATACGAAAAGTTTGGAGTGTGGGGAACAACAATATCACAAAAATATTTCATTCCTGTAAGTTGATATTTCGAGGATTCTCAGCTCCCTGGACACGAAATATATTATCCTAACAAACGTTGCTCCAAATTCGCTGCAAAAGCTATATACAAGAAGTTTGGAGTGTGGGGAACAAGAATATCACAAAAATTTTTCATTTCGTGTAAGTCGATATTTCGACGATTCTCGGCTCCCTGGACACTAAATATACTCTGAACAAAAGTTGCTCCAAATTCGCTGCAAAAGCTATATAAGAGCAGTTTGGAGAAAGATAAACAAGAATATCACAAAAATATTTCATTTCGTGTAAGTCGATATTACGACGAATCTCGGCACCCTGGTAACGAAATATACATATAACAAAAGTTGCTCCAAATTCGCTGCAAATGCTATTTACGAGCAGTTTGGAGCGTGGGGAACAAGAATATCACAAAAATATTTCATTTCGTGTAAGTTGATATTTCGACGATTCTCGGCTCCCTGGACACGAAAAATACATATAACAAAAGTTGCTCCAAATTCGCTGCAAATGCTATCTATATACGAGCAGTTTGGAGCGTGAGGAAGAAGAATGTCACAAAAATTTTTCATTTCGCGTAAGTCGATTTTTCGAGGATTCTCAGCTCCCTGGACACGAACTATATTATCCTAACAAACGCTGCTCCAAATTCACTGCAAAAGCTATATACGTAAAGTTTGGGGTGTGGGGAACAAGAATATCACAAAAATATTTCATTTCGTGTAAGTTGATATTTTGAGGATTCTCAACTTCCTGGACACGAAATATATTATCCTAACAAACGTTGCTCCAAATTCGCTGCAAAAGCTATATACGAGAAGTTTGGAGTGTGGGGAACAAGAATATCACAAAAATTTTTCATTTCGTGTAAGTCGATGTTTCGACGATTCTCGGCTCCCTGGACACTAAATATACTCTGAACAAAAGTTGCTCCAAATTCGCTGCAAAAGCTATATAAGAGCAGTTTGGAGTAAGGTAAACAAGAATATCACAAAAATATTTCATTTCTTGTAAGTCGATATTTCGACGATTCTCGGCTCCCTGGTCACGAAATATACATGTAACAAAAGTTGCTCCAAATTCGCTGCAAAAGCTATATAAGAGCAGTTTGGAGTAAGGTAAACAAGAATATCACAAAAATATTTCATTTCGTGTAAGTTGATATTTCGACGATTCTCGGCTCCCAGGACACGAAAATACATATATCAAAAGTTGCTCCAAATTTGCTGCAAATGCTATTTACGAGCACTTTGGAACGTGGGGAACAAGAATATCACAAAAATATTTCATTTCGTGTAAGTTGATATTTCGACGATTCTCGGCTCCCTGGACACGAAAAATACATATAACAAAAGTTGCTCCAAATTCGCTGCAAATTCTATATACGAGCAGTTTGGAGCGTGGGGAAGAAGAATGTCACAAAAATTTTTCATTTCGCGTAAGTCGATTTTTCGAGGATTCTCAGCTCCCTGGACACGAACTATATTATCCTAACAAACGTTGCTCCAAATTCACTGCAAAAGCTATATACGTAAAGTTTGGAGTGTGGGGAACAAGAATATCACAAAAATATTTCATTTCGTGTAAGTTGATATTTCGAGGATTCTCAGCTTCCTGGACACGAAATATATTATCCTAACAAACGTTGCTCCAAATTCGCTGCAAAAGCTATATACAAGAAGTTTGGAGTGTGGGGAACAAGAATATCATAAAAAAAATTTTCATTTCGTGTAAGTCGATATTTCGACGATTCTCGGCTCCCTGGACACTAAATATACTCTGAACAAAAGTTGCTCCAAATTCGCTGCAAAAGCTATATAAGAGCAGTTTGGAGTAAGGTTAACAAGAATATCACAAAAATATTTCATTTCGCCTAAGTCGATATTTGGCCGATTCTCAGCTCCCTGGTCACGAAATATACATATACCAAAAGTTGCTCCAAACTCGCCTCAAATGCTATTTACGAGCAGTTTGAAGCGCGGGGAACAAGAATATCATAAAAATGTTTCATTACGTGTAAGTCGATATTTCGACGATTCTCGGTTCCCTGGTAACGAAATATACATATATTAAAAGTTGCTCCAAATTCGCTGCATAAGCTAAAAGCGAATAGTTTGGAGTGTGGGGAAGAAGATTCTCACAAAATGTATCACTAAGTGAAAGTCGATTTTTCGACGATTCGCGGTTCCCTTGACTCGAAATATTCTCAGAGCAAAAGTTGCTCCAAATTCGCTACAAAAGCTATATACGAGCAGTTTGGAGTGTGGGGAACAAGAATACCACAAAAATTGTTCATTTCGCCTAAGTCGATATTTCGACGATTCTCAGCTCCGTGGTCACGTAATATACATATACCAAAAGTTGCTCCAAATTCGCCTCAAATGCTATTTACGAGCAGTTTGGAGCGCGGGGAACAAGAATATCATAAAAATGTTTCATTACGTGTAAGTCGATATTTCGACGATTCTCGGCTCCCTGGTAACGAAATATACATATAACAAAAGTTGCTCCAAATTCGCTGCAAATACTATTTACGAGCAGTTTGGAGCGTGGGGAACAAGAATATCACAAAAATATTTCATTTCGTGTAAGTTGATATTTCGACAATTCTCGGCTCCCTGGACACTAAAAATACATATAACAAAAGTTGTTCCAAATTCGCTGCAAATGCTATATACGAGCAGTTTGGAGCGTGGGGAACAAGAATATCACAAAAATTTTTCATTTCGCGTAATTCGATTTTTCGAGGATTCTCAGCTCCCTGGACACGAGCTATATTATCCTAACAAACGTTGCTCCAAATTCACTGCAAAAGCTATATACGAAAAGTTTGGAGTGTGGGGAACAAGAATATCACAAAAATATTTCATTTCGTGTAAGTTGATATTTCGAGGATTCTCAGCTTCCTGGACACGAAATATATTATCCTAAGAAACGTTGCTCCAAATTCGCTGCAAAAGCTATATACGAGAAGTTTAGAGTGTGGGGAACAAGAATAACACAAAAATTTACATTTCGTGTAAGTCGATAATTCGACGATTCTCGGCTCCCTGGACACGAAATATACATGTAACAAAAGTTGCTCCAAATTCGCTGCAAAAGCTATATAAGAGCAGTTTGGAGTAAGGTTAACAAGAATATCACAAAAATATTTCATTTCGCCTAAGTCGATATTTCGCCGATTCTCAGCCTCCTGGTCACGAAATATACATATACCAAAAGTTGCTCCAAACTCGCCTCAAATGCTATTTACGAGCAGTTTGGAGCGCGGGGAACAAGAATATCATAAAAATGTTTCATTACGTGTAAGTCGATATTTCGACGATTCTCGGCTCCCAGGACACGAAAATACATATATCAAAAGTTGCTCCAAATTCGCTGCAAATGCTATTTACGAGCAGTATGGAGCGTGGGGAACATGAATATCACAAAAATTATTCATTTCGCATAAGTCGATTTTTCGAGGATTCTCAGCTCCCTGGACACGAACTATAGTATCCTAACAAACGTTGCTCCAAATTCACTGCAAAAGCTATATACGAAAAGTTTGGAGTGTGGGGAACAAGAATATCACAAAAATTTTTCATTTCGTGTAAGTCGATATTTCGACGATTCTCGGCTCCCTGGACACTAAATATACTCTGAACAAAAGTTGCTCCAAATTCGCTGCAAAAGCTATATAAGAGCAGTTTGGAGAAAGATAAACAAGAATATCACAAAAATAGTTCATTTCGTGTAAGTCGATATTACGACGAATCTCGGCTCCCTGGTAACGAAATATACATATAACAAAAGTTGCTCCAAATTCGCTGCAAATGCTATTTACGAGCAGTTTGGAGCGTGGGGAACAAGAATATCACAAAAATATTTCATTTCGTGTAAGTTGATATTTCGACGATTCTCGGCTCCCTGGACACGAAAAATACATATAACAAAAGTTGCTCCAAATTCGCTGCAAATGCTATATACGAGCAGTTTGGAGTAAGGTAAACAAGAATATCACAAAAATATTTCATTTCGTATAAGTCGATATTTCGACGATTCTCGGCTCCCTGGACACTAAATATACTCTGAACAAAAGTTGCACCAAATTCGGTGCAAAGGCTATATAAGAGCAGTTTGGAGTAAGGTAAACAAGAATATCACAAAAATATTTCATTTCGTGTAAAGTTGATATTTCGACGATTCTCGGCTCCCAGGACACGAAAATACATATATCAAAAGTTGCTCCAAATTTGCTGCAAATGCTATTTACGAGCAGTTTGGAACGTGGGGAACAAGAATATCACAAAAATATTTCATTTCGTTTAAGTTGATATTTCGACGATTCTCGGCTCCCTAGACACGAAAGTATATATCACAAAAGTTGGTCCAAATTCGCTGCAAATGCTATATACGAGCAGTTTGGAGCGTGAAGAACAAGAATATCATAAAAATGTTTCATTACGTGTAAGTCGAT
This sequence comes from Hymenopus coronatus, assembly GCA_030762935.1. Taxonomy (NCBI): domain Eukaryota; kingdom Metazoa; phylum Arthropoda; class Insecta; order Mantodea; family Hymenopodidae; genus Hymenopus; species Hymenopus coronatus. The sequence goes on along the minus strand of CM060886.1, from coordinate 14,015,319 downwards.
TTTACGAAGATTCTCAGCTGCCTGGACACGAAATATTCTCAGAACAAAAGTTGCTCCAAATTCGCTGCATAAGCTAAAAGCGAATAGTTTGGAGTGCGGGGAAGAAGATTCTCACAAAAATGTATCACTAAGTGAAAGTCGATTTCTCGACGATTCGCGGTTCCCTTGACTCGAAATATTCTCAGAGCAAAAGTTGCTCCAAATTCGCTGCAAAAGCTATATACGAGCAGTTTGGAGTGTGGGGAACAAGAATATCACAAAAATTTTTCATTTCGCCTAAGTCGATATTTCGCCGATTCTCAGCACCCTGGTCACGAAATATACATATACCAAAAGTTGCTCCAAATTCGCCTCAAATGCTATTTACGAGCAGTTTGGAGCGCGGGGAACAAGAATATCATAAAAATGTTTCATTACGTGTAAGTCGATATTTCGACGATTCTCGGCTCCCTGGTAACGAAATATACATATAACAAAAGTTGCTCCAAATTCGCTGCAAATGCTATTTACGAGCAGTTTGGAGCGTGGGGAACAAGAATATCACAAAAATATTTCATTTCGTGTAAGTTGATATTTCGACAATTCTCGGCTCCCTGGACACGAAAAATACATATTACAAAAGTTGTTCCAAATTCGCTGCAAATGCTATATACGAGCAGTTTGGAGCGTGGGGAACAAGAATATCACAAAAATATTTCATTTCGTGTAAGTTGATATTTCGAGGATTCTCAGCTTCCTGGACACGAAATATATTATCCTAACAAACGTTGCTCCAAATTCGCTGCAAAAGCTATCTATTTACGAGAAGTTTGGAGTGTGGGGAACAAGAATATCACAAAAATTTTTCATTTCGTGTAAGTCGATGTTTCGACGATTCTCGGCTCCCTGGACACTAAATATACTCTGAACAAAAGTTGCTCCAAATTCGCTGCAAAAGCTATATAAGAGCAGTTTGGAGTAAGGTAAACAAGAATATCACAAAAATATTTCATTTCTTGTAAGTCGATATTTCGACGATTCTCGGCTCCCTGGTCACGAAATATACATGTAACAAAAGTTGCTCCAAATTCCCTGCAAAAGCTATATAAGAGCAGTTTGGAGTAAGGTAAACAAGAATATCACAAAAATATTTCATTTCGTGTAAGTTGATATTTCGACGATTCTCGGCTCCCAGGACACGAAAATACATATATCAAAAGTTGCTCCAAATTTGCTGCAAATGCTATTTACGAGCACTTTGGAACGTGGGGAACAAGAATATCACAAAAATATTTCATTTCGTGTAAGTTGATATTTCGACGATTCTCGGCTCCCTGGACACGAAAAATACATATAACAAAAGTTGCTCCAAATTCGCTGCAAATGCTATATACGTAAAGTTTGGAGTGTGGGGAACAAGAATATCACAAAAATATTTCATTTCGTGTAAGTTGATATTTCGAGGATTCTCAGCTTCCTGGACACGAAATATATTATCCTAACAAACGTTGCTCCAAATTCGCTGCAAAAGCTATATACAAGAAGTTTGGAGTGTGGGGAACAAGAATATCACAAAAATTTTTCATTTCGTGTAAGTCGATATTTCGACGATTCTCGGCTCCCTGGACACTAAATATACTCTGAACAAAAGTTGCTCCAAATTCGCTGCAAAAGCTATATAAGAGCAGTTTGGAGTAAGGTTAACAACAATATCACAAAAATATTTCATTTCGCCTAAGTCGATATTTCGCCGATTCTAAGCTCCCTGGTCACGAAATATACATATACCAAAAGTTGCTCCAAACTCGCCTCAAATGCTATTTACGAGTAGTTTGGAGCGCGGGGAACAAGAATATCATAAAAATGTTTCATTACGTGTAAGTCGATATTTCGACGATACACGGCTCCCAGGACACGAAAATACATATATCAAAAGTTGCTCCAAATTCGCTGCAAATGCTATTTACGAGCAGTATGGAGCGTGGGGAACAAGAATATCACAAAAATTTTTCATTTCGCATAAGTCGATTTTTCGAGGATTCTCAGCTCCCTGGACACGAACTATAGTATCCTAACAAACGTTGCTCCAAATTCACTGCAAAAGCTATATACGAAAAGTTTGGAGTGTGGGGAACAACAATATCACAAAAATATTTCATTTCGTGTAAGTTGATATTTCGAGGATTCTCAGCTCCCTGGACACGAAATATATTATCCTAACAAACGTTGCTCCAAATTCACTGCAAAAGCTATATACAAGAGGTTTGGAGTGTGGGGAACAAGAATATCACAAAAATTTTTCATTTCGTGTAAGTCGATATTTCGACGATTCTCGGCTCCCTGGACACTAAATATACTCTGAACAAAAGTTGCTCCAAATTCGCTGCAAAAGCTATATAAGAGCAGTTTGGAGAAAGATAAACAAGAATATCACAAAAATATTTCATTTCGTGTAAGTCGATATTACGACGATTCTCGGCTCCCTGGTAACGAAATATACATATAACAAAAGTTGCTCCAAATTCGCTGCAAATGCTATTTACGAGCAGTTTGGAGCGTGGGGAACAAGAATATCACAAAAATATTTCATTTCGTGTAAGTTGATATTTCGACAATTCTCGGCTCCCTGGACACGAAAAATACATATTACAAAAGTTGTTCCAAATTCGCTGCAAATGCTATATACGAGCAGTTTGGAGCGTGGGGAACAAGAATATCACAAAAATATTTCATTTCGTGTAAGTTGATATTTCGAGGATTCTCAGCTTCCTGGACACGAAATATATTATCCTAACAAACGTTGCTCCAAATTCGCTGCAAAAGCTATCTATTTACGAGAAGTTTGGAGTGTGGGGAACAAGAATATCACAAAAATTTTTCATTTCGTGTAAGTCGATGTTTCGACGATTCTCGGCTCCCTGGACACTAAATATACTCTGAACAAAAGTTGCTCCAAATTCGCTGCAAAAGCTATATAAGAGCAGTTTGGAGTAAGGTAAACAAGAATATCACAAAAATATTTCATTTCTTGTAAGTCGATATTTCGACGATTCTCGGCTCCCTGGTCACGAAATATACATGTAACAAAAGTTGCTCCAAATTCCCTGCAAAAGCTATATAAGAGCAGTTTGGAGTAAGGTAAACAAGAATATCACAAAAATATTTCATTTCGTGTAAGTTGATATTTCGACGATTCTCGGCTCCCAGGACACGAAAATACATATATCAAAAGTTGCTCCAAATTTGCTGCAAATGCTATTTACGAGCACTTTGGAACGTGGGGAACAAGAATATCACAAAAATATTTCATTTCGTGTAAGTTGATATTTCGACGATTCTCGGCTCCCTGGACACGAAAAATACATATAACAAAAGTTGCTCCAAATTCGCTGCAAATGCTATATACGTAAAGTTTGGAGTGTGGGGAACAAGAATATCACAAAAATATTTCATTTCGTGTAAGTTGATATTTCGAGGATTCTCAGCTTCCTGGACACGAAATATATTATCCTAACAAACGTTGCTCCAAATTCGCTGCAAAAGCTATATACAAGAAGTTTGGAGTGTGGGGAACAAGAATATCACAAAAATTTTTCATTTCGTGTAAGTCGATATTTCGACGATTCTCGGCTCCCTGGACACTAAATATACTCTGAACAAAAGTTGCTCCAAATTCGCTGCAAAAGCTATATAAGAGCAGTTTGGAGTAAGGTTAACAAGAATATCACAAAAATATTTCATTTCGCCTAAGTCGATATTTCGCCGATTCTCAGCTCCCTGGTCACGAAATATACATATACCAAAAGTAGCTCCAAACTCGCCTCAAATGCTATTTACGAGCAGTTTGAAGCGCGGGGAACAAGAATATCATAAAAATGTTTCATTACGTGTAAGTCGATATTTCGACGATTCTCGGTTCCCTGGTAACGAAATATACATATAATAAAAGTTGCTCCAAATTCGCTGCATAAGCTAAAAGCGAATAGTTTGGAGTGTGGGGAAGAAGATTCTCACAAAAATGTATCACTAAGTGAAAGTCGATTTTTCGACGATTCGCGGTTCCCTTGACTCGAAATATTCTCAGAGCAAAAGTTGCTCCAAATTCGCTACAAAAGCTATATACGAGCAGTTTGGAGTGTGGGGAACAAGAATACCACAAAAATTGTTCATTTCGCCTAAGTCGATATTTCGACGATTCTCAGCTCCCTGGTCACGTAATATACATATACCAAAAGTTGCTCCAAATTCGCCTCAAATGCTATTTACGAGCAGTTTGGAGCGCGGGGAACAAGAATATCATAAAAATGTTTCATTACGTGTAAGTCGATATTTCGACGATTCTCGGCTCCCTGGTAACGAAATATACATATAACAAAAGTTGCTCCAAACTCGCCTCAAATGCTATTTACGAGCAGTTTGGAGCGCGGGGAACAAGAATATCATAAAAATGTTTCATTACGTGTAAGTCGATATTTCGACGATTCTCGGCTCCCAGGACACGAAAATACATATATCAAAAGTTGCTCCAAATTCGCTGCAAATGCTATTTACGAGCAGTATGGAGCGTGGGGAACATGAATATCACAAAAATTTTTCATTTCGCATAAGTCGTATTTTCGAGGATTCTCAGCTCCCTGGACACGAACTATAGTATCCTAACAAACGTTGCTCCAAATTCACTGCAAAAGCTATATACGAAAAGTTTGGAGTGTGGGGAACAAGAATATCACAAAAATTTTTCATTTCGTGTAAGTCGATATTTCGACGATTCTCGGCTCCCTGGACACTAAATATACTCTGAACAAAAGTTGCTCCAAATTCGCTGCAAAAGCTATATAAGAGCAGTTTGGAGAAAGATAAACAAGAATATCACAAAAATATTTCATTTCGTGTAAGTCGATATTTCGACGATTCTCGGCTCCCTGGACACAAAATATACTCTGAAAAAAAAGTTGCTCCAAATTCGCTGCAAAAGCTATATAAGAGCAGTTTGGAGTAAGGTAAACAAGAATATCACAAAAATATTTCATTTCGTGTAAGTTGATATTTCGACGATTCTCGACTCCCAGGACACAAAAATACATATATCAAAAGTTGCTCCAAATTTGCTGCAAATGCTATTTACGAGCAGTTTGGAACGTGGGGAACAAGAATATCACAAAAATATTTCATTTCGTGTAAGTTGATATTTCGACGATTCTCGGCTCCCTGGACACGAAAAATACATATAACAAAAGTTGCTACAAATTCGCTGCAAATGCTATATACGAGCAGTTTGGAGCGTGGGGAAGAAGAATGTCACAAAAATTTTTCATTTCGCCTAAGTCGATTCTCAGCTCCCTGGACACGAACTATATTATCCTAACAAACGTTGCTCCAAATTCACTGCAAAAGCTATATACGAGAAGTTTGGAGTGTGGGGAACAAGAATATCACAAAAATTTTTCATTTCGTGTAAGTCGATATTTCGACGATTCTCGGCTCCCTGGACACTAAATATACTCTGAACAAAAGTTGCTCCAAATTCGCTGCAAAAGCTATATAAGAGCAGTTTGGAGTAATGTTAACAAGAATATCACAAAAATATTTTATTTCGCCTAAGTCGATATTTCGCCGATTCTCAGCTCCCTGGTCACGAAATATACATATACCAAAAGTTGCTCCAAACTCGCCTCAAATGCTATTTACGAGCAGTTTGAAGCGCGGGGAACAAGAATATCATAAAAATGTTTCATTACGTGTAAGTCGATATTTCGACGATTCTCGGTTCCCTGGTAACGAAATATACATATAATAAAAGTTGCTCCAAATTCGCTGCATAAGCTAAAAGCGAATAGTTTGGAGTGTGGGGAAGAAGATTCTCACAAAAATGTATCACTAAGTGAAAGTCGATTTTTCGACGATTCGCGGTTCCCTTGACTCGAAATATTTTCAGAGCAAAAGTTGCTCCAAATTCGCTACAAAAGCTATATACGAGCAGTTTGGAGTGTGGGGAACAAGAATATCATAAAAATGTTTCATTACGTGTAAGTCGATATTTCGACGATTCTCGGCTCCCTGGACACGAAATATACATATAACAAAAGTTGTTCCAAATTCGCTGCAAATGCTATATACGAGCAGTTTGGAGCGTGGGGAAGAAGAATATCACAAACATTTTTCATTTCACGTAATTCGATTTTTCGAGGATTCTCAGCTCCCTGGACACGAACTATATTATCCTAACAAACGTTGCTCCAAATTCACTGCAAAAGCTATATACGAGAAGTTTGGAGTGTGGGGAACAAGAATAACACAAATTTACATTTCGTGTAAGTCGATATTTCGACGATTCTCGGCTCCCTGGACACGAAATATACATGTAACAAAAGTTGCTCCAAACTCGCCTCAAATGCTATTTACGAGCAGTTTGGAGCGCGGGGAACAAGAATATCATAAAAATGTTTCATTACGTGTAAGTCGATATTTCGACCATACACGGCTCCCAGGACACGAAAATACATATATCAAAAGTTGCTCCAAATTCGCTGCAAATGCTATTTACGAGCAGTATGGAGCGTGGGGAACAAGAATATCACAAAAATTTTTCATTTCGCATAAGTCGATTTTTCGAGGATTCTCAGCTCCCTGGTCACGAACTATAGTATCCTAACAAACGTTGCTCCAAATTCACTGCAAAAGCTATATACGAAAAGTTTGGAGTGTGGGGAACAACAATATCACAAAAATATTTCATTTCGTGTAAGTTGATATTTCGAGGATTCTCAGCTCCCTGGACACGAAATATATTATCCTAACAAACGTTGCTCCAAATTCGCTGCAAAAGCTATATACAAGAGGTTTGGAGTGTGGGGAACAAGAATATCACAAAAATTTTTCATTTCGTGTAAGTCGATATTTCGACGATTCTCGGCTCCCTGGACACTAAATATACTCTGAACAAAAGTTGCTCCAAATTCGCTGCAAAAGCTATATAAGAGCAGTTTGGAGAAAGATAAACAAGAATATCACAAAAATATTTCATTTCGTGTAAGTCGATATTACGACGAATCTCGGCACCCTGGTAACGAAATATACATATAACAAAAGTTGCTCCAAATTCGCTGCAAATGCTATTTATGAGCAGTTTGGAGCGTGGGGAACAAGAATATCACAAAAATATTTCATTTCGTGTAAGTTGATATTTCGACGATTCGCGGTTCCCTTGACTCGAAATATTCTCAGAGCAAAAGTTGATCCAAATTCGCAACAAAAGCTATATACGAGCAGTTTGGAGTGTGCGGAACAAGAATACCACAAAAATTGTTCATTTCGCCTAAGTCGATATTTCGACGATTCTCAGCTCCCTGGTCACGTAATATACATATACCAAAAGTTGCTCCAAATTCGCCTCAAATGCTATTTACGAGCAGTTTGGAGCGCGGGGAACAAGAATATCATAAAAATGTTTCATTACGTGTAAGTCGATATTTCGACGATTCTCGGCTCCCTGGTAACGAAATATACATATAACAAAAGTTGCTCCAAATTCGCTGCAAATGCTATATACGAGCAGTTTGGAGCGTGGGGAACAAGAATATCACAAAAATTTTTCATTTCGCGTAATTCGATTTTTCGAGGATTCTCAGCTCCCTGGACACGAGCTATATTATCCTAACAAACGTTGCTCCAAATTCACTGCAAAAGCTATATACGAAAAGTTTGGAGTGTGGGGAACAAGAATATCACAAAAATATTTCATTTCGTGTAAGTTGATATTTCGAGGATTCTCAGCTTCCTGGACACGAAATATATTATCCTAAGAAACGTTGCTCCAAATTCGCTGCAAAAGCTATATACGAGAAGTTTAGAGTGTGGGGAACAAGAATAACACAAAAATTTACATTTCGTGTAAGTCGATAATTCGACGATTCTCGGCTCCCTGGACACGAAATATACATGTAACAAAAGTTGCTCCAAATTCGCTGCAAAAGCTATATAAGAGCAGTTTGGAGTAAGGTTAACAAGAATATCACAAAAATATTTCATTTCGCCTAAGTCGATATTTCGCCGATTCTCAGCTCCCTGGTCACGAAATATACATATACCAAAAGTTGCTCCAAACTCGCCTCAAATGCTATTTACGAGCAGTTTGGAGCGCGGGGAACAAGAATATCATAAAAATGTTTCATTACGTGTAAGTCGATATTTCGACGAATCTCGGCTCCCAGGACACGAAAATACATATATCAAAAGTTGCTCCAAATTCGCTGCAAATGCTATTTACTAGCAGTATGGAGCGTGGGGAACATGAATATCACAAAAATTTTTCATTTCGCTTAAGTCGATTTTTCGAGGATTCTCAGCTCCCTGGACACGAACTATAGTATCCTAACAAACGTTGCTCCAAATTCACTGCAAAAGCTATATACGAAAAGTTTGGAGTGTGGGGAACAAGAATATCACAAAAATTTTTCATTTCGTGTAAGTCGATATTTCGACGATTCTTGGCTCCCTGGACACTAAATATACTCTGAACAAAAGTTGCTCCAAATTCGCTGCAAAAGCTATATAAGAGCAGTTTGGAGAAAGATAAACAAGAATATCACAAAAATATTTCATTTCGTGTAAGTCGATATTACGACGAATCTCGGTTCCCTGGTAACGAAATATACATATAACAAAAGTTGCTCCAAATTCGCTGCAAATGCTATTTACGAGCAGTTTGGAGCGTGGGGAACAAGAATATCACAAAAATATTTCATTTCGTGTAAGTTGATATTTCGACAATTCTCGGCTCCCTGGACACGAAAAATACATATTACAAAAGTTGTTCCAAATTCGCTGCAAATGCTATATACTAGCAGTTTGGAGCGTGGGGAAGAAGATTATCACAAAAATTTTTCATTTCGCGTAAGTCGATTTTTCGAGGATTCTCAGCTCCCTGGACACGAACTATATTATCCTAACAAACGTTGCTCCAAATTCACTGCAAAAGCTATATACGAAAAGTTTGGAGTGTGGGGAACAAGAATATCACAAAAATATTTCATTTCGTGTAAGTTGATATTTCGAGGATTCTCAGCTTCCTGGACACGAAATATATTATCCTAACAAACGTTGCTCCAAATTCGCTGCAAAAGCTATCTATATACGAGAAGTTTGGAGTGTGGGGAACAAGAATATCACAAAAATTTTTCATTTCGTGTAAGTCGATGTTTCGACGATTCTCGGCTCCCTGGACACTAAATATACTCTGAACAAAAGTTGCTCCAAATTCGCTGCAAAAGCTATATAAGAGCAGTTTGGTGTAAGGTAAACAAGAATATCACAAAAATATTTCATTTCTTGTAAGTCGATATTTCGACGATTCTCGGCTCCCTGGTCACGAAATATACATGTAACAAAAGTTGCTCCAAATTCGCTGCAAAAGCTATATAAGAGCAGTTTGGAGTAAGGTAAACAAGAATATCACAAAAATATTTCATTTCGTGTAAGTTGATATTTCGACGATTCTCGGCTCCCAGGACACGAAAATACATATATCAAAAGTTGCTCCAAATTTGCTGCAAATGCTATTTACGAGCACTTTGGAACGTGGGGAACAAGAATATCACAAAAATATTTCATTTCGTGTAAGTTGATATTTCGACGATTCTCGGCTCCCTGGACACGAAAAATACATATAACAAAAGTTGCTCCAAATTCGCTGCAAATGCTATATACGTAAAGTTTGGAGTGTGGGGAACAAGAATATCACAAAAATATTTCATTTCGTGTAAGTTGATATTTCGAGGATTCTCAGCTTCCTGGACACGAAATATATTATCCTAACAAACGTTGCTCCAAATTCGCTGCAAAAGCTATATACAAGAAGTTTGGAGTGTGGGGAACAAGAATATCACAAAAATTTTTCATTTCGTGTAAGTCGATATTTCGACGATTCTCGGCTCCCTGGACACTAAATATACTCTGAACAAAAGTTGCTCCAAATTCGCTGCAAAAGCTATATAAGAGCAGTTTGGAGTAAGGTTAACAAGAATATCACAAAAATATTTCATTTCGCCTAAGTCGATATTTCGCCGATTCTCAGCTCCCTGGTCACGAAATATACATATACCAAAAGTTGCTCCAAACTCGCCTCAAATGCTATTTACGAGCAGTTTGAAGCGCGGGGAACAAGAATATCATAAAAATGTTTCATTACGTGTAAGTCGATATTTCGACGATTCTCGGTTCCCTGGTAACGAAATATACATATTATAAAAGTTGCTCCAAATTCGCTGCATAAGCTAAAAGCGAATAGTTTGGAGTGTGGGGAAGAAGATTCTCACAAAAATGTATCACTAAGTGAAAGTCGATTTTTCGACGATTCGCGGTTCCCTTGACTCGAAATATTCTTAGAGCAAAAGTTGCTCCAAATTCGCTACAAAAGCTATATACGAGCAGTTTGGAGTGTGGGGAACAAGAATACCACAAAAATTGTTCATTTCGCCTAAGTCGATATTTCGACGATTCTCAGCTCCCTGGTCACGTAATATACATATACCAAAAGTTGCTCCAAATTCGCCTCAGATGCTATTTACGAGCAGTTTGGAGCGCGGGGAACAAGAATATCATAAAAATGTTTCATTACGTGTAAGTCGATATTTCGACGATTCTCGGCTCCCTGGTAACGAAATATACATATAACAAAAGTTGCTCCAAACTCGCCTCAAATGCTATTTACGAGCAGTTTGGAGCGCGGGGAACAAGAATATCATAAAAATGTTTCATTACGTGTAAGTCGATATTTCGACGATTCTCGGCTCCCAGGACACGAAAATACATATATCAAAAGTTGCTCCAAATTCGCTGCAAATGCTATTTACGAGCAGTATGGAGCGTGGGGAACATGAATATCACAAAAATTTTTCATTTCGCATAAGTCGTATTTTCGAGGATTCTCAGCTCCCTGGACACGAACTATAGTATCCTAACAAACGTTGCTCCAAATTCACTGCAAAAGCTATATACGAAAAGTTTGGAGTGTGGGGAACAAGAATATCACAAAAATTTTTCATTTCGTGTAAGTCGATATTTCGACGATTCTCGGCTCCCTGGACACTAAATATACTCTGAACAAAAGTTGCTCCAAATTCGCTGCAAAAGCTATATAAGAGCAGTTTGGAGAAAGATAAACAAGAATATCACAAAAATATTTCATTTCGTGTAAGTCGATATTTCGACGATTCTCGGCTCCCTGGACACAAAATATACTCTGAAAAAAAAGTTGCTCCAAATTCGCTGCAAAAGCTATATAAGAGCAGTTTGGAGTAAGGTAAACAAGAATATCACAAAAATATTTCATTTCGTGTAAGTTGATATTTCGACGATTCTCGACTCCCAGGACACAAAAATACATATATCAAAAGTTGCTCCAAATTTGCTGCAAATGCTATTTACGAGCAGTTTGGAACGTGGGGAACAAGAATATCACAAAAATATTTCATTTCGTGTAAGTTGATATTTCGACGATTCTCGGCTCCCTGGACACGAAAAATACATATAACAAAAGTTGCTACAAATTCGCTGCAAATGCTATATACGAGCAGTTTGGAGCGTGGGGAAGAAGAATGTCACAAAAATTTTTCATTTCGCCTAAGTCGATTCTCAGCTCCCTGGACACGAACTATATTATCCTAACAAACGTTGCTCCAAATTCACTGCAAAAGCTATATACGAGAAGTTTGGAGTGTGGGGAACAAGAATATCACAAAAATTTTTCATTTCGTGTAAGTCGATATTTCGACGATTCTCGGCTCCCTGGACACTAAATATACTCTGAACAAAAGTTGCTCCAAATTCGCTGCAAAAGCTATATAAGAGCAGTTTGGAGTAATGTTAACAAGAATATCACAAAAATATTTTATTTCGCCTAAGTCGATATTTCGCCGATTCTCAGCTCCCTGGTCACGAAATATACATATACCAAAAGTTGCTCCAAACTCGCCTCAAATGCTATTTACGAGCAGTTTGAAGCGCGGGGAACAAGAATATCATAAAAATGTTTCATTACGTGTAAGTCGATATTTCGACGATTCTCGGTTCCCTGGTAACGAAATATACATATAATAAAAGTTGCTCCAAATTCGCTGCATAAGCTAAAAGCGAATAGTTTGGAGTGTGGGGAAGAAGATTCTCACAAAAATGTATCACTAAGTGAAAGTCGATTTTTCGACGATTCGCGGTTCCCTTGACTCGAAATATTCTCAGAGCAAAAGTTGCTCCAAATTCGCTACAAAAGCTATATACGAGCAGTTTGGAGTGTGGGGAACAAGAATACCACAAAAATTGTTCATTTCGCCTAAGTCGATATTTCGACGATTCTCAGCTCCCTGGTCACGTAATATACATATACCAAAAGTTGCTCCAAATTCGCCTCAAATGCTATTTACGAGCAGTTTGGAGCGCGGGGAACAAGAATATCATAAAAATGTTTCATTACGTGTAAGTCGATATTTCGACGATTCTCGGCTCCCTGGTAACGAAATATACATATAACAAAAGTTGCTCCAAACTCGCCTCAAATGCTATTTACGAGCAGTTTGGAGCGCGGGGAACAAGAATATCATAAAAATGTTTCATTACGTGTAATTCGATATTTCGACGATTCTCGGCTCCCAGGACACGAAAATACATATATCAAAAGTTGCTCCAAATTCGCTGCAAATGCTATTTACGAGCAGTTTGGAGCGTGGGGAAGAAGAATGCCACAAAAATTTTTCATTTCGCCTAAGTCGATTCTCAGCTCCCTGGACACGAACTATATTATCCTAACAAACGTTGCTCCAAATTCACTGCAAAAGCTATATACGAGAAGTTTGGAGTGTGGGGAACAAGAATATCACAAAAATTTTTCATTTCGTGTAAGTCGATATTTCGACGATTCTCGGCTCCCTGGACACTAAATATACTCTGAACAAAAGTTGCTCCAAATTCGCTGCAAAAGCTATATAAGAGCAGTTTGGAGTAATGTTAACAAGAATATCACAAAAATATTTTATTTCGCCTAAGTCGATATTTCGCCGATTCTCAGCTCCCTGGTCACGAAATATACATATAGCAAAAGTTGCTCCAAACTCGCCTCAAATGCTATTTACGAGCAGTTTGAAGCGCGGGGAACAAGAATATCATAAAAATGTTTCATTACGTGTAAGTCGATATTTCGACGATTCTCGGTTCCCTGGTAACGAAATATACATATAATAAAAGTTGCTCCAAATTCGCTGCATAAGCTAAAAGCGAATAGTTTGGAGTGTGGGGAAGAAGATTCTCACAAAAATGTATCACTAAGTGAAAGTCGATTTTTCGACGATTCGCGGTTCCCTTGACTCGAAATATTCTCAGAGCAAAAGTTGCTCCAAATTCGCTACAAAAGCTATATACGAGCAGTTTGGAGTGTGGGGAACAAGAATACCACAAAAATTGTTCATTTCGCCTAAGTCGATATTTCGACGATTCTCAGCTCCCTGGTCACGTAATATACATATACCAAAAGTTGCTCCAAATTCGCCTCAAATGCTATATACGAGCAGTTTGGAGCGCGGGGAACAAGAATATCATAAAAATGTTTCATTACGTGTAAGTCGATATTTCGACGATTCTCGGCTCCCTGGACACGAAATATACATATAACAAAAGTTGTTCCAAATTCGCTGCAAATGCTATATACGAGCAGTTTGGAGCGTGGGGAAGAAGAATATCACAAACATTTTTCATTTCACGTAATTCGATTTTTCGAGGATTCTCAGCTCCCTGGACACGAACTATATTATCCTAACAAACGTTGCTCCAAATTCACTGCAAAAGCTATATACGAGAAGTTTGGAGTTTGGGGAACAAGAATAACACAAATTTACATTTCGTGTAAGTCGATATTTCGACGATTCTCGGCTCCCTGGACACGAAATATACATGTAACAAAAGTTGCTCCAAACTCGCCTCAAATGCTATTTACGAGCAGTATGGAGCGTGGGGAACAAGAATATCACAAAAATTTTTCATTTCGCATAAGTCGATTTTTCGAGGATTCTCAGCTCCCTGGACACGAACTATAGTATCCTAACAAACGTTGCTCCAAATTCACTGCAAAAGCTATATACGAAAAGTTTGGAGTGTGGGGAACAACAATATCATAAAAATATTTCATTTCGTGTAAGTTGATATTTCGAGGATTCTCAGCTCCCTGGACACGAAATATATTATCCTAACAAACGTTGCTCCAAATTCGCTGCAAAAGCTATATACAAGAGGTTTGGAGTGTGGGGAACAAGAATATCACAAAAATTTTTCATTTCGTGTAAGTCGATATTTCGACGATTCTCGGCTCCCTGGACACTAAATATACTCTGAACAAAAGTTGCTCCAAATTCGCTGCAAAAGCTATATAAGAGCAGTTTGGAGAAAGATAAACAAGAATATCACAAAAATATTTCATTTCGTGTAAGTCGATATTACGACGAATCTCGGCACCCTGGTAACGAAATATGCATATAACAAAAGTTGCTCTAAATTCGCTGCAAATGCTATTTACGAGCAGTTTGGAGCGTGGGGAACAAGAATATCACAAAAATTGTTCATTTCGCCTAAGTCGATATTTCGACGATTCTCAGCTCCCTGGTCACGTAATATACATATACCAAAAGTTGCTCCAAATTCGCCTCAAATGCTATTTACGAGCAGTTTGGAGCGCGGGGAACAAGAATATCATAAAAATGTTTCATTACGTGTAAGTCGATATTTCGACGATTCTCGGCTCCCTGGTAACCAAATATACATATAACAAAAGTTGCTCCAAATTCGCTGCAAATGCTATTTACGAGCAGTTTGGAGCGTGGGGAACAAGAATATCACAAAAATATTTCATTTCGTGTAAGTTGATATTTCGACAATTCTCGGCTCCCTGGACACGAAAAATACATATAACAAAAGTTGTTCCAAATTCGCTGCAAATGCTATATACGAGCAGTTTGGAGCGTGGGGAACAAGAATATCACAAAAATTTTTCATTTCGCGTAATTCGATTTTTCGAGGATTCTCAGCTCCCTGGACACGAGCTATATTATCCTAACAAACGTTGCTCCAAATTCACTGCAAAAGCTATATACGAAAAGTTTGGAGTGTGGGGAACAAGAATATCACAAAAATATTTCATTTCGTGTAAGTTGATATTTCGAGGATTCTCAGCTTCCTGGACACGAAATATATTATCCTAAGAAACGTTGCTCCAAATTCGCTGCAAAAGCTATATACGAGAAGTTTAGAGTGTGGGGAACAAGAATAACACAAAAATTTACATTTCGTGTAAGTCGATAATTCGACGATTCTCGGCTCTCTGGACACGAAATATACATGTAACAAAAGTTGCTCCAAATTCGCTGCAAAAGCTATATAAGAGCAGTTTGGAGTAAGGTTAACAAGAATATCACAAAAATATTTCATTTCGCCTAAGTCGATATTTCGCCGATTCTCAGCTCCCTGGTCACGAAATATACATATACCAAAAGTTGCTCCAAACTCGCCTCAAATGCTATTTACGAGCAGTTTGGAGCGCGGGGAACAAAAATATCATAAAAATGTTTCATTACGTGTAAGTCGATATTTCGACGAATCTCGGCTCCCAGGACACGAAAATACATATATCAAAAGTTGCTCCAAATTCGCTGCAAATGCTATTTACGAGCAGTATGGAGCGTGGGGAACATGAATATCACAAAAATTTTTCATTTCGCATAAGTCGATTTTTCGAGGATTCTCAGCTCCCTGGACACGAACTATAGTATCCTAACAAACGTTGCTCCAAATTCACTGCAAAAGCTATATACGAAAAGTTTGGAGTGTGGGGAACAAGAATATCACAAAAATTTTTCATTTCGTGTAAGTCGATATTTCGACGATTCTTGGCTCCCTGGACACTAAATATACTCTGAACAAAAGTTGCTCCAAATTCGCTGCAAAAGCTATATAAGAGCAGTTTGGAGAAAGATAAACAAGAATATCACAAAAATATTTCATTTCGTGTAAGTCGATATTACGACGAATCTCGGTTCCCTGGTAACGAAATATACATATAACAAAAGTTGCTCCAAATTCGCTGCAAATGCTATTTACGAGCAGTTTGGAGCGTGGGGAACAAGAATATCACAAAAATATTTCATTTCGTGTAAGTTGATATTTCGACGATTCTCGGCTCCATGGACACGAAAAATACATTTAACAAAAGTTGCTCCAAATTCGCTGCAAATGCTATATACGAGCAGTTTGGAGTAAGGTAAACAAGAATATCACAAAAATATTTCATTTCGTATAAGTCGATATTTCGACGATTCTCGGCTCCCTGGACACTAAATATACTCTGAACAAAGGTTGCACCAAATTCGGTGCAAAAGCTATATAAGAGCAGTTTGGAGTAAGGTAAACAAGAATATCACAAAAATATTTCATTTCGTGTAAAGTTGATATTTCGACGATTCTCGGCTCCCAGGACACGAAAATACATATATCAAAAGTTGCTCCAAATTTGCTGCAAATGCTATTTACGAGCAGTTTGGAACGTGGGGAACAAGAATATCACAAAAATATTTCATTTCGTGTAAGTTGATATTTCGACGATTCTCGGCTCCCTAGACACGAAAGTATATATCACAAAAGTTGGTCCAAATTCGCTGCAAATGCTATATACGAGCAGTTTGGAGCGTGGGGAACAAGAATATCATAAAAATGTTTCATTACGTGTAAGTCGATTTTACGAAGATTCTCAGCTGCCTGGACACGAAATATTCTCAGAACAAAAGTTGCTCCAAATTCGCTGCATAAGCTAAAAGCGAATAGTTTGGAGTGCGGGGAAGAAGATTCTCACAAAAATGTATCACTAAGTGAAAGTCGATTTCTCGACGATTCGCGGTTCCCTTGACTCGAAATATTCTCAGAGCAAAAGTTGCTCCAAATTCGCTGCAAAAGCTATATACGAGCAGTTTGGAGTGTGGGGAACAAGAATATCACAAAAATATTTCATTTCGCCTAAGTCGATATTTCGCCGATTCTCAGCACCCTGGTCACGAAATATACATATACCAAAAGTTGCTCCAAATTCGCCACAAATGCTATTTACGAGCAGTTTGGAGCGCGGGGAACAAGAATATCATAAAAATGTTTCATTACGTGTAAGTCGATATTTCGACGATTCTCGGCTCCCTGGTAACGAAATATACATATAACAAAAGTTGCTCCAAATTCGCTGCAAATGCTATATACGACCAGTTTGGAGCGTGGGGAAGAAGATTATCACAAAAATTTTTCATTTCGCGTAAGTCGATTTTTCGAGGATTCTCAGCTCCCTGGACACGAACTATATTATCCTAACAAACGTTGCTCCAAATTCACTGCAAAAGCTATATACGAAAAGTTTGGAGTGTGGGAAAAAGAATATCACAAAAATATTTCATTTCGTGTAAGTTGATATTTCGAGGATTCTCAGCTTCCTGGACACGAAATATATTATCCTAACAAACGTTGCTCCAAATTCGCTGCAAAAGCTATATACGAGAAGTTTGGAGTGTGGGGAACAAGAATATCACAAAAATTTTTCATTTCGTGTAAGTCGATGTTTCGACGATTCTCGGCTCCCTGGACACTAAATATACTCTGAACAAAAGTTGCTCCAAATTCGCTGCAAAAGCTATATAAGAGCAGTTTGGAGTAAGGTAAACAAGAATATCACAAAAATATTTCATTTCTTGTAAGTCGATATTTCGACGATTCTCGGCTCCCTGGTCACGAAATATACATGTAACAAACGTTGCTCCAAATTCGCTGCAAAAGCTATATAAGAGCAGTTTGGAGTAAGGTAAACAAGAATATCACAAAAATATTTCATTTCGTGTAAGTTGATATTTCGACGATTCTCGGCTCCCAGGACACGAAAATACATATATCAAAAGTTGCTCCAAATTTGCTGCAAATGCTATTTACGAGCACTTTGGAACGTCGGGAACAAGAATATCACAAAAATATTTCATTTCGTGTAAGTTGATATTTCGACGATTCTCGGCTCCCTGGACACGAAAAATACATATAACAAAAGTTGCTCCAAATTCGCTGCAAATGCTATATACGAGCAGTTTGGAGCGTGGGGAAGAAGAATGTCACAAAAATTTTTCATTTCGCGTAAGTCGATTTTTCGAGGATTCTCAGCTCCCTGGACACGAACTATATTATCCTAACAAACGTTGCTCCAAATTCACTGCAAAAGCTATATACGAGAAGTTTGGAGTGTGGGGAACAAGAATAACACAAATTTACATTTCGTGTAAGTCGATATTTCGACGATTCTCGGCTCCCTGGACACGAAATATACATGTAACAAAAGTTGCTCCAAACTCGCCTCAAATGCTATTTACGAGCAGTTTGGAGCGCGGGGAACAAGAATATCATAAAAATGTTTCATTACGTGTAAGTCGATATTTCGACGATACACGGCTCCCAGGACACGAAAATACATATATCAAAAGTTGCTCCAAATTCGCTGCAAATGCTATTTACGAGCAGTATGGAGCGTGGGGAACAAGAATATCACAAAAATTTTTCATTTCGCATAAGTCGATTTTTCGAGGATTCTCAGCTCCCTGGACACGAACTATAGTATCCTAACAAACGTTGCTCCAAATTCACTGCAAAAGCTATATACGAAAAGTTTGGAGTGTGGGGAACAAGAATATCACAAAAATATTTCATTTCGTGTAAGTCGATATTTCGACGATTCTCGGCTCCCTGGACACTAAATATACTCTGAACAAAAGTTGCTCCAAATTCGCTGCAAAAGCTATATAAGAGCAGTTTGGAGAAAGATAAACAAGAATATCACAAAAATATTTCATTTCGTGTAAGTCGATATTACGACGAATCTCGGCACCCTGGTAACGAAATATACATATAACAAAAGTTGCTCCAAATTCGCTGCAAATGCTATTTACGAGCAGTTTGGAGCGTGGGGAACAAGAATATCACAAAAATATTTCATTTCGTGTAAGTTGATATTTCGACGATTCGCGGTTCCCTTGACACGAAATATTCTCAGAGCAAAAGTTGATCCAAATTCGCTACAAAAGCTATATACGAGCAGTTTGGAGTGTGGGGAACAAGAATACCACAAAAATTGTTCATTTCGCCTAAGTCGATATTTCGACGATTCTCAGCTCCCTGGTCACGTAATATACATATACCAAAAGTTGCTCCAAATTCGCCTCAAATGCTATTTACGAGCAGTTTGGAGCGCGGGGAACAAGAATATCATAAAAATGTTTCATTACGTGTAAGTCGATATTTCGACGATTCTCGGCTCCCTGGTAACGAAATATACATATAACAAAAGTTGCTCCAAATTCGCTGCAAATGCTATTTACGAGCAGTTTGGAGCGTGGGGAACAAGAATATCACAAAAATTTTTCATTTCGCGTAATTCGATTTTTCGAGGATTCTCAGCTCCCTGGACACGAGCTATATTATCCTAAAAAACGTTGCTCCAAATTCACTGCAAAAGCTATATACGAAAAGTTTGGAGTGTGGGGAACAAGAATATCACAAAAATATTTCATTTCGTGTAAGTCGATATTTCGACGATTCTCGGCTCCCTGGTAACGAAATATACATATAACAAAAGTTGCTCCAAATTCGCTGCAAATGCTATTTACGAGCAGTTTGGAGCGTGGGGAACAAGAATATCACAAAAATTTTTCATTTCGCGTAATTCGATTTTTCGAGGATTCTCAGCTCCCTGGACACGAGCTATATTATCCTAAAAAACGTTGCTCCAAATTCACTGCAAAAGCTATATACGAGAAGTTTAGAGTGTGGGGAACAAGAATAACACAAAAATTTACATTTCGTGTAAGTCGATAATTCGACGATTCTCGGCTCCCTGGACACGAAATATACATGTAACAAAAGTTGCTCCAAATTCGCTGCAAAAGCTATATAAGAGCAGTTTGGAGTAAGGTTAACAAGAATATCACAAAAATATTTCATTTCGCCTAAGTCGATATTTCGCCGATTCTCAGCTCCCTGGTCACGAAATATACATATACCAAAAGTTGCACCAAAATCGCCTCAAATGCTATTTACGAGCAGTTTGGAGCGCGGGGAACAAGAATATCATAAAAATGTTTCATTACGTGTAAGTCGATATTTCGACGAATCTCGGCTCCCAGGACACGAAAATACATATATCAAAAGTTGCTCCAAATTCGCTGCAAATGCTATTTACGAGCAGTATGGAGCGTGGGGAACATGAATATCACAAAAATTTTTCATTTCGCATAAGTCGATTTTTCGAGGATTCTCAGCTCCCTGGACACGAACTATAGTATCCTAACAAACGTTGCTCCAAATTCACTGCAAAAGCTATATACGAAAAGTTTGGAGTGTGGGGAACAAGAATATCACAAAAATTTTTCATTTCGTGTAAGTCGATATTTCGACGATTCTCGGCTCCCTGGACACTAAATATACTCTGAACAAAAGTTGCTCCAAATTCGCTGCAAAAGCTATATAAGAGCAGTTTGGAGAAAGATAAACAAGAATATCACAAAAATATTTCATTTCGTGTAAGTCGATATTACGACGAATCTCGGTTCCCTGGTAACGAAATATACATATAACAAAAGTTGCTCCAAATTCGCTGCAAATGCTATTTACGAGCAGTTTGGAGCGTGGGGAACAAGAATATCACAAAAATATTTCATTTCGTGTAAGTTGATATTTCGACGATTCTCGGCTCCCTGGACACGAAAAATACATTTAACAAAAGTTGCTCCAAATTCGCTGCAAATGCTATATACGAGCAGTTTGGAGAAAGATAAACAAGAATATCACAAAAATATTTCATTTCGTATAAGTCGATATTTCGACGATTCTCGGCTCCCTGGACACTAAATATACTCTGAACAAAAGTTGCACCAAATTCGGTGCAAAAGCTATATAAGAGCAGTTTGGAGTAAGGTAAACAAGAATATCACAAAAATATTTCATTTCGTGTAAAGTTGATATTTCGACGATTCTCGGCTCCCAGGACACGAAAATACATATATCAAAAGTTGCTCCAAATTTGCTGCAAATGCTATTTACGAGCAGTTTGGAACGTGGGGAACAAGAATATCACAAAAATATTTCATTTCGTGTAAGTCGATATTTCGACGATTCTCGGCTCCCTGGTAACGAAATATACATATAACAAAAGTTGCTCCAAATTCGCTGCAAATGCTATATACGACCAGTTTGGAGCGTGGGGAAGAAGATTATCACAAAAATTTTTCATTTCGCGTAAGTCGATTTTTCGAGGATTCTCAGCTCCCTGGACACGAACTATATTATCCTAACAAACGTTGCTCCAAATTCACTGCAAAAGCTATATACGAAAAGTTTGGAGTGTTGGAAAAAGAATATCACAAAAATATTTCATTTCGTGTAAGTTGATATTTCGAGGATTCTCAGCTTCCTGGACACGAAATATATTATCCTAACAAACGTTGCTCCAAATTCGCTGCAAAAGCTATATATGAGAAGTTTGGAGTGTGGGGAACAAGAATATCACAAAAATTTTTCATTTCGTGTAAGTCGATGTTTCGACGATTCTCGGCTCCCTGGACACTAAATATACTCTGAACAAAAGTTGCTCCAAATTCGCTGCAAAAGCTATATAAGAGCAGTTTGGAGTAAGGTAAACAAGAATATCACAAAAATATTTCATTTCTTGTAAGTCGATATTTCGACGATTCTCGGCTCCCTGGTCACGAAATATACATGTAACAAACGTTGCTCCAAATTCGCTGCAAAAGCTATATAAGAGCAGTTTGGAGTAAGGTAAACAAGAATATCACAAAAATATTTCATTTCGTGTAAGTTGATATTTCGACGATTCTCGGCTCCCAGGACACGAAAATACATATATCAAAAGTTGCTCCAAATTTGCTGCAAATGCTATTTACGAGCACTTTGGAACGTCGGGAACAAGAATATCACAAAAATATTTCATTTCGTGTAAGTTGATATTTCGACGATTCTCGGCTCCCTGGACACGAAAAATACATATAACAAAAGTTGCTCCAAATTCGCTGCAAATGCTATATACGAGCAGTTTGGAGCGTGGGGAAGAAGAATGTCACAAAAATTTTTCATTTCGCGTAAGTCGATTTTTCGAGGATTCTCAGCTCCCTGGACACGAACTATATTATCCTAACAAACGTTGCTCCAAATTCACTGCAAAAGCTATATACGAGAAGTTTGGAGTGTGGGGAACAAGAATAACACAAATTTACATTTCGTGTAAGTCGATATTTCGACGATTCTCGGCTCCCTGGACACGAAATATACATGTAACAAAAGTTGCTCCAAACTCGCCTCAAATGCTATTTACGAGCAGTTTGGAGCGCGGGGAACAAGAATATCATAAAAATGTTTCATTACGTGTAAGTCGATATTTCGACGATACACGGCTCCCAGGACACGAAAATACATATATCAAAAGTTGCTCCAAATTCGCTGCAAATGCTATTTACGAGCAGTATGGAGCGTGGGGAACAAGAATATCACAAAAATTTTTCATTTCGCATAAGTCGATTTTTCGAGGATTCTCAGCTCCCTGGACACGAACTATAGTATCCTAACAAACGTTGCTCCAAATTCACTGCAAAAGCTATATACGAAAAGTTTGGAGTGTGGGGAACAACAATATCACAAAAATATTTCATTTCGTGTAAGTTGATATTTCGAGGATTCTCAGCTCCCTGGACACGAAATATATTATCCTAACAAACGTTGCTCCAAATTCGCTGCAGAAGCTATATACAAGAGGTTTGGAGTGTGGGGAACAAGAATATCACAAAAATTTTTCATTTCGTGTAAGTCGATATTTCGACGATTCTCGGCTCCCTGGACACTAAATATACTCTGAACAAAAGTTGCTCCAAATTCGCTGCAAAAGCTATATAAGAGCAGTTTGGAGAAAGATAAACAAGAATATCACAAAAATATTTCATTTCGTGTAAGTCGATATTACGACGAATCTCGGTTCCCTGGTAACGAAATATACATATAACAAAAGTTGCTCCAAATTCGCTGCAAATGCTATTTACGAGCAGTTTGGAGCGTGGGGAACAAGAATATCACAAAAATATTTCATTTCGTGTAAGTTGATATTTCGACGATTCTCGGCTCCCTGGACACGAAAAATACATTTAACAAAAGTTGCTCCAAATTCGCTGCAAATGCTATATACGAGCAGTTTGGAGAAAGATAAACAAGAATATCACAAAAATATTTCATTTCGTATAAGTCGATATTTCGACGATTCTCGGCTCCCTGGACACTAAATATACTCTGAACAAAAGTTGCACCAAATTCGGTGCAAAAGCTATATAAGAGCAGTTTGGAGTAAGGTAAACAAGAATATCACAAAAATATTTCATTTCGTGTAAAGTTGATATTTCGACGATTCTCGGCTCCCAGGACACGAAAATACATATATCAAAAGTTGCACCAAATTTGCTGCAAATGCTATTTACGAGCAGTTTGGAACGTGGGGAACAAGAATATCACAAAAATATTTCATTTCGTGTAAGTCGATATTTCGACGATTCTCGGCTCCCTGGTAACGAAATATACATATAACAAAAGTTGCTCCAAATTCGCTGCAAATGCTATATACGACCAGTTTGGAGCGTGGGGAAGAAGATTATCACAAAAATTTTTCATTTCGCGTAAGTCGATTTTTCGAGGATTCTCAGCTCCCTGGACACGAACTATATTATCCTAACAAACGTTGCTCCAAATTCACTGCAAAAGCTATATACGAAAAGTTTGGAGTGTGGGAAAAAGAATATCACAAAAATATTTCATTTCGTGTAAGTTGATATTTCGAGGATTCTCAGCTTCCTGGACACGAAATATATTATCCTAACAAACGTTGCTCCAAATTCGCTGCAAAAGCTATATACGAGAAGTTTGGAGTAAGGTAAACAAGAATATCACAAAAATATTTCATTTCTTGTAAGTCGATATTTCGACGATTCTCGGCTCCCTGGTCACGAAATATACATGTAACAAACGTTGCTCCAAATTCGCTGCAAAAGCTATATAAGAGCAGTTTGGAGTAAGGTAAACAAGAATATCACAAAAATATTTCATTTCGTGTAAGTTGATATTTCGACGATTCTCGGCTCCCAGGACACGAAAATACATATATCAAAAGTTGCTCCAAATTTGCTGCAAATGCTATTTACGAGCACTTTGGAACGTCGGGAACAAGAATATCACAAAAATATTTCATTTCGTGTAAGTTGATATTTCGACGATTCTCGGCTCCCTGGACACGAAAATTACATATAACAAAAGTTGCTCCAAATTCGCTGCAAATGCTATATACGAGCAGTTTGGAGCGTGGGGAAGAAGAATGTCACAAAAATTTTTCATTTCGCGTAAGTCGATTTTTCGAGGATTCTCAGCTCCCTGGACACGAACTATATTATCCTAACAAACGTTGCTCCAAATTCACTGCAAAAGCTATATACGAGAAGTTTGGAGTGTGGGGAACAAGAATAACACAAATTTACATTTCGTGTAAGTCGATATTTCGACGATTCTCGGCTCCCTGGACACGAAATATACATGTAACAAAAGTTGCTCCAAACTCGCCTCAAATGCTATTTACGAGCAGTTTGGAGCGCGGGGAACAAGAATATCATAAAAATGTTTCATTACGTGTAAGTCGATATTTCGACGATACACGGCTCCCAGGACACGAAAATACATATATCAAAAGTTGCTCCAAATTCGCCTCAAATGCTATTTTCGAGCAGTTTGGAGCGTGGGGAACAAGAATATCACAAAAATATTTCATTTCGTGTAAGTTGATATTTCGACGATTCTCGGCTCCCTGGACACGAAAAATACATATAACAAAAGTTGCTCCAAATTCGCTGCAAATGCTATATACGAGCAGTTTGGAGCGTGGGGAAGAAGAATATTACAAAAATTTTTCATTTCGCGTAAGTCGATTTTTCGAGGATTCTCAGCTCCCTGGACACGAACTATACTATCCTAACAAACGTTGCTCCAACTTCACTGCAAAAGCTATATACGAAAAGTTTGGAGTGTGGGGAACAAGAATATCACAAAAATATTTCATTTCGTGTAAGTTGATAATTCGAGGATTCTCAGCTCCCTGGACACGAAATATATTATCCTAACAAACGTTGCTCCAAATTCGCTGCAAAAGCGATATACAAGAAGTTTGGAGTGTGGGGAACAAGAATATCACAAAAATTTTACATTTCGTGTAAGTCGATATTTCGACGATTCTCGGCTCCCTGGACACTAAATATACTCTGAACAAAAGTTGCTCCAAATTCGCTGCAAAAGCTATATAAGAGCAGTTTGGAGTAAGGTAAACAAGAATATCACAAAAATATTTCATTTCGTGTAAGTCGATATTTCGACGATTCTCAGCTCCCTGGTCACGAAATATACATAGACCAAACGTTGCTCCAAATTCGCCTCAAATGCTATTTTCGAGCAGTTTGGAGCGTGGGGAACAAGAATATCACAAAAATATTTCATTTCGTGTAAGTTGATATTTCGACGATTCTAGGCTCCCTGGTAACGAAATATACATATAACAAAAGTTCCTCCAAATTCGCTGCAAATGCTATTTACGAACAGTTTGGAGCATGGGGAACAAGAATATCACAAAAATATTTCAATTCGTGTAAGTTGATATTTCGACGATTCTCGGCTCCCTGGACACGAAAAATACAGATAAAATAAATTGTTCCAAATTCGCTGCAAATGCTATTTACGAGCAGTTTGGAGCGTGGGGAAAAAGAATATCACAAAAATATTTCATTTCGTGTAAGTTGATATTTCGACGATTCTCGGCTCCCTGGACACTAAATATACTCTGAACAAAAGTTGCTCCAAATTCGCTGCAAAAGCTATATAAGAGCAGTTTGGAGTAAGGTAAACAAGAATATCACAAAAATATTTCATTTCGTGTAAGTCGATATTTCGACGATTCTCAGCTCCCTGGTCACGAAATATACATAGACCAAACGTTGCTCCAAATTCGCCTCAAATGCTATTTTCGAGCAGTTTGGAGCGTGGGGAACAAGAATATCACAAAAATATTTCAATTCGTGTAAGTCGATATTTCTACGATTCTCGGCTCCCTGGTAACGAAATATACATATAACAAAAGTTGCTCCAAATTCGCTGCAAATGCTATATACGACCAGTTTGGAGCGTGGGGAAGAAGATTATCACAAAAATTTTTCATTTCGCGTAAGTCGATTTTTCGAGGATTCTCAGCTCCCTGGACACGAACTATATTATCCTAACAAACGTTGCTCCAAATTCACTGCAAAAGCTATATACGAAAAGTTTGGAGTGTGGGAAAAAGAATATCACAAAAATATTTCATTTCGTGTAAGTTGATATTTCGAGGATTCTCAGCTTCCTGGACACGAAATATATTATCCTAACAAACGTTGCTCCAAATTCGCTGCAAAAGCTATATACGAGAAGTTTGGAGTGTGGGGAACAAGAATATCACAAAAATTTTTCATTTCGTGTAAGTCGATGTTTCGACGATTCTCGGCTCCCTGGACACTAAATATACTCTGAACAAAAGTTGCTCCAAATTCGCTGCAAAAGCTATATAAGAGCAGTTTGGAGTAAGGTAAACAAGAATATCACAAAAATATTTCATTTCTTGTAAGTCGATATTTCGACGATTCTCGGCTCCCTGGTCACGAAATATACATGTAACAAAAAACGTTGCTCCAAATTCGCTGCAAAAGCTATATAAGAGCAGTTTGGAGTAAGGTAAACAAGAATATCACAAAAATATTTCATTTCGTGTAAGTTGATATTTCGACGATTCTCGGCTCCCAGGACACGAAAATACATATATCAAAAGTTGCTCCAAATTTGCTGCAAATGCTATTTACGAGCACTTTGGAACGTCGGGAACAAGAATATCACAAAAATATTTCATTTCGTGTAAGTTGATATTTCGACGATTCTCGGCTCCCTGGACACGAAAAATACATATAACAAAAGTTGCTCCAAATTCGCTGCAAATGCTATATACGAGCAGTTTGGAGCGTGGGGAAGAAGAATGTCACAAAAATTTTTCATTTCGCGTAAGTCGATTTTTCGAGGATTCTCAGCTCCCTGGACACGAACTATATTATCCTAACAAACGTTGCTCCAAATTCACTGCAAAAGCTATATACGAGAAGTTTGGAGTGTGGGGAACAAGAATAACACAAATTTACATTTCGTGTAAGTCGATATTTCGACGATTCTCGGCTCCCTGGACACGAAATATACATGTAACAAAAGTTGCTCCAAACTCGCCTCAAATGCTATTTACGAGCAGTTTGGAGCGCGGGGAACAAGAATATCATAAAAATGTTTCATTACGTGTAAGTCGATATTTCGACGATACACGGCTCCCAGGACACGAAAATACATATATCAAAAGTTGCTCCAAATTCGCTGCAAATGCTATTTACGAGCAGTATGGAGCGTGGGGAACAAGAATATCACAAAAATTTTTCATTTCGCATAAGTCGATTTTTCGAGGATTCTCAGCTCCCTGGACACGAACTATAGTATCCTAACAAACGTTGCTCCAAATTCACTGCAAAAGCTATATACGAAAAGTTTGGAGTGTGGGGAACAACAATATCACAAAAATATTTCATTTCGTGTAAGTTGATATTTCGAGGATTCTCAGCTCCCTGGACACGAAATATATTATCCTAACAAACGTTGCTCCAAATTCGCTGCAAAAGCTATATACAAGAGGTTTGGAGTGTGGGGAACAAGAATATCACAAAAATTTTTCATTTCGTGTAAGTCGATATTTCGACGATTCTCGGCTCCCTGGACACTAAATATACTCTGAACAAAAGTTGCTCCAAATTCGCTGCAAAAGCTATATAAGAGCAGTTTGGAGAAAGATAAACAAGAATATCACAAAAATATTTCATTTCGTGTAAGTCGATATTACGACGAATCTCGGCACCCTGGTAACGAAATATACATATAACAAAAGTTGCTCCAAATTCGCTGCAAATGCTATTTACGAGCAGTTTGGAGCGTGGGGAACAAGAATATCACAAAAATATTTCATTTCGTGTAAGTTGATATTTCGACGATTCGCGGTTCCCTTGACTCGAAATATTCTCAGAGCAAAAGTTGATCCAAATTCGCTACAAAAGCTATATACGAGCAGTTTGGAGTGTGGGGAACAAGAATACCACAAAAATTGTTCATTTCGCCTTAGTCGATATTTCGACGATTCTCAGCTCCCTGGTCACGTAATATACATATACCAAAAGTTGCTCCAAATTCGCCTCAAATGCTATTTACGAGCAGTTTGGAGCGCGGGGAACAAGAATATCATAAAAATGTTTCATTACGTGTAAGTCGATATTTCGACGATTCTCGGCTCCCTGGTAACGAAATATACATATAACAAAAGTTGCTCCAAATTCGCTGCAAATGCTATTTACGAGCAGTTTGGAGCTAGGGGAACAAGAATATTACAAAAATATTTCATTTCGTGTAAGTTGATATTTCGACAATTCTCGGCTCCCTGGACACGAAAAATACATATAACAAAAGTTGTTCCAAATTCGCTGCAAATGCTACATACGAGCAGTTTGGAGCGTGGGGAACAAGAATATCACAAAAATATTTCATTTCGTGTAAGTTGATATTTCGAGGATTCTCAGCTCCCTGGACACGAAATATATTATCCTAAGAAACGTTGCTCCAAATTCGCTGCAAAAGCTATATACGAGAAGTTTAGAGTGTGGGGAACAAGAATAACACAAAAATTTACATTTCGTGTAAGTCGATAATTCGACGATTCTCGGCTCCCTGGACACGAAATATACATGTAACAAAAGTTGCTCCAAATTCGCTGCAAAAGCTATATAAGAGCAGTTTGGAGTAAGGTTAACAAGAATATCACAAAAATATTTCATTTCGCCTAAGTCGATATTTTGGCCGATTCTCAGCTCCCTGGTCACGAAATATACATATACCAAAAGTTGCTCCAAACTCGCCTCACATGCTATTTACGAGCAGTTTGGAGCGCGGGGAACAAGAATATCATAAAAATGTTTCATTACGTGTAAGTCGATATTTCGACGATACACGGCTCCCAGGACACGAAAATACATATATCAAAAGTTGCTCCAAATTCGCTGCAAATGCTATTTACGAGCAGTATGGAGCGTGGGGAACAAGAATATCACAAAAATTTTTCATTTCGCATAAGTCGATTTTTCGAGGATTCTCAGCTCCCTGGACACGAACTATAGTATCCTAACAAACGTTGCTCCACATTCGCTGCAAAAGCTATATACAAGAAGTTTGGAGTGTGGAGAACAAGAATATCACAAAAATTTTTCATTTCGTGTAAGTCGATATTTCGACGATTCTCGGCTCCCTGGACACTAAATATACTCTGAACAAAAGTTGCTCCAAATTCGCTGCAAAAGCTATATAAGAGCAGTTTGGAGAAAGATAAACAAGAATATCACAAAAATATTTCATTTCGTGTAAGTCGATATTACGACGAATCTCGGCTCCCTGGACACGAAAAATACATATAACAAAAGTTGCTCCAAATTCGCTGCAAATGCTATCTATATACGAGCAGTTTGGGGCGTGGGGAAGAAGAATGTCACAAAAATTTTTCATTTCGCGTAAGTCGATTTTTCGAGGATTCTCAGCTCCCTGGACACGAACTATATTATCCTAACAAACGTTGCTCCAAATTCACTGCAAAAGCTATATACGTAAAGTTTGGAGTGTGGGGAACAAGAATATCACAAAAATATTTCATTTCGTGTAAGTTGATATTTCGAGGATTCTCAACTTCCTGGACACGAAATATATTATCCTAAAAAACGTTGCTCCAAATTCGCTGCAAAAGCTATATAAGAGCAGTTTGGAGTAAGGTAAACAAGAATATCACAAAAATATTTCATTTCTTGTAAGTCGATATTTCGACGATTCTCGGCTCCCTGGTCACGAAATATACATGTAACAAAAGTTGCTCCAAATTCGCTGCAAAAGCTATATAAGAGCAGTTTGGAGTAAGGTAAACAAGAATATCACAAAAATATTTCATTTCGTGTAAGTTGATATTTCGACGATTCTCGGCTCCCAGGACACGAAAATACATATATCAAAAGTTGCTCCAAATTTGCTGCAATTGCTATTTACGAGCACTTTGGAACGTGGGGAACAAGAATATCACAAAAATATTTCATTTCGTGTAAGTTGATATTTCGACGATTCTCGGCTCCCTGGACACGAAAAATACATATAACAAAAGTTGCTCCAAATTCGCTGCAAATGCTATATACGAGCAGTTTGGAGCGTGGGGAAGAAGAATGTCACAAAAATTTTTCATTTCGCGTAAGTCGATTTTTCGAGGATTCTCAGCTCCCTGGACACGAACTATATTATCCTAACAAACGTTGCTCCAAATTCACTGCAAAAGCTATATACGTAAAGTTTGGAGTGTGGGGGGAACAAGAATATCACAAAAATATTTCATTTCGTGTAAGTTGATATTTCGAGGATTCTCAGCTTCCTGGACACGAAATATATTATCCTAACAAACGTTGCTCCAAATTCGCTGCAAAAGCTATATACAAGAAGTTTGGAGTGTGGGGAACAAGAATATCACAAAAATTTTTCATTTCGTGTAAGTCGATATTTCGACGATTCTCGGCTCCCTGGACACTAAATATACTCTGAACAAAAGTTGCTCCAAATTCGCTGCAAAAGCTATATAAGAGCAGTTTGGAGTAAGGTTAACAAGAATATCACAAAAATATTTCATTTCGCCTAAGTCGATATTTCGCCGATTCTCAGCTCCCTGGTCACGAAATATACATATACCAAAAGTTGCTCCAAACTCGCCTCAAATGCTATTTACGAGCAGTTTGAAGCGCGGGGAACAAGAATATCATAAAAATGTTTCATTACGTGTAAGTCGATATTTCGACGATTCTCGGTTCCCTGGTAACGAAATATACATATAATAAAAGTTGCTGCAAATTCGCTGCATAAGCTAAAAGCGAATATTTTGGAGTCTGGGGAAGAAGAGTCTCACAAAAATGTATCACTAAGTGAAAGTCGATTTTTCGACGATTCGCGGTTCCCTTGACTCGAAATATTCTCAGAGCAAAAGTTGCTCCAAATTCGCTACAAAAGCTATATACGAGCAGTTTGGAGTGTGGGGAACAAGAATACCACAAAAATTGTTCATTTCGCCTAAGTCGATATTTCGACGATTCTCAGCTCCGTGGTCACGTAATATACATATACCAAAAGTTGCTCCAAATTCGCCTCAAATGCTATTTACGAGCAGTTTGGAGCGCGGGGAACAAGAATATCATAAAAATGTTTCATTACGTGTAAGTCGATATTTCGACGATTCTCGGCTCCCTGGTAACGAAATATACATATAACAAAAGTTGCTCCAAATACGCTGCAAATGCTATTTACGAGCAGTTTGGAGCGTGGGGAACAAGAATATCACAAAAATTTTTCATTTCGCGTAATTCGATTTTTCGAGGATTCTCAGCTCCCTGGACACGAACTATATTATCCTAACAAACGTTGCTCCAAATTCACTGCAAAAGCTATATATGAAAAGTTTGGAGTGTGGGGAACAAGAATATCACAAAAATATTTCATTTCGTGTAAGTTGATATTTCGAGGTTTCTCAGCTTCCTGGACACGAAATATATTATCCTAAGAAACGTTGCTGCAAATTCGCTGCAAAAGCTATATACGAGAAGTTTGGAGTGTGGGGAACAAGAATAACACAAAAATTTACATTTCGTGTAAGTCGATATTTCGACGATTCTCGGCTCCCTGGACACGAAATATACATGTAACAAAAGTTGCTCCAAATTCGCTGCAAAAGCTATATAAGAGCAGTTTGGAGTAAGGTTAACACCAATATCACAAAAATATTTCATTTCGCCTAAGTCGATATTTCGCCGATTCTAAGCTCCCTGGTCACGAAATATACATATACCAAAAGTTGCTCCAAACTCGCCTCAAATGCTATTTACGAGCAGTTTGGAGCGCGGGGAACAAGAATATCATAAAAATGTTTCATTACGTGTAAGTCGATATTTCGACGATACACGGCTCCCAGGACACGAAAATACATATATCAAAAGTTGCTCCAAATTCGCTGCAAATGCTATTTACGAGCAGTATGGAGCGTGGGGAACAAGAATATCACAAAAATTTTTCATTTCGCATAAGTCGATTTTTCGAGGATTCTCAGCTCCCTGGACACGAACTATAGTATCCTAACAAACGTTGCTCCAAATTCACTGCAAAAGCTATATACGAAAAGTTTGGAGTGTGGGGAACAACAATATCACAAAAATATTTCATTCCTATAAGTTGATATTTCGAGGATTCTCAGCTCCCTGGACACGAAATATATTATCCTAACAAACGTTGCTCCAAATTCGCTGCAAAAGCTATATACAAGAAGTTTGGAGTGTGGGGAACAAGAATATCACAAAAATTTTTCATTTCGTGTAAGTCGATATTTCGACGATTCTCGGCTCCCTGGACACTAAATATACTCTGAACAAAAGTTGCTCCAAATTCGCTGCAAAAGCTATATAAGAGCAGTTTGGAGAAAGATAAACAAGAATATCACAAAAATATTTCATTTCGTGTAAGTCGATATTACGACGAATCTCGGCACCCTGGTAACGAAATATACATATAACAAAAGTTGCTCCAAATTCGCTGCAAATGCTATTTACGAGCAGTTTGGAGCGTGGGGAACAAGAATATCACAAAAATATTTCATTTCGTGTAAGTTGATATTTCGACGATTCTCGGCTCCCTGGACACGAAAAATACATATAACAAAAGTTGCTCCAAATTCGCTGCAAATGCTATCTATATACGAGCAGTTTGGAGCGTGAGGAAGAAGAATGTCACAAAAATTTTTCATTTCGCGTAAGTCGATTTTTCGAGGATTCTCAGCTCCCTGGACACGAACTATATTATCCTAACAAACGTTGCTCCAAATTCACTGCAAAAGCTATATACGTAAAGTTTGGAGTGTGGGGAACAAGAATATCACAAAAATATTTCATTTCGTGTAAGTTGATATTTTGAGGATTCTCAACTTCCTGGACACGAAATATATTATCCTAACAAACGTTGCTCCAAATTCGCTGCAAAAGCTATATACGAGAAGTTTGGAGTGTGGGGAACAAGAATATCACAAAAATTTTTCATTTCGTGTAAGTCGATGTTTCGACGATTCTCGGCTCCCTGGACACTAAATATACTCTGAACAAAAGTTGCTCCAAATTCGCTGCAAAAGCTATATAAGAGCAGTTTGGAGTAAGGTAAACAAGAATATCACAAAAATATTTCATTTCTTGTAAGTCGATATTTCGACGATTCTCGGCTCCCTGGTCACGAAATATACATGTAACAAAAGTTGCTCCAAATTCGCTGCAAAAGCTATATAAGAGCAGTTTGGAGTAAGGTAAACAAGAATATCACAAAAATATTTCATTTCGTGTAAGTTGATATTTCGACGATTCTCGGCTCCCAGGACACGAAAATACATATAACAAAAGTTGCTCCAAATTCGCTGCAAATGCTATTTACGAGCAGTTTGGAGCGTGGGGAACAAGAATATCACAAAAATATTTCATTTCGTGTAAGTTGATATTTCGACGATTCTCGGCTCCCTGGACACGAAAAATACATATAACAAAAGTTGCTCCAAATTCGCTGCAAATGCTATCTATATACGAGCAGTTTGGAGCGTGAGGAAGAA
The DNA here is from genome assembly GCA_030762935.1 of Hymenopus coronatus. Lineage (NCBI taxonomy): Eukaryota > Metazoa > Arthropoda > Insecta > Mantodea > Hymenopodidae > Hymenopus > Hymenopus coronatus. The sequence continues at coordinate 13,981,400 of CM060886.1, read as the reverse complement.
GAATGTCACAAAAATTTTTCATTTCGCGTAAGTCGATTTTTCGAGGATTCTCAGCTCCCTGGACACGAACTATATTATCCTAACAAACGTTGCTCCAAATTCACTGCAAAAGCTATATACGTAAAGTTTGGAGTGTGGGGAACAAGAATATCACAAAAATATTTCATTTCGTGTAAGTTGATATTTCGAGGATTCTCAGCTCCCTGGACACGAACTATATTATCCTAACAAACGTTGCTCCAAATTCACTGCAAAAGCTATATATGAAAAGTTTGGAGTGTGGGGAACAAGAATATCACAAAAATATTTCATTTCGTGTAAGTTGATATTTCGAGGATTCTCAGTTTCCTGGACACGAAATATATTATCCTAAGAAACGTTGCTCCAAATTCGCTGCAAAAGCTATATACGAGAAGTTTGGAGTGTGGGGAAAAAGAATAACACAAAAATTTACATTTCGTGTAAGTCGATATTTCGACGATTCTCGGCTCCCTGGACACGAAATATACATGTAACAAAAGTTGCTCCAAATTCTCTGCAAAAGCTATATAAGAGCAGTTTGGAGTAAGGTTAACAACAATATCACAAAAATATTTCATTTCGCCTAAGTCGATATTTCGCCGATTCTAAGCTCCCTGGTCACGAAATATACATATACCAAAAGTTGCTCCAAACTCGCCTCAAATGCTATTTACGAGCAGTTTGGAGCGCGGGGATCAAGAATATCATAAAAATGTTTCATTACGTGTAAGTCGATATTTCGACGATTCTCGGCTCCCTGGACACGAAATATATTATCCTAACAAACGTTGCTCCAAATTCGCTGCAAAAGCTATATACGAGAAGTTTGGAGTGTGGGGAACAAGAATATCACAAAAATTTTTCATTTCGTGTAAGTCGATGTTTCGACGATTCTCGGCTCCCTGGACACTAAATATACTCTGAACAAAAGTTGCTCCAAATTCGCTGCAAAAGCTATATAAGAGCAGTTTGGAGTAAGGTAAACAAGAATATCACAAAAATATTTCATTTCTTGTAAGTCGATATTTCGACGATTCTCGGCTCCCTGGTCACGAAATATACATGTAACAAAAGTTGCTCCAAATTCGCTGCAAAAGCTATATAAGAGCAGTTTGGAGTAAGGTAAACAAGAATATCACAAAAATATTTCATTTCGTGTAAGTTGATATTTCGACAATTCTCGGCTCCCAGGACACGAAAATACATATATCAAAAGTTGCTCCAAACTCGCCTCAAATGCTATTTACGAGCAGTTTGAAGCGCGGGGAACAAGAATATCATAAAAATGTTTCATTACGTGTAAGTCGATATTTCGACGATTCTCGGTTCCCTGGTAACGAAATATACATATAATAAAAGTTGCTCCAAATTCGCTGCATAAGCTAAAAGCGAATAGTTTGGAGTGTGGGGAAGAAGATTCTCACAAAATGTATCACTAAGTGAAAGTCGATTTTTCGACGATTCGCGGTTCCCTTGACTCGAAATATTCTCAGAGCAAAAGTTGCTCCAAATTCGCTACAAAAGCTATATACGAGCAGTTTGGAGTGTGGGGAACAAGAATACCACAAAAATTGTTCATTTCGCCTAAGTCGATATTTCGACGATTCTCAGCTCCGTGGTCACGTAATATACATATACCAAAAGTTGCTCCAAATTCGCCTCAAATGCTATTTACGAGAAGTTTGGAGCGCGGGGAACAAGAATATCATAAAAATGTTTCATTACGTGTAAGTCGATATTTCGACGATTCTCGGCTCCCTGGTAACGAAATATACATATAACAAAAGTTGCTCCAAATTCGCTGCAAATGCTATTTACGAGCAGTTTGGAGCGTGGGGAACAAGAATATCACAAAAATATTTCATTTCGTGTAAGTTGATATTTCGACAATTCTCGGCTCCCTGGACACGAAAAATACATATAACAAAAGTTGTTCCAAATTCGCTGCAAATGCTATATACGAGCAGTTTGGAGCGTGAGGAAGAAGAATATCACAAAAATTTTTCATTTCGCGTAATTCGATTTTTCGAGGATTCTCAGCTCCCTGGACACGAACTATATTATCCTAACAAACGTTGCTCCAAATTCACTGCAAAAGCTATATATGAAAAGTTTGGAGTGTGGGGAACAAGAATAACACAAAAATTTACATTTCGTGTAAGTCGATATTTCGACGATTCTCGGCTCCCTGGACACGAAATATACATGTAACAAAAGTTGCTCCAAATTCGCTGCAAAAGCTATATAAGAGCAGTTTGGAGTAAGGTTAACAACAATATCACAAAAATATTTCATTTCGCCTAAGTCGATATTTCGCCGATTCTAAGCTCCCTGGTCACGAAATATACATATACCAAAAGTTGCTCCAAACTCGCCTCAAATGCTATTTACGAGTAGTTTGGAGCGCGGGGAACAAGAATATCATAAAAATGTTTCATTACGTGTAAGTCGATATTTCGACGATACACGGCTCCCAGGACACGAAAATACATATATCAAAAGTTGCTCCAAATTCGCTGCAAATGCTATTTACGAGCAGTATGGAGCGTGGGGAACAAGAATATCACAAAAATTTTTCATTTCGCATAAGTCGATTTTTCGAGGATTCTCAGCTCCCTGGACACGAACTATAGTATCCTAACAAACGTTGCTCCAAATTCACTGCAAAAGCTATATACGAAAAGTTTGGAGTGTGGGGAACAACAATATCACAAAAATATTTCATTTCGTGTAAGTTGATATTTCGAGGATTCTCAGCTCCCTGGACACGAAATATATTATCCTAACAAACGTTGCTCCAAATTCACTGCAAAAGCTATATACAAGAGGTTTGGAGTGTGGGGAACAAGAATATCACAAAAATTTTTCATTTCGTGTAAGTCGATATTTCGACGATTCTCGGCTCCCTGGACACTAAATATACTCTGAACAAAAGTTGCTCCAAATTCGCTGCAAAAGCTATATAAGAGCAGTTTGGAGAAAGATAAACAAGAATATCACAAAAATATTTCATTTCGTGTAAGTCGATATTACGACGAATCTCGGCACCCTGGTAACGAAATATACATATAACAAAAGTTGCTCCAAATTCGCTGCAAATGCTATTTACGAGCAGTTTGGAGCGTGGGGAACAAGAATATCACAAAAATATTTCATTTCGTGTAAGTTGATATTTCGACGATTCGCGGTTCCCTTGACTCGAAATATTCTCAGAGCAAAAGTTGATCCAAATTCGCTACAAAAGCTATATACGAGCAGTTTGGAGTAAGGTTAACAAGAATATCACAAAAATATTTCATTTCGCCTAAGTCGATATTTCGCCGATTCTCAGCTCCCTGGTCACGAAATATACATATACCAAAAGTTGCTCCAAACTCGCCTCAAATGCTATTTACGAGCAGTTTGGAGCGCGGGGAACAAGAATATCATAAAAATGTTTCATTACGTGTAAGTCGATATTTCGACGATTCTCGGCTCCCAGGACACGAAAATACATATATCAAAAGTTGCTCCAAATTCGCTGCAAATGCTATTTACGAGCAGTATGGAGCGTGGGGAACATGAATATCACAAAAATTTTTCATTTCGCATAAGTCGATTTTTCGAAGATTCTCAGCTGCCTGGACACGAAATATTCTCAGAACAAAAGTTGCTCCAAATTCGCTGCATAAGCTAAAAGCGAATAGTTTGGTGTGCGGGGAAGAAGATTCTCACAAAAATGTATCACTAAGTGAAAGTCGATTTCTCGACGATTCGCGGTTCCCTTGACTCGAAATATTCTCAGAGCAAAAGTTGCTCCAAATTCGCTGCAAAAGCTATATACGAGCAGTTTGGAGTGTGGGGAACAAGAATATCACAAAAATTTTTCATTTCGCCTAAGTCGATATTTCGCCGATTCTCAGCACCCTGGTCACGAAATATACATATACCAAAAGTTGCTCCAAATTCGCCTCAAATGCTATTTACGAGCAGTTTGGAGCGCGGGGAACAAGAATATCATAAAAATGTTTCATTACCTGTAAGTCGATATTTCGACGATTCTCGGCTCCCTGGTAACGAAATATACATATAACAAAAGTTGCTCCAAATTCGCTGCAAATGCTATTTACGAGCAGTTTGGAGCGTGGGGAACAAGAATATCACAAAAATATTTCATTTCGTGTAAGTTGATATTTCGACAATTCTCGGCTCCCTGGACACGAAAAATACATATTACAAAAGTTGTTCCAAATTCGCTGCAAATGCTATATACGAGCAGTTTGGAGCGTGGGGAACAAGAATATCACAAAAATATTTCATTTCGTGTAAGTTGATATTTCGAGGATTCTCAGCTTCCTGGACACGAAATATATTATCCTAACAAACGTTGCTCCAAATTCGCTGCAAAAGCTATCTATTTACGAGAAGTTTGGAGTGTGGGGAACAAGAATATCACAAAAATTTTTCATTTCGTGTAAGTCGATGTTTCGACGATTCTCGGCTCCCTGGACACTAAATATACTCTGAACAAAAGTTGCTCCAAATTCGCTGCAAAAGCTATATAAGAGCAGTTTGGAGTAAGGTAAACAAGAATATCACAAAAATATTTCATTTCTTGTAAGTCGATATTTCGACGATTCTCGGCTCCCTGGTCACGAAATATACATGTAACAAAAGTTGCTCCAAATTCGCTGCAAAAGCTATATAAGAGCAGTTTGGAGTAAGGTAAACAAGAATATCACAAAAATATTTCATTTCGTGTAAGTTGATATTTCGACGATTCTCGGCTCCCAGGACACGAAAATACATATATCAAAAGTTGCTCCAAATTTGCTGCAAATGCTATTTACGAGCACTTTGGAACGTGGGGAACAAGAATATCACAAAAATATTTCATTTCGTGTAAGTTGATATTTCGACGATTCTCGGCTCCCTGGACACGAAAAATACATATAACAAAAGTTGCTCCAAATTCGCTGCAAATGCTATATACGTAAAGTTTGGAGTGTGGCGAACAAGAATATCACAAAAATATTTCATTTCGTGTAAGTTGATATTTCGAGGATTCTCAGCTTCCTGGACACGAAATATATTATCCTAACAAACGTTGCTCCAAATTCGCTGCAAAAGCTATATACAAGAAGTTTGGAGTGTGGGGAACAAGAATATCACAAAAATTTTTCATTTCGTGTAAGTCGATATTTCGACGATTCTCGGCTCCCTGGACACTAAATATACTCTGAACAAAAGTTGCTCCAAATTCGCTGCAAAAGCTATATAAGAGCAGTTTGGAGTAAGGTTAACAAGAATATCACAAAAATATTTCATTTCGCCTAAGTCGATATTTCGCCGATTCTCAGCTCCCTGGTCACGAAATATACATATACCAAAAGTAGCTCCAAACTCGCCTCAAATGCTATTTACGAGCAGTTTGAAGCGCGGGGAACAAGAATATCATAAAAATGTTTCATTACGTGTAAGTCGATATTTCGACGATTCTCGGTTCCCTGGTAACGAAATATACATATAATAAAAGTTGCTCCAAATTCGCTGCATAAGCTAAAAGCGAATAGTTTGGAGTGTGGGGAAGAAGATTCTCACAAAAATGTATCACTAAGTGAAAGTCGATTTTTCGACGATTCGCGGTTCCCTTGACTCGAAATATTCTCAGAGCAAAAGTTGCTCCAAATTCGCTACAAAAGCTATATACGAGCAGTTTGGAGTGTGGGGAACAAGAATACCACAAAAATTGTTCATTTCGCCTAAGTCGATATTTCGACGATTCTCAGCTCCCTGGTCACGTAATATACATATACCAAAAGTTGCTCCAAATTCGCCTCAAATGCTATTTACGAGCAGTTTGGAGCGCGGGGAACAAGAATATCATAAAAATGTTTCATTACGTGTAAGTCGATATTTCGACGATTCTCGGCTCCCTGGTAACGAAATATACATATAACAAAAGTTGCTCCAAACTCGCCTCAAATGCTATTTACGAGCAGTTTGGAGCGCGGGGAACAAGAATATCATAAAAATGTTTCATTACGTGTAAGTCGATATTTCGACGATTCTCGGCTCCCAGGACACGAAAATACATATATCAAAAGTTGCTCCAAATTCGCTGCAAATGCTATTTACGAGCAGTATGGAGCGTGGGGAACATGAATATCACAAAAATTTTTCATTTCGCATAAGTCGTATTTTCGAGGATTCTCAGCTCCCTGGACACGAACTATAGTATCCTAACAAACGTTGCTCCAAATTCACTGCAAAAGCTATATACGAAAAGTTTGGAGTGTGGGGAACAAGAATATCACAAAAATTTTTCATTTCGTGTAAGTCGATATTTCGACGATTCTCGGCTCCCTGGACACTAAATATACTCTGAACAAAAGTTGCTCCAAATTCGCTGCAAAAGCTATATAAGAGCAGTTTGGAGAAAGATAAACAAGAATATCACAAAAATATTTCATTTCGTGTAAGTCGATATTTCGACGATTCTCGGCTCCCTGGACACAAAATATACTCTGAAAAAAAAGTTGCTCCAAATTCGCTGCAAAAGCTATATAAGAGCAGTTTGGAGTAAGGTAAACAAGAATATCACAAAAATATTTCATTTCGTGTAAGTTGATATTTCGACGATTCTCGACTCCCAGGACACAAAAATACATATATCAAAAGTTGCTCCAAATTTGCTGCAAATGCTATTTACGAGCAGTTTGGAACGTGGGGAACAAGAATATCACAAAAATATTTCATTTCGTGTAAGTTGATATTTCGACGATTCTCGGCTCCCTGGACACGAAAAATACATATAACAAAAGTTGCTACAAATTCGCTGCAAATGCTATATACGAGCAGTTTGGAGCGTGGGGAAGAAGAATGTCACAAAAATTTTTCATTTCGCCTAAGTCGATTCTCAGCTCCCTGGACACGAACTATATTATCCTAACAAACGTTGCTCCAAATTCACTGCAAAAGCTATATACGAGAAGTTTGGAGTGTGGGGAACAAGAATATCACAAAAATTTTTCATTTCGTGTAAGTCGATATTTCGACGATTCTCGGCTCCCTGGACACTAAATATACTCTGAACAAAAGTTGCTCCAAATTCGCTGCAAAAGCTATATAAGAGCAGTTTGGAGTAATGTTAACAAGAATATCACAAAAATATTTTATTTCGCCTAAGTCGATATTTCGCCGATTCTCAGCTCCCTGGTCACGAAATATACATATACCAAAAGTTGCTCCAAACTCGCCTCAAATGCTATTTACGAGCAGTTTGAAGCGCGGGGAACAAGAATATCATAAAAATGTTTCATTACGTGTAAGTCGATATTTCGACGATTTTCGGTTCCCTGGTAACGAAATATACATATAATAAAAGTTGCTCCAAATTCGCTGCATAAGCTAAAAGCGAATAGTTTGGAGTGTGGGGAAGAAGATTCTCACAAAAATGTATCACTAAGTGAAAGTCGATTTTTCGACGATTCGCGGTTCCCTTGACTCGAAATATTCTCAGAGCAAAAGTTGCTCCAAATTCGCTACAAAAGCTATATACGAGCAGTTTGGAGTGTGGGGAACAAGAATACCACAAAAATTGTTCATTTCGCCTAAGTCGATATTTCGACGATTCTCAGCTCCCTGGTCACGTAATATACATATACCAAAAGTTGCTCCAAATTCGCCTCAAATGCTATTTACGAGCAGTTTGGAGCGCGGGGAACAAGAATATCATAAAAATGTTTCATTACGTGTAAGTCGATATTTCGACGATTCTCGGCTCCCTGGACACGAAATATACATATAACAAAAGTTGTTCCAAATTCGCTGCAAATGCTATATACGAGCAGTTTGGAGCGTGGGGAAGAAGAATATCACAAACATTTTTCATTTCACGTAATTCGATTTTTCGAGGATTCTCAGCTCCCTGGACACGAACTATATTATCCTAACAAACGTTGCTCCAAATTCACTGCAAAAGCTATATACGAGAAGTTTGGAGTGTGGGGAACAAGAATAACACAAATTTACATTTCGTGTAAGTCGATATTTCGACGATTCTCGGCTCCCTGGACACGAAATATACATGTAACAAAAGTTGCTCCAAACTCGCCTCAAATGCTATTTACGAGCAGTTTGGAGCGCGGGGAACAAGAATATCATAAAAATGTTTCATTACGTGTAAGTCGATATTTCGACCATACACGGCTCCCAGGACACGAAAATACATATATCAAAAGTTGCTCCAAATTCGCTGCAAATGCTATTTACGAGCAGTATGGAGCGTGGGGAACAAGAATATCACAAAAATTTTTCATTTCGCATAAGTCGATTTTTCGAGGATTCTCAGCTCCCTGGTCACGAACTATAGTATCCTAACAAACGTTGCTCCAAATTCACTGCAAAAGCTATATACGAAAAGTTTGGAGTGTGGGGAACAACAATATCACAAAAATATTTCATTTCGTGTAAGTTGATATTTCGAGGATTCTCAGCTACCTGGACACGAAATATATTATCCTAACAAACGTTGCTCCAAATTCGCTGCAAAAGCTATATACAAGAGGTTTGGAGTGTGGGGAACAAGAATATCACAAAAATATTTCATTTCGTGTAAGTCGATATTTCGACGATTCTCGGCTCCCTGGACACTAAATATACTCTGAACAAAAGTTGCTCCAAATTCGCTGCAAAAGCTATATAAGAGCAGTTTGGAGAAAGATAAACAAGAATATCACAAAAATATTTCATTTCGTGTAAGTCGATATTACGACGAATCTCGGCACCCTGGTAACGAAATATACATATAACAAAAGTTGCTCCAAATTCACTGCAAATGCTATTTATGAGCAGTTTGGAGCGTGGGGAACAAGAATATCACAAAAATATTTCATTTCGTGTAAGTTGATATTTCGACGATTCGCGGTTCCCTTGACTCGAAATATTCTCAGAGCAAAAGTTGATCCAAATTCGCTACAAAAGCTATATACGAGCAGTTTGGAGTGTGCGGAACAAGAATACCACAAAAATTGTTCATTTCGCCTAAGTCGATATTTCGACGATTCTCAGCTCCCTGGTCACGTAATATACATATACCAAAAGTTGCTCCAAATTCGCCTCAAATGCTATTTACGAGCAGTTTGGAGCGCGGGGAACAAGAATATCATAAAAATGTTTCATTACGTGTAAGTCGATATTTCGACGATTCTCGGCTCCCTGGTAACGAAATATACATATAACAAAAGTTGCTCCAAATTCGCTGCAAATGCTATTTACGAGCAGTTTGGAGCGTGGGGAACAAGAATATCACAAAAATATTTCATTTCGTGTAAGCTGATATTTCGACAATTCTCGGCTCCCTGGACACGAAAAATACATATAACAAAAGTTGTTCCAAATTCGCTGCAAATGCTATATACGAGCAGTTTGGAGCGTGGGGAACAAGAATATCACAAAAATTTTTCATTTCGCGTAATTCGATTTTTCGAGGATTCTCAGCTCCCTGGACACGAGCTATATTATCCTAACAAACGTTGCTCCAAATTCACTGCAAAAGCTATATACGAAAAGTTTGGAGTGTGGGGAACAAGAATATCACAAAAATATTTCATTTCGTGTAAGTTGATATTTCGAGGATTCTCAGCATCCTGGACACGAAATATATTATCCTAAGAAACGTTGCTCCAAATTCGCTGCAAAAGCTATATACGAGAAGTTTAGAGTGTGGGGAACAAGAATAACACAAAAATTTACATTTCGTGTAAGTCGATAATTCGACGATTCTCGGCTCCCTGGACACGAAATATACATGTAACAAAAGTTGCTCCAAATTCGCTGCAAAAGCTATATAAGAGCAGTTTGGAGTAAGGTTAACAAGAATATCACAAAAATATTTCATTTCGCCTAAGTCGATATTTCGCCGATTCTCAGCTCCCTGGTCACGAAATATACATATACCAAAAGTTGCTCCAAACTCGCCTCAAATGCTATTTACGAGCAGTTTGGAGCGCGGGGAACAAGAATATCATAAAAATGTTTCATTACGTGTAAGTCGATATTTCGACGAATCTCGGCTCCCAGGACACGAAAATACATATATCAAAAGTTGCTCCAAATTCGCTGCAAATGCTATTTACTAGCAGTATGGAGCGTGGGGAACATGAATATCACAAAAATTTTTCATTTCGCATAAGTCGATTTTTCGAGGATTCTCAGCTCCCTGGACACGAACTATAGTATCCTAACAAACGTTGCTCCAAATTCACTGCAAAAGCTATATACGAAAAGTTTGGAGTGTGGGGAACAAGAATATCACAAAAATTTTTCATTTCGTGTAAGTCGATATTTCGACGATTCTTGGCTCCCTGGACACTAAATATACTCTGAACAAAAGTTGCTCCAAATTCGCTGCAAAAGCTATATACGAGCAGTTTGGAGAAAGATAAACAAGAATATCACAAAAATATTTCATTTCGTGTAAGTCGATATTACGACGAATCTCGGTTCCCTGGTAACGAAATATACATATAACAAAAGTTGCTCCAAATTCGCTGCAAATGCTATTTACGAGCAGTTTGGAGCGTGGGGAACAAGAATATCACAAAAATATTTCATTTCGTGTAAGTTGATATTTCGACAATTCTCGGCTCCCTGGACACGAAAAATACATATTACAAAAGTTGTTCCAAATTCGCTGCAAATGCTATATACTAGCAGTTTGGAGCGTGGGGAAGAAGATTATCACAAAAATTTTTCATTTCGCGTAAGTCGATTTTTCGAGGATTCTCAGCTCCCTGGACACGAACTATATTATCCTAACAAACGTTGCTCCAAATTCACTGCAAAAGCTATATACGAAAAGTTTGGAGTGTGGGGAACAAGAATATCACAAAAATATTTCATTTCGTGTAAGTTGATATTTCGAGGATTCTCAGCTTCCTGGACACGAAATATATTATCCTAACAAACGTTGCTCCAAATTCGCTGCAAAAGCTATCTATATACGAGAAGTTTGGAGTGTGGGGAACAAGAATATCACAAAAATTTTTCATTTCGTGTAAGTCGATGTTTCGACGATTCTCGGCTCCCTGGACACTAAATATACTCTGAACAAAAGTTGCTCCAAATTCGCTGCAAAAGCTATATAAGAGCAGTTTGGTGTAAGGTAAACAAGAATATCACAAAAATATTTCATTTCTTGTAAGTCGATATTTCGACGATTCTCGGCTCCCTGGTCACGAAATATACATGTAACAAAAGTTGCTCCAAATTCGCTGCAAAAGCTATATAAGAGCAGTTTGGAGTAAGGTAAACAAGAATATCACAAAAATATTTCATTTCGTGTAAGTTGATATTTCGACGATTCTCGGCTCCCAGGACACGAAAATACATATATCAAAAGTTGCTCCAAATTTGCTGCAAATGCTATTTACGAGCACTTTGGAACGTGGGGAACAAGAATATCACAAAAATATTTCATTTCGTGTAAGTTGATATTTCGACGATTCTCGGCTCCCTGGACACGAAAAATACATATAACAAAAGTTGCTCCAAATTCGCTGCAAATGCTATATACGTAAAGTTTGGAGTGTGGGGAACAAGAATATCACAAAAATATTTCATTTCGTGTAAGTTGATATTTCGAGGATTCTCAGCTTCCTGGACACGAAATATATTATCCTAACAAACGTTGCTCCAAATTCGCTGCAAAAGCTATATACAAGAAGTTTGGAGTGTGGGGAACAAGAATATCACAAAAATTTTTCATTTCGTGTAAGTCGATATTTCGACGATTCTCGGCTCCCTGGACACTAAATATACTCTGAACAAAAGTTGCTCCAAATTCGCTGCAAAAGCTATATAAGAGCAGTTTGGAGTAAGGTTAACAAGAATATCACAAAAATATTTCATTTCGCCTAAGTCGATATTTCGCCGATTCTCAGCTCCCTGGTCACGAAATATACATATACCAAAAGTTGCTCCAAACTCGCCTCAAATGCTATTTACGAGCAGTTTGAAGCGCGGGGAACAAGAATATCATAAAAATGTTTCATTACGTGTAAGTCGATATTTCGACGATTCTCGGTTCCCTGGTAACGAAATATACATATTATAAAAGTTGCTCCAAATTCGCTGCATAAGCTAAAAGCGAATAGTTTGGAGTGTGGGGAAGAAGATTCTCACAAAAATGTATCACTAAGTGAAAGTCGATTTTTCGACGATTCGCGGTTCCCTTGACTCGAAATATTCTTAGAGCAAAAGTTGCTCCAAATTCGCTACAAAAGCTATATACGAGCAGTTTGGAGTGTGGGGAACAAGAATACCACAAAAATTGTTCATTTCGCCTAAGTCGATATTTCGACGATTCTCAGCTCCCTGGTCACGTAATATACATATACCAAAAGTTGCTCCAAATTCGCCTCAAATGCTATTTACGAGCAGTTTGGAGCGCGGGGAACAAGAATATCATAAAAATGTTTCATTACGTGTAAGTCGATATTTCGACGATTCTCGGCTCCCTGGTAACGAAATATACATATAACAAAAGTTGCTCCAAACTCGCCTCAAATGCTATTTACGAGCAGTTTGGAGCGCGGGGAACAAGAATATCATAAAAATGTTTCATTACGTGTAAGTCGATATTTCGACGATTCTCGGCTCCCAGGACACGAAAATACATATATCAAAAGTTGCTCCAAATTCGCTGCAAATGCTATTTACGAGCAGTATGGAGCGTGGGGAACATGAATATCACAAAAATTTTTCATTTCGCATAAGTCGTATTTTCGAGGATTCTCAGCTCCCTGGACACGAACTATAGTATCCTAACAAACGTTGCTCCAAATTCACTGCAAAAGCTATATACGAAAAGTTTGGAGTGTGGGGAACAAGAATATCACAAAAATTTTTCATTTCGTGTAAGTCGATATTTCGACGATTCTCGGCTCCCTGGACACTAAATATACTCTGAACAAAAGTTGCTCCAAATTCGCTGCAAAAGCTATATAAGAGCAGTTTGGAGAAAGATAAACAAGAATATCACAAAAATATTTCATTTCGTGTAAGTCGATATTTCGACGATTCTCGGCTCCCTGGACACAAAATATACAAAAATATTTCATTTCGTGTAAGTCGATATTTCGACGATTCTCGGCTCCCTGGACACAAAATATACTCTGAAAAAAAAGTTGCTCCAAATTCGCTGCAAAAGCTATATAAGAGCAGTTTGGAGTAAGGTAAACAAGAATATCACAAAAATATTTCATTTCGTGTAAGTTGATATTTCGACGATTCTCGACTCCCAGGACACAAAAATACATATATCAAAAGTTGCTCCAAATTTGCTGCAAATGCTATTTACGAGCAGTTTGGAACGTGGGGAACAAGAATATCACAAAAATATTTCATTTCGTGTAAGTTGATATTTCGACGATTCTCGGCTCCCTGGACACGAAAAATACATATAACAAAAGTTGCTACAAATTCGCTGCAAATGCTATATACGAGCAGTTTGGAGCGTGGGGAAGAAGAATGCCACAAAAATTTTTCATTTCGCCTAAGTCGATTCTCAGCTCCCTGGACACGAACTATATTATCCTAACAAACGTTGCTCCAAATTCACTGCAAAAGCTATATACGAGAAGTTTGGAGTGTGGGGAACAAGAATATCACAAAAATTTTTCATTTCGTGTAAGTCGATATTTCGACGATTCTCGGCTCCCTGGACACTAAATATACTCTGAACAAAAGTTGCTCCAAATTCGCTGCAAAAGCTATATAAGAGCAGTTTGGAGTAATGTTAACAAGAATATCACAAAAATATTTTATTTCGCCTAAGTCGATATTTCGCCGATTCTCAGCTCCCTGGTCACGAAATATACATATAGCAAAAGTTGCTCCAAACTCGCCTCAAATGCTATTTACGAGCAGTTTGAAGCGCGGGGAACAAGAATATCATAAAAATGTTTCATTACGTGTAAGTCGATATTTCGACGATTCTCGGTTCCCTGGTAACGAAATATACATATAATAAAAGTTGCTCCAAATTCGCTGCATAAGCTAAAAGCGAATAGTTTGGAGTGTGGGGAAGAAGATTCTCACAAAAATGTATCACTAAGTGAAAGTCGATTTTTCGACGATTCGCGGTTCCCTTGACTCGAAATATTCTCAGAGCAAAAGTTGCTCCAAATTCGCTACAAAAGCTATATACGAGCAGTTTGGAGTGTGGGGAACAAGAATACCACAAAAATTGTTCATTTCGCCTAAGTCGATATTTCGACGATTCTCAGCTCCCTGGTCACGTAATATACATATACCAAAAGTTGCTCCAAATTCGCCTCAAATGCTATATACGAGCAGTTTGGAGCGCGGGGAACAAGAATATCATAAAAATGTTTCATTACGTGTAAGTCGATATTTCGACGATTCTCGGCTCCCTGGACACGAAATATACATATAACAAAAGGTGTTCCAAATTCGCTGCAAATGCTATATACGAGCAGTTTGGAGCGTGGGGAAGAAGAATATCACAAACATTTTTCATTTCACGTAATTCGATTTTTCGAGGATTCTCAGCTCCCTGGACACGAACTATATTATCCTAACAAACGTTGCTCCAAATTCACTGCAAAAGCTATATACGAGAAGTTTGGAGTGTGGGGAACAAGAATAACACAAATTTACATTTCGTGTAAGTCGATATTTCGACGATTCTCGGCTCCCTGGACACGAAATATACATGTAACAAAAGTTGCTCCAAACTCGCCTCAAATGCTATTTACGAGCAGTATGGAGCGTGGGGAACAAGAATATCACAAAAATTTTTCATTTCGCATAAGTCGATTTTTCGAGGATTCTCAGCTCCCTGGACACGAACTATAGTATCCTAACAAACGTTGCTCCAAATTCACTGCAAAAGCTATATACGAAAAGTTTGGAGTGTGGGGAACAACAATATCATAAAAATATTTCATTTCGTGTAAGTTGATATTTCGAGGATTCTCAGCTCCCTGGACACGAAATATATTATCCTAACAAACGTTGCTCCAAATTCGCTGCAAAAGCTATATACAAGAGGTTTGGAGTGTGGGGAACAAGAATATCACAAAAATTTTTCATTTCGTGTAAGTCGATATTTCGACGATTCTCGGCTCCCTGGACACTAAATATACTCTGAACAAAAGTTGCTCCAAATTCGCTGCAAAAGCTATATAAGAGCAGTTTGGAGAAAGATAAACAAGAATATCACAAAAATATTTCATTTCGTGTAAGTCGATATTACGACGAATCTCGGCACCCTGGTAACGAAATATACATATAACAAAAGTTGCTCTAAATTCGCTGCAAATGCTATTTACGAGCAGTTTGGAGCGTGGGGAACAAGAATATCACAAAAATTGTTCATTTCGCCTAAGTCGATATTTCGACGATTCTCAGCTCCCTGGTCACGTAATATACATATACCAAAAGTTGCTCCAAATTCGCCTCAAATGCTATTTACGAGCAGTTTGGAGCGCGGGGAACAAGAATATCATAAAAATGTTTCATTACGTGTAAGTCGATATTTCGACGATTCTCGGCTCCCTGGTAACCAAATATACATATAACAAAAGTTGCTCCAAATTCGCTGCAAATGCTATTTACGAGCAGTTTGGAGCGTGGGGAACAAGAATATCACAAAAATATTTCATTTCGTGTAAGTTGATATTTCGACAATTCTCGGCTCCCTGGACACGAAAAATACATATAACAAAAGTTGTTCCAAATTCGCTGCAAATGCTATATACGAGCAGTTTGGAGCGTGGGGAACAAGAATATCACAAAAATTTTTCATTTCGCGTAATTCGATTTTTCGAGGATTCTCAGCTCCCTGGACACGAGCTATATTATCCTAACAAACGTTGCTCCAAATTCACTGCAAGAGCTATATACGAAAAGTTTGGAGTGTGGGGAACAAGAATATCACAAAAATATTTCATTTCGTGTAAGTTGATATTTCGAGGATTCTCAGCTTCCTGGACACGAAATATATTATCCTAAGAAACGTTGCTCCAAATTCGCTGCAAAAGCTATATACGAGAAGTTTAGAGTGTGGGGAACAAGAATAACACAAAAATTTACATTTCGTGTAAGTCGATAATTCGACGATTCTCGGCTCTCTGGACACGAATTATACATGTAACAAAAGTTGCTCCAAATTCGCTGCAAAAGCTATATAAGAGCAGTTTGGAGTAAGGTTAACAAGAATATCACAAAAATATTTCATTTCGCCTAAGTCGATATTTCGCCGATTCTCAGCTCCCTGGTCACGAAATATACATATACCAAAAGTTGCTCCAAACTCGCCTCAAATGCTATTTACGAGCAGTTTGGAGCGCGGGGAACAAAAATATCATAAAAATGTTTCATTACGTGTAAGTCGATATTTCGACGAATCTCGGCTCCCAGGACACGAAAATACATATATCAAAAGTTGCTCCAAATTCGCTGCAAATGCTATTTACGAGCAGTATGGAGCGTGGGGAACATGAATATCACAAAAATTTTTCATTTCGCATAAGTCGATTTTTCGAGGATTCTCAGCTCCCTGGACACGAACTATAGTATCCTAACAAACGTTGCTCCAAATTCACTGCAAAAGCTATATACGAAAAGTTTGGAGTGTGGGGAACAAGAATATCACAAAAATTTTTCATTTCGTGTAAGTCGATATTTCGACGATTCTTGGCTCCCTGGACACTAAATATACTCTGAACAAAAGTTGCTCCAAATTCGCTGCAAAAGCTATATAAGAGCAGTTTGGAGAAAGATAAACAAGAATATCACAAAAATATTTCATTTCGTGTAAGTCGATATTACGACGAATCTCGGTTCCCTGGTAACGAAATATACATATAACAAAAGTTGCTCCAAATTCGCTGCAAATGCTATTTACGAGCAGTTTGGAGCGTGGGGAACAAGAATATCACAAAAATATTTCATTTCGTGTAAGTTGATATTTCGACGATTCTCGGCTCCCTGGACACGAAAAATACATTTAACAAAAGTTGCTCCAAATTCGCTGCAAATGCTATATACGAGCAGTTTGGAGTAAGGTAAACAAGAATATCACAAAAATATTTCATTTCGTATAAGTCGATATTTCGACGATTCTCGGCTCCCTGGACACTAAATATACTCTGAACAAAGGTTGCACCAAATTCGGTGCAAAAGCTATATAAGAGCAGTTTGGAGTAAGGTAAACAAGAATATCACAAAAATATTTCATTTCGTGTAAAGTTGATATTTCGACGATTCTCGGCTCCCAGGACACGAAAATACATATATCAAAAGTTGCTCCAAATTTGCTGCAAATGCTATTTACGAGCAGTTTGGAACGTGGGGAACAAGAATATCACAAAAATATTTCATTTCGTGTAAGTTGATATTTCAACGATTCTCGGCTCCCTAGACACGAAAGTATATATCACAAAAGTTGGTCCAAATTCGCTGCAAATGCTATATACGAGCAGTTTGGAGCGTGGGGAACAAGAATATCATAAAAATGTTTCATTACGTGTAAGTCGATTTTACGAAGATTCTCAGCTGCCTGGACACGAAATATTCTCAGAACAAAAGTTGCTCCAAATTCGCTGCATAAGCTAAAAGCGAATAGTTTGGAGTGCGGGGAAGAAGATTCTCACAAAAATGTATCACTAAGTGAAAGTCGATTTCTCGACGATTCGCGGTTCCCTTGACTCGAAATATTCTCAGAGCAAAAGTTGCTCCAAATTCGCTGCAAAAGCTATATACGAGCAGTTTGGAGTGTGGGGAACAAGAATATCACAAAAATATTTCATTTCGCCTAAGTCGATATTTCGCCGATTCTCAGCACCCTGGTCACGAAATATACATATACCAAAAGTTGCTCCAAATTCGCCACAAATGCTATTTACGAGCAGTTTGGAGCGGGGGGAACAAGAATATCATAAAAATGTTTCATTACGTGTAAGTCGATATTTCGACGATTCTCGGCTCCCTGGTAACGAAATATACATATAACAAAAGTTGCTCCAAATTCGCTGCAAATGCTATATACGACCAGTTTGGAGCGTGGGGAAGAAGATTATCACAAAAATTTTTCATTTCGCGTAAGTCGATTTTTCGAGGATTCTCAGCTCCCTGGACACGAACTATATTATCCTAACAAACGTTGCTCCAAATTCACTGCAAAAGCTATATACGAAAAGTTTGGAGTGTGGGAAAAAGAATATCACAAAAATATTTCATTTCGTGTAAGTTGATATTTCGAGGATTCTCAGCTTCCTGGACACGAAATATATTATCCTAACAAACGTTGCTCCAAATTCGCTGCAAAAGCTATATACGAGAAGTTTGGAGTGTGGGGAACAAGAATATCACAAAAATTTTTCATTTCGTGTAAGTCGATGTTTCGACGATTCTCGGCTCCCTGGACACTAAATATACTCTGAACAAAAGTTGCTCCAAATTCGCTGCAAAAGCTATATAAGAGCAGTTTGGAGTAAGGTAAACAAGAATATCACAAAAATATTTCATTTCTTGTAAGTCGATATTTCGACGATTCTCGGCTCCCAGGACACGAAAATACATATATCAAAAGTTGCTCCAAATTTGCTGCAAATGCTATTTACGAGCACTTTGGAACGTCGGGAACAAGAATATCACAAAAATATTTCATTTCGTGTAAGTTGATATTTCGACGATTCTCGGCTCCCTGGACACGAAAAATACATATAACAAAAGTTGCTCCAAATTCGCTGCAAATGCTATATACGAGCAGTTTGGAGCGTGGGGAAGAAGAATGTCACAAAAATTTTTCATTTCGCGTAAGTCGATTTTTCGAGGATTCTCAGCTCCCTGGACACGAACTATATTATCCTAACAAACGTTGCTCCAAATTCACTGCAAAAGCTATATACGAGAAGTTTGGAGTGTGGGGAACAAGAATAACACAAATTTACATTTCGTGTAAGTCGATATTTCGACGATTCTCGGCTCCCTGGACACGAAATATACATGTAACAAAAGTTGCTCCAAACTCGCCTCAAATGCTATTTACGAGCAGTTTGGAGCGCGGGGAACAAGAATATCATAAAAATGTTTCATTACGTGTAAGTCGATATTTCGACGATACACGGCTCCCAGGACACGAAAATACATATATCAAAAGTTGCTCCAAATTCGCTGCAAATGCTATTTACGAGCAGTATGGAGCGTGGGGAACAAGAATATCACAAAAATTTTTCATTTCGCATAAGTCGATTTTTCGAGGATTCTCAGCTCCCTGGACACGAACTATAGTATCCTAACAAACGTTGCTCCAAATTCACTGCAAAAGCTATATACGAAAAGTTTGGAGTGTGGGGAACAACAATATCACAAAAATATTTCATTTCGTGTAAGTTGATATTTCGAGGATTCTCAGCTCCCTGGACACGAAATATATTATCCTAACAAACGTTGCTCCAAATTCGCTGCAAAAGCTATATACAAGAGGTTTGGAGTGTGGGGAACAAGAATATCACAAAAATTTTTCATTTCGTGTAAGTCGATATTTCGACGATTCTCGGCTCCCTGGACACTAAATATACTCTGAACAAAAGTTGCTCCAAATTCGCTGCAAAAGCTATATAAGAGCAGTTTGGAGAAAGATAAACAAGAATATCACAAAAATATTTCATTTCGTGTAAGTCGATATTACGACGAATCTCGGCACCCTGGTAACGAAATATACATATAACAAAAGTTGCTCCAAATTCGCTGCAAATGCTATTTACGAGCAGTTTGGAGCGTGGGGAACAAGAATATCACAAAAATATTTCATTTCGTGTAAGTTGATATTTCGACGATTCGCGGTTCCCTTGACACGAAATATTCTCAGAGCAAAAGTTGATCCAAATTCGCTACAAAAGCTATATACGAGCAGTTTGGAGTGTGGGGAACAAGAATACCACAAAAATTGTTCATTTCGCCTAAGTCGATATTTCGACGATTCTCAGCTCCCTGGTCACGTAATATACATATACCAAAAGTTGCTCCAAATTCGCCTCAAATGCTATTTACGAGCAGTTTGGAGCGCGGGGAACAAGAATATCATAAAAATGTTTCATTACGTGTAAGTCGATATTTCGACGATTCTCGGCTCCCTGGTAACGAAATATACATATAACAAAAGTTGCTCCAAATTCGCCTCAAATGCTATTTACGAGCAGTTTGGAGCGCGGGGAACAAGAATATCATAAAAATGTTTCATTACGTGTAAGTTGATATTTCGAGGATTCTCAGCTTCCTGGACACGAAATATATTATCCTAAGAAACGTTGCTCCAAATTCGCTGCAAAAGCTATATACGAGAAGTTTAGAGTGTGGGGAACAAGAATAACACAAAAATTTACATTTCGTGTAAGTCGATAATTCGACGATTCTCGGCTCCCTGGACACGAAATATACATGTAACAAAAGTTGCTCCAAATTCGCTGCAAAAGCTATATAAGAGCAGTTTGGAGTAAGGTTAACAAGAATATCACAAAAATATTTCATTTCGCCTAAGTCGATATTTCGCCGATTCTCAGCTCCCTGGTCACGAAATATACATATACCAAAAGTTGCACCAAAATCGCCTCAAATGCTATTTACGAGCAGTTTGGAGCGCGGGGAACAAGAATATCATAAAAATGTTTCATTACGTGTAAGTCGATATTTCGACGAATCTCGGCTCCCAGGACACGAAAATACATATATCAAAAGTTGCTCCAAATTCGCTGCAAATGCTATTTACGAGCAGTATGGAGCGTGGGGAACATGAATATCACAAAAATTTTTCATTTCGCATAAGTCGATTTTTCGAGGATTCTCAGCTCCCTGGACACGAACTATAGTATCCTAACAAACTTTGCTCCAAATTCACTGCAAAAGCTATATACGAAAAGTTTGGAGTGTGGGGAACAAGAATATCACAAAAATTTTTCATTTCGTGTAAGTCGATATTTCGACGATTCTCGGCTCCCTGGACACTAAATATACTCTGAACAAAAGTTGCTCCAAATTCGCTGCAAAAGCTATATAAGAGCAGTTTGGAGAAAGATAAACAAGAATATCACAAAAATATTTCATTTCGTGTAAGTCGATATTACGACGAATCTCGGTTCCCTGGTAACGAAATATACATATAACAAAAGTTGCTCCAAATTCGCTGCAAATGCTATTTACGAGCAGTTTGGAGCGTGGGGAACAAGAATATCACAAAAATATTTCATTTCGTGTAAGTTGATATTTCGACGATTCTCGGCTCCCTGGACACGAAAAATACATTTAACAAAAGTTGCTCCAAATTCGCTGCAAATGCTATATACGAGCAGTTTGGAGAAAGATAAACAAGAATATCACAAAAATATTTCATTTCGTATAAGTCGATATTTCGACGATTCTCGGCTCCCTGGACACTAAATATACTCTGAACAAAAGTTGCACCAAATTCGGTGCAAAAGCTATATAAGAGCAGTTTGGAGTAAGGTAAACAAGAATATCACAAAAATATTTCATTTCGTGTAAAGTTGATATTTCGACGATTCTCGGCTCCCAGGACACGAAAATACATATATCAAAAGTTGCTCCAAATTTGCTGCAAATGCTATTTACGAGCAGTTTGGAACGTGGGGAACAAGAATATCACAAAAATATTTCATTTCGTGTAAGTTGATATTTCGACGATTCTCGGCTCCCTAGACACGAAAGTATATATCACAAAAGTTGGTCCAAATTCGCTGCAAATGCTATATACGAGCAGTTTGGAGCGTGGGGAACAAGAATATCATAAAAATGTTTCATTACGTGTAAGTCGATTTTACGAAGATTCTCAGCTGCCTGGACACGAAATATTCTCAGAACAAAAGTTGCTCCAAATTCGCTGCATAAGCTAAAAGCGAATAGTTTGGAGTGCGGGGAAGAAGATTCTCACAAAAATGTATCACTAAGTGAAAGTCGATTTCTCGACGATTCGCGGTTCCCTTGACTCGAAATATTCTCAGAGCAAAAGTTGCTCCAAATTCGCTGCAAAAGCTATATACGAGCAGTTTGGAGTGTGGGGAACAAGAATATCACAAAAATATTTCATTTCGCCTAAGTCGATATTTCGCCGATTCTCAGCACCCTGGTCACGAAATATACATATACCAAAAGTTGCTCCAAATTCGCCTCAAATGCTATTTACGAGCAGTTAGGAGCGCGGGGAACAAGAATATCATAAAAATGTTTCATTACGTGTAAGTCGATATTTCGACGATTCTCGGCTCCCTGGTAACGAAATATTCATATAACAAAAGTTGCTCCAAATTCGCTGCAAATGCTATTTACGAGCAGTTTGGAGCGTGGGGAACAAGAATATCACAAAAATATTTCATTTCGTGTAAGTTGATATTTCGACAATTCTCGGCTCCCTGGACACGAAAAATACATATTACAAAAGTTGTTCCAAATTCGCTGCAAATGCTATATACGACCAGTTTGGAGCGTGGGGAAGAAGATTATCACAAAAATTTTTCATTTCGCGTAAGTCGATTTTTCGAGGATTCTCAGCTCCCTGGACACGAACTATATTATCCTAACAAACGTTGCTCCAAATTCACTGCAAAAGCTATATACGAAAAGTTTGGAGTGTGGGAAAAAGAATATCACAAAAATATTTCATTTCGTGTAAGTTGATATTTCGAGGATTCTCAGCTTCCTGGACACGAAATATATTATCCTAACAAACGTTGCTCCAAATTCGCTGCAAAAGCTATATACGAGAAGTTTGGAGTGTGGGGAACAAGAATATCACAAAAATTTTTCATTTCGTGTAAGTCGATGTTTCGACGATTCTCGGCTCCCTGGACACTAAATATACTCTGAACAAAAGTTGCTCCAAATTCGCTGCAAAAGCTATATAAGAGCAGTTTGGAGTAAGGTAAACAAGAATATCACAAAAATATTTCATTTCTTGTAAGTCGATATTTCGACGATTCTCGGCTCCCTGGTCACGAAATATACATGTAACAAACGTTGCTCCAAATTCGCTGCAAAAGCTATATAAGAGCAGTTTGGAGTAAGGTAAACAAGAATATCACAAAAATATTTCATTTCGTGTAAGTTGATATTTCGACGATTCTCGGCTCCCAGGACACGAAAATACATATATCAAAAGTTGCTCCAAATTTGCTGCAAATGCTATATACGAGCAGTTTGGAGCGTGGGGAAGAAGAATGTCACAAAAATTTTTCATTTCGCGTAAGTCGATTTTTCGAGGATTCTCAGCTCCCTGGACACGAACTATATTATCCTAACAAACGTTGCTCCAAATTCACTGCAAAAGCTATATACGTAAAGTTTGGAGTGTGGGGAACAAGAATATCACAAAAATATTTCATTTCGTGTAAGTTGATATTTCGAGGATTCTCAGCTTCCTGGACACGAAATATATTATCCTAACAAACGTTGCTCCAAATTCGCTGCAAAAGCTATATACAAGAAGTTTGGAGTGTGGGGAACAAGAATATCACAAAAATTTTTCATTTCGTGTAAGTCGATATTTCGACGATTCTCGGCTCCCTGGACACTAAATATACTCTGAACAAAAGTTGCTCCAAATTCGCTGCAAAAGCTATATAAGAGCAGTTTGGAGTAAGGTTAACAAGAATATCACAAAAATATTTCATTTCGCCTAAGTCGATATTTCGCCGATTCTCAGCTCCCTGGTCACGAAATATACATATACCAAAAGTTGCTCCAAACTCGCCTCAAATGCTATTTACGAGCAGTTTGAAGCGCGGGGAACAAGAATATCATAAAAATATTTCATTACGTGTAAGTCGATATTTCGACGATTCTCGGTTCCCTGGTAACGAAATATACATATAATAAAAGTTGCTCCAAATTCGCTGCATAAGCTAAAAGCGAATAGTTTGGAGTGTGGGGAAGAAGATTCTCACAAAAATGTATCACTAAGTGAAAGTCGATTTTTCGACGATACGCGGTTCCCTTGACTCGAAATATTCTCAGAGCAAAAGTTGCTCCAAATTCGCTACAAAAGCTATATACGAGCAGTTTGGAGTGTGGGGAACAAGAATATCACAAAAATTTTTCATTTCGTGTAAGTCGATATTTCGACGATTCTCGGCTCCCTGGACACTAAATATACTCTGAACAAAAGTTGCTCCAAATTCGCTGCAAAAGCTATATAAGAGCAGTTTGGAGTAATGTTAACAAGAATATCACAAAAATATTTTATTTCGCCTAAGTCGATATTTCGCCGATTCTCAGCTCCCTGGTCACGAAATATACATATAGCAAAAGTTGCTCCAAACTCGCCTCAAATGCTATTTACGAGCAGTTTGAAGCGCGGGGAACAAGAATATCATAAAAATGTTTCATTACGTGTAAGTCGATATTTCGACGATTCTCGGTTCCCTGGTAACGAAATATACATATAATAAAAGTTGCTCCAAATTCGCTGCATAAGCTAAAAGCGAATAGTTTGGAGTGTGGGGAAGAAGATTCTCACAAAAATGTATCACTAAGTGAAAGTCGATTTTTCGACGATTCGCGGTTCCCTTGACTCGAAATATTCTCAGAGCAAAAGTTGCTCCAAATTCGCTACAAAAGCTATATACGAGCAGTTTGGAGTGTGGGGAACAAGAATACCACAAAAATTGTTCATTTCGCCTAAGTCGATATTTCGACGATTCTCAGCTCCCTGGTCACGTAATATACATATACCAAAAGTTGCTCCAAATTCGCCTCAAATGCTATATACGAGCAGTTTGGAGCGCGGGGAACAAGAATATCATAAAAATGTTTCATTACGTGTAAGTCGATATTTCGACGATTCTCGGCTCCCTGGACACGAAATATACATATAACAAAAGGTGTTCCAAATTCGCTGCAAATGCTATATACGAGCAGTTTGGAGCGTGGGGAAGAAGAATATCACAAACATTTTTCATTTCACGTAATTCGATTTTTCGAGGATTCTCAGCTCCCTGGACACGAACTATATTATCCTAACAAACGTTGCTCCAAATTCACTGCAAAAGCTATATACGAGAAGTTTGGAGTGTGGGGAACAAGAATAACACAAATTTACATTTCGTGTAAGTCGATATTTCGACGATTCTCGGCTCCCTGGACACGAAATATACATGTAACAAAAGTTGCTCCAAACTCGCCTCAAATGCTATTTACGAGCAGTATGGAGCGTGGGGAACAAGAATATCACAAAAATTTTTCATTTCGCATAAGTCGATTTTTCGAGGATTCTCAGCTCCCTGGACACGAACTATAGTATCCTAACAAACGTTGCTCCAAATTCACTGCAAAAGCTATATACGAAAAGTTTGGAGTGTGGGGAACAACAATATCATAAAAATATTTCATTTCGTGTAAGTTGATATTTCGAGGATTCTCAGCTCCCTGGACACGAAATATATTATCCTAACAAACGTTGCTCCAAATTCGCTGCAAAAGCTATATACAAGAGGTTTGGAGTGTGGGGAACAAGAATATCACAAAAATTTTTCATTTCGTGTAAGTCGATATTTCGACGATTCTCGGCTCCCTGGACACTAAATATACTCTGAACAAAAGTTGCTCCAAATTCGCTGCAAAAGCTATATAAGAGCAGTTTGGAGAAAGATAAACAAGAATATCACAAAAATATTTCATTTCGTGTAAGTCGATATTACGACGAATCTCGGCACCCTGGTAACGAAATATACATATAACAAAAGTTGCTCTAAATTCGCTGCAAATGCTATTTACGAGCAGTTTGGAGCGTGGGGAACAAGAATATCACAAAAATTGTTCATTTCGCCTAAGTCGATATTTCGACGATTCTCAGCTCCCTGGTCACGTAATATACATATACCAAAAGTTGCTCCAAATTCGCCTCAAATGCTATTTACGAGCAGTTTGGAGCGCGGGGAACAAGAATATCATAAAAATGTTTCATTACGTGTAAGTCGATATTTCGACGATTCTCGGCTCCCTGGTAACCAAATATACATATAACAAAAGTTGCTCCAAATTCGCTGCAAATGCTATTTACGAGCAGTTTGGAGCGTGGGGAACAAGAATATCACAAAAATATTTCATTTCGTGTAAGTTGATATTTCGACAATTCTCGGCTCCCTGGACACGAAAAATACATATAACAAAAGTTGTTCCAAATTCGCTGCAAATGCTATATACGAGCAGTTTGGAGCGTGGGGAACAAGAATATCACAAAAATTTTTCATTTCGCGTAATTCGATTTTTCGAGGATTCTCAGCTCCCTGGACACGAGCTATATTATCCTAACAAACGTTGCTCCAAATTCACTGCAAGAGCTATATACGAAAAGTTTGGAGTGTGGGGAACAAGAATATCACAAAAATATTTCATTTCGTGTAAGTTGATATTTCGAGGATTCTCAGCTTCCTGGACACGAAATATATTATCCTAAGAAACGTTGCTCCAAATTCGCTGCAAAAGCTATATACGAGAAGTTTAGAGTGTGGGGAACAAGAATAACACAAAAATTTACATTTCGTGTAAGTCGATAATTCGACGATTCTCGGCTCTCTGGACACGAATTATACATGTAACAAAAGTTGCTCCAAATTCGCTGCAAAAGCTATATAAGAGCAGTTTGGAGTAAGGTTAACAAGAATATCACAAAAATATTTCATTTCGCCTAAGTCGATATTTCGCCGATTCTCAGCTCCCTGGTCACGAAATATACATATACCAAAAGTTGCTCCAAACTCGCCTCAAATGCTATTTACGAGCAGTTTGGAGCGCGGGGAACAAAAATATCATAAAAATGTTTCATTACGTGTAAGTCGATATTTCGACGAATCTCGGCTCCCAGGACACGAAAATACATATATCAAAAGTTGCTCCAAATTCGCTGCAAATGCTATTTACGAGCAGTATGGAGCGTGGGGAACATGAATATCACAAAAATTTTTCATTTCGCATAAGTCGATTTTTCGAGGATTCTCAGCTCCCTGGACACGAACTATAGTATCCTAACAAACGTTGCTCCAAATTCACTGCAAAAGCTATATACGAAAAGTTTGGAGTGTGGGGAACAAGAATATCACAAAAATTTTTCATTTCGTGTAAGTCGATATTTCGACGATTCTTGGCTCCCTGGACACTAAATATACTCTGAACAAAAGTTGCTCCAAATTCGCTGCAAAAGCTATATAAGAGCAGTTTGGAGAAAGATAAACAAGAATATCACAAAAATATTTCATTTCGTGTAAGTCGATATTACGACGAATCTCGGTTCCCTGGTAACGAAATATACATATAACAAAAGTTGCTCCAAATTCGCTGCAAATGCTATTTACGAGCAGTTTGGAGCGTGGGGAACAAGAATATCACAAAAATATTTCATTTCGTGTAAGTTGATATTTCGACGATTCTCGGCTCCCTGGACACGAAAAATACATTTAACAAAAGTTGCTCCAAATTCGCTGCAAATGCTATATACGAGCAGTTTGGAGTAAGGTAAACAAGAATATCACAAAAATATTTCATTTCGTATAAGTCGATATTTCGACGATTCTCGGCTCCCTGGACACTAAATATACTCTGAACAAAGGTTGCACCAAATTCGGTGCAAAAGCTATATAAGAGCAGTTTGGAGTAAGGTAAACAAGAATATCACAAAAATATTTCATTTCGTGTAAAGTTGATATTTCGACGATTCTCGGCTCCCAGGACACGAAAATACATATATCAAAAGTTGCTCCAAATTTGCTGCAAATGCTATTTACGAGCAGTTTGGAACGTGGGGAACAAGAATATCACAAAAATATTTCATTTCGTGTAAGTTGATATTTCGACGATTCTCGGCTCCCTAGACACGAAAGTATATATCACAAAAGTTGGTCCAAATTCGCTGCAAATGCTATATACGAGCAGTTTGGAGCGTGGGGAACAAGAATATCATAAAAATGTTTCATTACGTGTAAGTCGATTTTACGAAGATTCTCAGCTGCCTGGACACGAAATATTCTCAGAACAAAAGTTGCTCCAAATTCGCTGCATAAGCTAAAAGCGAATAGTTTGGAGTGCGGGGAAGAAGATTCTCACAAAAATGTATCACTAAGTGAAAGTCGATTTCTCGACGATTCGCGGTTCCCTTGACTCGAAATATTCTCAGAGCAAAAGTTGCTCCAAATTCGCTGCAAAAGCTATATACGAGCAGTTTGGAGTGTGGGGAACAAGAATATCACAAAAATATTTCATTTCGCCTAAGTCGATATTTCGCCGATTCTCAGCACCCTGGTCACGAAATATACATATACCAAAAGTTGCTCCAAATTCGCCACAAATGCTATTTACGAGCAGTTTGGAGCGGGGGGAACAAGAATATCATAAAAATGTTTCATTACGTGTAAGTCGATATTTCGACGATTCTCGGCTCCCTGGTAACGAAATATACATATAACAAAAGTTGCTCCAAATTCGCTGCAAATGCTATATACGACCAGTTTGGAGCGTGGGGAAGAAGATTATCACAAAAATTTTTCATTTCGCGTAAGTCGATTTTTCGAGGATTCTCAGCTCCCTGGACACGAACTATATTATCCTAACAAACGTTGCTCCAAATTCACTGCAAAAGCTATATACGAAAAGTTTGGAGTGTGGGAAAAAGAATATCACAAAAATATTTCATTTCGTGTAAGTTGATATTTCGAGGATTCTCAGCTTCCTGGACACGAAATATATTATCCTAACAAACGTTGCTCCAAATTCGCTGCAAAAGCTATATACGAGAAGTTTGGAGTGTGGGGAACAAGAATATCACAAAAATTTTTCATTTCGTGTAAGTCGATGTTTCGACGATTCTCGGCTCCCTGGACACTAAATATACTCTGAACAAAAGTTGCTCCAAATTCGCTGCAAAAGCTATATAAGAGCAGTTTGGAGTAAGGTAAACAAGAATATCACAAAAATATTTCATTTCTTGTAAGTCGATATTTCGACGATTCTCGGCTCCCTGGTCACGAAATATACATGTAACAAACGTTGCTCCAAATTCGCTGCAAAAGCTATATAAGAGCAGTTTGGAGTAAGATAAACAAGAATATCACAAAAATATTTCATTTCGTGTAAGTTGATATTTCGACGATTCTCGGCTCCCAGGACACGAAAATACATATATCAAAAGTTGCTCCAAATTTGCTGCAAATGCTATTTACGAGCACTTTGGAACGTCGGGAACAAGAATATCACAAAAATATTTCATTTCGTGTAAGTTGATATTTCGACGATTCTCGGCTCCCTGGACACGAAAAATACATATAACAAAAGTTGCTCCAAATTCGCTGCAAATGCTATATACGAGCAGTTTGGAGCGTGGGGAAGAAGAATGTCACAAAAATTTTTCATTTCGCGTAAGTCGATTTTTCGAGGATTCTCAGCTCCCTGGACACGAACTATATTATCCTAACAAACGTTGCTCCAAATTCACTGCAAAAGCTATATACGAGAAGTTTGGAGTGTGGGGAACAAGAATAACACAAATTTACATTTCGTGTAAGTCGATATTTCGACGATTCTCGGCTCCCTGGACACGAAATATACATGTAACAAAAGTTGCTCCAAACTCGCCTCAAATGCTATTTACGAGCAGTTTGGAGCGCGGGGAACAAGAATATCATAAAAATGTTTCATTACGTGTAAGTCGATATTTCGACGATACACGGCTCCCAGGACACGAAAATACATATATCAAAAGTTGCTCCAAATTCGCTGCAAATGCTATTTACGAGCAGTATGGAGCGTGGGGAACAAGAATATCACAAAAATTTTTCATTTCGCATAAGTCGATTTTTCGAGGATTCTCAGCTCCCTGGACACGAACTATAGTATCCTAACAAACGTTGCTCCAAATTCACTGCAAAAGCTATATACGAAAAGTTTGGAGTGTGGGGAACAACAATATCACAAAAATATTTCATTTCGTGTAAGTTGATATTTCGAGGATTCTCAGCTCCCTGGACACGAAATATATTATCCTAACAAACGTTGCTCCAAATTCGCTGCAAAAGCTATATACAAGAGGTTTGGAGTGTGGGGAACAAGAATATCACAAAAATTTTTCATTTCGTGTAAGTCGATATTTCGACGATTCTCGGCTCCCTGGACACTAAATATACTCTGAACAAAAGTTGCTCCAAATTCGCTGCAAAAGCTATATAAGAGCAGTTTGGAGAAAGATAAACAAGAATATCACAAAAATATTTCATTTCGTGTAAGTCGATATTACGACGAATCTCGGCACCCTGGTAACGAAATATACATATAACAAAAGTTGCTCCAAATTCGCTGCAAATGCTATTTACGAGCAGTTTGGAGCGTGGGGAACAAGAATATCACAAAAATATTTCATTTCGTGTAAGTTGATATTTCGACGATTCGCGGTTCCCTTGACACGAAATATTCTCAGAGCAAAAGTTGATCCAAATTCGCTACAAAAGCTATATACGAGCAGTTTGGAGTGTGGGGAACAAGAATACCACAAAAATTGTTCATTTCGCCTAAGTCGATATTTCGACGATTCTCAGCTCCCTGGTCACGTAATATACATATACCAAAAGTTGCTCCAAATTCGCCTCAAATGCTATTTACGAGCAGTTTGGAGCGCGGGGAACAAGAATATCATAAAAATGTTTCATTACGTGTAAGTCGATATTTCGACGATTCTCGGCTCCCTGGTAACGAAATATACATATAACAAAAGTTGCTCCAAATTCGCCTCAAATGCTATTTACGAGCAGTTTGGAGCGCGGGGAACAAGAATATCATAAAAATGTTTCATTACGTGTAAGTTGATATTTCGAGGATTCTCAGCTTCCTGGACACGAAATATATTATCCTAAGAAACGTTGCTCCAAATTCGCTGCAAAAGCTATATACGAGAAGTTTAGAGTGTGGGGAACAAGAATAACACAAAAATTTACATTTCGTGTAAGTCGATAATTCGACGATTCTCGGCTCCCTGGACACGAAATATACATGTAACAAAAGTTGCTCCAAATTCGCTGCAAAAGCTATATAAGAGCAGTTTGGAGTAAGGTTAACAAGAATATCACAAAAATATTTCATTTCGCCTAAGTCGATATTTCGCCGATTCTCAGCTCCCTGGTCACGAAATATACATATACCAAAAGTTGCACCAAAATCGCCTCAAATGCTATTTACGAGCAGTTTGGAGCGCGGGGAACAAGAATATCATAAAAATGTTTCATTACGTGTAAGTCGATATTTCGACGAATCTCGGCTCCCAGGACACGAAAATACATATATCAAAAGTTGCTCCAAATTCGCTGCAAATGCTATTTACGAGCAGTATGGAGCGTGGGGAACATGAATATCACAAAAATTTTTCATTTCGCATAAGTCGATTTTTCGAGGATTCTCAGCTCCCTGGACACGAACTATAGTATCCTAACAAACTTTGCTCCAAATTCACTGCAAAAGCTATATACGAAAAGTTTGGAGTGTGGGGAACAAGAATATCACAAAAATTTTTCATTTCGTGTAAGTCGATATTTCGACGATTCTCGGCTCCCTGGACACTAAATATACTCTGAACAAAAGTTGCTCCAAATTCGCTGCAAAAGCTATATAAGAGCAGTTTGGAGAAAGATAAACAAGAATATCACAAAAATATTTCATTTCGTGTAAGTCGATATTACGACGAATCTCGGTTCCCTGGTAACGAAATATACATATAACAAAAGTTGCTCCAAATTCGCTGCAAATGCTATTTACGAGCAGTTTGGAGCGTGGGGAACAAGAATATCACAAAAATATTTCATTTCGTGTAAGTTGATATTTCGACGATTCTCGGCTCCCTGGACACGAAAAATACATTTAACAAAAGTTGCTCCAAATTCGCTGCAAATGCTATATACGAGCAGTTTGGAGAAAGATAAACAAGAATATCACAAAAATATTTCATTTCGTATAAGTCGATATTTCGACGATTCTCGGCTCCCTGGACACTAAATATACTCTGAACAAAAGTTGCACCAAATTCGGTGCAAAAGCTATATAAGAGCAGTTTGGAGTAAGGTAAACAAGAATATCACAAAAATATTTCATTTCGTGTAAAGTTGATATTTCGACGATTCTCGGCTCCCAGGACACGAAAATACATATATCAAAAGTTGCTCCAAATTTGCTGCAAATGCTATTTACGAGCAGTTTGGAACGTGGGGAACAAGAATATCACAAAAATATTTCATTTCGTGTAAGTTGATATTTCGACGATTCTCGGCTCCCTAGACACGAAAGTATATATCACAAAAGTTGGTCCAAATTCGCTGCAAATGCTATATACGAGCAGTTTGGAGCGTGGGGAACAAGAATATCATAAAAATGTTTCATTACGTGTAAGTCGATTTTACGAAGATTCTCAGCTGCCTGGACACGAAATATTCTCAGAACAAAAGTTGCTCCAAATTCGCTGCATAAGCTAAAAGCGAATAGTTTGGAGTGCGGGGAAGAAGATTCTCACAAAAATGTATCACTAAGTGAAAGTCGATTTCTCGACGATTCGCGGTTCCCTTGACTCGAAATATTCTCAGAGCAAAAGTTGCTCCAAATTCGCTGCAAAAGCTATATACGAGCAGTTTGGAGTGTGGGGAACAAGAATATCACAAAAATATTTCATTTCGCCTAAGTCGATATTTCGCCGATTCTCAGCACCCTGGTCACGAAATATACATATACCAAAAGTTGCTCCAAATTCGCCTCAAATGCTATTTACGAGCAGTTAGGAGCGCGGGGAACAAGAATATCATAAAAATGTTTCATTACGTGTAAGTCGATATTTCGACGATTCTCGGCTCCCTGGTAACGAAATATTCATATAACAAAAGTTGCTCCAAATTCGCTGCAAATGCTATTTACGAGCAGTTTGGAGCGTGGGGAACAAGAATATCACAAAAATATTTCATTTCGTGTAAGTTGATATTTCGACAATTCTCGGCTCCCTGGACACGAAAAATACATATTACAAAAGTTGTTCCAAATTCGCTGCAAATGCTATATACGACCAGTTTGGAGCGTGGGGAAGAAGATTATCACAAAAATTTTTCATTTCGCGTAAGTCGATTTTTCGAGGATTCTCAGCTCCCTGGACACGAACTATATTATCCTAACAAACGTTGCTCCAAATTCACTGCAAAAGCTATATACGAAAAGTTTGGAGTGTGGGAAAAAGAATATCACAAAAATATTTCATTTCGTGTAAGTTGATATTTCGAGGATTCTCAGCTTCCTGGACACGAAATATATTATCCTAACAAACGTTGCTCCAAATTCGCTGCAAAAGCTATATACGAGAAGTTTGGAGTGTGGGGAACAAGAATATCACAAAAATTTTTCATTTCGTGTAAGTCGATGTTTCGACGATTCTCGGCTCCCTGGACACTAAATATACTCTGAACAAAAGTTGCTCCAAATTCGCTGCAAAAGCTATATAAGAGCAGTTTGGAGTAAGGTAAACAAGAATATCACAAAAATATTTCATTTCTTGTAAGTCGATATTTCGACGATTCTCGGCTCCCTGGTCACGAAATATACATGTAACAAACGTTGCTCCAAATTCGCTGCAAAAGCTATATAAGAGCAGTTTGGAGTAAGGTAAACAAGAATATCACAAAAATATTTCATTTCGTGTAAGTTGATATTTCGACGATTCTCGGCTCCCAGGACACGAAAATACATATATCAAAAGTTGCTCCAAAATTTGCTGCAAATGCTATATACGAGCAGTTTGGAGCGTGGGGAAGAAGAATGTCACAAAAATTTTTCATTTCGCGTAAGTCGATTTTTCGAGGATTCTCAGCTCCCTGGACACGAACTATATTATCCTAACAAACGTTGCTCCAAATTCACTGCAAAAGCTATATACGTAAAGTTTGGAGTGTGGGGAACAAGAATATCACAAAAATATTTCATTTCGTGTAAGTTGATATTTCGAGGATTCTCAGCTTCCTGGACACGAAATATATTATCCTAACAAACGTTGCTCCAAATTCGCTGCAAAAGCTATATACAAGAAGTTTGGAGTGTGGGGAACAAGAATATCACAAAAATTTTTCATTTCGTGTAAGTCGATATTTCGACGATTCTCGGCTCCCTGGACACTAAATATACTCTGAACAAAAGTTGCTCCAAATTCGCTGCAAAAGCTATATAAGAGCAGTTTGGAGTAAGGTTAACAAGAATATCACAAAAATATTTCATTTCGCCTAAGTCGATATTTCGCCGATTCTCAGCTCCCTGGTCACGAAATATACATATACCAAAAGTTGCTCCAAACTCGCCTCAAATGCTATTTACGAGCAGTTTGAAGCGCGGGGAACAAGAATATCATAAAAATATTTCATTACGTGTAAGTCGATATTTCGACGATTCTCGGTTCCCTGGTAACGAAATATACATATAATAAAAGTTGCTCCAAATTCGCTGCATAAGCTAAAAGCGAATAGTTTGGAGTGTGGGGAAGAAGATTCTCACAAAAATGTATCACTAAGTGAAAGTCGATTTTTCGACGATACGCGGTTCCCTTGACTCGAAATATTCTCAGAGCAAAAGTTGCTCCAAATTCGCTACAAAAGCTATATACGAGCAGTTTGGAGTGTTGGGAACAAGAATACCACAAAAATTGTTCATTTCGCCTAAGTCGATATTTCGACGATTCTCAGCTCCCTGGTCACGTAATATACATATACCAAAAGTTGCTCCAAATTCGCCTCAAATGCTATTTACGAGCAGTTTGGAGCGCGGGGAACAAGAATATCATAAAAATGTTTCATTACGTGTAAGTCGATATTTCGACGATTCTCGGCTCCCAGGACACGAAAATACATATATCAAAAGTTGCTCCAAATTCGCTGCAAATGCTATTTGCGAGCAGTATGGAGCGTGGGGAACATGAATATCACAAAAAGTTTTCATTTCGCATAAGTCGATTTTTCGAGGATTCTCAGCTCCCTGGACACGAACTATAGTATCCTAACAAACGTTGCTCCAAATTCACTGCAAAAGCTATATACGAAAAGTTTGGAGTGTGGGGAACAAGAATATCACAAAAATTTTTCATTTCGTGTAAGTCGATATTTCGACGATTCTCGGCTCCCTGGACACTAAATATACTCTGAACAAAAGTTGCTCCAAATTCGCTGCAAAAGCTATATAAGAGCAGTTTGGAGAAAGATAAACAAGAATATCACAAAAATATTTCATTTCGTGTAAGTCGATATTACGACGAATCTCGGCTCCCTGGTAACGAAATATACATATAACAAAAGTTGCTCCAAATTCGCTGCAAATGCTATTTACGAGCAGTTTGGAGCGTGGGGAACAAGAATATCACAAAAATATTTCATTTCGTGTAAGTTGATATTTCGACGATTCTCGGCTCCCTGGACACGAAAAATACATTTAACAAAAGTTGCTCCAAATTCGCTGCAAATGCTATATACGAGCAGTTTGGAGTAAGGTAAACAAGAATATCACAAAAATATTTCATTTCGTATAAGTCGATATTTCGACGATTCTCGGCTCCCTGGACACTAAATATACTCTGAACAAAGGTTGCACCAAATTCGGTGCAAAAGCTATATAAGAGCAGTTTGGAGTAAGGTAAACAAGAATATCACAAAAATATTTCATTTCGTGTAAAGTTGATATTTCGACGATTCTCGGCTCCCAGGACACGAAAATACATATATCAAAAGTTGCTCCAAATTTGCTGCAAATGCTATTTACGAGCAGTTTGGAACGTGGGGAACAAGAATATCACAAAAATATTTCATTTCGTGTAAGTTGATATTTCGACGATTCTCGGCTCCCTAGACACGAAAGTATATATCACAAAAGTTGGTCCAAATTCGCTGCAAATGCTATATACGAGCAGTTTGGAGCGTGGGGAACAAGAATATCATAAAAATGTTTCATTACGTGTAAGTCGATTTTACGAAGATTCTCAGCTGCCTGGACACGAAATATTCTCAGAACAAAAGTTGCTCCAAATTCGCTGCATAAGCTAAAAGCGAATAGTTTGGAGTGCGGGGAAGAAGATTCTCACAAAAATGTATCACTAAGTGAAAGTCGATTTCTCGACGATTCGCGGTTCCCTTGACTCGAAATATTCTCAGAGCAAAAGTTGCTCCAAATTCGCTGCAAAAGCTATATACGAGCAGTTTGGAGTGTGGGGAACAAGAATATCACAAAAATATTTCATTTCGCCTAAGTCGATATTTCGCCGATTCTCAGCACCCTGGTCACGAAATATACATATACCAAAAGTTGCTCCAAATTCGCCACAAATGCTATTTACGAGCAGTTTGGAGCGCGGGGAACAAGAATATCATAAAAATGTTTCATTACGTGTAAGTCGATATTTCGACGATTCTCGGCTCCCTGGTAACGAAATATACATATAACAAAAGTTGCTCCAAATTCGCTGCAAATACTATATACGACCAGTTTGGAGCGTGGGGAAGAAGATTATCACAAAAATTTTTCATTTCGCGTAAGTCGATTTTTCGAGGATTCTCAGCTCCCTGGACACCAACTATATTATCCTAACAAACGTTGCTCCAAATTCACTGCAAAAGCTATATACGAAAAGTTTGGAGTGTGGGAAAAAGAATATCACAAAAATATTTCATTTCGTGTAAGTTGATATTTCGAGGATTCTCAGCTTCCTGGACACGAAATATATTATCCTAACAAACGTTGCTCCAAATTCGCTGCAAAAGCTATATACGAGAAGTTTGGAGTGTGGGGAACAAGAATATCACAAAAATTTTTCATTTCGTGTAAGTCGATGTTTCGACGATTCTCGGCTCCCTGGACACTAAATATACTCTGAACAAAAGTTGCTCCAAATTCGCTGCAAAAGCTATATAAGAGCAGTTTGGAGTAAGGTAAACAAGAATATCACAAAAATATTTCATTTCTTGTAAGTCGATATTTCGACGATTCTCGGCTCCCTGGTCACGAAATATACATGTAACAAACGTTGCTCCAAATTCGCTGCAAAAGCTATATAAGAGCAGTTTGGAGTAAGATAAACAAGAATATCACAAAAATATTTCATTTC
Organism: Hymenopus coronatus; assembly: GCA_030762935.1. Classification (NCBI taxonomy): domain Eukaryota; kingdom Metazoa; phylum Arthropoda; class Insecta; order Mantodea; family Hymenopodidae; genus Hymenopus; species Hymenopus coronatus. Next base: position 13,944,220 of record CM060886.1, on the reverse strand, counting down.
GTGTAAGTCGATATTTCGACGATTCTTGGCTCCCTGGACACTAAATATACTCTGAACAAAGGTTGCACCAAATTCGGTGCAAAAGCTATATAAGAGCAGTTTGGAGTAAGGTAAACAAGAATATCACAAAAATATTTCATTTCGTGTAAAGTTGATATTTCGACGATTCTCGGCTCCCAGGACACGAAAATACATATATCAAAAGTTGCTCCAAATTTGCTGCAAATGCTATTTACGAGCAGTTTGGAACGTGGGGAACAAGAATATCACAAAAATATTTCATTTCGTGTAAGTTGATATTTCGACGATTCTCGGCTCCCTAGACACGAAAGTATATATCACAAAAGTTGGTCCAAATTCGCTGCAAATGCTATATACGAGCAGTTTGGAGCGTGGGGAACAAGAATATCATAAAAATGTTTCATTACGTGTAAGTCGATTTTACGAAGATTCTCAGCTGCCTCGACACGAAATATTCTCAGAACAAAAGTTGCTCCAAATTCGCTGCATAAGCTAAAAGCGAATAGTTTGGAGTGCGGGGAAGAAGATTCTCACAAAAATGTATCACTAAGTGAAAGTCGATTTCTCGACGATTCGCGGTTCCCTTGACTCGAAATATTCTCAGAGCAAAAGTTGCTCCAAATTCGCTGCAAAAGCTATATACGAGCAGTTTGGAGTGTGGGGAACAAGAATATCACAAAAATATTTCATTTCGCCTAAGTCGATATTTCGCCGATTCTCAGCACCCTGGTCACGAAATATACATATACCAAAAGTTGCTCCAAATTCGCCACAAATGCTATTTACGAGCAGTTTGGAGCGCGGGGAACAAGAATATCATAAAAATGTTTCATTACGTGTAAGTCGATATTTCGACGATTCTCGGCTCCCTGGTAACGAAGTATACATATAACAAAAGTTGCTCCAAATTCGCTGCAAATACTATATACGACCAGTTTGGAGCGTGGGGAAGAAGATTATCACAAAAATTTTTCATTTCGCGTAAGTCGATTTTTCGAGGATTCTCAGCTCCCTGGACACGAACTATATTATCCTAACAAACGTTGCTCCAAATTCACTGCAAAAGCTATATACGAAAAGTTTGGAGTGTGGGAAAAAGAATATCACAAAAATATTTCATTTCGTGTAAGTTGATATTTCGAGGATTCTCAGCTTCCTGGACACGAAATATATTATCCTAACAAACGTTGCTCCAAATTCGCTGCAAAAGCTATATACGAGAAGTTTGGAGTGTGGGGAACAAGAATATCACAAAAATTTTTCATTTCGTGTAAGTCGATGTTTCGACGATTCTCGGCTCCCTGGACACTAAATATACTCTGAACAAAAGTTGCTCCAAATTCGCTGCAAAAGCTATATAAGAGCAGTTTGGAGTAAGGTAAACAAGAATATCACAAAAATATTTCATTTCTTGTAAGTCGATATTTCGACGATTCTCGGCTCCCTGGTCACGAAATATACATGTAACAAACGTTGCTCCAAATTCGCTGCAAAAGCTATATAAGAGCAGTTTGGAGTAAGGTAAACAAGAATATCACAAAAATATTTCATTTCGTGTAAGTTGATATTTCGACGATTCTCGGCTCCCAGGACACGAAAATACATATATCAAAAGTTGCTCCAAATTTGCTGCAAATGCTATATACGAGCAGTTTGGAGCGTGGGGAAGAAGAATGTCACAAAAATTTTTCATTTCGCGTAAGTCGATTTTTCGAGGATTCTCAGCTCCCTGGACACGAACTATATTATCCTAACAAACGTTGCTCCAAATTCACTGCAAAAGCTATATACGTAAAGTTTGGAGTGTGGGGAACAAGAATATCACAAAAATATTTCATTTCGTGTAAGTTGATATTTCGAGGATTCTCAGCTTCCTGGACACGAAATATATTATCCTAACAAACGTTGCTCCAAATTCGCTGCAAAAGCTATATACAAGAAGTTTGGAGTGTGGGGAACAAGAATATCACAAAAATTTTTCATTTCGTGTAAGTCGATATTTCGACGATTCTCGGCTCCCTGGACACTAAATATACTCTGAACAAAAGTTGCTCCAAATTCGCTGCAAAAGCTATATAAGAGCAGTTTGGAGTAAGGTTAACAAGAATATCACAAAAATATTTCATTTCGCCTAAGTCGATATTTCGCCGATTCTCAGCTCCCTGGTCACGAAATATACATATACCAAAAGTTGCTCCAAACTCGCCTCAAATGCTATTTACGAGCAGTTTGAAGCGCGGGGAACAAGAATATCATAAAAATATTTCATTACGTGTAAGTCGATATTTCGACGATTCTCGGTTCCCTGGTAACGAAATATACATATAATAAAAGTTGCTCCAAATTCGCTGCATAAGCTAAAAGCGAATAGTTTGGAGTGTGGGGAAGAAGATTCTCACAAAAATGTATCACTAAGTGAAAGTCGATTTTTCGACGATACGCGGTTCCCTTGACTCGAAATATTCTCAGAGCAAAAGTTGCTCCAAATTCGCTACAAAAGCTATATACGAGCAGTTTGGAGTGTGGGGAACAAGAATACCACAAAAATTGTTCATTTCGCCTAAGTCGATATTTCGACGATTCTCAGCTCCCTGGTCACGTAATATACATATACCAAAAGTTGCTCCAAATTCGCCTCAAATGCTATTTACGAGCAGTTTGGAGCGCGGGGAACAAGAATATCATAAAAATGTTTCATTACGTGTAAGTCGATATTTCGACGATTCTCGGCTCCCAGGACACGAAAATACATATATCAAAAGTTGCTCCAAATTCGCTGCAAATGCTATTTGCGAGCAGTATGGAGCGTGGGGAACATGAATATCACAAAAAGTTTTCATTTCGCATAAGTCGATTTTTCGAGGATTCTCAGCTCCCTGGACACGAACTATAGTATCCTAACAAACGTTGCTCCAAATTCACTGCAAAAGCTATATACGAAAAGTTTGGAGTGTGGGGAACAAGAATATCACAAAAATTTTTCATTTCGTGTAAGTCGATATTTCGACGATTCTCGGCTCCCTGGACACTAAATATACTCTGAACAAAAGTTGCTCCAAATTCGCTGCAAAAGCTATATAAGAGCAGTTTGGAGAAAGATAAACAAGAATATCACAAAAATATTTCATTTCGTGTAAGTCGATATTACGACGAATCTCGGCTCCCTGGTAACGAAATATACATATAACAAAAGTTGCTCCAAATTCGCTGCAAATGCTATTTACGAGCAGTTTGGAGCGTGGGGAACAAGAATATCACAAAAATATTTCATTTCGTGTAAGTTGATATTTCGACGATTCTCGGCTCCCTGGACACGAAAAATACATTTAACAAAAGTTGCTCCAAATTCGCTGCAAATGCTATATACGAGCAGTTTGGAGTAAGGTAAACAAGAATATCACAAAAATATTTCATTTCGTATAAGTCGATATTTCGACGATTCTCGGCTCCCTGGACACTAAATATACTCTGAACAAAGGTTGCACCAAATTCGGTGCAAAAGCTATATAAGAGCAGTTTGGAGTAAGGTAAACAAGAATATCACAAAAATATTTCATTTCGTGTAAAGTTGATATTTCGACGATTCTCGGCTCCCAGGACACGAAAATACATATATCAAAAGTTGCTCCAAATTTGCTGCAAATGCTATTTACGAGCAGTTTGGAACGTGGGGAACAAGAATATCACAAAAATATTTCATTTCGTGTAAGTTGATATTTCGACGATTCTCGGCTCCCTAGACACGAAAGTATATATCACAAAAGTTGGTCCAAATTCGCTGCAAATGCTATATACGAGCAGTTTGGAGCGTGGGGAACAAGAATATCATAAAAATGTTTCATTACGTGTAAGTCGATTTTACGAAGATTCTCAGCTGCCTGGACACGAAATATTCTCAGAACAAAAGTTGCTCCAAATTCGCTGCATAAGCTAAAAGCGAATAGTTTGGAGTGCGGGGAAGAAGATTCTCACAAAAATGTATCACTAAGTGAAAGTCGATTTCTCGACGATTCGCGGTTCCCTTGACTCGAAATATTCTCAGAGCAAAAGTTGCTCCAAATTCGCTGCAAAAGCTATATACGAGCAGTTTGGAGTGTGGGGAACAAGAATATCACAAAAATATTTCATTTCGCCTAAGTCGATATTTCGCCGATTCTCAGCACCCTGGTCACGAAATATACATATACCAAAAGTTGCTCCAAATTCGCCACAAATGCTATTTACGAGCAGTTTGGAGCGCGGGGAACAAGAATATCATAAAAATGTTTCATTACGTGTAAGTCGATATTTCGACGATTCTCGGCTCCCTGGTAACGAAATATACATATAACAAAAGTTGCTCCAAATTCGCTGCAAATACTATATACGACCAGTTTGGAGCGTGGGGAAGAAGATTATCACAAAAATTTTTCATTTCGCGTAAGTCGATTTTTCGAGGATTCTCAGCTCCCTGGACACGAACTATATTATCCTAACAAACGTTGCTCCAAATTCACTGCAAAAGCTATATACGAAAAGTTTGGAGTGTGGGAAAAAGAATATCACAAAAATATTTCATTTCGTGTAAGTTGATATTTCGAGGATTCTCAGCTTCCTGGACACGAAATATATTATCCTAACAAACGTTGCTCCAAATTCGCTGCAAAAGCTATATACGAGAAGTTTGGAGTGTGGGGAACAAGAATATCACAAAAATTTTTCATTTCGTGTAAGTCGATGTTTCGACGATTCTCGGCTCCCTGGACACTAAATATACTCTGAACAAAAGTTGCTCCAAATTCGCTGCAAAAGCTATATAAGAGCAGTTTGGAGTAAGGTAAACAAGAATATCACAAAAATATTTCATTTCTTGTAAGTCGATATTTCGACGATTCTCGGCTCCCTGGTCACGAAATATACATGTAACAAACGTTGCTCCAAATTCGCTGCAAAAGCTATATAAGAGCAGTTTGGAGTAAGATAAACAAGAATATCACAAAAATATTTCATTTCGTGTAAGTCGATATTTCGACGATTCTTGGCTCCCTGGACACTAAATATACTCTGAACAAAAGTTGCTCCAAATTCGCTGCAAAAGCTATATAAGAGCAGTTTGGAGAAAGATAAACAAGAATATCACAAAAATATTTCATTTCGTGTAAGTCGATATTACGACGAATCTCGGTTCCCTGGTAACGAAATATACATATAACAAAAGTTGCTCCAAATTCGCTGCAAATGCTATTTACGAGCAGTTTGGAGCGTGGGGAACAAGAATATCACAAAAATATTTCATTTCGTGTAAGTTGATATTTCGACGATTCTCGGCTCCCTGGACACGAAAAATACATTTAACAAAAGTTGCTCCAAATTCGCTGCAAATGCTATATACGAGCAGTTTGGAGTAAGGTAAACAAGAATATCACAAAAATATTTCATTTCGTATAAGTCGATATTTCGACGATTCTCGGCTCCCTGGACACTAAATATACTCTGAACAAAGGTTGCACCAAATTCGGTGCAAAAGCTATATAAGAGCAGTTTGGAGTAAGGTAAACAAGAATATCACAAAAATATTTCATTTCGTGTAAAGTTGATATTTCGACGATTCTCGGCTCCCAGGACACGAAAATACATATATCAAAAGTTGCTCCAAATTTGCTGCAAATGCTATTTACGAGCAGTTTGGAACGTGGGGAACAAGAATATCACAAAAATATTTCATTTCGTGTAAGTTGATATTTCGACGATTCTCGGCTCCCTAGACACGAAAGTATATATCACAAAAGTTGGTCCAAATTCGCTGCAAATGCTATATACGAGCAGTTTGGAGCGTGGGGAACAAGAATATCATAAAAATGTTTCATTACGTGTAAGTCGATTTTACGAAGATTCTCAGCTGCCTGGACACGAAATATTCTCAGAACAAAAGTTGCTCCAAATTCGCTGCATAAGCTAAAAGCGAATAGTTTGGAGTGCGGGGAAGAAGATTCTCACAAAAATGTATCACTAAGTGAAAGTCGATTTCTCGACGATTCGCGGTTCCCTTGACTCGAAATATTCTCAGAGCAAAAGTTGCTCCAAATTCGCTGCAAAAGCTATATACGAGCAGTTTGGAGTGTGGGGAACAAGAATATCACAAAAATATTTCATTTCGCCTAAGTCGATATTTCGCCGATTCTCAGCACCCTGGTCACGAAATATACATATACCAAAAGTTGCTCCAAATTCGCCACAAATGCTATTTACGAGCAGTTTGGAGCGCGGGGAACAAGAATATCATAAAAATGTTTCATTACGTGTAAGTCGATATTTCGACGATTCTCGGCTCCCTGGTAACGAAATATACATATAACAAAAGTTGCTCCAAATTCGCTGCAAATGCTATATACGACCAGTTTGGAGCGTGGGGAAGAAGATTATCACAAAAATTTTTCATTTCGCGTAAGTCGATTTTTCGAGGATTCTCAGCTCCCTGGACACGAACTATATTATCCTAACAAACGTTGCTCCAAATTCACTGCAAAAGCTATATACGAAAAGTTTGGAGTGTGGGAAAAAGAATATCACAAAAATATTTCATTTCGTGTAAGTTGATATTTCGAGGATTCTCAGCTTCCTGGACACGAAATATATTATCCTAACAAACGTTGCTCCAAATTCGCTGCAAAAGCTATATACGAGAAGTTTGGAGTGTGGGGAACAAGAATATCACAAAAATTTTTCATTTCGTGTAAGTCGATGTTTCGACGATTCTCGGCTCCCTGGACACTAAATATACTCTGAACAAAAGTTGCTCCAAATTCGCTGCAAAAGCTATATAAGAGCAGTTTGGAGTAAGGTAAACAAGAATATCACAAAAATATTTCATTTCTTGTAAGTCGATATTTCGACGATTCTCGGCTCCCTGGTCACGAAATATACATGTAACAAACGTTGCTCCAAATTCGCTGCAAAAGCTATATAAGAGCAGTTTGGAGTAAGATAAACAAGAATATCACAAAAATATTTCATTTCGTGTAAGTTGATATTTCGACGATTCTCGGCTCCCAGGACACGAAAATACATATATCAAAAGTTGCTCCAAATTTGCTGCAAATGCTATTTACGAGCACTTTGGAACGTCGGGAACAAGAATATCACAAAAATATTTCATTTCGTGTAAGTTGATATTTCGACGATTCTCGGCTCCCTGGACACGAAAAATACATATAACAAAAGTTGCTCCAAATTCGCTGCAAATGCTATATACGAGCAGTTTGGAGCGTGGGGAACAAGAATAACACAAATTTACATTTCGTGTAAGTCGATATTTCGACGATTCTCGGCTCCCTGGACACGAAATATACATGTAACAAAAGTTGCTCCAAACTCGCCTCAAATGCTGTTTACGAGCAGTTTGGAGCGCGGGGAACAAGAATATCATAAAAATGTTTCATTACGTGTAAGTCGATATTTCGACGATACACGGCTCCCAGGACACGAAAATACATATATCAAAAGTTGCTCCAAATTCGCTGCAAATGCTATTTACGAGCAGTATGGAGCGTGGGGAACAAGAATATCACAAAAATTTTTCATTTCGCATAAGTCGATTTTTCGAGGATTCTCAGCTCCCTGGACACGAACTATAGTATCCTAACAAACGTTGCTCCAAATTCACTGCAAAAGCTATATACGAAAAGTTTGGAGTGTGGGGAACAACAATATCACAAAAATATTTCATTTCGTGTAAGTTGATATTTCGAGGATTCTCAGCTCCCTGGACACGAAATATATTATCCTAACAAACGTTGCTCCAAATTCGCTGCAAAAGCTATATACAAGAGGTTTGGAGTGTGGGGAACAAGAATATCACAAAAATTTTTCATTTCGTGTAAGTCGATATTTCGACGATTCTCGGCTCCCTGGACACTAAATATACTCTGAACAAAAGTTGCTCCAAATTCGCTGCAAAAGCTATATAAGAGCAGTTTGGAGAAAGATAAACAAGAATATCACAAAAATATTTCATTTCGTGTAAGTCGATATTACGACGAATCTCGGCACCCTGGTAACGAAATATACATATAACAAAAGTTGCTCCAAATTCGCTGCAAATGCTATTTACGAGCAGTTTGGAGCGTGGGGAACAAGAATATCACAAAAATATTTCATTTCGTGTAAGTTGATATTTCGACGATTCGCGGTTCCCTTGACACGAAATATTCTCAGAGCAAAAGTTGATCCAAATTCGCTACAAAAGCTATATACGAGCAGTTTGGAGTGTGGGGAACAAGAATACCACAAAAATTGTTCATTTCGCCTAAGTCGATATTTCGACGATTCTCAGCTCCCTGGTCACGTAATATACATATACCAAAAGTTGCTCCAAATTCGCCTCAAATGCTATTTACGAGCAGTTTGGAGCGCGGGGAACAAGAATATCATAAAAATGTTTCATTACGTGTAAGTCGATATTTCGACGATTCTCGGCTCCCTGGTAACGAAATATACATATAACAAAAGTTGCTCCAAATTCGCTGCAAATGCTATTTACGAGCAGTTTGGAGCGTGGGGAACAAGAATATCACAAAAATTTTTCATTTCGCGTAATTCGATTTTTCGAGGATTCTCAGCTCCCTGGACACGAGCTATATTATCCTAAAAAACGTTGCTCCAAATTCACTGCAAAAGCTATATACGAAAAGTTTGGAGTGTGGGGAACAAGAATATCACAAAAATATTTCATTTCGTGTAAGTTGATATTTCGAGGATTCTCAGCTTCCTGGACACGAAATATATTATCCTAAGAAACGTTGCTCCAAATTCGCTGCAAAAGCTATATACGAGAAGTTTAGAGTGTGGGGAACAAGAATAACACAAAAATTTACATTTCGTGTAAGTCGATAATTCGACGATTCTCGGCTCCCTGGACACGAAATATACATGTAACAAAAGTTGCTCCAAATTCGCTGCAAAAGCTATATAAGAGCAGTTTGGAGTAAGGTTAACAAGAATATCACAAAAATATTTCATTTCGCCTAAGTCGATATTTCGCCGATTCTCAGCTCCCTGGTCACGAAATATACATATACCAAAAGTTGCACCAAAATCGCCTCAAATGCTATTTACGAGCAGTTTGGAGCGCGGGGAACAAGAATATCATAAAAATGTTTCATTACGTGTAAGTCGATATTTCGACGAATCTCGGCTCCCAGGACACGAAAATACATATATCAAAAGTTGCTCCAAATTCGCTGCAAATGCTATTTACGAGCAGTATGGAGCGTGGGGAACATGAATATCACAAAAATTTTTCATTTCGCATAAGTCGATTTTTCGAGGATTCTCAGCTCCCTGGACACGAACTATAGTATCCTAACAAACTTTGCTCCAAATTCACTGCAAAAGCTATATACGAAAAGTTTGGAGTGTGGGGAACAAGAATATCACAAAAATTTTTCATTTCGTGTAAGTCGATATTTCGACGATTCTCGGCTCCCTGGACACTAAATATACTCTGAACAAAAGTTGCTCCAAATTCGCTGCAAAAGCTATATAAGAGCAGTTTGGAGAAAGATAAACAAGAATATCACAAAAATATTTCATTTCGTGTAAGTCGATATTACGACGAATCTCGGTTCCCTGGTAACGAAATATACATATAACAAAAGTTGCTCCAAATTCGCTGCAAATGCTATTTACGAGCAGTTTGGAGCGTGGGGAACAAGAATATCACAAAAATATTTCATTTCGTGTAAGTTGATATTTCGACGATTCTCGGCTCCCTGGACACGAAAAATACATTTAACAAAAGTTGCTCCAAATTCGCTGCAAATGCTATATACGAGCAGTTTGGAGAAAGATAAACAAGAATATCACAAAAATATTTCATTTCGTATAAGTCGATATTTCGACGATTCTCGGCTCCCTGGACACTAAATATACTCTGAACAAAAGTTGCACCAAATTCGGTGCAAAAGCTATATAAGAGCAGTTTGGAGTAAGGTAAACAAGAATATCACAAAAATATTTCATTTCGTGTAAAGTTGATATTTCGACGATTCTCGGCTCCCAGGACACGAAAATACATATATCAAAAGTTGCTCCAAATTTGCTGCAAATGCTATTTACGAGCAGTTTGGAACGTGGGGAACAAGAATATCACAAAAATATTTCATTTCGTGTAAGTTGATATTTCGACGATTCTCGGCTCCCTAGACACGAAAGTATATATCACAAAAGTTGGTCCAAATTCGCTGCAAATGCTATATACGAGCAGTTTGGAGCGTGGGGAACAAGAATATCATAAAAATGTTTCATTACGTGTAAGTCGATTTTACGAAGATTCTCAGCTGCCTGGACACGAAATATTCTCAGAACAAAAGTTGCTCCAAATTCGCTGCATAAGCTAAAAGCGAATAGTTTGGAGTGCGGGGAAGAAGATTCTCACAAAAATGTATCACTAAGTGAAAGTCGATTTCTCGACGATTCGCGGTTCCCTTGACTCGAAATATTCTCAGAGCAAAAGTTGCTCCAAATTCGCTGCAAAAGCTATATACGAGCAGTTTGGAGTGTGGGGAACAAGAATATCACAAAAATATTTCATTTCGCCTAAGTCGATATTTCGCCGATTCTCAGCACCCTGGTCACGAAATATACATATACCAAAAGTTGCTCCAAATTCGCCTCAAATGCTATTTACGAGCAGTTAGGAGCGCGGGGAACAAGAATATCATAAAAATGTTTCATTACGTGTAAGTCGATATTTCGACGATTCTCGGCTCCCTGGTAACGAAATATTCATATAACAAAAGTTGCTCCAAATTCGCTGCAAATGATATTTACGAGCAGTTTGGAGCGTGGGGAACAAGAATATCACAAAAATATTTCATTTCGTGTAAGTTGATATTTCGACAATTCTCGGCTCCCTGGACACGAAAAATACATATTACAAAAGTTGTTCCAAATTCGCTGCAAATGCTATATACGACCAGTTTGGAGCGTGGGGAAGAAGATTATCACAAAAATTTTTCATTTCGCGTAAGTCGATTTTTCGAGGATTCTCAGCTCCCTGGACACGAACTATATTATCCTAACAAACGTTGCTCCAAATTCACTGCAAAAGCTATATACGAAAAGTTTGGAGTGTGGGAAAAAGAATATCACAAAAATATTTCATTTCGTGTAAGTTGATATTTCGAGGATTCTCAGCTTCCTGGACACGAAATATATTATCCTAACAAACGTTGCTCCAAATTCGCTGCAAAAGCTATATACGAGAAGTTTGGAGTGTGGGGAACAAGAATATCACAAAAATTTTTCATTTCGTGTAAGTCGATGTTTCGACGATTCTCGGCTCCCTGGACACTAAATATACTCTGAACAAAAGTTGCTCCAAATTCGCTGCAAAAGCTATATAAGAGCAGTTTGGAGTAAGGTAAACAAGAATATCACAAAAATATTTCATTTCTTGTAAGTCGATATTTCGACGATTCTCGGCTCCCTGGTCACGAAATATACATGTAACAAACGTTGCTCCAAATTCGCTGCAAAAGCTATATAAGAGCAGTTTGGAGTAAGGTAAACAAGAATATCACAAAAATATTTCATTTCGTGTAAGTTGATATTTCGACGATTCTCGGCTCCCAGGACACGAAAATACATATATCAAAAGTTGCTCCAAATTTGCTGCAAATGCTATATACGAGCAGTTTGGAGCGTGGGGAAGAAGAATGTCACAAAAATTTTTCATTTCGCGTAAGTCGATTTTTCGAGGATTCTCAGCTCCCTGGACACGAACTATATTATCCTAACAAACGTTGCTCCAAATTCACTGCAAAAGCTATATACGTAAAGTTTGGAGTGTGGGGAACAAGAATATCACAAAAATATTTCATTTCGTGTAAGTTGATATTTCGAGGATTCTCAGCTTCCTGGACACGAAATATATTATCCTAACAAACGTTGCTCCAAATTCGCTGCAAAAGCTATATACAAGAAGTTTGGAGTGTGGGGAACAAGAATATCACAAAAATTTTTCATTTCGTGTAAGTCGATATTTCGACGATTCTCGGCTCCCTGGACACTAAATATACTCTGAACAAAAGTTGCTCCAAATTCGCTGCAAAAGCTATATAAGAGCAGTTTGGAGTAAGGTTAACAAGAATATCACAAAAATATTTCATTTCGCCTAAGTCGATATTTCGCCGATTCTCAGCTCCCTGGTCACGAAATATACATATACCAAAAGTTGCTCCAAACTCGCCTCAAATGCTATTTACGAGCAGTTTGAAGCGCGGGGAACAAGAATATCATAAAAATATTTCATTACGTGTAAGTCGATATTTCGACGATTCTCGGTTCCCTGGTAACGAAATATACATATAATAAAAGTTGCTCCAAATTCGCTGCATAAGCTAAAAGCGAATAGTTTGGAGTGTGGGGAAGAAGATTCTCACAAAAATGTATCACTAAGTGAAAGTCGATTTTTCGACGATACGCGGTTCCCTTGACTCGAAATATTCTCAGAGCAAAAGTTGCTCCAAATTCGCTACAAAAGCTATATACGAGCAGTTTGGAGTGTGGGGAACAAGAATACCACAAAAATTGTTCATTTCGCCTAAGTCGATATTTCGACGATTCTCAGCTCCCTGGTCACGTAATATACATATACCAAAAGTTGCTCCAAATTCGCCTCAAATGCTATTTACGAGCAGTTTGGAGCGCGGGGAACAAGAATATCATAAAAATGTTTCATTACGTGTAAGTCGATGTTTCGACGATTCTCGGCTCCCAGGACACGAAAATACATATATCAAAAGTTGCTCCAAATTCGCTGCAAATGCTATTTGCGAGCAGTATGGAGCGTGGGGAACATGAATATCACAAAAAGTTTTCATTTCGCATAAGTCGATTTTTCGAGGATTCTCAGCTCCCTGGACACGAACTATAGTATCCTAACAAACGTTGCTCCAAATTCACTGCAAAAGCTATATACGAAAAGTTTGGAGTGTGGGGAACAAGAATATCACAAAAATTTTTCATTTCGTGTAAGTCGATATTTCGACGATTCTCGGCTCCCTGGACACTAAATATACTCTGAACAAAAGTTGCACCAAATTCGGTGCAAAAGCTATATAAGAGCAGTTTGGAGTAAGGTAAACAAGAATATCACAAAAATATTTCATTTCGTGTAAAGTTGATATTTCGACGATTCTCGGCTCCCAGGACACGAAAATACATATATCAAAAGTTGCTCCAAATTTGCTGCAAATGCTATTTACGAGCAGTTTGGAACGTGGGGAACAAGAATATCACAAAAATATTTCATTTTGTGTAAGTTGATATTTCGACGATTCTCGGCTCCCTAGACACGAAAGTATATATCACAAAAGTTGGTCCAAATTCGCTGCAAATGCTATATACGAGCAGTTTGGAGCGTGGGGAACAAGAATATCATAAAAATGTTTCATTACGTGTAAGTCGATATTTCGACGATTCTCGGTTCCCTGGTAACGAAATATACATATAATAAAAGTTGCTCCAAATTCGCTGCATAAGCTAAAAGCGAAAAGTTTGGAGTGTGGGGAAGAAGATTCTCACAAAAAAGTATCACTAAGTGAAAGTCGATTTTTCGACGATTCGCGGTTCCCTTGACTCGAAATATTCTCAGAGCAAAAGTTGCTCCAAATTCGCTGCAAAAGCTATATACGAGCAGTTTGGAGTGTGGGGAACAAGAATATCACAAAAATTTTTCATTTCGCCTAAGTCGATATTTCGCCGATTCTCAGCACCCTGGTCACGAAATATACATATACCAAAAGTTGCTCCAAATTCGCCTCAAATGCTATTTACGAGCAGTTTGGAGCGCGGGGAACAAGAATATCATAAAAATGTTTCATTACGTGTAAGTCGATATTTCGACGATTCTCGGCTCCCTGGTAACGAAATATACATATAACAAAAGTTGCTCCAAATTCGCTGCAAATGCTATTTACGAGCAGTTTGGAGCGTGGGGAACAAGAATATCACAAAAATATTTCATTTCGTGTAAGTTGATATTTCGACAATTCTCGGCTCCCTGGACACGAAAAATACATATTACAAAAGTTGTTCCAAATTCGCTGCAAATGCTATATACGACCAGTTTGGAGCGTGGGGAAGAAGATTATCACAAAAATTTTTCATTTCGCGTAAGTCGATTTTTCGAGGATTCTCAGCTCCCTGGACACGAACTATATTATCCTAACAAACGTTGCTCCAAATTCACTGCAAAAGCTATATACGAAAAGTTTGGAGTGTGGGGAACAAGAATATCACAAAAATATTTCATTTCGTGTAAGTTGATATTTCGAGGATTCTCAGCTTCCTGGACACGAAATATATTATCCTAACAAACGTTGCTCCAAATTCGCTGCAAAAGCTATATACGAGAAGTTTGGAGTGTGGGGAACAAGAATATCACAAAAATTTTTCATTTCGTGTAAGTCGATGTTTCGACGATTCTCGGCTCCCTGGACACTAAATATACTCTGAACAAAAGTTGCTCCAAATTCGCTGCAAAAGCTATATAAGAGCAGTTTGGAGTAAGGTAAACAAGAATATCACAAAAATATTTCATTTCTTGTAAGTCGATATTTCGACGATTCTCGGCTCCCTGGTCACGAAATATACATGTAACAAAAGTTGCTCCAAATTCGCTGCAAAAGCTATATAAGAGCAGTTTGGAGTTGGGTTAACAAGAATATCACAAAAATATTTCATTTCGCCTAAGTCGATATTTGGCCGATTCTCAGCTCCCTGGTCACGAAATATACATATACCAAAAGTTGCTCCAAACTCGCCTCAAATGCTATTTACGAGCAGTTTGAAGCGCGGGGAACAAGAATATCATAAAAATGTTTCATTACGTGTAAGTCGATATTTCGACGATTCTCGGTTCCCTGGTAACGAAATATACATATAATAAAAGTTGCTCCAAATTCGCTGCATAAGCTAAAAGCGAATAGTTTGGAGTGTGGGGAAGAAGATTCTCACAAAATGTATCACTAAGTGAAAGTCGATTTTTCGACGATTCGCGGTTCCCTTGACTCGAAATATTCTCAGAGCAAAAGTTGCTCCAAATTCGCTACAAAAGCTATATACGAGCAGTTTGGAGTGTGGGGAACAAGAATACCACAAACATTGTTCATTTCGCCTAAGTCGATATTTCGACGATTCTCAGCTCCCTGGTCACGTAATATACATATACCAAAAGTTGCTCCAAATTCGCCTCAAATGCTATTTACGAGCAGTTTGGAGCGCGGGGAACAAGAATATCATAAAAATGTTTCATTACGTGTAACTCGATATTTCGACGATTCTCGGCTCCCTGGTAACGAAATATACATATAACAAAAGTTGCTCCAAATTCGCTGCAAATGCTATTTACGAGCAGTTTGGAGCGTGGGGAACAAGAATATCACAAAAATATTTCATTTCGTGTAAGTTGATATTTCAACAATTCTCGGCTCCCTGGACACGAAAAATACATATAACAAAAGTTGTTCCAAATTCGCTGCAAATGCTATATACGAGCAGTTTGGAGCGTGGGGAAGAAGAATAGCACAAAAATTTTTCATTTCGCGTAATTCGATTTTTCGAGGATTCTCAGCTCCCTGGACACGAACTATATTATCCTAACAAACGTTGCTCCAAATTCACTGCAAAAGCTATATATGACAAGTTTGGAGTGTGGGGAACAAGAACATCACAAAAATATTTCATTTCGTGTAAGTTGATATTTCGAGGATTCTCAGCTTCCTGGACACGAAATATATTATCCTAAGAAACGTTGCTCCAAATTCGCTGCAAAAGCTATATACGAGAAGTTTGGAGTGTGGGGAACAAGAATAACACAAAAATTTACATTTCGTGTAAGTCGATATTTCGACGATTCTCGGCTCCCTGGACACGAAATATACATGTAACAAAAGTTGCTCCAAATTCGCTGCAAAAGCTATATAAGAGCAGTTTGGAGTAAGGTAAACAAGAATATCACAAAAATATTTCATTTCGTGTAAGTTGATATTTCGACAATTCTCGGCTCCCAGGAAACGAAAATACATATATCAAAAGTTGCTCCAAATTTGCTGCAAATGCTATTTACGAGCAGTTTGGAACGTGGGGAACAAGAATATCACAAAAATATTTCATTTCGAGTAAGTTGATATTTCGACGATTCTCGGCTCCCTGGACACGAAAAATACATATAACAAAAGTTGCTCCAAATTCGCTGCAAATGCTATATACGAGCAGTTTGGAGCGTGGGGAAGAAGAATGTCACAAAAATTTTTCATTTCGCGTAAGTCGATTTTTTGAGGATTCTCAGCTCCCTGGACACGAACTATATTATCCTAACAAACACTGCTCCAAATTCACTGCAAAAGCTATATACGTAAAGTTTGGAGTGTGGGGAACAAGAATATCACAAAAATATTTCATTTCGTGTAAGTTGATATTTCGAGGATTCTCAGCTTCCTGGACACGAAATATATTATCCTAACAAACGTTGCTCCAAATTTGCTGCAAAAGCTATATACAAGAAGTTTGGAGTGTGGGGAACAAGAATATCACAAAAATTTTTCATTTCGTGTAAGTCGATATTTCGACGATTCTCGGCTCCCTGGACACTAAATATACTCTGAACAAAAGTTGCTCCAAATTCGCTGCAAAAGCTATATAAGAGCAGTTTGGAGTAAGGTTAACAAGAATATCACAAAAATATTTCATTTCGCCTAAGCCGATATTTGGCCGATTCTCAGCTCCCTGGTCACGAAATATACATATACCAAAAGTTGCTCCAATCTCGCCTCAAATGCTATTTACGAGCAGTTTGATGCGCGGGGAACAAGAATATCATAAAAATGTTTCATTACGTGTAAGTCGATATTTCGACGATTCTCGGTTCCCTGGTAACGAAATATACATATAATAAAAGTTGCTCCAAATTCGCTGCATAAGCTAAAAGCGAATAGTTTGGAGTGTGGGGAAGAAGAATCTCACAAAATGTATCACTAAGTGAAAGTCGATTTTTCGACGATTCGCGGTTCCCTTGACTCGAAATATTCTCAGAGCAAAAGTTGCTCCAAATTCGCTACAAAAGCTATATACGAGCAGTTTGGAGTGTGGGGAACAAGAATACCACAAACATTGTTCATTTCGCCTAAGTCGATATTTCGACGATTCTCAGCTCCCTGGTCACGTAATATACATATACCAAAAGTTGCTCCAAATTCGCCTCAAATGCTATTTACGAGCAGTTTGGAGCGCGGGGAACAAGAATATCATAAAAATGTTTCATTACGTGTAAGTCGATATTTCGACGATTCTCGGCTCCCTGGTAACGAAATATACATATAACAAAAATTGCTCCAAATACGCTGCAAATGCTATTTACGAGCAGTTTGGAGCGTGGGGAACAAGAATATCACAAAAACTTTTCATTTCGCGTAATTCGATTTTTCGAGGATTCTCAGCTCCCTGGACACGAACTATATTATCCTAACAAACGTTGCTCCAAATTCACTGCAAAAGCTATATATGAAAAGTTTGGAGTGTGGGGAACAAGAATATCACAAAAATATTTCATTTCGTGTAAGTTGATATTTCGAGGATTCTCAGCTTCCTGGACACGAAATATATTATCCTAAGAAACGTTGCTCCAAATTCGCTGCAAAAGCTATATACGAGAAGTTTGGAGTGTGGGGAACAAGAATAACACAAAAATTTACATTTCGTGTAAGTCGATATTTCGACGATTCTCGGCTCCCTGGACACGAAATATACATGTAACAAAAGTTGCTCCAAATTCGCTGCAAAAGCTATATAAGAGCAGTTTGGAGTAAGGTTAACACCAATATCACAAAAATATTTCATTTAGCCTAAGTCGATATTTCGCCGATTCTAAGCTCCCTGGTCACGAAATATACATATACCAAAAGTTGCTCCAAACTCGCCTCAAATGCTATTTACGAGCAGTTTGGAGCGCGGGGAACAAGAATATCATAAAAATGTTTCATTACGTGTAAGTCGATATTTCGACGATACACGGCTCCCAGGACACGAAAATACATATATCAAAAGTTGCTCCAAATTCGCTGCAAATGCTATTTACGAGCAGTATGGAGCGTGGGGAACAAGAATATCACAAAAATTTTTCATTTCGCATAAGTCGATTTTTCGAGGATTCTCAGCTCCCTGGACACGAACTATAGTATCCTAACAAACGTTGCTCCAAATTCACTGCAAAAGCTATATACGAAAAGTTTGGAGTGTGGGGAACAACAATATCACAAAAATATTTCATTTCGTGTAAGTTGATATTTCGAGGATTCTCAGCTCCCTGGACACGAAATATATTATCCTAACAAACGTTGCTCCAAATTCGCTGCAAAAGCTATATACAAGAAGTTTGGAGTGTGGGGAACAAGAATATCACAAAAATTTTTCATTTCGTGTAAGTCGATATTTCGACGATTCTCGGCTCCCTGGACACTAAATATACTCTGAACAAAAGTTGCTCCAAATTCGCTGCAAAAGCTATATAAGAGCAGTTTGGAGAAAGATAAACAAGAATATCACAAAAATATTTCATTTCGTGTAAGTCGATATTACGACGAATCTCGGCACCCTGGTAACGAAATATACATATAACAAAAGTTGCTCCAAATTCGCTGCAAATGCTATTTACGAGCAGTTTGGAGCGTGGGGAACAAGAATATCACAAAAATATTTCATTTCGTGTAAGTTGATATTTCGACGATTCTCGGCTCCCTGGACACGAAAAATACATATAACAAAAGTTGCTCCAAATTCGGTGCAAATGCTATCTATATACGAGCAGTTTGGAGCGTGAGGAAGAAGAATGTCACAAAAATTTTTCATTTCGCGTAAGTCGATTTTTCGAGGATTCTCAGCTCCCTGGACACGAACTATATTATCCTAACAAACGTTGCTCCAAATTCACTGCAAAAGCTATATACGTAAAGTTTGGAGTGTGGGGAACAAGAATATCACAAAAATATTTCATTTCGTGTAAGTTGATATTTCGAGGATTCTCAACTTCCTGGACACGAAATATATTATCCTAACAAACGTTGCTCCAAATTCGCTGCAAAAGCTATATACGAGAAGTTTGGAGTGTGGGGAACAAGAATATCACAAAAATTTTTCCTTTCGTGTAAGTCGATGTTTCGACGATTCTCGGCTCCCTGGACACTAAATATACTCTGAACAAAAGTTGCTCCAAATTCGCTGCAAAAGCTATATAAGAGCAGTTTGGAGTAAGGTAAACAAGAATATCACAAAAATATTTCATTTCTTGTAAGTCGATGTTTCGACGATTCTCGGCTCCCTGGTCACGAAATATACATGTAACAAAAGTTGCTCCAAATTCGCTGCAAAAGCTATATAAGAGCAGTTTGGAGTAAGGTAAACAAGAATATCACAAAAATATTTCATTTCGTGTAAGTTGATATTTCGACAATTCTCGGCTCCCAGGACACGAAAATACATATATCAAAAGTTGCTCCAAATTTGCTGCAAATGCTATTTACGAGCAGTTTGGAACGTGGGGAACAAGAATATCACAAAAATATTTCATTTCGAGTAAGTTGATATTTCGACGATTCTCGGCTCCCTGGACACGAAAAATACATATAACAAAAGTTGCTCCAAATTCGCTGCAAATGCTATATACGAGCAGTTTGGAGCGTGGGGAAGAAGAATATCACAAAAATTTTTCATTTCGCGTAAGTCGATTTTTTGAGGATTCTCAGCTCCCTGGACACGAACTATATTATCCTAACAAACGTTGCTCCAAATTCACTGCAAAAGCTATATACGTAAAGTTTGGAGTGTGGGGAACAAGAATATCACAAAAATATTTCATTTCGTGTAAGTTGATATTTCGAGGATTCTCAGCTTCCTGGACACGAAATATATTATCCTAACAAACGTTGCTCCAAATTCGCTGCAAAAGCTATATACAAGAAGTTTGGAGTGTGGGGAACAAGAATATCACAAAAATTTTTCATTTCGTGTAAGTCGATATTTCGACGAATCTCGGCACCCTGGACACTAAATATACTCTGAACAAAAGTTGCTCCAAATTCGCTGCAAAAGCTATATAAGAGCAGTTTGGAGTAAGGTTAACAAGAATATCACAAAAATATTTCATTTCGCCTAAGTCGATATTTGGCCTATTCTAAGCTCCCTGGTCACGAAATATACATATACCAAAAGATGCTCCAAACTCGCCTCAAATGCTATTTACGAGCAGTTTGGAGCGCGGGGAACAAGAATATCATAAAAATGTTTCATTACGTGTAAGTCGATATTTCGACGATACACGGCTCCCAGGACACGAAAATACATATATCAAAAGTTGCTCCAAATTCGCTGCAAATGCTATTTACGAGCAGTATGGAGCGTGGGGAACAAGAATATCACAAAAATTTTTCATTTCGCATAAGTCGATTTTTCGAGGATTCTCAGCTCCCTGGACACGAACTATAGTATCCTAACAAACGTTGCTCCAAATTCACTGCAAAAGCTATATACGAAAAGTTTGGAGTGTGGGGAACAACAATATCACAAAAATATTTCATTTCGTGTAAGTTGATATTTCGAGGATTCTCAGCTCCCTGGACACGAAATATATTATCCTAACAAACGTTGCTCCAAATTCGCTGCAAAAGCTATATACAAGAAGTTTGGAGTGTGGGGAACAAGAATATCACAAAAATTTTTCATTTCGTGTAAGTCGATATTTCGACGATTCTCGGCTCCCTGGACACTAAATATACTCTGAACAAAAGTTGCTCCAAATTCGCTGCAAAAGCTATATAAGAGCAGTTTGGAGAAAGATAAACAAGAATATCACAAAAATATTTCATTTCGTGTAAGTCGATATTACGACGAATCTCGGCACCCTGGTAACGAAATATACATATAACAAAAGTTGCTCCAAATTCGCTGCAAATGCTATTTACGAGCAGTTTGGAGCGTGGGGAACAAGAATATCACAAAAATATTTCATTTCGTGTAAGTTGATATTTCGACGATTCTCGGCTCCCTGGACACGAAAAATACATATAACAAAAGTTGCTCCAAATTCGCTGCAAATGCTATCTATATACGAGCAGTTTGGAGCGTGAGGAAGAAGAATGTCACAAAAATTTTTCATTTCGCGTAAGTCGATTTTTCGAGGATTCTCAGCTCCCTGGACACGAACTATATTATCCTAACAAACGTTGCTCCAAATTCACTGCAAAAGCTATATACGTAAAGTTTGGAGTGTGGGGAACAAGAATATCACAAAAATATTTCATTTCGTGTAAGTTGATATTTCGAGGATTCTCAACTTCCTGGACACGAAATATATTATCCTAACAAACGTTGCTCCAAATTCGCTGCAAAAGCTATATACGAGAAGTTTGGAGTGTGGAGAACAAGAATATCACAAAAATTTTTCATTTCGTGTAAGTCGATGTTTCGACGATTCTCGGCTCCCTGGACACTAAATATACTCTGAACAAAAGTTGCTCCAAATTCGCTGCAAAAGCTATATAAGAGCAGTTTGGAGTAAGGTAAACAAGAATATCACAAAAATATTTCATTTCTTGTAAGTCGATATTTCGACGATTCTCGGCTCCCTGGTCACGAAATATACATGTAACAAAAGTTGCTCCAAATTCGCTGCAAAAGCTATATAAGAGCAGTTTGGAGTAAGGTAAACAAGAATATCACAAAAATATTTCATTTCGTGTAAGTTGATATTTCGACAATTCTCGGCTCCCAGGACACGAAAATACATATATCAAAAGTTGCTCCAAATTTGCTGCAAATGCTATTTACGAGCAGTTTGGAACGTGGGGAACAAGAATATCACAAAAATATTTCATTTCGAGTAAGTTGATATTTCGACGATTCTCGGCTCCCTGGACACGAAAAATACATATAACAAAAGTTGCTCCAAATTCGCTGCAAATGCTATATACGAGCAGTTTGGAGCGTGGGGAAGAAGAATGTCACAAAAATTTTTCATTTCGCGTAAGTCGATTTTTTGAGGATTCTCAGCTCCCTGGACACGAACTATATTATCCTAACAAACGTTGCTCCAAATTCACTGCAAAAGCTATATACGTAAAGTTTGGAGTGTGGGGAACAAGAATATCACAAAAATTTTTCATTTCGTGTAAGTCGATGTTTCGACGATTCTCGGCTTCCTGGACACTAAATATACTCTGAACAAAAGTTGCTCCAAATTCGCTGCAAAAGCTATATACGAGAAGTTTGGAGTGTGGGGAACAAGAATATCACAAAAATTTTTCATTTCGTGTAAGTCGATGTTTCGACGATTCTCGGCTCCCTGGACACTAAATATACATGTAACAAAAGTTGCTCCAAATTCGCTGCAAAAGCTATATAAGAGCAGTTTGGAGTAAGGTAAACAAGAATATCACAAAAATATTTCATTTCGTGTAAGTTGATATTTCGACAATTCTCGGCTCCCAGGACACGAAAATACATATATCAAAAGTTGCTCCAAATTTGCTGCAAATGCTATTTACGAGCAGTTTGGAACGTGGGGAACAAGAATATCACAAAAATATTTCATTTCGAGTAAGTTGATATTTCGACGATTCTCGGCTCCCTGGACACGAAAAATACATATAACAAAAGTTGCTCCAAATTCGCTGCAAATGCTATATACGAGCAGTTTGGAGCGTGGGGAAGAAGAATGTCACAAAAATTTTTCATTTCGCGTAAGTCGATTTTTTGAGGATTCTCAGCTCCCTGGACACGAACTATATTATCCTAACAAACGTTGCTCCAAATTCACTGCAAAAGCTATATACGTAAAGTTTGGAGTGTGGGGAACAAGAATATCACAAAAATATTTCATTTCGTGTAAGTTGATATTTCGAGGATTCTCAGCTTCCTGGACACGAAATATATTATCCTAACAAACGTTGCTCCAAATTCGCTGCAAAAGCTATATACAAGAAGTTTGGAGTGTGGGGAACAAGAATATCACAAAAATTTTTCATTTCGTGTAAGTCGATATTTCGACGAATCTCGGCTCCCTGGACACTAAATATACTCTGAACAAAAGTTGCTCCAAATTCGCTGCAAAAGCTATATAAGAGCAGTTTGGAGTAAGGTTAACAAGAATATCACAAAAATATTTCATTTCGCCTAAGTCGATATTTGGCCTATTCTAAGCTCCCTGGTCACGAAATATACATATACCAAAAGTTGCTCCAAACTCGCCTCAAATGCTATTTACGAGCAGTTTGGAGCGCGGGGAACAAGAA
Source organism: Hymenopus coronatus (assembly GCA_030762935.1). Classification (NCBI taxonomy): domain Eukaryota; kingdom Metazoa; phylum Arthropoda; class Insecta; order Mantodea; family Hymenopodidae; genus Hymenopus; species Hymenopus coronatus. The sequence goes on along the minus strand of CM060886.1, from coordinate 13,920,875 downwards.
TATCATAAAAATGTTTCATTACGTGTAAGTCGATATTTCGACGATACACGGCTCCCAGGACACGAAAATACATATATCAAAAGTTGCTCCAAATTCGCTGCAAATGCTATTTACGAGCAGTATGGAGCGTGGGGAACAAGAATATCACAAAAATTTTTCATTTCGCATAAGTCGATTTTTCGAGGATTCTCAGCTCCCTGGACACGAACTATAGTATCCTAACAAACGTTGCTCCAAATTCACTGCAAAAGCTATATACGAAAAGTTTGGAGTGTGGGGAACAACAATATCACAAAAATATTTCATTTCGTGTAAGTTGATATTTCGAGGATTCTCAGCTCCCTGGACACGAAATATATTATCCTAACAAACGTTGCTCCAAATTCGCTGCAAAAGCTATATACAAGAAGTTTGGAGTGTGGGGAACAAGAATATCACAAAAATTTTTCATTTCGTGTAAGTCGATATTTCGACGATTCTCGGCTCCCTGGACACTAAATATACTCTGAACAAAAGTTGCTCCAAATTCGCTGCAAAAGCTATATAAGAGCAGTTTGGAGTAAGGTAAACAAGAATATCACAAAAATATTTCATTTCTTGTAAGTCGATGTTTCGACGATTCTCGGCTCCCTGGTCACGAAATATACATGTAACAAAAGTTGCTCCAAATTCGCTGCAAAAGCTATATAAGAGCAGTTTGGAGTAAGGTAAACAAGAATATCACAAAAATATTTCATTTCGTGTAAGTTGATATTTCGACAATTCTCGGCTCCCAGGACACGAAAATACATATATCAAAAGTTGCTCCAAATTTGCTGCAAATGCTATTTACGAGCAGTTTGGAACGTGGGGAACAAGAATATCACAAAAATATTTCATTTCGAGTAAGTTGATATTTCGACGATTCTCGGCTCCCTGGACACGAAAAATACATATAACAAAAGTTGCTCCAAATTCGCTGCAAATGCTATATACGAGCAGTTTGGAGCGTGGGGAAGAAGAATGTCACAAAAATTTTTCATTTCGCATAAGTCGATTTTTCGAGGATTCTCAGCTCCCTGGACACGAACTATAGTTTCCTAACAAACGTTGCTCCAAATTCACTGCAAAAGCTATATACGAAAAGTTTGGAGTGTGGGGAACAACAATATCACAAAAATATTTCATTTCGTGTAAGTTGATATTTCGAGGATTCTCAGCTCCCTGGACACGAAATATATTATCCTAACAAACGTTGCTCCAAATTCGCTGCAAAAGCTATATACAAGAAGTTTGGAGTGTGGGGAACAAGAATATCACAAAAATTTTTCATTTCGTGTAAGTCGATATTTCGACGATTCTCGGCTCCCTGGACACTAAATATACTCTGAACAAAAGTTGCTCCAAATTCGCTGCAAAAGCTATATAAGAGCAGTTTGGAGAAAGATAAACAAGAATATCACAAAAATATTTCATTTCGTGTAAGTCGATATTACGACGAATCTCGGCACCCTGGTAACGAAATATACATATAACAAAAGTTGCTCCAAATTCGCTGCAAATGCTATTTACGAGCAGTTTGGAGCGTGGGGAACAAGAATATCACAAAAATATTTCATTTCGTGTAAGTTGATATTTCGACGATTCTCGGCTCCCTGGACACGAAAAATACATATAACAAAAGTTGCTCCAAATTCGCTGCAAATGCTATCTATATACGAGCAGTTTGGAGCGTGAGGAAGAAGAATGTCACAAAAATTTTTCATTTCGCGTAAGTCGATTTTTCGAGGATTCTCAGCTCCCTGGACACGAACTATATTATCCTAACAATCGTTGCTCCAAATTCACTGCAAAAGCTATATACGTAAAGTTTGGAGTGTGGGGAACAAGAATATCACAAAAATATTTCATTTCGTGTAAGTTGATATTTCGAGGATTCTCAACTTCCTGGACACGAAATATATTATCCTAACAAACGTTGCTCCAAATTCGCTGCAAAAGCTATATACGAGAAGTTTGGAGTGTGGGGAACAAGAATATCACAAAAATTTTTCCTTTCGTGTAAGTCGATGTTTCGACGATTCTCGGCTCCCTGGACACTAAATATACTCTGAACAAAAGTTGCTCCAAATTCGCTGCAAAAGCTATATAAGAGCAGTTTGGAGTAAGGTAAACAAGAATATCACAAAAATATTTCATTTCTTGTAAGTCGATGTTTCGACGATTCTCGGCTCCCTGGTCACGAAATATACATGTAACAAAAGTTGCTCCAAATTCGCTGCAAAAGCTATATAAGAGCAGTTTGGAGTAAGGTAAACAAGAATATCACAAAAATATTTCATTTCGTGTAAGTTGATATTTCGACAATTCTCGGCTCCCAGGACACGAAAATACATATATCAAAAGTTGCTCCAAATTTGCTGCAAATGCTATTTACGAGCAGTTTGGAACGTGGGGAACAAGAATATCACAAAAATATTTCATTTCGAGTAAGTTGATATTTCGACGATTCTCGGCTCCCTGGACACGAAAAATACATATAACAAAAGTTGCTCCAAATTCGCTGCAAATGCTATATACGAGCAGTTTGGAGCGTGGGGAAGAAGAATATCACAAAAATTTTTCATTTCGCGTAAGTCGATTTTTTGAGGATTCTCAGCTCCCTGGACACGAACTATATTATCCTAACAAATGTTGCTCCAAATTCACTGCAAAAGCTATATACGTAAAGTTTGGAGTGTGGGGAACAAGAATATCACAAAAATATTTCATTTCGTGTAAGTTGATATTTCGAGGATTCTCAGCTTCCTGGACACGAAATATATTATCCTAACAAACGTTGCTCCAAATTCGCTGCAAAAGCTATATACAAGAAGTTTGGAGTGTGGGGAACAAGAATATCACAAAAATTTTTCATTTCGTGTAAGTCGATATTTCGACGAATCTCGGCTCCCTGGACACTAAATATACTCTGAACCAAAGTTGCTCCAAATTCGCTGCAAAAGCTATATAAGAGCAGTTTGGAGTAAGGTTAACAAGAATATCACAAAAATATTTCATTTCGCCTAAGTCGATATTTGGCCTATTCTAAGCTCCCTGGTCACGAAATATACATATACCAAAAGTTGCTCCAAACTCGCCTCAAATGCTATTTACGAGCAGTTTGGAGCGCGGGGAACACGAATATCATAAAAATGTTTCATTACGTGTAATTCGATATTTCGACGATACACGGCTCCCAGGACACGAAAATACATATATCAAAAGTTGCTCCAAATTCGCTGCAAATGCTATTTACGAGCAGTATGGAGCGTGGGGAACAAGAATATCACAAAAATTTTTCATTTCGCATAAGTCGATTTTTCGAGGATTCTCAGCTCCCTGGACACGAACTATAGTATCCTAACAAACGTTGCTCCAAATTCACTGCAAAAGCTATATACGAAAAGTTTGGAGTGTGGGGAACAACAATATCACAAAAATATTTCATTTCGTGTAAGTCGATATTTCGACGATTCTCGGCTCCCTGGACGCTAAATATACTCTGAACAAAAGTTGCTCCAAATTCGCTGCAAAAGCTATATAAGAGCAGTTTGGAGTAAGGTAAACAAGAATATCACAAAAATATTTCATTTCTTGTAAGTCGATATTTCGACGATTCTCGGCTCCCTGGTCACGAAATATACATGTAACAAAAGTTGCTCCAAATTCGCTGCAAAAGCTATATAAGAGCAGTTTGGAGTAAGGTAAACAAGAATATCACAAAAATATTTCATTTCGTGTAAGTTGATATTTCGACAATTCTCGGCTCCCAGGACACGAAAATACATATATCAAAAGTTGCTCCAAATTTGCTGCAAATGCTATTTACGAGCAGTTTGGAACGTGGGGAACAAGAATATCACAAAAATATTTCATTTCGAGTAAGTTGATATTTCGACGATTCTCGGCTCCCTGGACACGAAAAATACATATAACAAAAGTTGCTCCAAATTCGCTGCAAATGCTATATACGAGCAGTTTGGAGCGTGGGGAAGAAGAATGTCACAAAAATTTTTCATTTCGCGTAAGTCGATTTTTTGAGGATTCTCAGCTCCCTGGACACGAAATATATTATCCTAACAAACGTTGCTCCAAATTCACTGCAAAAGCTATATACGTAAAGTTTGGAGTGTGGGGAACAAGAATATCACAAAAATTTTTCATTTCGTGTAAGTCGATGTTTCGACGATTCTCGGCTTCCTGGACACTAAATATACTCTGAACAAAAGTTGCTCCAAATTCGCTGCAAAAGCTATATAAGAGCAGTTTGGAGTAAGGTAAACAAGAATATCACAAAAATATTTCATTTCTTGTAAGTCGATGTTTCGACGATTCTCGGCTCCCTGGTCACGAAATATACATGTAACAAAAGTTGCTCCAAATTCGCTGCAAAAGCTATATAAGAGCAGTTTGGAGTAAGGTAAACAAGAATATCACAAAAATATTTCATTTCGTGTAAGTTGATATTTCGACAATTCTCGGCTCCCAGGACACGAAAATACATATATCAAAAGTTGCTCCAAATTTGCTGCAAATGCTATTTACGAGCAGTTTGGAACGTGGGGAACAAGAATATCACAAAAATATTTCATTACGTGTAAGTCGATATTTCGACGATTCTCGGCTCCCTGGTAACGAAATATACATATAACAAAAGTTGCTCCAAATTCGCTGCAAATGCTATTTACGAGCAGCTTGGAGCGTGGGGAACAAGAATATCACAAAAATATTTCATTTCGTGTAAGTTGATATTTCGACGATTCTCGGCTCCCTGGACACGAAAAATACATATAACAAAAGTTGCTCCAAATTCGCTGCAAATGCTATCTATATACGAGCAGTTTGGAGCGTGAGGAAGAAGAATGTCACAAAAATATTTCATTTCGCGTAAGTCGATTTTTCGAGGATTCTCAGCTCCCTGGACACGAACTATATTATCCTAACAAACGTTGCTCCAAATTCACTGCAAAAGCTATATACGTAAAGTTTGGAGTGTGGGGAACAAGAATATCACAAAAATATTTCATTTCGTGTAAGTTGATATTTCGAGGATTCTCAACTTCCTGGACACGAAATATATTATCCTAACAAACGTTGCTCCAAATTCGCTGCAAAAGCTATATACGAGAAGTTTGGAGTGTGGGGAACAAGAATATCACAAAAATTTTTCATTTCGTGTAAGTCGATGTTTCGACGATTCTCGGCTCCCTGGACACTAAATATACTCTGAACAAAAGTTGCTCCAAATTCGCTGCAAAAGCTATATAAGAGCAGTTTGGAGTAAGGTAAACAAGAATATCACAAAAATATTTCATTTCTTGTAAGTCGATTGTTCGACGATTCTCGGCTCCCTGGTCACGAAATATACATGTAACAAAAGTTGCTCCAAATTCGCTGCAAAAGCTATATAAGAGCAGTTTGGAGTAAGGTAAACAAGAATATCACAAAAATATTTCATTTCGTGTAAGTTGATATTTCGACAATTCTCGGCTCCCAGGACACGAAAATACATATATCAAAAGTTGCTCCAAATTTGCTGCAAATGCTATTTACGAGCAGTTTGGAACGTGGGGAACAAGAATATCACAAAAATATTTCATTTCGAGTAAGTTGATATTTCGACGATTCTCGGCTCCCTGGACACGAAAAATACATATAACAAAAGTTGCTCCAAATTCGCTGCAAATGCTATATACGAGCAGTTTGGAGCGTGGGGAAGAAGAATGTCACAAAAATTTTTCATTTCGCGTAAGTCGATTTTTTGAGGATTCTCAGCTCCCTGGACACGAACTATATTATCCTAACAAACGTTGCTCCAAATTCACTGCAAAAGCTATATACGTAAAGTTTGGAGTGTGGGGAACAAGAATATCACAAAAATTTTTCATTTCGTGTAAGTCGATGTTTCGACGATTCTCGGCTCCCTGGACACTAAATATACTCTGAACAAAAGTTGCTCCAAATTCGCTGCAAAAGCTATATAAGAGCAGTTTGGAGTAAGGTAAACAAGAATATCACAAAAATATTTCATTTCTTGTAAGTCGATGTTTCGACGATTCTCGGCTCCCTGGTCACGAAATATACATGTAACAAAAGTTGCTCCAAATTCGCTGCAAAAGCTATATAAGAGCAGTTTGGAGTAAGGTAAACAAGAATATCACAAAAATATTTCATTTCGTGTAAGTTGATATTTCGACAATTCTCGGCTCCCAGGACACGAAAATACATATATCAAAAGTTGCTCCAAATTTGCTGCAAATGCTATTTACGAGCAGTTTGGAACGTGGGGAACAAGAATATCACAAAAATATTTCATTTCGAGTAAGTTGATATTTCGACGATTCTCGGCTCCCTGGACACGAAAAATACATATAACAAAAGTTGCTCCAAATTCGCTGCAAATGCTATATACGAGCAGTTTGGAGCATGGGGAAGAAGAATGTCACAAAAATTTTTCATTTCGCATAAGTCGATTTTTCGAGGATTCTCAGCTCCCTGGACACGAACTATAGTATCCTAACAAACGTTGCTCCAAATTCACTGCAAAAGCTATATACGAAAAGTTTGGAGTGTGGGGAACAACAATATCACAAAAATATTTCATTTCGTGTAAGTTGATATTTCGAGGATTCTCAGCTCCCTGGACACGAAATATATTATCCTAACAAACGTTGCTCCAAATTCGCTGCAAAAGCTATATACAAGAAGTTTGGAGTGTGGGGAACAAGAATATCACAAAAATTTTTCATTTCGTGTAAGTCGATATTTCGACGATTCTCGGCTCCCTGGACACTAAATATACTCTGAACAAAAGTTGCTCCAAATTCGCTGCAAAAGCTATATAAGAGCAGTTTGGAGAAAGATAAACAAGAATATCACAAAAATATTTCATTTCGTGTAAGTCGATATTACGACGAATCTCGGCACCCTGGTAACGAAATATACATATAACAAAAGTTGCTCCAAATTCGCTGCAAATGCTATTTACGAGCAGTTTGGAGCGTGGGGAACAAGAATATCACAAAAATATTTCATTTCGTGTAAGTTGATATTTCGACGATACACGGCTCCCAGGACACGAAAATACATATATCAAAAGTTGCTCCAAATTCGCTGCAAATGCTATTTACGAGCAGTATGGAGCGTGGGGAACAAGAATATCACAAAAATTTTTCATTTCGCATAAGTCGATTTTTCGAGGATTCTCAGCTCCCTGGACACGAACTATAGTATCCTAACAAACGTTGCTCCAAATTCACTGCAAAAGCTATATACGAAAAGTTTGGAGTGTGGGGAACAACAATATCACAAAAATATTTCATTTCGTGTAAGTCGATATTTCGACGATTCTCGGCTCCCTGGACGCTAAATATACTCTGAACAAAAGTTGCTCCAAATTCGCTGCAAAAGCTATATACGAGCAGTTTGGAGAAAGATAAACAAGAATATCACAAAAATATTTCATTTCGTGTAAGTCGATATTACGACGAATCTCGGCACCCTGGTAACGAAATATACATATAACAAAAGTTGCTCCAAATTCGCTGCAAATGCTATTTACGAGCAGTTTGGAGCGTGGGGAACAAGAATATCACAAAAATATTTCATTTCGTGTAAGTTGATATTTCGACGATTCTCGGCTCCCTGGACACGAAAAATACATATAACAAAAGTTGCTCCAAATTCGCTGCAAATGCTATCTATATACGAGCAGTTTGGAGCGTGAGGAAGAAGAATGTCACAAAAATTTTTCATTTCGCGTAAGTCGATTTTTCGAGGATTCTCAGCTCCCTGGACACGAACTATATTATCCTAACAAACGTTGCTCCAAATTCACTGCAAAAGCTATATACGTAAAGTTTGGACTGTGGGGAACAAGAATATCACAAAAATATTTCATTTCGTGTAAGTTGATATTTCGAGGATTCTCAACTTCCTGGACACGAAATATATTATCCTAACAAACGTTGCTCCAAATTCGCTGCAAAAGCTATATACGAGAAGTTTGGAGTGTGGGGAACAAGAATATCACAAAAATTTTTCATTTCGTGTAAGTCGATGTTTCGACGATTCTCGGCTCCCTGGACACTAAATATACTCTGAACAAAAGTTGCTCCAAATTCGCTGCAAAAGCTATATAAGAGCAGTTTGGAGTAAGGTAAACAAGAATATCACAAAAATATTTCATTTCTTGTAAGTCGATATTTCGACGATTCTCGGCTCCCTGGTCACGAAATATACATGTAACAAAAGTTGCTCCAAATTCGCTGCAAAAGCTATATAAGAGCAGTTTGGAGTAAGGTAAACAAGAATATCACAAAAATATTTCATTTCGTGTAAGTTGATATTTCGACAATTCTCGGCTCCCAGGACACGAAAATACATATATCAAAAGTTGCTCCAAATTTGCTGCAAATGCTATTTACGAGCAGTTTGGAACGTGGGGAACAAGAATATCACAAAAATATTTCATTTCGAGTAAGTTGATATTTCGACGATTCTCGGCTCCCTGGACACGAAAAATACATATAACAAAAGTTGCTCCAAATTCGCTGCAAATGCTATATACGAGCAGTTTGGAGCGTGGGGAAGAAGAATGTCACAAAAATTTTTCATTTCGCGTAAGTCGATTTTTTGAGGATTCTCAGCTCCCTGGACACGAACTATATTATCCTAACAAACGTTGCTCCAAATTCACTGCAAAAGCTATATACGTAAAGTTTGGAGTGTGGGGAACAAGAATATCACAAAAATTTTTCATTTCGTGTAAGTCGATGTTTCGACGATTCTCGGCTTCCTGGACACTAAATATACTCTGAACAAAAGTTGCTCCAAATTCGCTGCAAAAGCTATATAAGAGCAGTTTGGAGTAAGGTAAACAAGAATATCACAAAAATATTTCATTTCTTGTAAGTCGATGTTTCGACGATTCTCGGCTCCCTGGTCACGAAATATACATGTAACAAAAGTTGCTCCAAATTCGCTGCAAAAGCTATATAAGAGCAGTTTGGAGTAAGGTAAACAAGAATATCACAAAAATATTTCATTTCGTGTAAGTTGATATTTCGACAATTCTCGGCTCCCAGGACACGAAAATACATATATCAAAAGTTGCTCCAAATTTGCTGCAAATGCTATTTACGAGCAGTTTGGAACGTGGGGAACAAGAATATCACAAAAATATTTCATTACGTGTAAGTCGATATTTCGACAATTCTCGGCTCCCTGGACACGAAAAATACATATAACAAAAGTTGTTCCAAATTCGCTGCAAATGCTATATACGAGCAGTTTGGAGCGTGAGGAAGAAGAATATCACAAAAATTTTTCATTTCGAGTAATTCGATTTTTCGAGGATTCTCAGCTCCCTGGACACGAACTATATTATCCTAACAAACGTTGCTCCAAATTCACTGCAAAAGCTATATATGAAAAGTTTGGAGTGTGCCGAACAAGAATATCACAAAAATATTTCATTTCGTGTAAGTTGATATTTCGAGGATTCTCAGCTTCCTGGACACGAAATATATTATCCTAAGAAACGTTGCTCCAAATTCGCTGCAAAAGCTATATACGAGAAGTTTGGAGTGTGGGGAACAAGAATAACACAAAAATTTACATTTCGTGTAAGTCGATATTTCGACGATTCTCGGCTCCCTGGACACGAAATATACATGTAACAAAAGTTGCTCCAAATTCGCTGCAAAAGCTATATAAGAGCAGTTTGGAGTAAGGTTAACAACAATATCACAAAAATATTTCATTTTGCCTAAGTCGATATTTCGCCGATTCTAAGCTCCCTGGTCACGAAATATACATATACCAAAAGTTGCTCCAAACTCGCCTCAAATGCTATTTACGAGCAGTTTGGAGCGCGGGGAACAAGAATATCATAAAAATGTTTCATTACGTGTAAGTCGATATTTCGACGATTCTCGGCTCCCTGGACACGAAAAATACATATAACAAAAGTTGCTCCAAATTCGCTGCAAATGCTATATACGAGCAGTTTGGAGCGTGGGGAAGAAGAATGTCACAAAAATTTTTCATTTCGCGTAAGTCGATTTTTTGAGGATTCTCAGCTCCCTGGACACGAACTATATTATCCTAACAAACGTTGCTCCAAATTCACTGCAAAAGCTATATACGTAAAGTTTGGAGTGTGGGGAACAAGAATATCACAAAAATATTTCATTTCGTGTAAGTTGATATTTCGAGGATTCTCAGCTTCCTGGACACGAAATATATTATCCTAACAAACGTTGCTCCAAATTCGCTGCAAAAGCTATATACAAGAAGTTTGGAGTGTGGGGAACAAGAATATCACAAAAATTTTTCATTTCGTGTAAGTCGATATTTCGACGAATCTCGGCTCCCTGGACACTAAATATACTCTGAACAAAAGTTGCTCCAAATTCGCTGCAAAAGCTATATAAGAGCAGTTTGGAGTAAGGTTAACAAGAATATCACAAAAATATTTCATTTCGCCTAAGTCGATATTTGGCCTATTCTAAGCTCCCTGGTCACGAAATATACATATACCAAAAGTTGCTCCAAACTCGCCTCAAATGCTATTTACGAGCAGTTTGGAGCGCGGGGAACAAGAATATCATAAAAATGTTTCATTACGTGTAAGTCGATATTTCGACGATACACGGCTCCCAGGACACGAAAATACATATATCAAAAGTTGCTCCAAATTCGCTGCAAATGCTATTTACGAGCAGTATGGAGCGTGGGGAACAAGAATATCACAAAAATTTTTCATTTCGCATAAGTCGATTTTTCGAGGATTCTCAGCTCCCTGGACACGAACTATAGTATCCTAACAAACGTTGCTCCAAATTCACTGCAAAAGCTATATACGAAAAGTTTGGAGTGTGGGGAACAACAATATCACAAAAATATTTCATTTCGTGTAAGTTGATATTTCGAGGATTCTCAGCTCCCTGGACACGAAATATATTATCCTAACAAACGTTGCTCCAAATTCGCTGCAAAAGCTATATACAAGAAGTTTGGAGTGTGGGGAACAAGAATATCACAAAAATTTTTCATTTCGTGTAAGTCGATATTTCGACGATTCTCGGCTCCCTGGACACTAAATATACTCTGAACAAAAGTTGCTCCAAATTCGCTGCAAAAGCTATATAAGAGCAGTTTGGAGAAAGATAAACAAGAATATCACAAAAATATTTCATTTCGTGTAAGTCGATATTACGACGAATCTCGGCACCCTGGTAACGAAATATACATATAACAAAAGTTGCTCCAAATTCGCTGCAAATGCTATTTACGAGCAGTTTGGAGCGTGGGGTACAAGAATATCACAAAAATATTTCATTTCGTGTAAGTTGATATTTCGACGATTCTCGGCTCCCTGGACACGAAAAATACATATAACAAAAGTTGCTCCAAATTCGCTGCAAATGCTATCTATATACGAGCAGTTTGGAGCGTGAGGAAGAAGAATGTCACAAAAATTTTTCATTTCGCGTAAGTCGATTTTTCGAGGATTCTCAGCTCCCTGGACACGAACTATATTATCCTAACAAACGTTGCTCCAAATTCACTGCAAAAGCTATATACGTAAAGTTTGGAGTGTGGGGAACAAGAATATCACAAAAATATTTCATTTCGTGTAAGTTGATATTTCGAGGATTCTCAACTTCCTGGACACGAAATATATTATCCTAACAAACGTTGCTCCAAATTCGCTGCAAAAGCTATATACGAGAAGTTTGGAGTGTGGGGAACAAGAATATCACAAAAATTTTTCATTTCGTGTAAGTCGATGTTTCGACGATTCTCGGCTCCCTGGACACTAAATATACTCTGAACAAAAGTTGCTCCAAATTCGCTGCAAAAGCTATATAAGAGCAGTTTGGAGTAAGGTAAACAAGAATATCACAAAAATATTTCATTTCTTGTAAGTCGATATTTCGACGATTCTCGGCTCCCTGGTCACGAAATATACATGTAACAAAAGTTGCTCCAAATTCGCTGCAAAAGCTATATAAGAGCAGTTTGGAGTAAGGTAAACAAGAATATCACAAAAATATTTCATTTCGTGTAAGTTGATATTTCGACAATTCTCGGCTCCCAGGACACGAAAATACATATATCAAAAGTTGCTCCAAATTTGCTGCAAATGCTATTTACGAGCAGTTTGGAACGTGGGGAACAAGAATATCACAAAAATATTTCATTTCGAGTAAGTTGATATTTCGACGATTCTCGGCTCCCTGGACACGAAAAATACATATAACAAAAGTTGCTCCAAATTCGCTGCAAATGCTATATACGAGCAGTTTGGAGCGTGGGGAAGAAGAATGTCACAAAAATTTTTCATTTCGCGTAAGTCGATTTTTTGAGGATTCTCAGCTCCCTGGACACGAACTATATTATCCTAACAAACGTTGCTCCAAATTCACTGCAAAAGCTATATACGTAAAGTTTGGAGTGTGGGGAACAAGAATATCACAAAAATTTTTCATTTCGTGTAAGTCGATGTTTCGACGATTCTCGGCTCCCTGGACACTAAATATACTCTGAACAAAAGTTGCTCCAAATTCGCTGCAAAAGCTATATAAGAGCAGTTTGGAGTAAGGTAAACAAGAATATCACAAAAATATTTCATTTCTTGTAAGTCGATGTTTCGACGATTCTCGGCTCCCTGGTCACGAAATATACATGTAACAAAAGTTGCTCCAAATTCGCTGCAAAAACTATATAAGAGCAGTTTGGAGTAAGGTAAACAAGAATATCACAAAAATATTTCATTTCGTGTAAGTTGATATTTCGACAATTCTCGGCTCCCAGGACACGAAAATACATATGTCAAAAGTTGCTCCAAATTTGCTGCAAATGCTATTTACGAGCAGTTTGGAACGTGGGGAACAAGAATATCACAAAAATATTTCATTTCGAGGAAGTTGATATTTCGACGATTCTCGGCTCCCTGGACACGAAAAATACATATAACAAAAGTTGCTCCAAATTCGCTGCAAATGCTATATACGAGCAGTTTGGAGCGTGGGGAAGAAGAATGTCACAAAAATTTTTCATTTCGCGTAAGTCGATTTTTTGAGGATTCTCAGCTCCCTGGACACGAACTATATTATCCTAACAAACGTTGCTCCAAATTCACTGCAAAAGCTATATACGTAAAGTTTGGAGTGTGGGGAACAAGAATATCACAAAAATATTTCATTTCGTGTAAGTCGATATTTCGACGATTCTCGGCTCCCTGGACACTAAATATACTCTGAACAAAAGTTGCTCCAAATTCGCTGCAAAAGCTATATAAGAGCAGTTTGGAGAAAGATAAACAAGAATATCACAAAAATATTTCATTTCGTGTAAGTCGATATTTCGACGATTCTCGGCTCCCTGGACACGAAAAATACATATAACAAAAGTTGCTCCAAATTCGCTGCAAATGCTATCTATATACGAGCAGTTTGGAGCGTGAGGAAGAAGAATGTCACAAAAATTTTTCATTTCGCGTAAGTCGATTTTTCGAGGATTCTCAGCTCCCTGGACACGAACTATATTATCCTAACAAACGTTGCTCCAAATTCACTGCAAAAGCTATATACGTAAAGTTTGGAGTGTGGGGAACAAGAATATCACAAAAATATTTCATTTCGTGTAAGTTGATATTTCGAGGATTCTCAACTTCCTGGACACGAAATATATTATCCTAACAAACGTTGCTCCAAATTCGCTGCAAAAGCTATATACGAGAAGTTTGGAGTGTGGGGAACAAGAATATCACAAAAATTTTTCATTTCGTGTAAGTCGATGTTTCGACGATTCTCGGCTCCCTGGACACTAAATATACTCTGAACAAAAGTTGCTCCAAATTCGCTGCAAAAGCTATATAAGAGCAGTTTGGAGTAAGGTAAACAAGAATATCACAAAAATATTTCATTTCTTGTAAGTCGATATTTCGACGATTCTCGGCTCCCTGGTCACGAAATATACATGTAACAAAAGTTGCTCCAAATTCGCTGCAAAAGCTATATAAGAGCAGTTTGGAGTAAGGTAAACAAGAATATCACAAAAATATTTCATTTCGTGTAAGTTGATATTTCGACAATTCTCGGCTCCCAGGACACGAAAATACATATATCAAAAGTTGCTCCAAATTTGCTGCAAATGCTATTTACGAGCAGTTTGGAACGTGGGGAACAAGAATATCACAAAAATATTTCATTTCGAGTAAGTTGATATTTCGACGATTCTCGGCTCCCTGGACACGAAAAATACATATAACAAAAGTTGCTCCAAATTCGCTGCAAATGCTATATACGAGCAGTTTGGAGCGTGGGGAAGAAGAATGTCACAAAAATTTTTCATTTCGCGTAAGTCGATTTTTTGAGGATTCTCAGCTCCCTGGACACGAACTATATTATCCTAACAAACGTTGCTCCAAATTCACTGCAAAAGCTATATACGTAAAGTTTGGAGTGTGGGGAACAAGAATATCACAAAAATATTTCATTTCGTGTAAGTTGATATTTCGAGGATTCTCAGCTTCCTGGACACGAAATATATTATCCTAACAAACGTTGCTCCAAATTCGCTGCAAAAGCTATATACAAGAAGTTTGGAGTGTGGGGAACAAGAATATCACAAAAATTTTTCATTTCGTGTAAGTCGATATTTCGACGAATCTCGGCTCCCTGGACACTAAATATACTCTGAACAAAAGTTGCTCCAAATTCGCTGCAAAAGCTATATAAGAGCAGTTTGGAGTAAGGTTAACAAGAATATCACAAAAATATTTCATTTCGCCTAAGTCGATATTTGGCCTATTCTAAGCTCCCTGGTCACGAAATATACATATACCAAAAGTTGCTCCAAACTCGCCTCAAATGCTATTTACGAGCAGTTTGGAGCGCGGGGAACAAGAATATCATAAAAATGTTTCATTACGTGTAAGTCGATATTTCGACGATACACGGCTCCCAGGACACGAAAATACATATATCAAAAGTTGCTCCAAATTCGCTGCAAATGCTATTTACGAGCAGTATGGAGCGTGGGGAACAAGAATATCACAAAAATTTTTCATTTCGCATAAGTCGATTTTTCGAGGATTCTCAGCTCCCTGGACACGAACTATAGTATCCTAACAAACGTTGCTCCAAATTCACTGCAAAAGCTATATACGAAAAGTTTGGAGTGTGGGGAACAACAATATCACAAAAATATTTCATTTCGTGTAAGTTGGTATTTCGAGGATTCTCAGCTCCCTGGACACGAAATATATTATCCTAACAAACGTTGCTCCAAATTCGCTGCAAAAGCTATATACAAGAAGTTTGGAGTGTGGGGAACAAGAATATCACAAAAATTTTTCATTTCGTGTAAGTCGATATTTCGACGATTCTCGGCTCCCTGGACACTAAATATACTCTGAACAAAAGTTGCTCCAAATTCGCTGCAAAAGCTATATAAGAGCAGTTTGGAGAAAGATAAACAAGAATATCACAAAAATATTTCATTTCGTGTAAGTCGATATTACGACGAATCTCGGCACCCTGGTAACGAAATATACATATAACAAAAGTTGCTCCAAATTCGCTGCAAATGCTATTTACGAGCAGTTTGGAGCGTGGGGAACAAGAATATCACAAAAATATTTCATTTCGTGTAAGTTGATATTTCGACGATTCTCGGCTCCCTGGACACGAAAAATACATATAACAAAAGTTGCTCCAAATTCGCTGCAAATGCTATCTATATACGAGCAGTTTGGAGCGTGAGGAAGAAGAATGTCACAAAAATATTTCATTTCGCGTAAGTCGATTTTTCGAGGATTCTCAGCTCCCTGGACACGAACTATATTATCCTAACAAACGTTGCTCCAAATTCACTGCAAAAGCTATATACGTAAAGTTTGGAGTGTGGGGAACAAGAATATCACAAAAATATTTCATTTCGTGTAAGTTGATATTTCGAGGATTCTCAACTTCCTGGACACGAAATATATTATCCTAACAAACGTTGCTCCAAATTCGCTGCAAAAGCTATATACGAGAAGTTTGGAGTGTGGGGAACAAGAATATCACAAAAATTTTTCATTTCGTGTAAGTCGATGTTTCGACGATTCTCGGCTCCCTGGACACTAAATATACTCTGAACAAAAGTTGCTCCAAATTCGCTGCAAAAGCTATATAAGAGCAGTTTGGAGTAAGGTAAACAAGAATATCACAAAAATATTTCATTTCTTGTAAGTCGATATTTCGACGATTCTCGGCTCCCTGGTCACGAAATATACATGTAACAAAAGTTGCTCCAAATTCGCTGCAAAAGCTATATAAGAGCAGTTTGGAGTAAGGTAAACAAGAATATCACAAAAATATTTCATTTCGTGTAAGTTGATATTTCGACAATTCTCGGCTCCCAGGACACGAAAATACATATATCAAAAGTTGCTCCAAATTTGCTGCAAATGCTATTTACGAGCAGTTTGGAACGTGGGGAACAAGAATATCACAAAAATATTTCATTTCGAGTAAGTTGATATTTCGACGATTCTCGGCTCCTTGGACACGAAAAATACATATAACAAAAGTTGCTCCAAATTCGCTGCAAATGCTATATACGAGCAGTTTGGAGCGTGGGGAAGAAGAATGTCACAAAAATTTTTCATTTCGCGTAAGTCGATTTTTTGAGGATTCTCAGCTCCCTGGACACGAACTATATTATCCTAACAAACGTTGCTCCAAATTCACTGCAAAAGCTATATACGTAAAGTTTGGAGTGTGGGGAACAAGAATATCACAAAAATTTTTCATTTCGTGTAAGTCGATGTTTCGACGATTCTCGGCTCCCTGGACACTAAATATACTCTGAACAAAAGTTGCTCCAAATTCGCTGCAAAAGCTATATAAGAGCAGTTTGGAGTAAGGTAAACAAGAATATCACAAAAATATTTCATTTCTTGTAAGTCGATGTTTCGACGATTCTCGGCTCCCTGGTCACGAAATATACATGTAACAAAAGTTGCTCCAAATTCGCTGCAAAAGCTATATAAGAGCAGTTTGGAGTAAGGTAAACAAGAATATCACAAAAATATTTCATTTCGTGTAAGTTGATATTTCGACAATTCTCGGCTCCCAGGACACGAAAATACATATATCAAAAGTTGCTCCAAATTTGCTGCAAATGCTATTTACGAGCAGTTTGGAACGTGGGGAACAAGAATATCACAAAAATATTTCATTTCGAGTAAGTTGATATTTCGACGATTCTCGGCTCCCTGGACACGAAAAATACATATAACAAAAGTTGCTCCAAATTCGCTGCAAATGCTATATACGAGCAGTTTGGAGCGTGGGGAAGAAGAATGTCACAAAAATTTTTCATTTCGCGTAAGTCGATTTTTTGAGGATTCTCAGCTCCCTGGACACGAACTATATTATCCTAACAAACGTTGCTCCAAATTCACTGCAAAAGCTATATACGTAAAGTTTGGAGTGTGGGGAACAAGAATATCACAAAAATATTTCATTTCGTGTAAGTTGATATTTCGAGGATTCTCAGCTTCCTGGACACGAAATATATTATCCTAACAAACGTTGCTCCAAATTCGCTGCAAAAGCTATATACAAGAAGTTTGGAGTGTGGGGAACAAGAATATCACAAAAATTTTTCATTTCGTGTAAGTCGATATTTCGACGAATCTCGGCTCCCTGGACACTAAATATACTCTGAACAAAAGTTGCTCCAAATTCGCTGCAAAAGCTATATAAGAGCAGTTTGGAGTAAGGTTAACAAGAATATCACAAAAATATTTCATTTCGCCTAAGTCGATATTTGGCCTATTCTAAGCTCCCTGGTCACGAAATATACATATACCAAAAGTTGCTCCAAACTCGCCTCAAATGCTATTTACGAGCAGTTTGGAGCGCGGGGAACAAGAATATCATAAAAATGTTTCATTACGTGTAAGTCGATATTTCGACGATACACGGCTCCCAGGACACGAAAATACATATATCAAAAGTTGCTCCAAATTCGCTGCAAATGCTATTTACGAGCAGTATGGAGCGTGGGGAACAAGAATATCACAAAAATTTTTCATTTCGCATAAGTCGATTTTTCGAGAATTCTCAGCTCCCTGGACACGAACTATAGTATCCTAACAAACGTTGCTCCAAATTCACTGCAAAAGCTATATACGTAAAGTTTGGAGTGTGGGGAACAACAATATCACAAAAATATTTCATTTCGTGTAAGTTGGTATTTCGAGGATTCTCAGCTCCCTGGACACGAAATATATTATCCTAACAAACGTTGCTCCAAATTCGCTGCAAAAGCTATATACAAGAAGTTTGGAGTGTGGGGAACAAGAATATCACAAAAATTTTTCATTTCGTGTAAGTCGATATTTCGACGATTCTCGGCTCCCTGGACACTAAATATACTCTGAACAAAAGTTGCTCCAAATTCGCTGCAAAAGCTATATAAGAGCAGTTTGGAGAAAGATAAACAAGAATATCACAAAAATATTTCATTTCGTGTAAGTCGATATTACGACGAATCTCGGCACCCTGTTAACGAAATATACATATAACAAAAGTTGCTCCAAATTCGCTGCAAATGCTATTTACGAGCAGTTTGGAGCGTGGGGAACAAGAATATCACAAAAATATTTCATTTCGTGTAAGTTGATATTTCGACGATTCTCGGCTCCCTGGACACGAAAAATACATATAACAAAAGTTGCTCCAAATTCGCTGCAAATGCTATCTATATACGAGCAGTTTGGAGCGTGAGGAAGAAGAATGTCACAAAAATATTTCATTTCGCGTAAGTCGATTTTTCGAGGATTCTCAGCTCCCTGGACACGAACTATATTATCCTAACAAACGTTGCTCCAAATTCACTGCAAAAGCTATATACGTAAAGTTTGGAGTGTGGGGAACAAGAATATCACAAAAATATTTCATTTCGTGTAAGTTGATATTTCGAGGATTCTCAACTTCCTGGACACGAAATATATTATCCTAACAAACGTTGCTCCAAATTCGCTGCAAAAGCTATATACGAGAAGTTTGGAGTGTGGGGAACAAGAATATCACAAAAATTTTTCATTTCGTGTAAGTCGATGTTTCGACGATTCTCGGCTCCCTGGACACTAAATATACTCTGAACAAAAGTTGCTCCAAATTCGCTGCAAAAGCTATATAAGAGCAGTTTGGAGTAAGGTAAACAAGAATATCACAAAAATATTTCATTTCTTGTAAGTCGATATTTCGACGATTCTCGGCTCCCTGGTCACGAAATATACATGTAACAAAAGTTGCTCCAAATTCGCTGCAAAAGCTATATAAGAGCAGTTTGGAGTAAGGTAAACAAGAATATCACAAAAATATTTCATTTCGTGTAAGTTGATATTTCGACAATTCTCGGCTCCCAGGACACGAAAATACATATATCAAAAGTTGCTCCAAATTTGCTGCAAATGCTATTTACGAGCAGTTTGGAACGTGGGGAACAAGAATATCACAAAAATATTTCATTTCGAGTAAGTTGATATTTCGACGATTCTCGGCTCCTTGGACACGAAAAATACATATAACAAAAGTTGCTCCAAATTCGCTGCAAATGCTATATACGAGCAGTTTGGAGCGTGGGGAAGAAGAATGTCACAAAAATTTTTCATTTCGCGTAAGTCGATTTTTTGAGGATTCTCAGCTCCCTGGACACGAACTATATTATCCTAACAAACGTTGCTCCAAATTCACTGCAAAAGCTATATACGTAAAGTTTGGAGTGTGGGGAACAAGAATATCACAAAAATTTTTCATTTCGTGTAAGTCGATGTTTCGACGATTCTCGGCTCCCTGGACACTAAATATACTCTGAACAAAAGTTGCTCCAAATTCGCTGCAAAAGCTATATAAGAGCAGTTTGGAGTAAGGTAAACAAGAATATCACAAAAATATTTCATTTCTTGTAAGTCGATGTTTCGACGATTCTCGGCTCCCTGGTCACGAAATATACATGTAACAAAAGTTGCTCCAAATTCGCTGCAAAAGCTATATAAGAGCAGTTTGGAGTAAGGTAAACAAGAATATCACAAAAATATTTCATTTCGTGTAAGTTGATATTTCGACAATTCTCGGCTCCCAGGACACGAAAATACATATATCAAAAGTTGCTCCAAATTTGCTGCAAATGCTATTTACGAGCAGTTTGGAACGTGGGGAACAAGAATATCACAAAAATATTTCATTTCGAGTAAGTTGATATTTCGACGATTCTCGGCTCCCTGGACACGAAAAATACATATAACAAAAGTTGCTCCAAATTCGCTGCAAATGCTATATACGAGCAGTTTGGAGCGTGGGGAAGAAGAATGTCACAAAAATTTTTCATTTCGCGTAAGTCGATTTTTTGAGGATTCTCAGCTCCCTGGACACGAACTATATTATCCTAACAAACGTTGCTCCAAATTCACTGCAAAAGCTATATACGTAAAGTTTGGAGTGTGGGGAACAAGAATATCACAAAAATATTTCATTTCGTGTAAGTTGATATTTCGAGGATTCTCAGCTTCCTGGACACGAAATATATTATCCTAACAAACGTTGCTCCAAATTCGCTGCAAAAGCTATATACAAGAAGTTTGGAGTGTGGGGAACAAGAATATCACAAAAATTTTTCATTTCGTGTAAGTCGATATTTCGACGAATCTCGGCTCCCTGGACACTAAATATACTCTGAACAAAAGTTGCTCCAAATTCGCTGCAAAAGCTATATAAGAGCAGTTTGGAGTAAGGTTAACAAGAATATCACAAAAATATTTCATTTCGCCTAAGTCGATATTTGGCCTATTCTAAGCTCCCTGGTCACGAAATATACATATACCAAAAGTTGCTCCAAACTCGCCTCAAATGCTATTTACGAGCAGTTTGGAGCGCGGGGAACAAGAATATCATAAAAATGTTTCATTACGTGTAAGTCGATATTTCGACGATACACGGCTCCCAGGACACGAAAATACATATATCAAAAGTTGCTCCAAATTCGCTGCAAATGCTATTTACGAGCAGTATGGAGCGTGGGGAACAAGAATATCACAAAAATTTTTCATTTCGCATAAGTCGATTTTTCGAGGATTCTCAGCTCCCTGGACACGAACTATAGTATCCTAACAAACGTTGCTCCAAATTCACTGCAAAAGCTATATACGAAAAGTTTGGAGTGTGGGGAACAACAATATCACAAAAATATTTCATTTCGTGTAAGTTGATATTTCGAGGATTCTCAGCTCCCTGGACACGAAATATATTATCCTAACAAACGTTGCTCCAAATTCGCTGCAAAAGCTATATACAAGAAGTTTGGAGTGTGGGGAACAAGAATATCACAAAAATTTTTCATTTCGTGTAAGTCGATATTACGACGAATCTCGGCACCCTGGTAACGAAATATACATATAACAAAAGTTGCTCCAAATTCGCTGCAAATGCTATTTACGAGCAGTTTGGAGCGTGGGGAACAAGAATATCACAAAAATATTTCATTTCGTGTAAGTTGATATTTCGACGATTCTCGGCTCCCTGGACACGAAAAATACATATAACAAAAGTTGCTCCAAATTCGCTGCAAATGCTATCTATATACGAGCAGTTTGGAGCGTGAGGAAGAAGAATGTCACAAAAATTTTTCATTTCGCGTAAGTCGATTTTTCGAGGATTCTCAGCTCCCTGGACACGAACTATATTATCCTAACAAACGTTGCTCCAAATTCACTGCAAAAGCTATATACGTAAAGTTTGGAGTGTGGGGAACAAGAATATCACAAAAATATTTCATTTCGTGTAAGTTGATATTTCGAGGATTCTCAACTTCCTGGACACGAAATATATTATCCTAACAAACGTTGCTCCAAATTCGCTGCAAAAGCTATATACGAGAAGTTTGGAGTGTGGGGAACAAGAATATCACAAAAAATTTTCATTTCGTGTAAGTCGATGTTTCGACGATTCTCGGCTCCCTGGACACTAAATATACTCTGAACAAAAGTTGCTCCAAATTCGCTGCAAAAGCTATATAAGAGCAGTTTGGAGTAAGGTAAACAAGAATATCACAAAAATATTTCATTTCTTGTAAGTCGATATTTCGACGATTCTCGGCTCCATGGTCACGAAATATACATGTAACAAAAGTTGCTCCAAATTCGCTGCAAAAGCTATATAAGAGCAGTTTGGAGTAAGGTAAACAAGAATATCACATAAAATATTTCATTTCGTGTAAGTTGATATTTCGACAATTCTCGGCTCCCAGGACACGAAAATACATATATCAAAAGTTGCTCCAAATTTGCTGCAAATGCTATTTACGAGCAGTTTGGAACGTGGGGAACAAGAATATCACAAAAATATTTCATTTCGAGTAAGTTGATATTTCGACGATTCTCAGCTCCGTGGTCACGTAATATACATATACCAAAAGTTGCTCCAAATTCGCCTCAAATGCTATTTACGAGCAGTTTGTAGCGTGGGGAACAAGAATATCACAAAAATTTACATTTCGTGTAAGTCGATATTTCGAGGATTCTCAGCTCCCTGGACACGAACTATATTATCCTAACAAACGTTGCTCCAAATTCACTGCAAAAGCTATATATGAAAAGTTTGGAGTGTGGGGAACAAGAATATCACAAAAATATTTCATTTCGTGTAAGTTGATATTTCGAGGATTCTCAGCTCCCTGGACACGAACTATATTATCCTAACAAACGTTGCTCCAAATTCACTGCAAAAGCTATATACAAGAAGTTTGGAGTGTGGGGAACAAGAATATCACAAAAATTTTTCATTTCGTGTAAGTCGATATTTCGACGAATCTCGGCTCCCTGGACACTAAATATACTCTGAACAAAAGTTGCTCCAAATTCGCTGCAAAAGCTATATAAGAGCAGTTTGGAGTAAGGTTAACAAGAATATCACAAAAATATTTCATTTCGCCTAAGTCGATATTTGGCCGATTCTCAGCTCCCTGGTCACGAAATATACATATACCAAAAGTTGCTCCAAACTCGCCTCAAATGCTATTTACGAGCAGTTTGAAGCGCGGGGAACAAGAATATCATAAAAATGTTTCATTACGTGTAAGTCGATATTTCGACGATTCTCGGTTCCCTGGTAACGAAATATACATATAATAAAAGTTGCTCCAAATTCGCTGCATAAGCTAAAAGCGAATAGTTTGGAGTGTGGGGAAGAAGATTCTCACAAAATGTATCACTAAGTGAAAGTCGATTTTTCGACGATTCGCGGTTCCCTTGACTCGAAATATTCTCAGAGCAAAAGTTGCTCCAAATTCGCTACAAAAGCTATATACGAGCAGTTTGGAGTGTGGGGAACAAGAATACCACAAAAATTGTTCATTGCGCCTAAGTCGATTTTTCGACGATTCTCAGCTCCGTGGTCACGTAATATACATATACCAAAAGTTGCTCCAAATTCGCCTCAAATGCTATTTACGAGAAGTTTGGAGCGCGGGGAACAAGAATATCATAAAAATGTTTCATTACGTGTAAGTCGATATTTCGACGATTCTCGGCTCCCTGGTAACGAAATATACATATAACAAAAGTTGCTCCAAATTCGCTGCAAATGCTATTTACGAGCAGTTTGGAGCGTGGGGAACAAGAATATCACAAAAATATTTCATTTCGTGTAAGTTGATATTTCGACAATTCTCGGCTCCCTGGACACGAAAAATACATATAACAAAAGTTGTTTCAAATTCGCTGCAAATGCTATATACGAGCAGTTTGGAGCGTGAGGAAGAAGAATATCACAAAAATTTTTCATTTCGCGTAATTCGATTTTTCGAGGATTCTCAGCTCCCTGGACACGAACTATATTATCCTAACAAACGTTGCTCCAAATTCACTGCAAAAGCTATATATGAAAAGTTTGGAGTGTGCCGAACAAGAATATCACAAAAATATTTCATTTCGTGTAAGTTGATATTTCGAGGATTCTCAGCTTCCTGGACACGAAATATATTATCCTAAGAAACGTTGCTCCAAATTCGCTGCAAAAGCTATATACGAGAAGTTTGGAGTGTGGGGAACAAGAATAACACAAAAATTTACATTTCGTGTAAGTCGATATTTCGACGATTCTCGGCTCCCTGGACACGAAATATACATGTAACAAAAGTTGCTCCAAATTCGCTGCAAAACCTATATAAGAGCAGTTTGGAGTAAGGTTAACAACAATATCACAAAAATATTTCATTTTGCCTAAGTCGATATTTCGCCGATTCTAAGCTCCCTGGTCACGAAATATACATATACCAAAAGTTGCTCCAAACTCGCCTCAAATGCTATTTACGAGCAGTTTGGAGCGCGGGGAACAAGAATATCATAAAAATGTTTCATTACGTGTAAGTCGATATTTCGACGATTCTCGGCTCCCAGGACACGAAAATACATATATCAAAAGTTGCTCCAAATTCGTGCAAATGCTATTTACGAGCAGTATGGAGCGTGGGGAACAAGAATATCACAAAAATTTTTCATTTCGCATAAGTCGATTTTTCGAGGATTCTCAGCTCCCTGGACACGAACTATAGTATCCTAACAAACGTTGCTCCAAATTCACTGCAAAAGCTATATACGAAAAGTTTGGAGTGTGGGGAACAAGAATATCACAAAAATATTTCATTTCGTGTAAGTTGATATTTCGAGGATTCTCAGCTCCCAGGACACGAAATATATTATCCTAACAAACGTTGCTCCAAATTCGCTGCAAAAGCTATATTCAAGAAGTTTGGAGTGTGGGTAACAAGAATATCACAAAGATTTTTCATTTCGTGTAAGTCGATATTTCGACGATTCTCGGCTCCCTGGACACTAAATATACTCTGAACATAAGTTGCTCCAAATTCGCTGCAAAAGCTATATAAGAGCAGTTTGGAGAAAGATAAACAAGAATATCACAAAAATATTTCATTTCGTGTAAGTCGATATTACGACGAATCTCGGCTCCCTGGTAACGAAATATACATATAACAAAAGTTGCTCCAAATTCGCTGCAAATGCTATTTACGAGCAGTTTGGAGCGTGGGGAACAAGAATATCACAAAAATATTTCATTTCGTGTAAGTTGATATTTCGACGATTCTCGGCTCCCTGGACACGAAAAATACATATAACAAAAGTTGCTCCAAATTCGCTGCAAATGCTATATACGAGCAGTTTGGAGCGTGGGGAAGAAGAATGTCACAAAAATTTTTCATTTCGCGTAAGTCGATTTTTCGAGGATTCTCAGCTCCCTGGACACGAACTATATTATCCTAACAAACGTTGCTCCAAATTCACTGCAAAAGCTATATACGTAAAGTTTGGAGTGTGGGGAACAAGAATATCACAAAAATATTTCATTTCGTGTAAGTTGATATTTCGAGGATTCTCAGCTTCCTGGACACGAAATATATTATCCTAACAAACGTTGCTCCAAATTCGCTGCAAAAGCTATATACAAGAAGTTTGGAGTGTGGGGAACGAGAATATCACAAAAATTTTTCATTTCGTGTAAGTCGATATTTCGACGATTCTCGGCTCCCTGGACACTAAATATACTCTGAACAAAAGTTGCTCCAAATTCGCTGCAAAAGCTATATAAGAGCAGTTTGGAGTAAGGTTAACAAGAATATCACAAAAATATTTCATTTCGCCTAAGTCGATATTTGGCCGATTCTCAGCTCCCTGGTCACGAAATATACATATACCAAAAGTTGCTCCAAACTCGCCTCAAATGCTATTTACGAGCAGTTTGAAGCGCGGGGAACAAGAATATCATAAAAATGTTTCATTACGTGTAAGTCGATATTTCGACGATTCTCGGTTCCCTGGTAACGAAATATACATATAATAAAAGTTGCTCCAAATTCGCTGCATAAGCTAAAAGCGAATAGATTGGAGTGTGGGGAAGAAGATTCTCACAAAAATGTATCACTAAGTGAAAGTCGATTTTTCGACGATTCGCGGTTCCCTTGACTCGAAATATTCTCAGAGCAAAAGTTGCTCCAAATTCGCTACAAAAGCTATATACGAGCAGTTTGGAGTGTGGGGAACAAGAATACTACAAAAATTGTTCATTTCGCCTAAGTCGATATTTCGACGATTCTCAGCTCCGTGGTCACGTAATATACATATACCAAAAGTTGCTCCAAATTCGCCTCAAATGCTATTTACGAGCAGTTTGGAGCGTGGGGAACAAGAATATCACAAAAATTTACATTTCGTGTAAGTCGATATTTCGAGGATTCTCAGCTCCCTGGACACGAACTATATTATCCTAACAAACGTTGCTCCAAATTCACTGCAAAAGCTATATATGAAAAGTTTGGAGTGTGGGGAACAAGAATATCACAAAAATATTTCATTTCGTGTAAGTTGATATTTCGAGGATTCTCAGCTCCCTGGACACGAACTATATTATCCTAACAAACGTTGCTCCAAATTCACTGCAAAAGCTATATACAAGAAGTTTGGAGTGTGGGGAACAAGAATATCACAAAAATTTTTCATTTCGTGTAAGTCGATATTTCGACGAATCTCGGCTCCCTGGACACTAAATATACTCTGAACAAAAGTTGCTCCAAATTCGCTGCAAAAGCTATATAAGAGCAGTTTGGAGTAAGGTTAACAAGAATATCACAAAAATATTTCATTTCGCCTAAGTCGATATTTGGCCGATTCTCAGCTCCCTGGTCACGAAATATACATATACCAAAAGTTGCTCCAAACTCGCCTCAAATGCTATTTACGAGCAGTTTGAAGCGCGGGGAACAAGAATATCATAAAAATGTTTCATTACGTGTAAGTCGATATTTCGACGATTCTCGGTTCCCTGGTAACGAAATATACATATAATAAAAGTTGCTCCAAATTCGCTGCATAAGCTAAAAGCGAATAGTTTGGAGTGTGGGGAAGAAGATTCTCACAAAATGTATCAGTAAGTGAAAGTCGATTTTTCGACGATTCGCGGTTCCCTTGACTCGAAATATTCTCAGAGCAAAAGTTGCTCCAAATTCGCTACAAAAGCTATATACGAGCAGTTTGGAGTGTGGGGAACAAGAATACCACAAAAATTGTTCATTGCGCCTAAGTCGATATTTCGACGATTCTCAGCTCCGTGGTCACGTAATATACATATACCAAAAGTTGCTCCAAATTCGCCTCAAATGCTATTTACGAGCAGTTTGGAGCGCAGGGAACAAGAATATCATAAAAATGTTTCATTACGTGTAAGTCGATATTTCCACGATTCTCGGCTCCCTGGTAACGAAATATACATATAACAAAAGTTGCTCCAAATTCGCTGCAAATGCTATTTACGAGCAGTTTGGAGCGTGGGGAACAAGAATATCACAAAAATATTTCATTTCGTGTAAGTTGATATTTCGACGATTCTCGGCTCCATGGACACGAAAAATACATATAACAAAAGTTGCTCCAAATTCGCTGCAAATGCTATATACGAGCAGTTTGGAGCGTGAGGAAGAAGAATGTCACAAAAATTTTTCATTTCGCGTAAGTCGATTTTTCGAGGATTCTCAGCTCCCTGGACACGAACTATATTATCCTAACAAACGTTGCTCCAAATTCACTGCAAAAGCTATATACGTAAAGTTTGGAGTGTGGGGAACAAGAATATCACAAAAATATTTCATTTCGTGTAAGTTGATATTTCGAGGATTCTCGGCTCCCTGGACACTAAATATACTCTGAACAAAAGTTGCTCCAAATTCGTTGCAAAAGCTATATAAGAGCAGTTTGGAGTAAGGTTAACAAGAATATCACAAAAATATTTCATTTCGCCTAAGTCGATATTTGGCCGATTCTCAGCTCCCTGGTCACGAAATATACATATACCAAAAGTTGCTCCAAACTCGCCTCAAATGCTATTTACGAGCAGTTTGGAGCGCGGGGAACAAGAATATCATAAAAATGTTTCATTACGTGTAAGTCGATATTTCGACGATTCTCGGTTCCCTGGTAACGAAATATACATATAATAAAAGTTGCTCCAAATTCGCTGCATAAGCTAAAAGCGAATAGTTTGGAGTGTGGGGAAGAAGATTCTCACAAAAATGTATCACTAAGTGAAAGTCGATTTTTCGACGATTCGCGGTTCCCTTGACTCGAAATATTCTCAGAGCAAAAGTTGATCCAAATTCGCTACAAAAGCTATATACGAGCAGTTTGGAGTGTGGGGAACAAGAATACCACAAAAATTGTTCATTTCGCCTAAGTCGATATTTCGACGATTCTCAGCTCCCTGGTCACGTAATATACATATACCAAAAGTTGCTCCAAATTCGCCTCAAATGCTATTTACGAGCAGTTTGGAGCGCGGGGAACAAGAATATCATAAAAATGTTTCATTACGTGTAAGTCGATATTTCGACGATTCTCGGCTCCCTGGTAACGAAATATACATGTAACAAAAGTTGCTCCAAATTCGCTGCAAATGCTATTTACGAGCAGTTTGGAGCGTGGGGAACAAGAATATCACAAAAATATTTCATTTCGTGTAAGTTGATATTTCGACGATTCTCGGCTCCCTGGACACGAAAAATACATATAACAAAAGTTGCTCCAAATTCGCTGCAAATCCTATCTATATACGAGAAGTTTGGAGCGTGGGGAAGAAGAATGTCACAAAAATTTTTCATTTCGCGTAAGTCGATTTTTCGAGGATTCTCAGCTCCCTGGACACGAACTATATTATCCTAACAAACGTTGCTCCAAATTCACTGCAAATGCTATATACGAAAAGTTTGGAGTGTGGGGAACATGAATATCACAAAAATATTTCATTTCGTGTAAGTTGATATTTCGAGGATTCTCGGCTCCCTGGACACTAAATATACTCTGAACAAAAGTTGCTCCAAATTCGCTGCAAAAGCTATATAAGAGCAGTTGGAGTAAGGTTAACAAGAATATCACAAAAATATTTCATTTCGCCTAAGTCGATATTTTGCCGATTCTCAGCTCCCTGGTCACGAAATATACATATACCAAAAGTTGCTCAAAACTCGCCTTAAATGCTATTTACGAGCAGTTTGAAGCGCGGGGAACAAGAATATCATAAAAATGTTTCATTACGTGTAACTCGATATTTCGACGATTCTCGGTTCCCTGGTAACGAAATATACATATAATAAAAGTTGCTCCAAATTCGCTGCATAAGCTAAAAGCGAATAGTTTGGAGTGTGGGGAAGAAGATTCTCACAAAATGTATCACTAAGTGAAAGTCGATTTGTCGACGATTCGCGGTTCCCTTGACTCGAAATATTCTCAGAGCAAAAGTTGATCCAAATTCGCTACAAAAGCTATATACGAGCAGTTTGGAGTGTGGGGAACAAGAATACCACAAAAATTGTTCATTTCGCCTAAGTCGATATTTCGACGATTCTCAGCTCCCTGGTCACGTAATATACATATACCAAAAGTTGCTCCAAACTCGCCTCAAATACTATTTACGAGCAGTTTGGAGCGCGGGGAACAAGAATATCATAAAAATGTTTCATTACGTGTAAGTCGATATTTCGACGATTCTCGGCTCCCAGGACACGAAAATACATATATCAAAAGTTGCTCCAAATTCGCTGCAAATGCTATTTACGAGCAGTATGGAGCGTGGGGAACAAGAATATCACAAAAATTTTTCATTTCGCATAAGTCTATTTTTCGAGGATTCTCAGCTCCCTGGACACGAACTATAGTATCCTAACAAACGTTGCTCCAGATTCACTGCAAAAGCTATATACGAAAAGTTTGGAGTGTGGGGAACAAGAATATCACAAAAATATTTCATTTCGTGTAAGTTGATATTTCGAGGATTCTCAGCTCCCTGGACACGAAATATATTATCCTAACAAACGTTGCTCCAAATTCGCTGCAAAAGCTATATTCAAGAAGTTTGGAGTGTGGGTAACAAGAATATCACAAAGATTTTTCATTTCGTGTAAGTCGATATTTCGACGATTCTCGGCTCCCTGGTCACGAAATATACATGTAACAAAAGTTGCTCCAAATTCGCTGCAAAAGCTATATAAGAGCAGTTTGGAGTAAGGTAAACAAGAATATCACAAAAATATTTCATTTCGTGTAAGTTGATATTTCGACAATTCTCGGCTCCCAGGACACGAAAATACATATATCAAAAGTTGCTGCAAATTTGCTGCAAATGCTATTTACGAGCAGTTTGGAACGTGGGGAACAAGAATATCACAAAAATATTTCATTTCGAGTAAGTTGATATTTCGACGATTCTCGGCTCCCTGGACACGAAAAATACATATAACAAAAGTTGCTCCAAATTCGCTGCAAATGCTATATACGAGCAGTTTGGAGCGTGGGGAAGAAGAATGTCACAAAAATTTTTCATTTCGCCTAAGTCGATTTTTTGAGGATTCTCAGCTCCCTGGACACGAACTATATTATCCTAACAAACGTTGCTCCAAATTCACTGCAAAAGCTATATACAAGAAGTTTGGAGTGTGGGGAACAAGAATATCACAAAAATTTTTCATTTCGTGTAAGTCGATATTTCGACGATTCTCGGCTCCCTGGACACTAAATATACTCTGAACAAAAGTTGCTCCAAATTCGCTGCAAAAGCTATATAAGAGCAGTTTGGAGAAAGATAAACAAGAATATCACAAAAATATTTCATTTCGTGTAAGTCGATATTACGACGAATCTCGGCACCCTAATAACGAAATACACATATAACAAAAGTTGCTCCAAATTCGCTGCAAATGCTATTTACGAGCAGTTTGGAGCGTGGGGAACAAGAATATCACAAAAATATTTCATTTCGTGTAAGTTGATATTTCGACGATTCTCGGCTCCCTGGACACGAAAAATACATATAACAAAAGTTGCTCCAAATTCGCTGCAAATGCTATCTATATACGAGCAGTTTGGAGCGTGAGGAAGAAGAATGTCACAAAAATTTTTCATTTCGCGTAAGTCGATTTTTCGAGGATTCTCAGCTCCCTGGACACGAACTATATTATCCTAACAAACGTTGCTCCAAATTCACTGCAAAAGCTATATACGTAAAGTTTGGAGTGTGGGGAACAAGAATATCACAAAAATATTTCATTTCGTGTAAGTTGATATTTCGAGGATTCTCAACTTCCTGGACACGAAATATATTATCCTAACAAACGTTGCTCCAAATTCGCTGCAAAAGCTATATACGAGAAGTTTGGAGTGTGGGGAACAAGAATATCACAAAAATTTTTCATTTCGTGTAAGTCGATGTTTCGACGATTCTCGGCTCCCTGGACACTAAATATACTCTGAACAAAAGTTGCTCCAAATTCGCTGCAAAAGCTATATAAGAGCAGTTTGGAGTAAGGTAAACAAGAATATCACAAAAATATTTCATTTCTTGTAAGTCGATGTTTCGACGATTCTCGGCTCCCTGGTCACGAAATATACATGTAACAAAAGTTGCTCCAAATTCGCTGCAAAAGCTATATAAGAGCAGTTTGGAGTAAGGTAAACAAGAATATCACAAAAATATTTCATTTCGTGTAAGTTGATATTTCGACAATTCTCGGCTCCCAGGACACGAAAATACATATATCAAAAGTTGCTCCAAATTTGCTGCAAATGCTATTTACGAGCAGTTTGGAACGTGGGGAACAAGAATATCACAAAAATATTTCATTTCGAGTAAGTTGATATTTCGACGATTCTCGGCGCCCTGGACACGAAAAATACATATAACAAAAGTTGCTCCAAATTCGCTGCAAATGCTATATACGAGCAGTTTGGAGCGTGGGGAAGAAGAATGTCACAAAAATTTTTCATTTCGCGTAAGTCGATTTTTTGAGGATTCTCAGCTCCCTGGACACGAACTATATTATCCTAACAAACGTTGCTCCAAATTCACTGCAAAAGCTATATACGTAAAGTTTGGAGTGTGGGGAACAAGAATATCACAAAAATATTTCATTTCGTGTAAGTTGATATTTCGAGGATTCTCAGCTTCCTGGACACGAAATATATTATCCTAACAAACGTTGCTCCAAATTCGCTGCAAAAGCTATATACAAGAAGTTTGGAGTGTGGGGAACAAGAATATCACAAAAATTTTTCATTTCGTGTAAGTCGATATTTCGACGAATCTCGGCTCCCTGGACACTAAATATACTCTGAACAAAAGTTGCTCCAAATTCGCTGCAAAAGCTATATAAGAGCAGTTTGGAGTAAGGTTAACAAGAATATCACAAAAATATTTCATTTCGCCTAAGTCGATATTTGGCCTATTCTAAGCTCCCTGGTCACGAAATATACATATACCAAAAGTTGCTCCAAACTCGCCTCAAATGCTATTTACGAGCAGTTTGGAGCGCGGGGAACAAGAATATCATAAAAATGTTTCATTACGTGTAAGTCGATATTTCGACGATACACGGCTCCCAGGACACGAAAATACATATATCAAAAGTTGCTCCAAATTCGCTGCAAATGCTATTTACGAGCAGTATGGAGCGTGGGGAACAAGAATATCACAAAAATTTTTCATTTCGCATAAGTCGATTTTTCGAGGATTCTCAGCTCCCTGGACACGAACTATAGTATCCTAACAAACGTTGCTCCAAATTCACTGCAAAAGCTATATACGAAAAGTTTGGAGTGTGGGGAACAACAATATCACAAAAATATTTCATTTCGTGTAAGTTGATATTTCGAGGATTCTCAGCTCCCTGGACACGAAATATATTATCCTAACAAACGTTGCTCCAAATTCGCTGCAAAAGCTATATACAAGAAGTTTGGAGTGTGGGGAACAAGAATATCACAAAAATTTTTCATTTCGTGTAAGTCGATATTTCGACGATTCTCGGCTCCCTGGACACTAAATATACTCTGAACAAAAGTTGCTCCAAATTCGCTGCAAAAGCTATATAAGAGCAGTTTGGAGAAAGATAAACAAGAATATCACAAAAATATTTCATTTCGTGTAAGTCGATATTACGACGAATCTCGGCACCCTGGTAACGAAATATACATATAACAAAAGTTGCTCCAAATTCGCTGCAAATGCTATTTACGAGCAGTTTGGAGCGTGGGGAACAAGAATATCACAAAAATATTTCATTTCGTGTAAGTTGATATTTCGACGATTCTCGGCTCCCAGGACACGAAAATACATATATCAAAAGTTGCTCCAAATTCGCTGCAAATGCTATTTACGAGCAGTATGGAGCGTGGGGAACAAGAATATCACAAAAATTTTTCATTTCGCATAAGTCTATTTTTCGAGGATTCTCAGCTCCCTGGACACGAACTATAGTATCCTAACAAACGTTGCTCCAAATTCACTGCAAAAGCTATATACGAAAAGTTTGGAGTGTGGGGAACAAGAATATCACAAAAATATTTCATTTCGTGTAAGTTGATATTTCGAGGATTCTCAGCTCCCTGGACACGAAATATATTATCCTAACAAACGTTGCTCCAAATTCGCTGCAAAAGCTATATTCAAGAAGTTTGGAGTGTGGGTAACAAGAATATCACAAAGATTTTTCATTTCGTGTAAGTCGATATTTCGACGATTCTCGGCTCCCTGGTCACGAAATATACATGTAACAAAAGTTGCTCCAAATTCGCTGCAAAAGCTATATAAGAGCAGTTTGGAGTAAGGTAAACAAGAATATCACAAAAATATTTCATTTCGTGTAAGTTGATATTTCGACAATTCTCGGCTCCCAGGACACGAAAATACATATATCAAAAGTTGCTGCAAATTTGCTGCAAATGCTATTTACGAGCAGTTTGGAACGTGGGGAACAAGAATATCACAAAAATATTTCATTTCGAGTAAGTTGATATTTCGACGATTCTCGGCTCCCTGGACACGAAAAATACATATAACAAAAGTTGCTCCAAATTCGCTGCAAATGCTATATACGAGCAGTTTGGAGCGTGGGGAAGAAGAATGTCACAAAAATTTTTCATTTCGCCTAAGTCGATTTTTTGAGGATTCTCAGCTCCCTGGACACGAACTATATTATCCTAACAAACGTTGCTCCAAATTCACTGCAAAAGCTATATACGTAAAGTTTGGAGTGTGGGGAACAAGAATATCACAAAAATTTTTCATTTCGTGTAAGTCGATATTTCGACGATTCTCGGCTCCCTGGACACTAAATATACTCTGAACAAAAGTTGCTCCAAATTCGCTGCAAAAGCTATATAAGAGCAGTTTGGAGAAAGATAAACAAGAATATCACAAAAATATTTCATTTCGTGTAAGTCGATATTACGACGAATCTCGGCACCCTGGTAACGAAATACACATATAACAAAAGTTGCTCCAAATTCGCTGCAAATGCTATTTACGAGCAGTTTGGAGCGTGGGGAACAAGAATATCACAAAAATATTTCATTTCGTGTAAGTTGATATTTCGACGATTCTCGGCTCCCTGGACACGAAAAATACATATAACAAAAGTTGCTCCAAATTCGCTGCAAATGCTATCTATATACGAGCAGTTTGGAGCGTGAGGAAGAAGAATGTCACAAAAATTTTTCATTTCGCGTAAGTCGATTTTTCGAGGATTCTCAGCTCCCTGGACACGAACTATATTATCCTAACAAACGTTGCTCCAAATTCACTGCAAAAGCTATATACGTAAAGTTTGGAGTGTGGGGAACAAGAATATCACAAAAATATTTCATTTCGTGTAAGTTGATATTTCGAGGATTCTCAACTTCCTGGACACGAAATATATTATCCTAACAAACGTTGCTCCAAATTCGCTGCAAAAGCTATATACGAGAAGTTTGGAGTGTGGGGAACAAGAATATCACAAAAATTTTTCATTTCGTGTAAGTCGATGTTTCGACGATTCTCGGCTCCCTGGACACTAAATATACTCTGAACAAAAGTTGCTCCAAATTCGCTGCAAAAGCTATATAAGAGCAGTTTGGAGTAAGGTAAACAAGAATATCACAAAAATATTTCATTTCTTGTAAGTCGATGTTTCGACGATTCTCGGCTCCCTGGTCACGAAATATACATGTAACAAAAGTTGCTCCAAATTCGCTGCAAAAGCTATATAAGAGCAGTTTGGAGTAAGGTAAACAAGAATATCACAAAAATATTTCATTTCGTGTAAGTTGATATTTCGACAATTCTCGGCTCCCAGGACACGAAAATACATATATCAAAAGTTGCTCCAAATTTGCTGCAAATGCTATTTACGAGCAGTTTGGAACGTGGGGAACAAGAATATCACAAAAATATTTCATTTCGAGTAAGTTGATATTTCGACGATTCTCGGCGCCCTGGACACGAAAAATACATATAACAAAAGTTGCTCCAAATTCGCTGCAAATGCTATATACGAGCAGTTTGGAGCGTGGGGAAGAAGAATGTCACAAAAATTTTTCATTTCGCGTAAGTCGATTTTTTGAGGATTCTCAGCTCCCTGGACACGAACTATATTATCCTAACAAACGTTGCTCCAAATTCACTGCAAAAGCTATATACGTAAAGTTTGGAGTGTGGGGAACAAGAATATCACAAAAATATTTCATTTCGTGTAAGTTGATATTTCGAGGATTCTCAGCTTCCTGGACACGAAATATATTATCCTAACAAACGTTGCTCCAAATTCGCTGCAAAAGCTATATACAAGAAGTTTGGAGTGTGGGGAACAAGAATATCACAAAAATTTTTCATTTCGTGTAAGTCGATATTTCGACGAATCTCGGCTCCCTGGACACTAAATATACTCTGAACAAAAGTTGCTCCAAATTCGCTGCAAAAGCTATATAAGAGCAGTTTGGAGTAAGGTTAACAAGAATATCACAAAAATATTTCATTTCGCCTAAGTCGATATTTGGCCTATTCTAAGCTCCCTGGTCACGAAATATACATATACCAAAAGTTGCTCCAAACTCGCCTCAAATGCTATTTACGAGCAGTTTGGAGCGCGGGGAACAAGAATATCATAAAAATGTTTCATTACGTGTAAGTCGATATTTCGACGATACACGGCTCCCAGGACACGAAAATACATATATCAAAAGTTGCTCCAAATTCGCTGCAAATGCTATTTACGAGCAGTATGGAGCGTGGGGAACAAGAATATCACAAAAATTTTTCATTTCGCATAAGTCGATTTTTCGAGGATTCTCAGCTCCCTGGACACGAACTATAGTATCCTAACAAACGT
This sequence comes from Hymenopus coronatus, assembly GCA_030762935.1. NCBI lineage: Eukaryota > Metazoa > Arthropoda > Insecta > Mantodea > Hymenopodidae > Hymenopus > Hymenopus coronatus. Next base: position 13,884,590 of record CM060886.1, on the reverse strand, counting down.
TGCTCCAAATTCACTGCAAAAGCTATATACGAAAAGTTTGGAGTGTGGGGAACAACAATATCACAAAAATATTTCATTTCGTGTAAGTTGATATTTCGAGGATTCTCAGCTCCCTGGACACGAAATATATTATCCTAACAAACGTTGCTCCAAATTCGCTGCAAAAGCTATATACAAGAAGTTTGGAGTGTGGGGAACAAGAATATCACAAAAATTTTTCATTTCGTGTAAGTCGATATTTCGACGATTCTCGGCTCCCTGGACACTAAATATACTCTGAACAAAAGTTGCTCCAAATTCGCTGCAAAAGCTATATAAGAGCAGTTTGGAGAAAGATAAACAAGAATATCACAAAAATATTTCATTTCGTGTAAGTCGATATTACGACGAATCTCGGCACCCTGGTAACGAAATATACATATAACAAAAGTTGCTCCAAATTCGCTGCAAATGCTATTTACGAGCAGTTTGGAGCGTGGGGAACAAGAATATCACAAAAATATTTCATTTCGTGTAAGTTGATATTTCGACGATTCTCGGCTCCCTGGACACGAAAAATACATATAACAAAAGTTGCTCCAAATTCGCTGCAAATGCTATCTATATACGAGCAGTTTGGAGCGTGAGGAAGAAGAATGTCACAAAAATTTTTCATTTCGCGTAAGTCGATTTTTCGAGGATTCTCAGCTCCCTGGACACGAACTATATTATCCTAACAAACGTTGCTCCAAATTCACTGCAAAAGCTATATACGTAAAGTTTGGAGTGTGGGGAACAAGAATATCACAAAAATATTTCATTTCGTGTAAGTTGATATTTCGAGGATTCTCAACTTCCTGGACACGAAATATATTATCCTAACAAACGTTGCTCCAAATTCGCTGCAAAAGCTATATACGAGAAGTTTGGAGTGTGGGGAACAAGAATATCACAAAAATTTTTCATTTCGTGTAAGTCGATGTTTCGACGATTCTCGGCTCCCTGGACACTAAATATACTCTGAACAAAAGTTGCTCCAAATTCGCTGCAAAAGCTATATAAGAGCAGTTTGGAGTAAGGTAAACAAGAATATCACAAAAATATTTCATTTCTTGTAAGTCGATGTTTCGACGATTCTCGGCTCCCTGGTCACGAAATATACATGTAACAAAAGTTGCTCCAAATTCGCTGCAAAAGCTATATAAGAGCAGTTTGGAGTAAGGTAAACAAGAATATCACAAAAATATTTCATTTCGTGTAAGTTGATATTTCGACAATTCTCGGCTCCCAGGACACGAAAATACATATATCAAAAGTTGCTCCAAATTTGCTGCAAATGCTATTTACGAGCAGTTTGGAACGTGGGGAACAAGAATATCACAAAAATATTTCATTTCGAGTAAATTGATATTTCGACGATTCTCGGCGCCCTGGACACGAAAAATACATATAACAAAAGTTGCTCCAAATTCGCTGCAAATGCTATATACGAGCAGTTTGGAGCGTGGGGAAGAAGAATGTCACAAAAATTTTTCATTTCGCGTAAGTCGATTTTTTGAGGATTCTCAGCTCCCTGGACACGAACTATATTATCCTAACAAACGTTGCTCCAAATTCACTGCAAAAGCTATATACGTAAAGTTTGGAGTGTGGGGAACAAGAATATCACAAAAATATTTCATTTCGTGTAAGTTGATATTTCGAGGATTCTCAGCTTCCTGGACACGAAATATATTATCCTAACAAACGTTGCTCCAAATTCGCTGCAAAAGCTATATACAAGAAGATTGGAGTGTGGGGAACAAGAATATCACAAAAATTTTTCATTTCGTGTAAGTCGATATTTCGACGAATCTCGGCTCCCTGGACACTAAATATACTCTGAACAAAAGTTGCTCCAAATTCGCTGCAAAAGCTATATAAGAGCAGTTTGGAGTAAGGTTAACAAGAATATCACAAAAATATTTCATTTCGCCTAAGTCGATATTTGGCCTATTCTAAGCTCCCTGGTCACGAAATATACATATACCAAAAGTTGCTCCAAACTCGCCTCAAATGCTATTTACGAGCAGTTTGGAGCGCGGGGAACAAGAATATCATAAAAATGTTTCATTACGTGTAAGTCGATATTTCGACGATACACGGCTCCCAGGACACGAAAATACATATATCAAAAGTTGCTCCAAATTCGCTGCAAATGCTATTTACGAGCAGTATGGAGCGTGGGGAACAAGAATATCACAAAAATTTTTCATTTCGCATAAGTCGATTTTTCGAGGATTCTCAGCTCCCTGGACACGAACTATAGTATCCTAACAAACGTTGCTCCAAATTCACTGCAAAAGCTATATACGAAAAGTTTGGAGTGTGGGGAACAACAATATCACAAAAATATTTCATTTCGTGTAAGTTGATATTTCGAGGATTCTCAGCTCCCTGGACACGAAATATATTATCCTAACAAACGTTGCTCCAAATTCGCTGCAAAAGCTATATACAAGAAGTTTGGAGTGTGGGGAACAAGAATATCACAAAAATTTTTCATTTCGTGTAAGTCGATATTTCGACGATTCTCGGCTCCCTGGACACTAAATATACTCTGAACAAAAGTTGCTCCAAATTCGCTGCAAAAGCTATATAAGAGCAGTTTGGAGAAAGATAAACAAGAATATCACAAAAATATTTCATTTCGTGTAAGTCGATATTACGACGAATCTGGTAACGAAATATACATATAACAAAAGTTGCTCCAAATTCGCTGCAAATGCTATTTACGAGCAGTTTGGAGCGTGGGGAACAAGAATATCACAAAAATATTTCATTTCGTGTAAGTTGATATTTCGACGATTCTCGGCTCCCTGGACACGAAAAATACATATAACAAAAGTTGCTCCAAATTCGCTGCAAATGCTATCTATATACGAGCAGTTTGGAGCGTGAGGAAGAAGAATGTCACAAAAATTTTTCATTTCGCGTAAGTCGATTTTTCGAGGATTCTCAGCTCCCTGGACACGAACTATATTATCCTAACAAACGTTGCTCCAAATTCACTGCAAAAGCTATATACGTAAAGTTTGGAGTGTGGGGAACAAGAATATCACAAAAATATTTCATTTCGTGTAAGTTGATATTTCGAGGATTCTCAACTTCCTGGACACGAAATATATTATCCTAACAAACGTTGCTCCAAATTCGCTGCAAAAGCTATATACGAGAAGTTTGGAGTGTGGGGAACAAGAATATCACAAAAATTTTTCATTTCGTGTAAGTCGATGTTTCGACGATTCTCGGCTCGCTGGACACTAAATATACTCTGAACAAAAGTTGCTCCAAATTCGCTGCAAAAGCTATATAAGAGCAGTTTGGAGTAAGGTAAACAAACATATCACAAAAATATTTCATTTCTTGTAAGTCGATATTTCGACGATTCTCGGCTCCCTGGTCACGAAATATACATGTAACAAAAGTTGCTCCAAATTCGCTGCAAAAGCTATATAAGAGCAGTTTGGAGTAAGGTAAACAAGAATATCACAAAAATATTTCATTTCGTGTAAGTTGATATTTCGACAATTCTCGGCTCCCAGGACACGAAAATACATATATCAAAAGTTGCTCCAAATTTGCTGCAAATGCTATTTACGAGCAGTTTGGAACGTGGGGAACAAGAATATCACAAAAATATTTCATTTCGAGTAAGTTGATATTTCGACGATTCTCGGCTCCCTGGACACGAAAAATACATATAACAAAAGTTGCTCCAAATTCGCTGCAAATGCTATATACGAGCAGTTTGGAGCGTGGGGAAGAAGAATGTCACAAAAATTTTTCATTTCGCGTAAGTCGATTTTTTGAGGATTCTCAGCTCCCTGGACACGAACTATATTATCCTAACAAACGTTGCTCCAAATTCACTGCAAAAGCTATATACGTAAAGTTTGGAGTGTGGGGAACAAGAATATCACAAAAATATTTCATTTCGTGTAAGTTGATATTTCGAGGATTCTCAGCTTCCTGGACACGAAATATATTATCCTAACAAACGTTGCTCCAAATTCGCTGCAAAAGCTATATACAAGAAGTTTGGAGTGTGGGGAACAAGAATATCACAAAAATTTTTCATTTCGTGTAAGTCGATATTTCGACGAATCTCGGCTCCCTGGACACTAAATATACTCTGAACAAAAGTTGCTCCAAATTCGCTGCAAAAGCTATATAAGAGCAGTTTGGAGTAAGGTTAACAAGAATATCACAAAAATATTTCATTTCGCCTAAGTCGATATTTGGCCGATTCTCAGCTCCCTGGTCACGAAATATACATATACCAAAAGTTGCTCCAAACTCGCCTCAAATGCTATTTACGAGCAGTTTGAAGCGCGGGGAACAAGAATACAATAAAAATGTTTCATTACGTGTAAGTCGATATTTCGACGATTCTCGGTTCCCTGGTAACGAAATATACATATAATAAAAGTTGCTCCAAATTCGCTGCATAAGCTAAAAGCGAATAGTTTGGAGTGTGGGGAAGAAGATTCTCACAAAATGTATCACTAAGTGAAAGTCGATTTTTCGACAATTCGCGGTTCCCTTGACTCGAAATATTCTCAGAGCAAAAGTTGCTCCAAATTCGCTACAAAAATTATATACGAGCAGTTTGGAGTGTGGGGAACAAGAATACCACAAAAATTGTTCATTTCGCCTAAGTCGATATTTCGACGATTCTCAGCTCCGTGGTCACGTAATATACATATACCAAAAGTTGCTCCAAATTCGCCTCAAATGCTATTTACGAGCAGTTTGGAGCGTGGGGAACAAGAATATCACAAAAATTTACATTTCGTGTAAGTCGATATTTCGAGGATTCTCAGCTCCCTGGACACGAACTATATTATCCTAACAAACGTTGCTCCAAATTCACTGCAAAAACTATATATGAAAAGTTTGGAGTGTGGGGAACAAGAATATCACAAAAATATTTCATTTCGTGTAAGTTGATATTTCGAGGATTCTCAGCTCCCTGGACACGAACTATATTATCCTAACAAACGTTGCTCCAAATTCGCTGCAAATGCTATATACGAGCAGTTTGGAGCGTGAGGAAGAAGAATGTCACAAAAATTTTTCATTTCGCGTAAGTCGATTTTTCGAGGATTCTCAGCTCCCTGGACACGAACTATATTATCCTAACAAACGTTGCTCCAAATTCACTGCAAAAGCTATATACGTAAAGTTTGGAGTGTGGGGAACAAGAATATCACAAAAATATTTCATTTCGTGTAAGTTGATATTTCGAGGATTCTCGGCTCCCTGGACACTAAATATACTCTGAACAAAAGTTGCTCCAAATTCGTTGCAAAAGCTATATAAGAGCAGTTTGGAGTAAGGTTAACAAGAATATCACAAAAATATTTCATTTCGCCTAAGTCGATATTTGGCCGATTCTCAGCTCCCTGGTCACGAAATATACATATACCAAAAGTTGCTCCAAACTCGCCTCAAATGCTATTTACGAGCAGTTTGGAGCGCGGGGAACAAGAATATCATAAAAATGTTTCATTACGTGTAAGTCGATATTTCGACGATTCTCGGTTCCCTGGTAACGAAATATACATATAATAAAAGTTGCTCCAAATTCGCTGCATAAGCTAAAAGCGAATAGTTTGGAGTGTGGGGAAGAAGATTCTCACAAAATGTATCACTAAGTGAAAGTCGATTTGTCGACGATTCGCGGTTCCCTTGACTCGAAATATTCTCAGAGCAAAAGTTGATCCAAATTCGCTACAAAAGCTATATACGAGCAGTTTGGAGTGTGGCGAACAAGAATACCACAAAAATTGTTCATTTCGCCTAAGTCGATATTTCGACGATTCTCAGCTCCCTGGTCACGTAATATACATATAACAAAAGTTGCTCCAAATTCGCTGCAAATGCTATCTATATACGAGCAGTTTAGAGCGTGAGGAAGAAGAATGTCACAAAAATTTTTCATTTCGCCTAAGTCGATTTTTTGAGGATTCTCAGCTCCCTGGACACGAACTATATTATCCTAACAAACGTTGCTCCAAATTCACTGCAAAAGCTATATACAAGAAGTTTGGAGTGTGGGGAACAAGAATATCACAAAAATTTTTCATTTCGTGTAAGTCGATATTTCGACGATTCTCGGCTCCCTGGACACTAAATATACTCTGAACAAAAGTTGCTCCAAAGTCGCTGCAAAAGCTATATAAGAGCAGTTTGGAGAAAGATAAACAAGAATATCAAAAAAATATTTCATTTCGTGTAAGTCGATATTACGACGAATCTCGGCACCCTGGTAACGAAATACACATATAACAAAAGTTGCTCCAAATTCGCTGCAAATGCTATTTACGAGCAGTTTGGAGCGTGGGGAACAAGAATATCACAAAAATATTTCATTTCGTGTAAGTTGATATTTCGACGATTCTCGGCTCCCTGGACACGAAAAATACATATAACAAAAGTTGCTCCAAATTCGCTGCAAATGCTATCTATATACGAGCAGTTTGGAGCGTGAGGAAGAAGAATGTCACAAAAATTTTTCATTTCGCGTAAGTCGATTTTTCGAGGATTCTCAGCTCCCTGGACACGAACTATATTATCCTAACAAACGTTGCTCCAAATTCACTGCAAAAGCTATATACGTAAAGTTTGGAGTGTGGGGAACAAGAATATCACAAAAATATTTCATTTCGTGTAAGTTGATATTTCGAGGATTCTCAACTTCCTGGACACGAAATATATTATCCTAACAAACGTTGCTCCAAATTCGCTGCAAAAGCTATATACGAGAAGTTTGGAGTGTGGGGAACAAGAATATCACAAAAATTTTTCATTTCGTGTAAGTCGATGTTTCGACGATTCTCGGCTCGCTGGACACTAAATATACTCTGAACAAAAGTTGCTCCAAATTCGCTGCAAAAGCTATATAAGAGCAGTTTGGAGTAAGGTAAACAAGAATATCACAAAAATATTTCATTTCTTGTAAGTCGATATTTCGACGATTCTCGGCTCCCTGGTCACGAAATATACATGTAACAAAAGTTGCTCCAAATTCGCTGCAAAAGCTATATAAGAGCAGTTTGGAGTAAGGTAAACAAGAATATCACAAAAATATTTCATTTCGTGTAAGTTGATATTTCGACAATTCTCGGCTCCCAGGACACGAAAATACATATATCAAAAGTTGCTCCAAATTTGCTGCAAATGCTATTTACGAGCAGTTTGGAACGTGGGGAACAAGAATATCACAAAAATATTTCATTTCGAGTAAGTTGATATTTCGACGATTCTCGGCTCCCTGGACACGAAAAATACATATAACAAAAGTTGCTCCAAATTCGCTGCAAATGCTATATACGAGCAGTTTGGAGCGTGGGGAAGAAGAATGTCACAAAAATTTTTCATTTCGCGTAAGTCGATTTTTTAAGGATTCTCAGCTCCCTGGACACGAACTATATTATCCTAACAAACGTTGCTCCAAATTCACTGCAAAAGCTATATACGTAAAGTTTGGAGTGTGGGGAACAAGAATATCACAAAAATATTTCATTTCGTGTAAGTTGATATTTCGAGGATTCTCAGCTTCCTGGACACGAAATATATTATCCTAACAAACGTTGCTCCAAATTCGCTGCAAAAGCTATATACAAGAAGTTTGGAGTGTGGGGAACAAGAATATCACAAAAATTTTTCATTTCGTGTAAGTCGATATTTCGACGAATCTCGGCTCCCTGGACACTAAATATACTCTGAACAAAAGTTGCTCCAAATTCGCTGCAAAAGCTATATAAGAGCAGTTTGGAGTAAGGTTAACAAGAATATCACAAAAATATTTCATTTCGCCTAAGTCGATATTTGGCCGATTCTCAGCTCCCTGGTCACGAAATATACATATACCAAAAGTTGCTCCAAACTCGCCTCAAATGCTATTTACGAGCAGTTTGAAGCGCGGGGAACAAGAATATCATAAAAATGTTTCATTACGTGTAAGTCGATATTTCGACGATTCTCGGTTCCCTGGTAACGAAATATACATATAATAAAAGTTGCTCCAAATTCGCTGCATAAGCTAAAAGCGAATAGTTTGGAGTGTGGGGAAGAAGATTCTCACAAAATGTATCACTAAGTGAAAGTCGATTTTTCGACGATTCGCGGTTCCCTTGACTCGAAATATTCTCAGAGCAAAAGTTGCTCCAAATTCGCTACAAAAGCTATATACGAGCAGTTTGGAGTGTGGGGAACAAGAATACCACAAAAATTGTTCATTGCGCCTAAGTCGATATTTCGACGATTCTCAGCTCCGTGGTCACGTAATATACATATACCAAAAGTTGCTCCAAATTCGCCTCAAATGCTATTTACGAGAAGTTTGGAGCGCGGGGAACAAGAATATCATAAAAATGTTTCATTACGTGTAAGTCGATATTTCGACGATACACGGCTCCCAGGACACGAAAATACATATATCAAAAGTTGCTCCAAATTCGCTGCAAATGCTATTTACGAGCAGTATGGAGCGTGGGGAACAAGAATATCACAAAAATTTTTCATTTCGCATAAGTCGATTTTTCGAGGATTCTCAGCTCCCTGGACACGAACTATAGTATCCTAACAAACGTTGCTCCAAATTCACTGCAAAAGCTATATACGAAAAGTTTGGAGTGTGGGGAACAACAATATCACAAAAATATTTCATTTCGTGTAAGTTGATATTTCGAGGATTCTCAGCTCCCTGGACACGAAATATATTATCCTAACAAACGTTGCTCCAAATTCGCTGCAAAAGCTATATACAAGAAGTTTGGAGTGTGGGGAACAAGAATATCACAAAAATTTTTCATTTCGTGTAAGTCGATATTTCGACGATTCTCGGCTCCCTGGACACTAAATATACTCTGAACAAAAGTTGCTCCAAATTCGCTGCAAAAGCTATATAAGAGCAGTTTGGAGAAAGATAAACAAGAATATCACAAAAATATTTCATTTCGTGTAAGTCGATATTACGACGAATCTGGTAACGAAATATACATATAACAAAAGTTGCTCCAAATTCGCTGCAAATGCTATTTACGAGCAGTTTGGAGCGTGGGGAACAAGAATATCACAAAAATATTTCATTTCGTGTAAGTTGATATTTCGACGATTCTCGGCTCCCTGGACACGAAAAATACATATAACAAAAGTTGCTCCAAATTCGCTGCAAATGCTATCTATATACGAGCAGTTTGGAGCGTGAGGAAGAAGAATGTCACAAAAATTTTTCATTTCGCGTAAGTCGATTTTTCGAGGATTCTCAGCTCCCTGGACACGAACTATATTATCCTAACAAACGTTGCTCCAAATTCACTGCAAAAGCTATATACGTAAAGTTTGGAGTGTGGGGAACAAGAATATCACAAAAATATTTCATTTCGTGTAAGTTGATATTTCGAGGATTCTCAACTTCCTGGACACGAAATATATTATCCTAACAAACGTTGCTCCAAATTCGCTGCAAAAGCTATATACGAGAAGTTTGGAGTGTGGGGAACAAGAATATCACAAAAATTTTTCATTTCGTGTAAGTCGATGTTTCGACGATTCTCGGCTCGCTGGACACTAAATATACTCTGAACAAAAGTTGCTCCAAATTCGCTGCAAAAGCTATATAAGAGCAGTTTGGAGTAAGGTAAACAAACATATCACAAAAATATTTCATTTCTTGTAAGTCGATATTTCGACGATTCTCGGCTCCCTGGTCACGAAATATACATGTAACAAAAGTTGCTCCAAATTCGCTGCAAAAGCTATATAAGAGCAGTTTGGAGTAAGGTAAACAAGAATATCACAAAAATATTTCATTTCGTGTAAGTTGATATTTCGACAATTCTCGGCTCCCAGGACACGAAAATACATATATCAAAAGTTGCTCCAAATTTGCTGCAAATGCTATTTACGAGCAGTTTGGAACGTGGGGAACAAGAATATCACAAAAATATTTCATTTCGAGTAAGTTGATATTTCGACGATTCTCGGCTCCCTGGACACGAAAAATACATATAACAAAAGTTGCTCCAAATTCGCTGCAAATGCTATATACGAGCAGTTTGGAGCGTGGGGAAGAAGAATGTCACAAAAATTTTTCATTTCGCGTAAGTCGATTTTTTGAGGATTCTCAGCTCCCTGGACACGAACTATATTATCCTAACAAACGTTGCTCCAAATTCACTGCAAAAGCTATATACGTAAAGTTTGGAGTGTGGGGAACAAGAATATCACAAAAATATTTCATTTCGTGTAAGTTGATATTTCGAGGATTCTCAGCTTCCTGGACACGAAATATATTATCCTAACAAACGTTGCTCCAAATTCGCTGCAAAAGCTATATACAAGAAGTTTGGAGTGTGGGGAACAAGAATATCACAAAAATTTTTCATTTCGTGTAAGTCGATATTTCGACGAATCTCGGCTCCCTGGACACTAAATATACTCTGAACAAAAGTTGCTCCAAATTCGCTGCAAAAGCTATATAAGAGCAGTTTGGAGTAAGGTTAACAAGAATATCACAAAAATATTTCATTTCGCCTAAGTCGATATTTGGCCGATTCTCAGCTCCCTGGTCACGAAATATACATATACCAAAAGTTGCTCCAAACTCGCCTCAAATGCTATTTACGAGCAGTTTGAAGCGCGGGGAACAAGAATACAATAAAAATGTTTCATTACGTGTAAGTCGATATTTCGACGATTCTCGGTTCCCTGGTAACGAAATATACATATAATAAAAGTTGCTCCAAATTCGCTGCATAAGCTAAAAGCGAATAGTTTGGAGTGTGGGGAAGAAGATTCTCACAAAATGTATCACTAAGTGAAAGTCGATTTTTCGACAATTCGCGGTTCCCTTGACTCGAAATATTCTCAGAGCAAAAGTTGCTCCAAATTCGCTACAAAAATTATATACGAGCAGTTTGGAGTGTGGGGAACAAGAATACCACAAAAATTGTTCATTTCGCCTAAGTCGATATTTCGACGATTCTCAGCTCCGTGGTCACGTAATATACATATACCAAAAGTTGCTCCAAATTCGCCTCAAATGCTATTTACGAGCAGTTTGGAGCGTGGGGAACAAGAATATCACAAAAATTTACATTTCGTGTAAGTCGATATTTCGAGGATTCTCAGCTCCCTGGACACGAACTATATTATCCTAACAAACGTTGCTCCAAATTCACTGCAAAAACTATATATGAAAAGTTTGGAGTGTGGGGAACAAGAATATCACAAAAATATTTCATTTCGTGTAAGTTGATATTTCGAGGATTCTCAGCTCCCTGGACACGAACTATATTATCCTAACAAACGTTGCTCCAAATTCGCTGCAAATGCTATATACGAGCAGTTTGGAGCGTGAGGAAGAAGAATGTCACAAAAATTTTTCATTTCGCGTAAGTCGATTTTTCGAGGATTCTCAGCTCCCTGGACACGAACTATATTATCCTAACAAACGTTGCTCCAAATTCACTGCAAAAGCTATATACGTAAAGTTTGGAGTGTGGGGAACAAGAATATCACAAAAATATTTCATTTCGTGTAAGTTGATATTTCGAGGATTCTCGGCTCCCTGGACACTAAATATACTCTGAACAAAAGTTGCTCCAAATTCGTTGCAAAAGCTATATAAGAGCAGTTTGGAGTAAGGTTAACAAGAATATCACAAAAATATTTCATTTCGCCTAAGTCGATATTTGGCCGATTCTCAGCTCCCTGGTCACGAAATATACATATACCAAAAGTTGCTCCAAACTCGCCTCAAATGCTATTTACGAGCAGTTTGGAGCGCGGGGAACAAGAATATCATAAAAATGTTTCATTACGTGTAAGTCGATATTTCGACGATTCTCGGTTCCCTGGTAACGAAATATACATATAATAAAAGTTGCTCCAAATTCGCTGCATAAGCTAAAAGCGAATAGTTTGGAGTGTGGGGAAGAAGATTCTCACAAAATGTATCACTAAGTGAAAGTCGATTTGTCGACGATTCGCGGTTCCCTTGACTCGAAATATTCTCAGAGCAAAAGTTGATCCAAATTCGCTACAAAAGCTATATACGAGCAGTTTGGAGTGTGGCGAACAAGAATACCACAAAAATTGTTCATTTCGCCTAAGTCGATATTTCGACGATTCTCAGCTCCCTGGTCACGTAATATACATATAACAAAAGTTGCTCCAAATTCGCTGCAAATGCTATCTATATACGAGCAGTTTAGAGCGTGAGGAAGAAGAATGTCACAAAAATTTTTCATTTCGCCTAAGTCGATTTTTTGAGGATTCTCAGCTCCCTGGACACGAACTATATTATCCTAACAAACGTTGCTCCAAATTCACTGCAAAAGCTATATACAAGAAGTTTGGAGTGTGGGGAACAAGAATATCACAAAAATTTTTCATTTCGTGTAAGTCGATATTTCGACGATTCTCGGCTCCCTGGACACTAAATATACTCTGAACAAAAGTTGCTCCAAAGTCGCTGCAAAAGCTATATAAGAGCAGTTTGGAGAAAGATAAACAAGAATATCAAAAAAATATTTCATTTCGTGTAAGTCGATATTACGACGAATCTCGGCACCCTGGTAACGAAATACACATATAACAAAAGTTGCTCCAAATTCGCTGCAAATGCTATTTACGAGCAGTTTGGAGCGTGGGGAACAAGAATATCACAAAAATATTTCATTTCGTGTAAGTTGATATTTCGACGATTCTCGGCTCCCTGGACACGAAAAATACATATAACAAAAGTTGCTCCAAATTCGCTGCAAATGCTATCTATATACGAGCAGTTTGGAGCGTGAGGAAGAAGAATGTCACAAAAATTTTTCATTTCGCGTAAGTCGATTTTTCGAGGATTCTCAGCTCCCTGGACACGAACTATATTATCCTAACAAACGTTGCTCCAAATTCACTGCAAAAGCTATATACGTAAAGTTTGGAGTGTGGGGAACAAGAATATCACAAAAATATTTCATTTCGTGTAAGTTGATATTTCGAGGATTCTCAACTTCCTGGACACGAAATATATTATCCTAACAAACGTTGCTCCAAATTCGCTGCAAAAGCTATATACGAGAAGTTTGGAGTGTGGGGAACAAGAATATCACAAAAATTTTTCATTTCGTGTAAGTCGATGTTTCGACGATTCTCGGCTCGCTGGACACTAAATATACTCTGAACAAAAGTTGCTCCAAATTCGCTGCAAAAGCTATATAAGAGCAGTTTGGAGTAAGGTAAACAAGAATATCACAAAAATATTTCATTTCTTGTAAGTCGATATTTCGACGATTCTCGGCTCCCTGGTCACGAAATATACATGTAACAAAAGTTGCTCCAAATTCGCTGCAAAAGCTATATAAGAGCAGTTTGGAGTAAGGTAAACAAGAATATCACAAAAATATTTCATTTCGTGTAAGTTGATATTTCGACAATTCTCGGCTCCCAGGACACGAAAATACATATATCAAAAGTTGCTCCAAATTTGCTGCAAATGCTATTTACGAGCAGTTTGGAACGTGGGGAACAAGAATATCACAAAAATATTTCATTTCGAGTAAGTTGATATTTCGACGATTCTCGGCTCCCTGGACACGAAAAATACATATAACAAAAGTTGCTCCAAATTCGCTGCAAATGCTATATACGAGCAGTTTGGAGCGTGGGGAAGAAGAATGTCACAAAAATTTTTCATTTCGCGTAAGTCGATTTTTTAAGGATTCTCAGCTCCCTGGACACGAACTATATTATCCTAACAAACGTTGCTCCAAATTCACTGCAAAAGCTATATACGTAAAGTTTGGAGTGTGGGGAACAAGAATATCACAAAAATATTTCATTTCGTGTAAGTTGATATTTCGAGGATTCTCAGCTTCCTGGACACGAAATATATTATCCTAACAAACGTTGCTCCAAATTCGCTGCAAAAGCTATATACAAGAAGTTTGGAGTGTGGGGAACAAGAATATCACAAAAATTTTTCATTTCGTGTAAGTCGATATTTCGACGAATCTCGGCTCCCTGGACACTAAATATACTCTGAACAAAAGTTGCTCCAAATTCGCTGCAAAAGCTATATAAGAGCAGTTTGGAGTAAGGTTAACAAGAATATCACAAAAATATTTCATTTCGCCTAAGTCGATATTTGGCCGATTCTCAGCTCCCTGGTCACGAAATATACATATACCAAAAGTTGCTCCAAACTCGCCTCAAATGCTATTTACGAGCAGTTTGAAGCGCGGGGAACAAGAATATCATAAAAATGTTTCATTACGTGTAAGTCGATATTTCGACGATTCTCGGTTCCCTGGTAACGAAATATACATATAATAAAAGTTGCTCCAAATTCGCTGCATAAGCTAAAAGCGAATAGTTTGGAGTGTGGGGAAGAAGATTCTCACAAAATGTATCACTAAGTGAAAGTCGATTTTTCGACGATTCGCGGTTCCCTTGACTCGAAATATTCTCAGAGCAAAAGTTGCTCCAAATTCGCTACAAAAGCTATATACGAGCAGTTTGGAGTGTGGGGAACAAGAATACCACAAAAATTGTTCATTGCGCCTAAGTCGATATTTCGACGATTCTCAGCTCCGTGGTCACGTAATATACATATACCAAAAGTTGCTCCAAATTCGCCTCAAATGCTATTTACGAGAAGTTTGGAGCGCGGGGAACAAGAATATCATAAAAATGTTTCATTACGTGTAAGTCGATATTTCGACGATTCTCGGCTCCCTGATGATGATGATGGTGTTTAAGGGCGCTCAACTGCCGAGGTCATAAGCGCCCTTATGATTAAAACTTGGCAATAGCCAGTAAGAAAATACCAAACAAAAAAGTAAACACAAATAAAAGAGCTAACACAGTTGAAACGGAAGTAACAGAAACGTCCAGCCCTCTAACCAGAGCTGGATATAAAACTCCATCTAAAATCAACACAATAAAAAACCAAAAGAGTTTAAAAAACCGTTATCACACTAAAACGTCAAGGTAAAAGAAAGTTTTGCTAAAAATTTAAAAACCCTGTCCACTGCTCTTGGGTCATCTGCCAGGACCTCAGCAAGAGAGGCCGGCATGCCCATAGATGACCGAATGTGTGCCAGGTGACCACACTCCAGCAACACATGACGAACTGTCTGTGCCTCCCCACAGAGCGCACAGACAGGAGCAGGTTCATGTTTAAAAAGGTAACTGTGAGTAAAAATACAGTGGCCAATTCTTAGCCGAGCTAGTACTACCTCCTCCCGGCGGAATAAACGAGAGGAGGTTACCCAGTTGACAGGGAGGTCCTTCACCTCTCGCAGCTTATTACCACGGAGAGCCGACCACTCCGCATGCCAAGTCGAAAAAACGGCTCTCCGTACAGCCACTCTAAAATCTTCTGCTGTTGAATGGGTAATCGTAACACTGGGCGCTGTGACTGCCGATTTCGCTGCCAAATCCGCCGTGTCATTCCCTGGCAAGCCAACGTGTCCAGGAATCCATGCGCACTCCACATTAAAACCACAAGCGTGCAAAATGTGGAGAACGTCCTGGATGCGCTGCACCAAAGGATGGTAATTGTACAGCTCACGAATGCTCTGAAGGGCACTAAGGGAATCACTAAGAATAAGGCAGTCACCTAATTTTCGACGTCGAATATACAGAAGGGCTTGATAAATAGCATATAGCTCGGCAGAATATATAGATGTGCAACTAGGCAAACCGTAAGTAGAAGTTGCGGTGCCAGTTACAAAGGCACATCCAACACCGTCGGGGCTCTTACTACCATCGGTGTAAATACAAATACGGCCACTGTATTTGGATAAAAATTCTAAAAAGCAACGACGAATACTATCAAGAGGCGTAACAGATTTCCCGTAGAGCGTCATCCCGAGATCGACATGGGAGGTAGCGCGTAACCAAGGGGGGTGTATATTCTCTCCCTTGGATAACAGCCGAGGAATGTCAACATGGTGCTGGCGTAGAAGCTCACGGAAACGAAAACCTGCTGGCCTGGGGCTCAGAGAGCGGAGGCAGTATCGCTCGTGCAGCTCAGGGGAGAAAAACGCGTGATAAGTTGGATGCCCAGGCATACACTTCAGCCCACAGCCATAATTAGCAAGCAGGACATCACGCCGACAACGCAGAGGAGGTTCTCCCGATTCGGCGTAGAGGCTAACAACTGGGCTCGTTGGAAAAGCTCCAACGGCCACACGGATGCCCTGGTTATGGACTGTGTCTAATCTTCTGAGCACTGAAGGTCGAGCTGAAGAATACACAATGCTGCCATAGTCCAACTTCGAACGAATCACAGCACGATAAAGACGGAGCAATGTCGTCCGATCCGCACCCCAAGACTTGCCACTTAGTATCCGTAAAAGATTTAGAGAACGGTCACATCGTGCTCTAAGCTGTGCTATTTGTGGTGCCCAACAAAGTTTCCGATCGAAGATCAAACCAAGGAATCTCGCCTCGTCTGCGAAAGGAAGTAAATCTGGCCCGAGTCGAAGAGACGGCGGCATATGCCACTTACGGCGCCAGAAGTTAACGCAGACTGTCTTCTCAGCGGAGAAACGAAAACCGTGTTTCGAGCTCCATGCATAGAGATTGTCCAAACACCGCTGGAGACGGCGTTCCAAAAACGGTGTACGCTGAGAAGTACAGAAGATGGCAAAGTCGTCCACGAATAAACAGGAAGAGACACCTTGAGGCACACATAGTGATATGGAATTTATCGCAATAGCAAATAGAGTCACGCTGAGTACCGAGCCCTGCGGCACTCCGTTCTCTTGAATAAAATGGTTAGAAAAAACCGAACCCACCCTCACTCGAAAAACGCGGTCCCGCATAAACTCCTGAATGACCAACGGTAGGCGTCCACGTATGTTCCAGTTGTGCAGAGAACGCAATATTCCCGCCCGCCAACACGTGTCGTAGGCCTTCTCGAGGTCAAAAAATATCCCAACTGTGGGGCTGTTCTTAAGAAACCCGTCCATAATCTGAGTTGACAGAGAGACAAGGTGGTCAGCAGTTGAACGTCGTCGTCGAAAGCCACACTGGATGTTCGTCAGAAGATTGTGGGATTCCAGCCACCACACCAACCGTCCATTGATCATGCGTTCCATCACCTTGCAAACGCAACTGGTGAGGGAAATAGGACGGTAACTGGAAGGAAGATGGCGGTCCTTTCCAGGTTTAAGAATGGGTATGATGGTGGCCTCCCGCCACTTGTCTGGAAAAATGCCATCAACCCAGACACGATTATAGACCTCGAGTAGGAAATCTTTGCCATCAGGAGAGAGATGTTGCAACATTTGGACGTGGATACCATCTGGGCCTGGTGCTGAGTGTCGTGAAGAGGAGAGTGCATTGTCTAGCTCTGCCAGGGTGAAAAGGCGATTATAATCCTCAAGGTTGCCAGAAAGAAACGAGAATTCTTGAGATTCCACCTGGTTCTTAACTGTAAGAAACTCAGGGGAATAGTTGCCTGAGCTAGACACCTCAGCGAAAGCACTGCCTAAAGTATTCGCCACGTCAAATGTATCAACAACAGCTCCGGTAGGTGTTTTGAGACCGGCGATGGGCATATGGTTCGGTTTCCCAGCCACACGTCTTAACTTATCCCATACGACAGAGGAAGGTGTATGTCGATTAAAGGAACCCACGAATTTATTCCATGACATCTTTTTGCTATCCTTAATAACCCGCCTAGAATGTGCACGCATCCGTTTATAGTGTATCAGGTTATCCAGTGTAGGAAAACGCTGGAAAACCCGTAGAGCTCGTCTGCGAGCGCGAATAGCATCCCGACAGTCAGCGGTCCACCAAGGTACCGGAAATCGACGGCTGTAGCCAGTCGAACGCGGAATGGATTGCTCAGCAGCAGAAAGAATGGTCCCTGTAAGATGTTCGACCAAGTGGTTCACAGAGTCGTGCTCTTCGTAGCTAAATTCAGCCAAGTGGGAGTACAGTTCCCAGCTGGCGTGGTCTAGGCGCCAACTAGGTAAACGGGTGGAACATACAACGGGTGTCAAGACACTAATACGACAAGGAAAGTGGTCACTAGAATGCAAATCCGAGATGATATTCCAGCATAAGGTGACTGCCAGCTGAGGGGAACAAATTGCAATGTCAATGTGTGAAAAACTATGAAATGCGTCAGATAGAAAGGTGGGCTCTCCGGTGTTCAAGAGAGCAAGATTCTGACTATCCAAGAAGTCTTTAAGTAGCGTACCTCTCGCACAAGCCCGAGGAGAGCCCCAAAGAGGGTGATGGGCATTCACGTCGCCTACCAATAAAAAGGGTGGTGGCAACTGCGAAATGAGGTGTTCTAAGTCGCTGTGCGTGAGGTCCGCAGATGGAGGCAAATAGATACTGCAAATGGTGAATGAAGCGGAGGGTAGCTTAATGCTGACAGCAACGGACTGGATTGCAGATTGTATGGGTACGGAGTTGGCAAAAATATCATCTCGAATAAGCATCATAGTGCCCCCATGTGCCGGGACACCGTCCTCCGGGGATAAATCACATCGTACGGAGGAGTACTGCCTGATGGTAACGGTGTCCTGTGGACGGAGCTTCGTCTCTTGTAAACATACAGCCAAGGGTTCATGCTGGCGCAGCAACAAGTCAAGCTCTGGTCGATGTGGTCGAATTCCGCGTATGTTCCAATGGAGGATAGCCATTGAGTATATTATGGGATAAGTTTCAAATCGAAAGACGCTTCTGCAGATTGGGATTAGCTGGTCGGTTCAATTTGTTCTTCTTAGGCGTTGGGCTAGTACTATTTTCAGGAGCACGATCCTGCCGTTTCCGCACTGTCCCTCTGGCAGTGGCGGCAGAATCCTCCTGGTCCATCTCCTCCACAAGGGAGGTCCCTTTTTCAAGAGCAGTTTTAGGTCCAAGTAGTTCGAACCGATTGGATGTGCTGATCGGCGAAGACGGCCGTCGCCGATTCACGCCCTCCTCCCCAGATGACCCTTCAGAGGAGGATACACGTGTGGAGTTGCGTGAACTTTTCTTACCTTTAGATGACTTGGTAATAGATTGCACATTCTCTTTCAAGAAGTCTTGTCGTACATACTTGGTCTTAAACTGTTTTTCCGGGGCAGAAGACGTCGTGAATTTACCAACTTTAGTTCCAGAGGTCGAGGCTTTCGGTGACAACTGTGCAGGACTATTCTGTAAGCTAGCGGATTTGGCAGATGTTGATACCAACTTGGGTGTAGGTGCCGAAGGCTTTGGTAGCGCTTGGGCTAAAATAACCTTTTCCGCAATTGTAGCCCCGTTCATATCGCCGGTCTGTGTTGCGATTTCCCGACGCGGTACCGGTTTAGCTGCAACTGAGCTATAGGTACCGGACCTCGGGGCAGAGGGTTGGCGGAGTCGCAGGAGCTTCCGGGCTTCCAAGAAGGACACCTTCTCTTTCACCCGTATCTCCTGGATCGCTCGTTCCTCTGCAAAACGGGGGCAGTCTCGGGAACTAGATGGGTGTTCCCCGTTACAGTTCACACACGATGGAGCTGAAGCACAAGCCCCATCGTGGGAGATGTCACCGCAGTGGACGCAGGTGGACTTGCCGGTACACAACTCACTAGTGTGACCAAAACGTTGGCATTTAAAGCACCTCAGCGGATTGGGTATATAAGGCCTAACTTCGATGGCTTCGTACCCTGCTCTAATCTTTTGAGGCAGATCAACCCGATCAAAAGTAAGAAACAGGGTACGAGTAGGCAGGAATTCACCGTTGATCTTACGTTGTACCCGATAAACAGCTGAGACACCCTGAGTCGCAAGATTTTCTTGGATCTCCTCAATGGACAAACCGTCCAACGCGCGGGTTGTTACTACACCGCGGGAGGAGTTCAGCGACTTGTGCACCTCGACCTTCACTGGATAGCTGGCTAACGTGGTGGCTTTAAGTATCCTTGCAGCTTGCGAGGCGGAGTTGGCTTCGACAAGAAGTGTACCGTTGCGAGCTCGAACGCAAGATTTGACCGGACCAGCAATGGCATCGAGACCCTTTTGGATAGTAAAAGGGCTCACCATAAGGAACTTCTTACCTTCCTCTGTCCTATGAATAACCAAGTAGCGAGGACCACATGACTCGTCTACTTCCTTTCCAACGTTTGCATTTAAAATAAGGGGTTTTGGTTTTGGTGCCATAAAAAAATGGTATAAATTCATCCCCCAGTGCTCCCCACCCACCACGGAGCCCAACGAGGGGTCACCCCACTGGGGTGACAGGGCTACACAGGGGATATAGCGGGCTCGCCGTCCCACTCACCCTGGAGTTCGGTGTAATACCTAGTCCTGGCCGATTGACTAGGGGTGGGTTAGTCCCTAGCCTCCCGTTTAGGCAAATCAGAAACCAAAGCGGTGTATTAGGCTGCGCACCCTCCCCAGTTACTGAAAGACAGAAGCCCAGGCTCAGGTACGCAACCCTCAACCAACCAGGATATTCCTCTTCACCGACACGGGTCTCCACGCACGGCCTACACGTGGGTGGGCATTTTCACCTACTGACTCCCTCACCACTCTGAGGTTGCCCACAGAGGGAGTCAAGGTGGCTCGGGACCCCGGGTGCGCCTAACCCGTACCTACCGTAGTAGGCCCCTGGGGGGTCTCGGCTCCCTGGTAACGAAATATACATATAACAAAAGTTGCTCCAAATTCGCTGCAAATGCTATTTACGAGCAGTTTGGAGCGTGGGGAACAAGAATATCACAAAAATATTTCATTTCGTGTAAGTCGATATTTCGACGATTCTCGGCTCCCTGGACACTAAATATACTCTGAACAAAAGTTGCTCCAAATTCGCTGCAAAAGCTATATAAGAGCAGTTTGGAGAAAGATAAACAAGAATATCACAAAAATATTTCATTTCGTGTAAGTCGATATTACGACGAATCTCGGCACCCTGGTAACGAAATATACATATAACAAAAGTTGCTCCAAATTCGCTGCAAATGCTATTTACGAGCAGTTTGGAGCGTGGGGAACAAGAATATCACAAAAATATTTCATTTCGTGTAAGTTGATATTTCGACGATTCTCGGCTCCCTGGACACGAAAAATACATATAACAAAAGTTGCTCCAAATTCGCTGCAAATGCTATCTATATACGAGCAGTTTGGAGCGTGAGGAAGAAGAATGTCACAAAAATTTTTCATTTCGCGTAAGTCGATTTTTCGAGGATTCTCAGCTCCCTGGACACGAACTCCTAACAAACGTTGCTCCAAATTCACTGCAAAAGCTATATACGTAAAGTTTGGAGTGTGGGGAACAAGAATATCACAAAAATATTTCATTTCGTGTAAGTTGATATTTCGAGGATTCTCAACTTCCTGGACACGAAATATATTATCCTAACAAACGTTGCTCCAAATTCGCTGCAAAAGCTATATACGAGAAGTTTGGAGTGTGGGGAACAAGAATATCACAAAAATTTTTCATTTCGTGTAAGTCGATGTTTCGACGATTCTCGGCTCGCTGGACACTAAATATACTCTGAACAAAAGTTGCTCCAAATTCGCTGCAAAAGCTATATAAGAGCAGTTTGGAGTAAGGTAAACAAGAATATCACAAAAATATTTCATTTCTTGTAAGTCGATATTTCGACGATTCTCGGCTCCCTGGTCACGAAATATACATGTAACAAAAGTTGCTCCAAATTCGCTGCAAAAGCTATATAAGAGCAGTTTGGAGTAAGGTAAACAAGAATATCACAAAAATATTTCATTTCGTGTAAGTTGATATTTCGACAATTCTCGGCTCCCAGGACACGAAAATACATATATCAAAAGTTGCTCCAAATTTGCTGCAAATGCTATTTACGAGCAGTTTGGAACGTGGGGAACAAGAATATCACAAAAATATTTCATTTCGAGTAAGTTGATATTTCGACGATTCTCGGCTCCCTGGACACGAAAAATACATATAACAAAAGTTGCTCCAAATTCGCTGCAAATGCTATATACGAGCAGTTTGGAGCGTGGGGAAGAAGAATGTCACAAAAATTTTTCATTTCGCGTAAGTCGATTTTTTGAGGATTCTCAGCTCCCTGGACACGAACTATATTATCCTAACAAACGTTGCTCCAAATTCACTGCAAAAGCTATATACGTAAAGTTTGGAGTGTGGGGAACAAGAATATCACAAAAATATTTCATTTCGTGTAAGTTGATATTTCGAGGATTCTCAGCTTCCTGGACACGAAATATATTATCCTAACAAACGTTGCTCCAAATTCGCTGCAAAAGCTATATAAAAGAAGTTTGGAGTGTGGGGAACAAGAATATCACAAAAATTTTTCATTTCGTGTAAGTCGATATTTCGACGAATCTCGGCTCCCTGGACACTAAATATACTCTGAACAAAAGTTGCTCCAAATTCGCTGCAAAAGCTATATAAGAGCAGTTTGGAGTAAGGTTAACAAGAATATCACAAAAATATTTCATTTCGCCTAAGTCGATATTTGGCCGATTCTCAGCTCCCTGGTCACGAAATATACATATACCAAAAGTTGCTCCAAACTCGCCTCAAATGCTATTTACGAGCAGTTTGAAGCGCGGGGAACAAGAATATCATAAAAATGTTTCATTACGTGTAAGTCGATATTTCGACGATTCTCGGTTCCCTGGTAACGAAATATACATATAATAAAAGTTGCTCCAAATTCGCTGCATAAGCTAAAAGCGAATAGTTTGGAGTGTGGGGAAGAAGATTCTCACAAAATGTATCACTAAGTGAAAGTCGATTTTTCGACAATTCGCGGTTCCCTTGACTCGAAATATTCTCAGAGCAAAAGTTGCTCCAAATTCGCTACAAAAATTATATACGAGCAGTTTGGAGTGTGGGGAACAAGAATACCACAAAAATTGTTCATTTCGCCTAAGTCGATATTTCGACGATTCTCAGCTCCGTGGTCACGTAATATACATATACCAAAAGTTGCTCCAAATTCGCCTCAAATGCTATTTACGAGCAGTTTGGAGCGTGGGGAACAAGAATATCACAAAAATTTACATTTCGTGTAAGTCGATATTTCGAGGATTCTCAGCTCCCTGGACACGAACTATATTATCCTAACAAACGTTGCTCCAAATTCACTGCAAAAGCTATATATGAAAAGTTTGGAGTGTGGGGAACAAGAATATCACAAAAATATTTCATTTCGTGTAAGTTGATATTTCGAGGATTCTCAGCTCCCTGGACACGAACTAGATTATCCTAACAAACGTTGCTCCAAATTCACTGCAAAAGCTATATACAAGAAGTTTGGAGTGTGGGGAACAAGAATATCACAAAAATTTTTCATTTCGTGTAAGTCGATATTTCGACGAATCTCGGCTCCCTGGACACTAAATATACTCTGAACAAAAGTTGCTCCAAATTCGCTGCAAAAGCTATATAAGAGCAGTTTGGAGTAAGGTTAACAAGAATATCACAAAAATATTTCATTTCGCCTAAGTCGATATTTGGCCGATTCTCAGCTCCCTGGTCACGAAATATACATATACCAAAAGTTGCTCCAAACTCGCCTCAAATGCTATTTACGAGCAGTTTGAAGCGCGGGGAACAAGAATATCATAAAAATGTTTCATTACGTGTAAGTCGATATTTCGACGATTCTCGGTTCCCTGGTAACGAAATATACATATAATAAAAGTTGCTCCAAATTCGCTGCATAAGCTAAAAGCGAATAGTTTGGAGTGTGGGGAAGAAGATTCTCACAAAATGTATCACTAAGTGAAAGTCGATTTTTCGACGATTCGCGGTTCCCTTGACTCGAAATATTCTCAGAGCAAAAGTTGCTCCAAATTCGCTACAAAAGCTA
Source organism: Hymenopus coronatus (assembly GCA_030762935.1). Lineage (NCBI taxonomy): Eukaryota > Metazoa > Arthropoda > Insecta > Mantodea > Hymenopodidae > Hymenopus > Hymenopus coronatus. The sequence continues at coordinate 13,860,744 of CM060886.1, read as the reverse complement.
TATACGAGCAGTTTGGAGTGTGGGGAACAAGAATACCACAAAAATTGTTCATTGCGCCTAAGTCGATATTTCGACGATTCTCAGCTCCGTGGTCACGTAATATACATATACCAAAAGTTGCTCCAAATTCGCCTCAAATGCTATTTACGAGAAGTTTGGAGCGCGGGGAACAAGAATATCATAAAAATGTTTCATTACGTGTAAGTCGATATTTCGACGATTCTCGGCTCCCTGGTAACGAAATATACATATAACAAAAGTTGCTCCAAATTCGCTGCAAATGCTATTTACGAGCAGTTTGGAGCGTGGGGAACAAGAATATCACAAAAATATTTCATTTCGTGTAAGTCGATATTTCGACGATTCTCGGCTGCCTGGACACTAAATATACTCTGAACAAAAGTTGCTCCAAATTCGCTGCAAAAGCTATATAAGAGCAGTTTGGAGAAAGATAAACAAGAATATCACAAAAATATTTCATTTCGTGTAAGTCGATATTACGACGAATCTCGGCACCCTGGTAACGAAATATACATATAACAAAAGTTGCTCCAAATTCGCTGCAAATGCTATTTACGAGCAGTTTGGAGCGTGGGGAACAAGAATATCACAAAAATATTTCATTTCGTGTAAGTTGATATTTCGACGATTCTCGGCTCCCTGGACACGAAAAATACATATAACAAAAGTTGCTCCAAATTCGCTGCAAATGCTATCTATATACGAGCAGTTTGGAGCGTGAGGAAGAAGAATGTCACAAAAATTTTTCATTTCGCGTAAGTCGATTTTTCGAGGATTCTCAGCTCCCTGGACACGAACTATATTATCCTAACAAACGTTGCTCCAAATTCACTGCAAAAGCTATATACGTAAAGTTTGGAGTGTGGGGAACAAGAATATCACAAAAATATTTCATTTCGTGTAAGTTGATATTTCGAGGATTCTCAACTTCCTGGACACGAAATATATTATCCTAACAAACGTTGCTCCAAATTCGCTGCAAAAGCTATATACGAGAAGTTTGGAGTGTGGGGAACAAGAATATCACAAAAATTTTTCATTTCGTGTAAGTCGATGTTTCGACGATTCTCGGCTCGCTGGACACTAAATATACTCTGAACAAAAGTTGCTCCAAATTCGCTGCAAAAGCTATATAAGAGCAGTTTGGAGTAAGGTAAACAAGAATATCACAAAAATATTTCATTTCTTGTAAGTCGATATTTCGACGATTCTCGGCTCCCTGGTCACGAAATATACATGTAACAAAAGTTGCTCCAAATTCGCTGCAAAAGCTATATAAGAGCAGTTTGGAGTAAGGTAAACAAGAATATCACAAAAATATTTCATTTCGTGTAAGTTGATATTTCGACAATTCTCGGCTCCCAGGACACGAAAATACATATATCAAAAGTTGCTCCAAATTTGCTGCAAATGCTATTTACGAGCAGTTTGGAACGTGGGGAACAAGAATATCACAAAAATATTTCATTTCGAGTAAGTTGATATTTCGACGATTCTCGGCTCCCTGGACACGAAAAATACATATAACAAAAGTTGCTCCAAATTCGCTGCAAATGCTATATACGAGCAGTTTGGAGCGTGGGGAAGAAGAATGTCACAAAAATTTTTCATTTCGCGTAAGTCGATTTTTTGAGGATTCTCAGCTCCCTGGACACGAACTATATTATCCTAACAAACGTTGCTCCAAATTCACTGCAAAAGCTATATACGTAAAGTTTGGAGTGTGGGGAACAAGAATATCACAAAAATATTTCATTTCGTGTAAGTTGATATTTCGAGGATTCTCAGCTTCCTGGACACGAAATATATTATCCTAACAAACGTTGCTCCAAATTCGCTGCAAAAGCTATATACAAGAAGTTTGGAGTGTGGGGAACAAGAATATCACAAAAATTTTTCATTTCGTGTAAGTCGATATTTCGACGAATCTCGGCTCCCTGGACACTAAATATACTCTGAACAAAAGTTGCTCCAAATTCGCTGCAAAAGCTATATAAGAGCAGTTTGGAGTAAGGTTAACAAGAATATCACAAAAATATTTCATTTCGCCTAAGTCGATATTTGGCCGATTCTCAGCTCCCTGGTCACGAAATATACATATACCAAAAGTTGCTCCAAACTCGCCTCAAATGCTATTTACGAGCAGTTTGAAGCGCGGGGAACAAGAATATCATAAAAATGTTTCATTACGTGTAAGTCGATATTTCGACGATTCTCGGTTCCCTGGTAACGAAATATACATATAATAAAAGTTGCTCCAAATTCGCTGCATAAGCTAAAAGCGAATAGTTTGGAGTGTGGGGAAGAAGATTCTCACAAAATGTATCACTAAGTGAAAGTCGATTTTTCGACAATTCGCGGTTCCCTTGACTCGAAATATTCTCAGAGCAAAAGTTGCTCCAAATTCGCTACAAAAATTATATACGAGCAGTTTGGAGTGTGGGGAACAAGAATACCACAAAAATTGTTCATTTCGCCTAAGTCGATATTTCGACGATTCTCAGCTCCGTGGTCACGTAATATACATATACCAAAAGTTGCTCCAAATTCGCCTCAAATGCTATTTACGAGCAGTTTGGAGCGTGGGGAACAAGAATATCACAAAAATTTACATTTCGTGTAAGTCGATATTTCGAGGATTCTCAGCTCCCTGGACACGAACTATATTATCCTAACAAACGTTGCTCCAAATTCACTGCAAAAGCTATATATGAAAAGTTTGGAGTGTGGGGAACAAGAATATCATAAAAATGTTTCATTACGTGTAAGTCGATATTTCGACGATTCTCGGCTCCCTGGTAACGAAATATACATATAACAAAAGTTGCTCCAAATTCGCTGCAAATGCTATTTACGAGCAGTTTGGAGCGTGGGGAACAAGAATATCACAAAAATATTTCATTTCGTGTAAGTTGATATTTCGACAATTCTCGGCTCCCTGGACACGAAAAATACATATAACAAAAGTTGTTCCAAATTCGCTGCAAATGCTATATACGAGCAGTTTGGAGCGTGAGGAAGAAGAATATCACAAAAATTTTTCATTTCGCGTAATTCGATTTTTCGAGGATTCTCAGCTCCCTGGACACGAACTATATTATCCTAACAAACGTTGCTCCAAATTCACTGCAAAAGCTATATATGAAAAGTTTGGAGTGTGCCGAACAAGAATATCACAAAAATATTTCATTTCGTGTAAGTTGATATTTCGAGGATTCTCAGCTTCCTGGACACGAAATATATTATCCTAAGAAACGTTGCTCCAAATTCGCTGCAAAAGCTATATACGAGAAGTTTGGAGTGTGGGGAACAAGAATAACACAAAAATTTACATTTCGTGTAAGTCGATATTTCGACGATTCTCGGCTCCCTGGACACGAAATATACATGTAACAAAAGTTGCTCCAAATTCGCTGCAAAAGCTATATAAGAGCAGTTTGGAGTAAGGTTAACAACAATATCACAAAAATATTTCATTTTGCCTAAGTCGATATTTCGCCGATTCTAAGCTCCCTGGTCACGAAATATACATATACCAAAAGTTGCTCCAAACTCGCCTCAAATGCTATTTACGAGCAGTTTGGAGCGCGGGGAACAAGAATATCATAAAAATGTTTCATTACGTGTAAGTCGATATTTCGACGATTCTCGGCTCCCAGGACACGAAAATACATATATCAAAAGTTGCTCCAAATTCGCTGCAAATGCTATTTACGAGCAGTATGGAGCGTGGGGAACAAGAATATCACAAAAATTTTTCATTTCGCATAAGTCGATTTTTCGAGGATTCTCAGCTCCCTGGACACGAACTATAGTATCCTAACAAACGTTGCTCCAAATTCACTGCAAAAGCTATATACGAACAGTTTGGAGTGTGGGGAACAAGAATATCACAAAAATATTTCATTTCGTGTAAGTTGATATTTCGAGGATTCTCAGCTCCCAGGACACGAAATATATTATCCTAACAAACGTTGCTCCAAATTCGCTGCAAAAGCTATATTCAAGAAGTTTGGAGTGTGGGTAACAAGAATATCACAAAGATTTTTCATTTCGTGTAAGTCGATATTTCGACGATTCTCGGCTCCCTGGACACTAAATATACTCTGAACATAAGTTGCTCCAAATTCGCTGCAAAAGCTATATAAGAGCAGTTTGGAGAAAGATAAACAAGAATATCACAAAAATATTTCATTTCGTGTAAGTCGATATTACGACGAATCTCGGCTCCCTGGTAACGAAATATACATATAACAAAAGTTGCTCCAAATTCGCTGCAAATGCTATTTACGAGCAGTTTGGAGCGTGGGGAACAAGAATATCACAAAAATATTTCATTTCGTGTAAGTTGATATTTCGACGATTCTCGGCTCCCTGGACACGAAAAATACATATAACAAAAGTTGCTCCAAATTCGCTGCAAATGCTATATACGAGCAGTTTGGAGCGTGGGGAAGAAGAATGTCACAAAAATTTTTCATTTCGCGTAAGTTTATTTTTCGAGGATTCTCAGCTCCCTGGACACGAACTATATTATCCTAACAAACGTTGCTCCAAATTCACTGCAAAAGCTATATACGTAAAGTTTGGAGTGTGGGGAACAAGAATATCACAAAAATATTTCATTTCGTGTAAGTAGATATTTCGAGGATTCTCAGCTTCCTGGACACGAAATATATTATCCTAACAAACGTTGCTCCAAATTCGCTGCAAAAGCTATATACAAGAAGTTTGGAGTGTGGGGAACAAGAATATCACAAAAATTTTTCATTTCGTGTAAGTCGATATTTCGACGATTCTCGGCTCCCTGGACACTAAATATACTCTGAACAAAAGTTGCTCCAAATTCGCTGCAAAAGCTATATAAGAGCAGTTTGGAGTAAGGTTAACAAGAATATCACAAAAATATTTCATTTCGCCTAAGTCGATATTTGGCCGATTTACAGCTCCCTGGTCACGAAATATACATATACCAAAAGTTGCTCCAAACTCGCCTCAAATGCTATTTACGAGCAGTTTGGAGCGCGGGGAACAAGAATATCATAAAAATGTTTCATTACGTGTAAGTCGATATTTCGACGATTCTCGGTTCCCTGGTAACGAAATATACATATAATAAAAGTTGCTCCAAATTCGCTGCATAAGCTAAAAGCGAATAGATTGGAGTGTGGGGAAGAAGATTCTCACAAAAATGTATCACTAAGTGAAAGTCGATTTTTCGACGATTCGCGGTTCCCTTGACTCGAAATATTCTCAGAGCAAAAGTTGATCCAAATTCGCTACAAAAGCTATATACGAGCAGTTTGGAGTGTGGGGAACAAGAATACCACAAAAATTGTTCATTTCGCCTAAGTCGATATTTCGACGATTTTCAGCTCCCTGGTCACGTAATATACATATACCAAAAGTTGCTCCAAATTCGCCTCAAATGCTATTTACGAGCAGTTTGGAGCGCAGGGAACAAGAATATCATAAAAATGTTTCATTACGTGTAAGTCGATATTTCGACGATTCTCGGCTCCCTGGTAACGAAATATACATGTAACAAAAGTTGCTCCAAATTCGCTGCAAATGCTATTTACGAGCAGTTTGGAGCGTGGGGAACAAGAATATCACAAAAATATTTCATTTCGTGTAAGTTGATATTTCGACGATTCTCGGCTCCCTGGACACGAAAAATACATATAACAAAAGTTGCTCCAAATTCGCTGCAAATGCTATATACGAGCAGTTTGGAGCGTGGGGAAGAAGAATGTCACAAAAATTTTTCATTTCGCGTAAGTCGATTTTTCGAGGATTCTCAGCTCCCTGGACACGAACTATATTATCCTAACAAACGTTGCTCCAAATTCACAGCAAAAGCTATATACGAAAAGTTTGGAGTGTGGGGAACAAGAATATCACAAAAATATTTCATTTCGTGTAAGTTGATATTTCGAGGATTCTCGGCTCCCTGGACACTAAATATACTCTGAACAAAAGTTGCTCCAAATTCGCTGCAAAAGCTATATAAGAGCAGTTTGGAGTAAGGTTAACAAGAATATCACAAAAATATTTCATTTCGCCTAAGTCGATATTTTGCCGATTCTCAGCTCCCTGGTCACGAAATATACATATACCAAAAGTTGCTCCAAACTCGCCTCAAATGCTATTTACGGGCAGTTTGGAGCGCGGGGAACAAGAATATCATAAAAATGTTTCATTACGTGTAAGTCGATATTTCGACGATTCTCGGTTCCCTGGTAACGAAATATACATATAATAAAAGTTGCTCCAAATTCGCTGCATAAGCTAAAAGCGAATAGTTTGGAGTGTGGGGAAGAAGATTCTCACAAAAATGTATCACTAAGTGAAAGTCGATTTTTCGACGATTCGCGGTTCCCTTGACTCGAAATATTCTCAGAGCAAAAGTTGATCCAAATTCGCTACAAAAGCTATATACGAGCAGTTTGGAGTGTGGGGAACAAGAATACCACAAAAATTGTTCATTTCGCCTAAGTCGATATTTCGACGATTCTCAGCTCCCTGGTCACGTAATATACATATACCAAAAGTTGCTCCAAATTCGCCTCAAATGCTATTTACGAGCAGTTTGGAGCGCGGGGAACAAGAATATCATAAAAATGTTTCATTACGTGTAAGTCGATAATTCGACGATTCTCGGCTCCCTGGTAACGAAATATACATATAACAAAAGTTGCTCCAAATTCGCTGCAAATGCTATTTACGAGCAGTTTGGAGCGTGGGGAACAAGAATATCACAAAAATATTTCATTTCGTGTAAGTTGATATTTCGACGATTCTCGGCTCCCTGGACACGAAAAATACATATAACAAAAGTTGCTCCAAATTCGCTGCAAATGCTATCTATATACGAGCAGTTTGGAGCGTGGGGAAGAAGAATGTCACAAAAATTTTTCATTTCGCGTAAGTCGATTTTTCGAGGATTCTCAGCTCCCTGGACACGAACTATATTATCCTAACAAACGTTGCTCCAAATTCACTGCAAAAGCTATATACGAAAAGTTTGGAGTGTGGGGAACAAGAATATCACAAAAATATTTCATTTCGTGTAAGTTGATATTTCGAGGATTCTCGGCTCCCTGGACACTAAATATACTCTGAACAAAAGTTGCTCCAAATTCGCTGCAAAAGCTATATAAGAGCAGTTTGGAGTGTGTTAACAAGAATATCACAAAAATATTTCATTTCGCCTAAGTCGATATTTTGCCGATTCTCAGCTCCCTGGTCACGAAATACACATATACCAAAAGTTGCTCCAAACTCGCCTTAAATGCTATTTACGAGCAGTTTGAAGCGCGGGGAACAAGAATATCATAAAAATGTTTCATTACGTGTAAGTCGATATTTCGACGATTCTCGGTTCCCTGGTAACGAAATATACATATAATAAAAGTTGCTCCAAATTCGCTGCATAAGCTAAAAGCGAATAGTTTGGAGTGTGGGGAAGAAGATTCTCACAAAATGTATCACTAAGTGAAAGTCGATTTGTCGACGATTCGCGGTTCCCTTGACTCGAAATATTCTCAGAGCAAAAGTTGATCCAAATTCGCTACAAAAGCTATATACGAGCAGTTTGGAGTGTGGGGAACAAGAATACCACAAAAATTGTTCATTTCGCCTAAGTCGATATTTCGACGATTCTCAGCTCCCTGGTCACGTAATATACATATACCAAAAGTTGCTCCAAACTCGCCTCAAATGCTATTTACGAGCAGTTTGGAGCGCGGGGAACAAGAATATCATAAAAATGTTTCATTACGTGTAAGTCGATATTTCGACGATTCTCGGCTCCCAGGACACGAAAATACATATATCAAAAGTTGCTCCAAATTCGCTGCAAATGCTATTTACGAGCAGTATGGAGCGTGGGGAACAAGAATATCACAAAAATTTTTCATTTCGCATAAGTCTATTTTTCGAGGATTCTCAGCTCCCTGGACACGAACTATAGTATCCTAACAAACGTTGCTCCAAATTCACTGCAAAAGCTATATACGAAAAGTTTGGAGTGTGGGGAACAAGAATATCACAAAAATATTTCATTTCGTGTAAGTTGATATTTCGAGGATTCTCAGCTCCCTGGACACGAAATATATTATCCTAACAAACGTTGCTCCAAATTCGCTGCAAAAGCTATATTCAAGAAGTTTGGAGTGTGGGTAACAAGAATATCACAAAGATTTTTCATTTCGTGTAAGTCGATATTTCGACGATTCTCGGCTCCCTGGTCACGAAATATACATGTAACAAAAGTTGCTCCAAATTCGCTGCAAAAGCTATATAAGAGCAGTTTGGAGTAAGGTAAACAAGAATATCACAAAAATATTTCATTTCGTGTAAGTTGATATTTCGACAATTCTCGGCTCCCAGGACACGAAAATACATATATCAAAAGTTGCTCCAAATTTGCTGCAAATGCTATTTACGAGCAGTTTGGAACGTGGGGAACAAGAATATCACAAAAATATTTCATTTCGAGTAAGTTGATATTTCGACGATTCTCGGCTCCCTGGACACGAAAAATACATATAACAAAAGTTGCTCCAAATTCGCTGCAAATGCTATATACGAGCAGTTTGGAGCGTGGGGAAGAAGAATGTCACAAAAATTTTTCATTTCGCGTAAGTCGATTTTTTGAGGATTCTCAGCTCCCTGGACACGAACTATATTATCCTAACAAACGTTGCTCCAAATTCACTGCAAAAGCTATATACAAGAAGTTTGGAGTGTGGGGAACAAGAATATCACAAAAATTTTTCATTTCGTGTAAGTCGATATTTCGACGAATCTCGGCTCCCTGGACACTAAATATACTCTGAACAAAAGTTGCTCCAAATTCGCTGCAAAAGCTATATAAGAGCAGTTTGGAGTAAGGTTAACAAGAATATCACAAAAATATTTCATTTCGCCTAAGTCGATATTTGGCCGATTCTCAGCTCCCTGGTCACGAAATATACATATACCAAAAGTTGCTCCAAACTCGCCTCAAATGCTATTTACGAGCAGTTTGAAGCGCGGGGAACAAGAATTTCATAAAAATGTTTCATTACGTGTAAGTCGATATTTCGACGATTCTCGGTTCCCTGGTAACGAAATATACATATAATAAAAGTTGCTCCAAATTCGCTGCATAAGCTAAAAGCGAATAGTTTGGAGTGTGGGGAAGAAGATTCTCACAAAATGTATCACTAAGTGAAAGTCGATTTTTCGACGATTCGCGGTTCCCTTGACTCGAAATATTCTCAGAGCAAAAGTTGCTCCAAATTCGCTACAAAAGCTATATACGAGCAGTTTGGAGTGTGGGGAACAAGAATACCACAAAAATTGTTCATTTCGCCTAAGTCGATATTTCGACGATTCTCAGCTCCGTGGTCACGTAATATACATATACCAAAAGTTGCTCCAAATTCGCCTCAAATGCTATTTACGAGAAGTTTGGAGCGCGGGGAACAAGAATATCATAAAAATGTTTCATTACGTGTAAGTCGATATTTCGACGATTCTCGGCTCCCTGGTAACGAAATATACATATAACAAAAGTTGCTCCAAATTCGCTGCAAATGCTATTTACGAGCAGTTTGGAGCGTGGGGAACAAGGATATCACAAAAATATTTCATTTCGTGTAAGTTGATATTTCGACAATTCTCGGCTCCCTGGACACGAAAAATACATATAACAAAAGTTGTTCCAAATTCGCTGCAAATGCTATATACGAGCAGTTTGGAGCGTGAGGAAGAAGAATATCACAAAAATTTTTCATTTCGCGTAATTCGATTTTTCGAGGATTCTCAGCTCCCTGGACACGAACTATATTATCCTAACAAACGTTGCTCCAAATTCACTGCAAAGGCTATATATGAAAAGTTTGGAGTGTGCCGAACAAGAATATCACAAAAATATTTCATTTCGTGTAAGTTGATATTTCGAGGATTCTCAGCTTCCTGGACACGAAATATACTCTGAACAAAAGTTGCTCCAAATTCGCTGCAAAAGCTATATAAGAGCAGTTTGGAGTAAGGTTAACAAGAATATCACAAAAATATTTCATTTCGCCTAAGTCGATATTTTGCCGATTCTCAGCTCCCTGGTCACGAAATATACATATACCAAAAGTTGCTCCAAACTCGCCTTAAATGCTATTTACGAGCAGTTTGAAGCGCGGGGAACAAGAATATCATAAAAATGTTTCATTACGTGTAAGTCGATATTTCGACGATTCTCGGTTCCCTGGTAACGAAATATACATATAATAAAAGTTGCTCCAAATTCGCTGCATAAGCTAAAAGCGAATAGTTTGGAGTGTGGGGAAGAAGATTCTCACAAAATGTATCACTAAGTGAAAGTCGATTTGTCGACGATTCGCGGTTCCCTTGACTCGAAATATTCTCAGAGCAAAAGTTGATCCAAATTCGCTACAAAAGCTATATACGAGCAGTTTGGAGTGTGGGGAACAAGAATACCACAAAAATTGTTCATTTCGCCTAAGTCGATATTTCGACGATTCTCAGCTCCCTGGTCACGTAATATACATATACCAAAAGTTGCTCCAAACTCGCCTCAAATGCTATTTACGAGCAGTTTGGAGCGCGGGGAACAAGAATATCATAAAAATGTTTCATTACGTGTAAGTCGATATTTCGACGATTCTCGGCTCCCAGGACACGAAAATACATATATCAAAAGTTGCTCCAAATTCGCTGCAAATGCTATTTACGAGCAGTATGGAGCGTGGGGAACAAGAATATCACAAAAATTTTTCATTTCGCATAAGTCTATTTTTCGAGGATTCTCAGCTCCCTGGACACGAACTATAGTATCCTAACAAACGTTGCTCCAAATTCACTGCAAAAGCTATATACGAAAAGTTTGGAGTGTGGGGAACAAGAATATCACAAAAATATTTCATTTCGTGTAAGTCGATTTTTCGAGGATTCTCAGCTCCCTGGACACGAACTATATTATCCTAACAAACGTTGCTCCAAATTCGCTGCAAAAGCTATATTCAAGAAGTTTGGAGTGTGGGTAACAAGAATATCACAAAGATTTTTCATTTCGTGTAAGTCGATATTTCGACGATTCTCGGCTCCCTGGTCACGAAATATACATGTAACAAAAGTTGCTCCAAATTCGCTGCAAAAGCTATATAAGAGCAGTTTGGAGTAAGGTAAACAAGAATATCACAAAAATATTTCATTTCGTGTAAGTTGATATTTCGACAATTCTCGGCTCCCTGGACACGAAAATACATATATCAAAAGTTGCTCCAAATTTGCTGCAAATGCTATTTACGAGCAGTTTGGAACGTGGGGAACAAGAATATCACAAAAATATTTCATTTCGAGTAAGTTGATATTTCGACGATTCTCGGCTCCCTGGACACGAAAAATACATATAACAAAAGTTGCTCCAAATTCGCTGCAAATGCTATATACGAGCAGTTTGGAGCGTGGGGAAGAAGAATGTCACAAAAATTTTTCATTTCGCGTAAGTCGATTTTTTGAGGATTCTCAGCTCCCTGGACACGAACTATATTATCCTAACAAACGTTGCTCCAAATTCACTGCAAAAGCTATATACAAGAAGTTTGGAGTGTGGGGAACAAGAATATCACAAAAATTTTTCATTTCGTGTAAGTCGATATTTCGACGAATCTCGGCTCCCTGGACACTAAATATACTCTGAACAAAAGTTGCTCCAAATTCGCTGCAAAAGCTATATAAGAGCAGTTTGGAGTAAGGTTAACAAGAATATCACAAAAATATTTCATTTCGCCTAAGTCGATATTTGGCCGATTCTCAGCTCCCTGCTCACGAAATATACATATACCAAAAGTTGCTCCAAACTCGCCTCAAATGCTATTTACGAGCAGTTTGAAGCGCGGGGAACAAGAATATCATAAAAATGTTTCATTACGTGTAAGTCGATATTTCGACGATTCTCGGTTCCCTGGTAACGAAATATACATATAATAAAAGTTGCTCCAAATTCGCTGCATAAGCTAAAAGCGAATAGTTTGGAGTGTGGGGAAGAAGATTCTCACAAAATGTATCACTAAGTGAAAGTCGATTTTTCGACGATTCGCGGTTCCCTTGACTCGAAATATTCTCAGAGCAAAAGTTGCTACAAATTCGCTACAAAAGCTATATACGAGCAGTTTGGAGTGTGGGGAACAAGAATACCACAAAAATTGTTCATTTCGCCTAAGTCGATATTTCGACGATTCTCAGCTCCGTGGTCACGTAATATACATATACCAAAAGTTGCTCCAAATTCGCCTCAAATGCTATTTACGAGAAGTTTGGAGCGCGGGGAACAAGAATATCATAAAAATGTTTCATTACGTGTAAGTCGATATTTCGACGATTCTCGGCTCCCTGGTAACGAAATATACATATAACAAAAGTTGCTCAAAATTCGCTGCAAATGCTATTTACGAGCAGTTTGGAGCGTGGGGAACAAGAATATCACAAAAATATTTCATTTCGTGTAAGTTGATATTTCGACGATTCTCGGCTCCCTGGACACGAAAAATACATATAACAAAAGTTGCTCCAAATTCGCTGCAAATGCTATATACGAGCAGTTTGGAGCGTGGGGAAGAAGAATGTCACAAAAATTTTTCATTTCGCGTAAGTCGATTTTTCGAGGATTCTCAGCTCCCTGGACACGAACTATATTATCCTAACAAACGTTGCTCCAAATTCACTGCAAAAGCTATATACGTAAAGTTTGGAGTGTGGGGAACAAGAATATCACAAAAATATTTCATTTCGTGTAAGTTGATATTTCGAGGATTCTCAGCTTCCTGGACACGAAATATATTATCCTAACAAACGTTGCTCCAAATTCGCTGCAAAAGCTATATACGAGAAGTTTGGAGTGTGGGGAACAAGAATAACACAAAAATTTACATTTCGTGTAAGTCGATATTTCGACGATTCTCGGCTCCCTGGACACGAAATATACATGTAACAAAAGTTGCTCCAAATTCGCTGCAAAAGCTATATAAGAGCAGTTTGGAGTAAGGTTAACAACAATATCACAAAAATATTTCATTTTGCCTAAGTCGATATTTCGCCGATTCTAAGCTCCCTGGTCACGAAATATACATATACCAAAAGTTGCTCCAAACTCGCCTCAAATGCTATTTACGAGCAGTTTGGAGCGCGGGGAACAAGAATATCATAAAAATGTTTCATTACATGTAAGTCGATATTTCGACGATTCTCGGCTCCCAGGACACGAAAATACATATATCAAAAGTTGCTCCAAATTCGCTGCAAATGCTATTTACGAGCAGTATGGAGCGTGGGGAACAAGAATATCACAAAAATTTTTCATTTCGCATAAGTCGATTTTTCGAGGATTCTCAGCTCCCTGGACACGAACTATAGTATCCTAACAAACGTTGCTCCAAATTCACTGCAAAAGCTATATACGAAAAGTTTGGAGTGTGGGGAACAAGAATATCACAAAAATATTTCATTTCGTGTAAGTTGATATTTCGAGGATTCTCAGCTCCCAGGACACGAAATATATTATCCTAACAAACGTTGCTCCAAATTCGCTGCAAAAGCTATATTCAAGAAGTTTGGAGTGTGGGTAACAAGAATATCACAAAGATTTTTCATTTCGTGTAAGTCGATATTTCGACGATTCTCGGCTCCCTGGACACTAAATATACTCTGAACATAAGTTGCTCCAAATTCGCTGCAAAAGCTATATAAGAGCAGTTGGAGAAAGATAAACAAGAATATCACAAAAATATTTCATTTCGTGTAAGTCGATATTACGACGAATCTCGGCTCCCTGGTAACGAAATATACATATAACAAAAGTTGCTCCAAATTCGCTGCAAATGCTATTTACGAGCAGTTTGGAGCGTGGGGAACAAGAATATCACAAAAATATTTCATTTCGTGTAAGTTGATATTTCGACGATTCTCGGCTCCCTGGACACGAAAAATACATATAACAAAAGTTGCTCCAAATTCGCTGCAAATGCTATATACGAGCAGCTTGGAGCGTGGGGAAGAAGAATGTCACAAAAATTTTTCATTTCGCGTAAGTCGATTTTTCGAGGATTCTCAGCTCCCTGGACACGAACTATATTATCCTAACAAACGTTGCTCCAAATTCACTGCAAAAGCTATATACGTAAAGTTTGGAGTGTGGGGAACAAGAATATCACAAAAATATTTCATTTCGTGTAAGTTGATATTTCGAGGATTCTCAGCTTCCTGGACACGAAATATATTATCCTAACAAACGTTGCTCCAAATTCGCTGCAAAAGCTATATACAAGAAGTTTGGAGTGTGGGGAACAAGAATATCACAAAAATTTTTCATTTCGTGTAAGTCGATATTTCGACGATTCTCGGCTCCCTGGACACTAAATATACTCTGAACAAAAGTTGCTCCAAATTCGCTGCAAAAGCTATATAAGAGCAGTTTGGAGTAAGGTTAACAAGAATATCACAAAAATATTTCATTTCGCCTAAGTCAATATTTGGCCGATTCTCAGCTCCCTGGTCACGAAATATACATATACCAAAAGTTGCTCCAAACTCGCCTCAAATGCTATTTACGAGCAGTTTGGAGCGCGGGGAACAAGAATATCATAAAAATGTTTCATTACGTGTAAGTCGATATTTCGACGATTCTCGGTTCCCTGGTAACGAAATATACATATAATAAAAGTTGCTCCAAATTCGCTGCATAAGCTAAAAGCGAATAGTTTGGAGTGTGGGGAAGAAGATTCTCACAAAAATGTATCACTAAGTGAAAGTCGATTTTTCGACGATTCGCGGTTCCCTTGACTCGAAATATTCTCAGAGCAAAAGTTGATCCAAATTCGCTACAAAAGCTATATACGAGCAGTTTGGAGTGTGGGGAACAAGAATACCACAAAAATTGTTCATTTCGCCTAAGTCGATATTTCGACGATTCTCAGCTCCCTGGTCACGTAATATACATATACCAAAAGTTGCTCCAAATTCGCCTCAAATGCTATTTACGAGCAGTTTGGAGCGCGGGGAACAAGAATATCATAAAAATGTTTCATTACGTGTAAGTCGATAATTCGACGATTCTCGGCTCCCTGGTAACGAAATATACATATAACAAAAGTTGCTCCAAATTCACTGCAAATGCTATTTACGAGCAGTTTGGAGCGTGGGGAACAAGAATATCACAAAAATATTTCATTTCGTGTAAGTTGATATTTCGACGATTCTCGGCTCCCTGGACACGAAAAATACATATAACAAAAGTTGCTCCAAATTCGCTGCAAATGCTATATACGAGCAGTTTGGAGCGTGGGGAAGAAGAATGTCACAAAAATTTTTCATTTCGCGTAAGTCGATTTTTCGAGGATTCTCAGCTCCCTGGACACGAACTATATTATCCTAACAAACGTTGCTCCAAATTCACTGCAAAAGCTATATACGTAAAGTTTGGAGTGTGGGGAACAAGAATATCACAAAAATATTTCATTTCGTGTAAGTTGATATTTCGAGGATTCTCAGCTTCCTGGACACGAAATATATTATCCTAACAAACGTTGCTCCAAATTCGCTGCAAAAGCTATATACGAGAAGTTTGGAGTGTGGGGAACAAGAATAACACAAAAATTTACATTTCGTGTAAGTCGATATTTCGACGATTCTCGGCTCCCTGGACACGAAATATACATGTAACAAAAGTTGCTCCAAATTCGCTGCAAAAGCTATATAAGAGCAGTTTGGAGTAAGGTTAACAACAATATCACAAAAATATTTCATTTTGCCTAAGTCGATATTTCGCCGATTCTAAGCTCCCTGGTCACGAAATATACATATACCAAAAGTTGCTCCAAACTCGCCTCAAATGCTATTTACGAGCAGTTTGGAGCGCGGGGAACAAGAATATCATAAAAATGTTTCATTACATGTAAGTCGATATTTCGACGATTCTCGGCTCCCAGGACACGAAAATACATATATCAAAAGTTGCTCCAAATTCGCTGCAAATGCTATTTACGAGCAGTATGGAGCGTGGGGAACAAGAATATCACAAAAATTTTTCATTTCGCATAAGTCGATTTTTCGAGGATTCTCAGCTCCCTGGACACGAACTATAGTATCCTAACAAGCGTTGCTCCAAATTCACTGCAAAAGCTATATACGAAAAGTTTGGAGTGTGGGGAACAAGAATATCACAAAAATATTTCATTTCGTGTAAGTTGATATTTCGAGGATTCTCAGCTCCCAGGACACGAAATATATTATCCTAACAAACGTTGCTCCAAATTCGCTGCAAAAGCTATATTCAAGAAGTTTGGAGTGTGGGTAACAAGAATATCACAAAGATTTTTCATTTCGTGTAAGTCGATATTTCGACGATTCTCGGCTCCCTGGACACTAAATATACTCTGAACATAAGTTGCTCCAAATTCGCTGCAAAAGCTATATAAGAGCAGTTGGAGAAAGATAAACAAGAATATCACAAAAATATTTCATTTCGTGTAAGTCGATATTACGACGAATCTCGGCTCCCTGGTAACGAAATATACATATAACAAAAGTTGCTCCAAATTCGCTGCAAATGCTATTTACGAGCAGTTTGGAGCGTGGGGAACAAGAATATCACAAAAATATTTCATTTCGTGTAAGTTGATATTTCGACGATTCTCGGCTCCCTGGACACGAAAAATACATATAACAAAAGTTGCTCCAAATTCGCTGCAAATGCTATATACGAGCAGCTTGGAGCGTGGGGAAGAAGAATGTCACAAAAATTTTTCATTTCGCGTAAGTCGATTTTTCGAGGATTCTCAGCTCCCTGGACACGAACTATATTATCCTAACAAACGTTGCTCCAAATTCACTGCAAAAGCTATATACGTAAAGTTTGGAGTGTGGGGAACAAGAATATCACAAAAATATTTCATTTCGTGTAAGTTGATATTTCGAGGATTCTCAGCTTCCTGGACACGAAATATATTATCCTAACAAACGTTGCTCCAAATTCGCTGCAAAAGCTATATACAAGAAGTTTGGAGTGTGGGGAACAAGAATATCACAAAAATTTTTCATTTCGTGTAAGTCGATATTTCGACGATTCTCGGCTCCCTGGACACTAAATATACTCTGAACAAAAGTTGCTCCAAATTCGCTGCAAAAGCTATATAAGAGCAGTTTGGAGTAAGGTTAACAAGAATATCACAAAAATATTTCATTTCGCCTAAGTCAATATTTGGCCGATTCTCAGCTCCCTGGTCACGAAATATACATATACCAAAAGTTGCTCCAAACTCGCCTCAAATGCTATTTACGAGCAGTTTGGAGCGCGGGGAACAAGAATATCATAAAAATGTTTCATTACGTGTAAGTCGATATTTCGACGATTCTCGGTTCCCTGGTAACGAAATATACATATAATAAAAGTTGCTCCAAATTCGCTGCATAAGCTAAAAGCGAATAGTTTGGAGTGTGGGGAAGAAGATTCTCACAAAAATGTATCACTAAGTGAAAGTCGATTTTTCGACGATTCGCGGTTCCCTTGACTCGAAATATTCTCAGAGCAAAAGTTGATCCAAATTCGCTACAAAAGCTATATACGAGCAGTTTGGAGTGTGGGGAACAAGAATACCACAAAAATTGTTCATTTCGCCTAAGTCGATATTTCGACGATTCTCAGCTCCCTGGTCACGTAATATACATATACCAAAAGTTGCTCCAAATTCGCCTCAAATGCTATTTACGAGCAGTTTGGAGCGCGGGGAACAAGAATATCATAAAAATGTTTCATTACGTGTAAGTCGATAATTCGACGATTCTCGGCTCCCTGGTAACGAAATATACATATAACAAAAGTTGCTCCAAATTCACTGCAAATGCTATTTACGAGCAGTTTGGAGCGTGGGGAACAAGAATATCACAAAAATATTTCATTTCGTGTAAGTTGATATTTCGACGATTCTCGGCTCCCTGGACACGAAAAATACATATAACAAAAGTTGCTCCAAATTCGCTGCAAATGCTATATACGAGCAGTTTGGAGCGTGGGGAAGAAGAATGTCACAAAAATTTTTCATTTCGCGTAAGTCGATTTTTCGAGGATTCTCAGCTCCCTGGACACGAACTATATTATCCTAACAAACGTTGCTCCAAATTCACTGCAAAAGCTATATACGTAAAGTTTGGAGTGTGGGGAACAAGAATATCACAAAAATATTTCATTTCGTGTAAGTTGATATTTCGAGGATTCTCGGCTCCCTGGACACTAAATATACTCTGAACAAAAGTTACTCCAAATTCGCTGCAAAAGCTATATAAGAGCAGTTTGGAGTAAGGTTAACAAGAATATCACAAAAATATTTCATTTCGCCTAAGTCGATATTTGGCCGATTCTCAGCTCCCTGGTCACGAAATATACATATACCAAAAGTTGCTCCAAACTCGCCTCAAATGCTATTTACAAGCAGTTTGGAGCGCGGGGAACAAGAATATCATAAAAATGTTTCATTACGTGTAAGTCGATATTTCGACGATTCTCGGTTCCCTGGTAACGAAATATACATATAATAAAAGTTGCTCCAAATTCGCTGCATAAGCTAAAAGCGAATAGTTTGGAGTGTGGGGAAGAAGATTCTCACATAAATGTATCACTAAGTGAAAGTCGATTTTTCGACGATTCGCGGTTCCCTTGACTCGAAATATTCTCAGAGCAAAAGTTGATCCAAATTCGCTACAAAAGCTATATACGAGCAGTTTGGAGTGTGGGGAACAAGAATACCACAAAAATTGTTCATTTCGCCTAAGTCGATATTTCGACGATTCTCAGCTCCCTGGTCACGTAATATACATATACCAAAAGTTGCTCCAAATTCGCCTCAAATGCTATTTACGAGCAGTTTGGAGCGCAGGGAACAAGAATATCATAAAAATGTTTCATTACGTGTAAGTCGATATTTCGACGATTCTCGGCTCCCTGGTAACGAAATATACATATAAAAAAAGTTGCTCCAAATTCGCTGCAAATGCTATTTGCGAGCAGTTTGGAGCGTGGGGAACAAGAATATCACAAAAATATTTCATTTCGTGTAAGTTGATATTTCGACGATTCTCGGCTCCCTGGACACGAAAAATACATATAACAAAAGTTGCTCCAAATTCGCTGCAAATGCTATATACGAGCAGTTTGGAGCGTGAGGAAGAAGAATGTCACAAAAATTTTTCATTTCGCGTAAGTCGATTTTTCGAGGATTCTCAGCTCCCTGGACACGAACTATATTATCCTAACAAACGTTGCTCCAAATTCACTGCAAAAGCTATATACGTAAAGTTTGGAGTGTGGGGAACAAGAATATCACAAAAATATTTCATTTCGTGTAAGTTGATATTTCGAGGATTCTCGGCTCCCTGGACACTAAATATACTCTGAACAAAAGTTGCTCCAAATTCGCTGCAAAAGCTATATAAGAGCAGTTTGGAGTAAGGTTAACAAGAATATCACAAAAATATTTCATTTCGCCTAAGTCGATATTTGGCCGATTCTCAGCTCCCTGGTCACGAAATATACATATACCAAAAGTTGCTCCAAACTCGCCTCAAATGCTATTTACGAGCAGTTTGGAGCGCGGGGAACAAGAATATCATAAAAATGTTTCATTACGTGTAAGTCGATATTTCGACGATTCTCGGTTCCCTGGTAACGAAATATACATATAATAAAAGTTGCTCCAAATTCGCTGCATAAGCTAAAAGCGAATAGATTGGAGTGTGGGGAAGAAGATTCTCACAAAAATGTATCACTAAGTGAAAGTCGATTTTTCGACGATTCGCGGTTCCCTTGACTCGAAATATTCTCAGAGCAAAAGTTGATCCAAATTCGCTACAAAAGCTATATACGAGCAGTTTGGAGTGTGGGGAACAAGAATACCACAAAAATTGTTCATTTCGCCTAAGTCGATATTTCGACGATTCTCAGCTCCCTGGTCACGTAATATACATATACCAAAAGTTGCTCCAAATTCGCCTCAAATGCTATTTACGAGCAGTTTGGAGCGCGGGGAACAAGAATATCATAAAAATGTTTCATTACGTGTAAGTCGATATTTCGACGATTCTCGGCTCCCTGGTAACGAAATATACATGTAACAAAAGTTGCTCCAAATTCGCTGCAAATGCTATTTACGAGCAGTTTGGAGCGTGGGGAACAAGAATATCACAAAAATATTTCATTTCGTGTAAGTTGATATTTCGACGATTCTCGGCTCCCTGGACACGAAAAATACATATAACAAAAGTTGCTCCAAATTCGCTGCAAATGCTATCTATATACGAGCAGTTTGGAGCGTGGGGAAGAAGAATGTCACAAAAATTTTTCATTTCGCGTAAGTCGATTTTTCGAGGATTCTCAGCTCCCTGGACACGAACTATATTATCCTAACAAACGTTGCTCCAAATTCACTGCAAAAGCTATATACGAAAAGTTTGGAGTGTGGGGAACAAGAATATCACAAAAATATTTCATTTCGTGTAAGTTGATATTTCGAGGATTCTCGGCTCCCTGGACACTAAATATACTCTGAACAAAAGTTGCTCCAAATTCGCTGCAAAAGCTATATAAGAGCAGTTTGGAGTAAGGTTAACAAGAATATCACAAAAATATTTCATTTCGCCTAAGTCGATATTTTGCCGATTCTCAGCTCCCTGGTCACGAAATATACATATACCAAAAGTTGCTCCAAACTCGCTTTAAATGCTATTTACGAGCAGTTTGAAGCGCGGGGAACAAGAATATCATAAAAATGTTTCATTACGTGTAAGTCGATATTTCGACGATTCTCGGTTCCCTGGTAACGAAATATACATATAATAAAAGTTGCTCCAAATTCGCTGCATAAGCTAAAAGCGAATAATTTGGAGTGTGGGGAAGAAGATTCTCACAAAATGTATCACTAAGTGAAAGTCGATTTGTCGACGATTCGCGGTTCCCTTGACTCGAAATATTCTCAGAGCAAAAGTTGATCCAAATTCGCTACAAAAGCTATATACGAGCAGTTTGGAGTGTGGGGAACAAGAATACCACAAAAATTGTTCATTTCGCCTAAGTCGATATTTCGACGATTCTCAGCTCCCTGGTCACGTAATATACATATACCAAAAGTTGCTCCAAACTCGCCTCAAATGCTATTTACGAGCAGTTTGGAGCGCGGGGAACAAGAATATCATAAAAATGTTTCATTACGTGTAAGTCGATATTTCGACGATTCTCGGCTCCCAGGACACGAAAATACATATATCAAAAGTTGCTCCAAATTCGCTGCAAATGCTATTTACGAGCAGTATGAAGCGTGGGGAACAAGAATATCACAAAAATTTTTCATTTCGCATAAGTCGATTTTTCGAGGATTCTCAGCTCCCTGGACACGAACTATAGTATCCTAACAAACGTTGCTCCAAATTCACTGCAAAAGCTATATACGAAAAGTTTGGAGTGTGGGGAACAAGAATATCACAAAAATATTTCATTTCGTGTAAGTTGATATTTCGAGGATTCTCAGCTCCCTGGACACGAAATATATTATCCTAACAAACGTTGCTCCAAATTCGCTGCAAAAGCTATATTCAAGAAGTTTGGAGTGTGGGTAACAAGAATATCACAAAGATTTTTCATTTCGTGTAAGTCGATATTTCGACGATTCTCGGCTCCCTGGACACTAAATATACTCTGAACATAAGTTGATCCAAATTCGCTGCAAAAGCTATATAAGAGCAGTTTGGAGAAAGATAAACAAGAATATCACAAAAATATTTCATTTCGTGTAAGTCGATATTACGACGAATCTCGGCTCCCTGGTAACGAAATATATATATAACAAAAGTTGCTCCAAATTCACTGCAAATGCTATTTACGAGCAGTTTGGAGCGTGGGGAACAAGAATATCACAAAAATATTTCATTTCGTGTAAGTTGATATTTCGACGATTCTCGGCTCCCTGGACACGAAAAATACATATAACAAAAGTTGCTCCAAATTTGCTGCAAATGCTATATACGAGCAGTTTGGAGCGTGGGGAAGAAGAATGTCACAAAAATTTTTCATTTCGCGTAAGTCGATTTTTCGAGGATTCTCAGCTCCCTGGACACGAACTATATTATCCTAACAAACGTTGCTCCAAATTCACTGCAAAAGCTATATACGAAAAGTTTGGAGTGTGGGGAACAAGAATATCACAAAAATATTTCATTTCGTGTAAGTTGATATTTCGAGGATTCTCGGCTCCCTGGACACTAAATATACTCTGAACAAAAGTTGCTCCAAATTCGCTGCAAAAGCTATATAAGAGCAGTTTGGAGTAAGGTTAACAAGAATATCACAAAAATATTTCATTTCGCCTAAGTCGATATTTTGCCGATTCTCAGCTCCCTGGTCACGAAATATACATATACCAAAAGTTGCTCCAAACTCGCCTCAAATGCTATTTACGGGCAGTTTGGAGCGCGGGGAACAAGAATATCATAAAAATGTTTCATTACGTGTAAGTCGATATTTCGACGATTCTCGGTTCCCTGGTAACGAAATATACATATAATAAAAGTTGCTCCAAATTCGCTGCATAAGCTAAAAGCGAATAGTTTGGAGTGTGGGGAAGAAGATTCTCACAAAAATGTATCACTAAGTGAAAGTCGATTTTTCGACGATTCGCGGTTCCCTTGACTCGAAATATTCTCAGAGCAAAAGTTGATCCAAATTCGCTACAAAAGCTATATACGAGCAGTTTGGAGTGTGGGGAACAAGAATACCACAAAAATTGTTCATTTCGCCTAAGTCGATATTTCGACGATTCTCAGCTCCCTGGTCACGTAATATACATATACCAAAAGTTGCTCCAAATTCGCCTCAAATGCTATTTACGAGCAGTTTGGAGCGCGGGGAACAAGAATATCATAAAAATGTTTCATTACGTGTAAGTCGATAATTCGACGATTCTCGGCTCCCTGGTAACGAAATATACATATAACAAAAGTTGCTCCAAATTCGCTGCAAATGCTATTTACGAGCAGTTTGGAGCGTGGGGAACAAGAATATCACAAAAATATTTCATTTCGTGTAAGTTGATATTTCGACGATTCTCGGCTCCCTGGACACGAAAAATACATATAACAAAAGTTGCTCCAAATTCGCTGCAAATGCTATCTATATACGAGCAGTTTGGAGCGTGGGGAAGAAGAATGTCACAAAAATTTTTCATTTCGCGTAAGTCGATTTTTCGAGGATTCTCAGCTCCCTGGACACGAACTATATTATCCTAACAAACGTTGCTCCAAATTCACTGCAAAAGCTATATACGTAAAGTTTGGAGTGTGGGGAACAAGAATATCACAAAAATATTTCATTTCGTGTAAGTTGATATTTCGAGGATTCTCAGCTTCCTGGACACGAAATATATTATCCTAACAAACGTTGCTCCAAATTCGCTGCAAAAGCTATATACAAGAAGTTTGGAGTGTGGGGAACAAGAATATCACAAAAATTTTTCATTTCGTGTAAGTCGATATTTCGACGATTCTCGGCTCCCTGGACACTAAATATACTCTGAACAAAAGTTGCTCCAAATTCGCTGCAAAAGCTATATAAGAGCAGTTTGGAGTAAGGTTAACAAGAATATCACAAAAATATTTCATTTCGCCTAAGTCAATATTTGGCCGATTCTCAGCTCCCTGGTCACGAAATATACATATACCAAAAGTTGCTCCAAACTCGCCTCAAATGCTATTTACGAGCAGTTTGGAGCGCGGGGAACAAGAATATCATAAAAATGTTTCATTACGTGTAAGTCGATATTTCGACGATTCTCGGTTCCCTGGTAACGAAATATACATATAATAAAAGTTGCTCCAAATTCGCTGCATAAGCTAAAAGCGAATAGTTTGGAGTGTGGGGAAGAAGATTCTCACAAAAATGTATCACTAAGTGAAAGTCGATTTTTCGACGATTCGCGGTTCCCTTGACTCGAAATATTCTCAGAGCAAAAGTTGATCCAAATTCGCTACAAAAGCTATATACGAGCAGTTTGGAGTGTGGGGAACAAGAATACCACAAAAATTGTTCATTTCGCCTAAGTCGATATTTCGACGATTCTCAGCTCCCTGGTCACGTAATATACATATACCAAAAGTTGCTCCAAATTCGCCTCAAATGCTATTTACGAGCAGTTTGGAGCGCGGGGAACAAGAATATCATAAAAATGTTTCATTACGTGTAAGTCGATAATTCGACGATTCTCGGCTCCCTGGTAACGAAATATACATATAACAAAAGTTGCTCCAAATTCACTGCAAATGCTATTTACGAGCAGTTTGGAGCGTGGGGAACAAGAATATCACAAAAATATTTCATTTCGTGTAAGTTGATATTTCGACGATTCTCGGCTCCCTGGACACGAAAAATACATATAACAAAAGTTGCTCCAAATTCGCTGCAAATGCTATATACGAGCAGTTTGGAGCGTGGGGAAGAAGAATGTCACAAAAATTTTTCATTTCGCGTAAGTCGATTTTTCGAGGATTCTCAGCTCCCTGGACACGAACTATATTATCCTAACAAACGTTGCTCCAAATTCACTGCAAAAGCTATATACGTAAAGTTTGGAGTGTGGGGAACAAGAATATCACAAAAATATTTCATTTCGTGTAAGTTGATATTTCGAGGATTCTCAGCTTCCTGGACACGAAATATATTATCCTAACAAACGTTGCTCCAAATTCGCTGCAAAAGCTATATACGAGAAGTTTGGAGTGTGGGGAACAAGAATAACACAAAAATTTACATTTCGTGTAAGTCGATATTTCGACGATTCTCGGCTCCCTGGACACGAAATATACATGTAACAAAAGTTGCTCCAAATTCGCTGCAAAAGCTATATAAGAGCAGTTTGGAGTAAGGTTAACAACAATATCACAAAAATATTTCATTTTGCCTAAGTCGATATTTCGCCGATTCTAAGCTCCCTGGTCACGAAATATACATATACCAAAAGTTGCTCCAAACTCGCCTCAAATGCTATTTACGAGCAGTTTGGAGCGCGGGGAACAAGAATATCATAAAAATGTTTCATTACATGTAAGTCGATATTTCGACGATTCTCGGCTCCCAGGACACGAAAATACATATATCAAAAGTTGCTCCAAATTCGCTGCAAATGCTATTTACGAGCAGTATGGAGCGTGGGGAACAAGAATATCACAAAAATTTTTCAT
Organism: Hymenopus coronatus; assembly: GCA_030762935.1. Classification (NCBI taxonomy): domain Eukaryota; kingdom Metazoa; phylum Arthropoda; class Insecta; order Mantodea; family Hymenopodidae; genus Hymenopus; species Hymenopus coronatus. The sequence continues at coordinate 13,835,448 of CM060886.1, read as the reverse complement.
TTCGCATAAGTCGATTTTTCGAGGATTCTCAGCTCCCTGGACACGAACTATAGTATCCTAACAAACGTTGCTCCAAATTCACTGCAAAAGCTATATACGAAAAGTTTGGAGTGTGGGGAACAAGAATATCACAAAAATATTTCATTTCGTGTAAGTTGATATTTCGAGGATTCTCAGCTCCCAGGACACGAAATATATTATCCTAACAAACGTTGCTCCAAATTCGCTGCAAAAGCTATATTCAAGAAGTTTGGAGTGTGGGTAACAAGAATATCACAAAGATTTTTCATTTCGTGTAAGTCGATATTTCGACGATTCTCGGCTCCCTGGACACTAAATATACTCTGAACATAAGTTGCTCCAAATTCGCTGCAAAAGCTATATAAGAGCAGTTGGAGAAAGATAAACAAGAATATCACAAAAATATTTCATTTCGTGTAAGTCGATATTACGACGAATCTCGGCTCCCTGGTAACGAAATATACATATAACAAAAGTTGCTCCAAATTCGCTGCAAATGCTATTTACGAGCAGTTTGGAGCGTGGGGAACAAGAATATCACAAAAATATTTCATTTCGTGTAAGTTGATATTTCGACGATTCTCGGCTCCCTGGACACGAAAAATACATATAACAAAAGTTGCTCCAAATTCGCCTCAAATGCTATTTACGAGCAGTTTGGAGCGCGGGGAACAAGAATATCATAAAAATGTTTCATTACGTGTAAGTCGATATTTCGACGATTCTCGGTTCCCTGGTAACGAAATATACATATAATAAAAGTTGCTCCAAATTCGCTGCATAAGCTAAAAGCGAATAGTTTGGAGTGTGGGGAAGAAGATTCTCACAAAAATGTATCACTAAGTGAAAGTCGATTTTTCGACGATTCGCGGTTCCCTTGACTCGAAATATTCTCAGAGCAAAAGTTGATCCAAATTCGCTACAAAAGCTATATACGAGCAGTTTGGAGTGTGGGGAACAAGAATACCACAAAAATTGTTCATTTCGCCTAAGTCGATATTTCGACGATTCTCAGCTCCCTGGTCACGTAATATACATATACCAAAAGTTGCTCCAAATTCGCCTCAAATGCTATTTACGAGCAGTTTGGAGCGCGGGGAACAAGAATATCATAAAAATGTTTCATTACGTGTAAGTCGATATTTCGACGATTCTCGGCTCCCTGGTAACGAAATATACATATAAAAAAAGTTGCTCCAAATTCGCTGCAAATGCTATTTACGAGCAGTTTGGAGCGTGGGGAACAAGAATATCACAAAAATATTTCATTTCGTGTAAGTTGATATTTCGACGATTCTCGGCTCCCTGGACACGAAAAATACATATAACAAAAGTTGCTCCAAATTCGCTGCAAATGCTATATACGAGCAGTTTGGAGCGTGAGGAAGAAGAATGTCACAAAAATTTTTCATTTCGCGTAAGTCGATTTTTCGAGGATTCTCAGCTCCCTGGACACGAACTATATTATCCTAACAAACGTTGCTCCAAATTCACTGCAAAAGCTATATACGTAAAGTTTGGAGTGTGGGGAACAAGAATATCACAAAAATATTTCATTTCGTGTAAGTTGATATTTCGAGGATTCTCGGCTCCCTGGACACTAAATATACTCTGAACAAAAGTTGCTCCAAATTCGCTGCAAAAGCTATATAAGAGCAGTTTGGAGTAAGGTTAACAAGAATATCACAAAAATATTTCATTTCGCCTAAGTCGATATTTGGCCGATTCTCAGCTCCCTGGTCACGAAATATACATATACCAAAAGTTGCTCCAAACTCGCCTCAAATGCTATTTACGAGCAGTTTGGAGCGCGGGGAACAAGAATATCATAAAAATGTTTCATTACGTGTAAGTCGATATTTCGACGATTCTCGGTTCCCTGGTAACGAAATATACATATAATAAAAGTTGCTCCAAATTCGCTGCATAAGCTAAAAGCGAATAGTTTGGAGTGTGGGGAAGAAGATTCTCACAAAAATGTATCACTAAGTGAAAGTCGATTTTTCGACGATTCGCGGTTCCCTTGACTCGAAATATTCTCAGAGCAAAAGTTGATCCAAATTCGCTACAAAAGCTATATACGAGCAGTTTGGAGTGTGGGGAACAAGAATACCACAAAAATTGTTCATTTCGCCTAAGTCGATATTTCGACGATTCTCAGCTCCCTGGTCACGTAATATACATATACCAAAAGTTGCTCCAAATTCGCCTCAAATGCTATTTACGAGCAGTTTGGAGCGCGGGGAACAAGAATATCATAAAAATGTTTCATTACGTGTAAGTCGATATTTCGACGATTCTCGGCTCCCTGGTAACGAAATATACATGTAACAAAAGTTGCTCCAAATTCGCTGCAAATGCTATTTACGAGCAGTTTGGAGCGTGGGGAACAAGAATATCACAAAAATATTTCATTTCGTGTAAGTTGATATTTCGACGATTCTCGGCTCCCTGGACACGAAAAATACATATAACAAAAGTTGCTCCAAATTCGCTGCAAATGCTATCTATATACGAGCAGTTTGGAGCGTGGGGAAGAAGAATGTCACAAAAATTTTTCATTTCGCGTAAGTCGATTTTTCGAGGATTCTCAGCTCCCTGGACACGAACTATATTATCCTAACAAACGTTGCTCCAAATTCACTGCAAAAGCTATATACGAAAAGTTTGGAGTGTGGGGAACAAGAATATCACAAAAATATTTCATTTCGTGTAAGTTGATATTTCGAGGATTCTCGGCTCCCTGGACACTAAATATACTCTGAACAAAAGTTGCTCCAAATTCGCTGCAAAAGCTATATAAGAGCAGTTTGGAGTAAGGTTAACAAGAATATCACAAAAATATTTCATTTCGCCTAAGTCGATATTTTGCCGATTCTCAGCTCCCTGGTCACGAAATATACATATACCAAAAGTTGCTCCAAACTCGCTTTAAATGCTATTTACGAGCAGTTTGAAGCGCGGGGAACAAGAATATCATAAAAATGTTTCATTACGTGTAAGTCGATATTTCGACGATTCTCGGTTCCCTGGTAACGAAATATACATATAATAAAAGTTGCTCCAAATTCGCTGCATAAGCTAAAAGCGAATAATTTGGAGTGTGGGGAAGAAGATTCTCACAAAATGTATCACTAAGTGAAAGTCGATTTGTCGACGATTCGCGGTTCCCTTGACTCGAAATATTCTCAGAGCAAAAGTTGATCCAAATTCGCTACAAAAGCTATATACGAGCAGTTTGGAGTGTGGGGAACAAGAATATCACAAAAATTGTTCATTTCGCCTAAGTCGATATTTCGACGATTCTCAGCTCCCTGGTCACGTAATATACATATACCAAAAGTTGCTCCAAACTCGCCTCAAATGCTATTTACGAGCAGTTTGGAGCGCGGGGAACAAGAATATCATAAAAATGTTTCATTACGTGTAAGTCGATATTTCGACGATTCTCGGCTCCCAGGACACGAAAATACATATATCAAAAGTTGCTCCAAATTCGCTGCAAATGCTATTTACGAGCAGTATGAAGCGTGGGGAACAAGAATATCACAAAAATTTTTCATTTCGCATAAGTCGATTTTTCGAGGATTCTCAGCTCCCTGGACACGAACTATAGTATCCTAACAAACGTTGCTCCAAATTCACTGCAAAAGCTATATACGAAAAGTTTGGAGTGTGGGGAACAAGAATATCACAAAAATATTTCATTTCGTGTAAGTTGATATTTCGAGGATTCTCAGCTCCCTGGACACGAAATATATTATCCTAACAAACGTTGCTCCAAATTCGCTGCAAAAGCTATATTCAAGAAGTTTGGAGTGTGGGTAACAAGAATATCACAAAGATTTTTCATTTCGTGTAAGTCGATATTTCGACGATTCTCGGCTCCCTGGACACTAAATATACTCTGAACATAAGTTGATCCAAATTCGCTGCAAAAGCTATATAAGAGCAGTTTGGAGAAAGATAAACAAGAATATCACAAAAATATTTCATTTCGTGTAAGTCGATATTACGACGAATCTCGGCTCCCTGGTAACGAAATATATATATAACAAAAGTTGCTCCAAATTCACTGCAAATGCTATTTACGAGCAGTTTGGAGCGTGGGGAACAAGAATATCACAAAAATATTTCATTTCGTGTAAGTTGATATTTCGACGATTCTCGGCTCCCTGGACACGAAAAATACATATAACAAAAGTTGCTCCAAATTCGCTGCAAATGCTATATACGAGCAGTTTGGAGCGTGGGGAAGAAGAATGTCACAAAAATTTTTCATTTCGCGTAAGTCGATTTTTCGAGGATTCTCAGCTCCCTGGACACGAACTATATTATCCTAACAAACGTTGCTCCAAATTCACTGCAAAAGCTATATACGAAAAGTTTGGAGTGTGGGGAACAAGAATATCACAAAAATATTTCATTTCGTGTAAGTTGATATTTCGAGGATTCTCGGCTCCCTGGACACTAAATATACTCTGAACAAAAGTTGCTCCAAATTCGCTGCAAAAGCTATATAAGAGCAGTTTGGAGTAAGGTTAACAAGAATATCACAAAAATATTTCATTTCGCCTAAGTCGATATTTTGCCGATTCTCAGCTCCCTGGTCACGAAATATACATATACCAAAAGTTGCTCCAAACTCGCCTCAAATGCTATTTACGGGCAGTTTGGAGCGCGGGGAACAAGAATATCATAAAAATGTTTCATTACGTGTAAGTCGATATTTCGACGATTCTCGGTTCCCTGGTAACGAAATATACATATAATAAAAGTTGCTCCAAATTCGCTGCATAAGCTAAAAGCGAATAGTTTGGAGTGTGGGGAAGAAGATTCTCACAAAAATGTATCACTAAGTGAAAGTCGATTTTTCGACGATTCGCGGTTCCCTTGACTCGAAATATTCTCAGAGCAAAAGTTGATCCAAATTCGCTACAAAAGCTATATACGAGCAGTTTGGAGTGTGGGGAACAAGAATACCACAAAAATTGTTCATTTCGCCTAAGTCGATATTTCGACGATTCTCAGCTCCCTGGTCACGTAATATACATATACCAAAAGTTGCTCCAAATTCGCCTCAAATGCTATTTACGAGCAGTTTGGAGCGCGGGGAACAAGAATATCATAAAAATGTTTCATTACGTGTAAGTCGATAATTCGACGATTCTCGGCTCCCTGGTAACGAAATATACATATAACAAAAGTTGCTCCAAATTCGCTGCAAATGCTATTTACGAGCAGTTTGGAGCGTGGGGAACAAGAATATCACAAAAATATTTCATTTCGTGTAAGTTGATATTTCGACGATTCTCGGCTCCCTGGACACGAAAAATACATATAACAAAAGTTGCTCCAAATTCGCTGCAAATGCTATCTATATACGAGCAGTTTGGAGCGTGGGGAAGAAGAATGTCACAAAAATTTTTCATTTCGCGTAAGTCGATTTTTCGAGGATTCTCAGCTCCCTGGACACGAACTATATTATCCTAACAAACGTTGCTCCAAATTCACTGCAAAAGCTATATACGTAAAGTTTGGAGTGTGGGGAACAAGAATATCACAAAAATATTTCATTTCGTGTAAGTTGATATTTCGAGGATTCTCAGCTTCCTGGACACGAAATATATTATCCTAACAAACGTTGCTCCAAATTCGCTGCAAAAGCTATATACAAGAAGTTTGGAGTGTGGGGAACAAGAATATCACAAAAATTTTTCATTTCGTGTAAGTCGATATTTCGACGATTCTCGGCTCCCTGGACACTAAATATACTCTGAACAAAAGTTGCTCCAAATTCGCTGCAAAAGCTATATAAGAGCAGTTTGGAGTAAGGTTAACAAGAATATCACAAAAATATTTCATTTCGCCTAAGTCAATATTTGGCCGATTCTCAGCTCCCTGGTCACGAAATATACATATACCAAAAGTTGCTCCAAACTCGCCTCAAATGCTATTTACGAGCAGTTTGGAGCGCGGGGAACAAGAATATCATAAAAATGTTTCATTACGTGTAAGTCGATATTTCGACGATTCTCGGTTCCCTGGTAACGAAATATACATATAATAAAAGTTGCTCCAAATTCGCTGCATAAGCTAAAAGCGAATAGGTTGGAGTGTGGGGAAGAAGATTCTCACAAAAATGTATCACTAAGTGAAAGTCGATTTTTCGACGATTCGCGGTTCCCTTGACTCGAAATATTCTCAGAGCAAAAGTTGATCCAAATTCGCTACAAAAGCTATATACGAGCAGTTTGGAGTGTGGGGAACAAGAATACCACAAAAATTGTTCATTTCGCCTAAGTCGATATTTCGACGATTCTCAGCTCCCTGGTCACGTAATATACATATACCAAAAGTTGCTCCAAATTCGCCTCAAATGCTATTTACGAGCAGTTTGGAGCGCGGGGAACAAGAATATCATAAAAATGTTTCATTACGTGTAAGTCGATAATTCGACGATTCTCGGCTCCCTGGTAACGAAATATACATATAACAAAAGTTGCTCCAAATTCACTGCAAATGCTATTTACGAGCAGTTTGGAGCGTGGGGAACAAGAATATCACAAAAATATTTCATTTCGTGTAAGTTGATATTTCGACGATTCTCGGCTCCCTGGACACGAAAAATACATATAACAAAAGTTGCTCCAAATTCGCTGCAAATGCTATATACGAGCAGTTTGGAGCGTGGGGAAGAAGAATGTCACAAAAATTTTTCATTTCGCGTAAGTCGATTTTTCGAGGATTCTCAGCTCCCTGGACACGAACTATATTATCCTAACAAACGTTGCTCCAAATTCACTGCAAAAGCTATATACGTAAAGTTTGGAGTGTGGGGAACAAGAATATCACAAAAATATTTCATTTCGTGTAAGTTGATATTTCGAGGATTCTCGGCTCCCTGGACACTAAATATACTCTGAACAAAAGTTACTCCAAATTCGCTGCAAAAGCTATATAAGAGCAGTTTGGAGTAAGGTTAACAAGAATATCACAAAAATATTTCATTTCGCCTAAGTCGATATTTGGCCGATTCTCAGCTCCCTGGTCACGAAATATACATATACCAAAAGTTGCTCCAAACTCGCCTCAAATGCTATTTACAAGCAGTTTGGAGCGCGGGGAACAAGAATATCATAAAAATGTTTCATTACGTGTAAGTCGATATTTCGACGATTCTCGGTTCCCTGGTAACGAAATATACATATAATAAAAGTTGCTCCAAATTCGCTGCATAAGCTAAAAGCGAATAGTTTGGAGTGTGGGGAAGAAGATTCTCACATAAATGTATCACTAAGTGAAAGTCGATTTTTCGACGATTCGCGGTTCCCTTGACTCGAAATATTCTCAGAGCAAAAGTTGATCCAAATTCGCTACAAAAGCTATATACGAGCAGTTTGGAGTGTGGGGAACAAGAATACCACAAAAATTGTTCATTTCGCCTAAGTCGATATTTCGACGATTCTCAGCTCCCTGGTCACGTAATATACATATACCAAAAGTTGCTCCAAATTCGCCTCAAATGCTATTTACGAGCAGTTTGGAGCGCAGGGAACAAGAATATCATAAAAATGTTTCATTACGTGTAAGTCGATATTTCGACGATTCTCGGCTCCCTGGTAACGAAATATACATATAAAAAAAGTTGCTCCAAATTCGCTGCAAATGCTATTTACGAGCAGTTTGGAGCGTGGGGAACAAGAATATCACAAAAATATTTCATTTCGTGTAAGTTGATATTTCGACGATTCTCGGCTCCCTGGACACGAAAAATACATATAACAAAAGTTGCTCCAAATTCGCTGCAAATGCTATATACGAGCAGTTTGGAGCGTGAGGAAGAAGAATGTCACAAAAATTTTTCATTTCGCGTAAGTCGATTTTTCGAGGATTCTCAGCTCCCTGGACACGAACTATATTATCCTAACAAACGTTGCTCCAAATTCACTGCAAAAGCTATATACGTAAAGTTTGGAGTGTGGGGAACAAGAATATCACAAAAATATTTCATTTCGTGTAAGTTGATATTTCGAGGATTCTCGGCTCCCTGGACACTAAATATACTCTGAACAAAAGTTGCTCCAAATTCGCTGCAAAAGCTATATAAGAGCAGTTTGGAGTAAGGTTAACAAGAATATCACAAAAATATTTCATTTCGCCTAAGTCGATATTTGGCCGATTCTCAGCTCCCTGGTCACGAAATATACATATACCAAAAGTTGCTCCAAACTCGCCTCAAATGCTATTTACGAGCAGTTTGGAGCGCGGGGAACAAGAATATCATAAAAATGTTTCATTACGTGTAAGTCGATATTTCGACGATTCTCGGTTCCCTGGTAACGAAATATACATATAATAAAAGTTGCTCCAAATTCGCTGCATAAGCTAAAAGCGAATAGTTTGGAGTGTGGGGAAGAAGATTCTCACAAAAATGTATCACTAAGTGAAAGTCGATTTTTCGACGATTCGCGGTTCCCTTGACTCGAAATATTCTCAGAGCAAAAGTTGATCCAAATTCGCTACAAAAGCTATATACGAGCAGTTTGGAGTGTGGGGAACAAGAATACCACAAAAATTGTTCATTTCGCCTAAGTCGATATTTCGACGATTCTCAGCTCCCTGGTCACGTAATATACATATACCAAAAGTTGCTCCAAATTCGCCTCAAATGCTATTTACGAGCAGTTTGGAGCGCGGGGAACAAGAATATCATAAAAATGTTTCATTACGTGTAAGTCGATATTTCGACGATTCTCGGCTCCCTGGTAACGAAATATACATGTAACAAAAGTTGCTCCAAATTCGCTGCAAATGCTATTTACGAGCAGTTTGGAGCGTGGGGAACAAGAATATCACAAAAATATTTCATTTCGTGTAAGTTGATATTTCGACGATTCTCGGCTCCCTGGACACGAAAAATACATATAACAAAAGTTGCTCCAAATTCGCTGCAAATGCTATCTATATACGAGCAGTTTGGAGCGTGGGGAAGAAGAATGTCACAAAAATTTTTCATTTCGCGTAAGTCGATTTTTCGAGGATTCTCAGCTCCCTGGACACGAACTATATTATCCTAACAAACGTTGCTCCAAATTCACTGCAAAAGCTATATACGAAAAGTTTGGAGTGTGGGGAACAAGAATATCACAAAAATATTTCATTTCGTGTAAGTTGATATTTCGAGGATTCTCGGCTCCCTGGACACTAAATATACTCTGAACAAAAGTTGCTCCAAATTCGCTGCAAAAGCTATATAAGAGCAGTTTGGAGTAAGGTTAACAAGAATATCACAAAAATATTTCATTTCGCCTAAGTCGATATTTTGCCGATTCTCAGCTCCCTGGTCACGAAATATACATATACCAAAAGTTGCTCCAAACTCGCTTTAAATGCTATTTACGAGCAGTTTGAAGCGCGGGGAACAAGAATATCATAAAAATGTTTCATTACGTGTAAGTCGATATTTCGACGATTCTCGGTTCCCTGGTAACGAAATATACATATAATAAAAGTTGCTCCAAATTCGCTGCATAAGCTAAAAGCGAATAATTTGGAGTGTGGGGAAGAAGATTCTCACAAAATGTATCACTAAGTGAAAGTCGATTTGTCGACGATTCGCGGTTCCCTTGACTCGAAATATTCTCAGAGCAAAAGTTGATCCAAATTCGCTACAAAAGCTATATACGAGCAGTTTGGAGTGTGGGGAACAAGAATACCACAAAAATTGTTCATTTCGCCTAAGTCGATATTTCGACGATTCTCAGCTCCCTGGTCACGTAATATACATATACCAAAAGTTGCTCCAAACTCGCCTCAAATGCTATTTACGAGCAGTTTGGAGCGCGGGGAACAAGAATATCATAAAAATGTTTCATTACGTGTAAGTCGATATTTCGACGATTCTCGGCTCCCAGGA